>JBAMBQ010004947.1:0-600000 GCA_037044495.1 Stegana nigrithorax
AGAAGTGGTAAATAAATAGTTAAAATGAGCAAATTGGTTTGTGAGTCGAAGGATGTGAAGTTCGTGTACCAATACAAGGATCATGACAACGACGAGCGAGAAGCGACGCTGGACATAAAACTGCCAAGCGAAACGGATGTGGAGGAACTGACCACGCAGCTGATGCAACAAATGGATCCGATGATGCGGTACCTGGACGAAAATATACGTAAGCATAAACGCGAATATCTGAAACAAACAAACATTCTGTTGAATATAACACAATGCAACAGCACTAGAGAAAGCCTTGCGCACTTTCTTGGATGAGGAAAACCAGAAATTTATGGACGAGCACGCTGAGCAGTTGATCAAGCTGGCGAGCAACGATGAGCTAGATCTGGAAGCGATAATACGCGACACAGAACGCCGGTACAAAGAGGAGCTAATACAATTTGCGGATCGCGTTGGTCCCACGGATGAAGACATATTTGCGCAGAGTTTCCACAGGTACTGAATCCCGAAATTGATTGAGCTGAAGCATTGAATGAAATTTGTTGTCTGTGCAATTGTAATGCAGGTTGGTGCACTCGACATCGCTGGAAGAGATCCGTGAACGGGAACGAGCATATGCAAAAATAATATCGGACATGACCCAACACATGGACAGGGAAGTTGAAACTTTGAATAATTCACAACAGCAAGAGATGGACACGCAAATCAATCAGTTGGACATCACGACCACATCAGAGGATATAAATAATTTGCTCGCACAGCAGTACACCACGCAAAACTTTGTGTTTAAACGCTACGAGTCCGAGTTAGAGGCAATGCGTGGACACCAAAAGAACGACTACCGCGATTGGATAACGAGCCAAGTCAGTCAGATGTTTCAGTCGTCGCCAGTAGCCACGCCGTTGGGCAACAGATCGTCAATGTTCGTGTCACAGCAACCCTCAATGGAAGAAAGCTTCACAATACACTTGGGATCGCAGCTGAAGCACATGCACAACATTCGAATATTAAGTGCTAACGTCACAGATCTCTGCAGTCCGCTGCATGCCGAGGAGAGGTAAGCAATAATTTGGCCCAAGCATTGTTCGCTCAGCAATCCAGACTTTTGCACTACTTCAAGCTTAAACGGACTCAACATGGCTATGAGCTTATACTCCAGTTCGCTTTGTGGTGTCGTCGTTTTGACGCCTTCCATACAGGCGCAGGCTAACAAGAGCATAATAAAGAATGCCAATATGTCGACCGAGTTTCACTTCGATCAGGTAGGCATGATTTCTTTTTCTCCTAGCTAACATTTGTTTCATATATGGTATTTAATTTCATAGATTGATACCCAATTGGAGAAAATCGAGTCGCAGATTCGCGCTTTATCAGTCAGCGATACACACACACCTAATAGCAGTAGCAGTCACAGCAGCTCGGATAGCAATGAGAATGGTGACAGTGCCACGGCATCACCCACAAAAAGCACTACTCCAAAGCTGAAAACGGGCGACTTCTTTATAACAAAACATTCGAATCTTTCGCAATCGCATGTCATCTTTCATCTGATATCGGACGAGCCGATTAATAGTCCCAGTGAGATTAACTCACGGCATCCGGTTATACTTGGACTGCGCAACATTTTGAAGACAGCCAGTCGCCATGACATTACTACTCTAACCATTCCCGCATTACTGCGCCACGAGATGAGTGAGGACATGACTGTGCAGTGGTGCATGCGCCGCGCCGAGTTGGTCTTCAAGTGCGCCAAAGGCTTTATGATCGAATCGGCCTCTTGGGGTGGCGCCGAGCTCAGCACGCTGCAACTGCTGCTGCCACACGATATTTCCGAAGACTTATTCAACACACTCGCCAGCATGGTACCCAATGTGTTTCGAGTGGCGAATCCAAAGATACTTGTCGATAGTAATAAGTCCCAGTTTACTTAAGTATTACTTACAGTTGGGCTAATAATTGGCATAATAAAATAATGTTACACCAGCACAAATATTTGTTATTAATCGGCCAAACAGTGAAACAAAGTAATTAGTTGAGTTTGTAAGTTATTAAAGTGAATTTCAGTCCGATTTAAAATTGTCTAATATATATTGCAGCCATTTGTTATTTTTTTTAAATGTACACTTTATTCAAATATAGGATACTTTCCTTGGGTTCAGTGGAATTCAAAAAAGGTTTAACATACACTCAAAATTTGCTGTAGATTTCCTGTATCATTTTGTCATAATTTAATTTTTAAGTTTTAACTTTAATTTTAACACTACTACGTTATATCTTGTTGTTGCTGTGGTTACTTCCTCTTCAATATCATTATCGTAGTTACTTTTTCAATATTTTTAACGACCTCGCAGAATTGCATTTATATGTATATATATATATATGTATGTATATTATTTCATGGGTTTGTAAATATTTGTTTTTAGTTTTTGCTTGTTATATTTTGTTAACAATTACTGTAGTTTGTTCAGTAACCATATCAATATTAAATTTAGTACCTTCGTATCTTTGCATTCATTTTGCTTAAAAATGGTAGGACATAATAAGTAAATGATTGAAACAAATTTTCATTTGAATGGCTTTTCTCATCAAATTTTAACTTAACGTTCAAAGTCTTTAGCAAATTGTATGTTGATCGAGAACGTAAAATGCGAAATCATACTAAAGAATTGGTGGAATGACAACTTATAATTTGCGGTGTACCTTCAATGTTTCTTTGTTAATCAAAAGTCTGTTCGCTTTTCGTTTTTATATAGAAAATGTAACTTTTGTATGCATATTTGTATTGCGTTATTAAATGCGATTAATAGTATTTTGTGAGTAAGCAAATTTTTGATTCAAATTTGTTTCTTTTTATAACAAAAAATCTTGTAAACCAGCCATAATCGAAATTCGCTAATCCGAAGTAATGATTGATTTTTTAATTTATGTAAGTTTATTAAAGAAAAACACAAGTTTCAATGAAATATGAAAATTAGGAAGCTGCATCAGACACCAAAAATTGGATTCAGAACCATGCGCCGGGAGCAAGGTAAAATGCAAATAACGAACTTAATTTGCAAGAGAAATTGAGATTAGGTACTCTCCGAGTAATTGTTATTGTTCGCTCCGTTTCTTGCAAAAACAATTGGTTAAGATTAATGCGCACAATGGACTAACTCAACAACAACAATAATGTGCATTTAAAAATCGAGATCGAGAAAATGAGAGCCAAGCTTCTAATCACTTGCACACCTGCATGCTCGCCATTCTCTCTGTTTATACGCAATCAATGTGCCATTTTTTGACATTATACTTTTTGTCATACTCTTTGATGTTTAGTTGCGTAAAAATGTTACTTCGCTGCGGACGTGTGATTTTTAACAATTTGTTGCGCGTTCAATTAATTATTTTATAAATGGTTTTTTAGTGCAAATTGTGTGTAAAAGTGTGCTTAACAACAGTAACTAAACTTTTGTTTTCCCGTTCGTGTTTTATTGTGTTTTTTGCTGCAAGCACCGACGGCTAAATCGGTAGTTAATTCATCGATGGCAGCATCGACGTCGCTTACGTTATTACGGTATTAATGATAATTTTTTCTGTTGCCATTTAAAGATAACTTAGCAAGTGGCAGAGTCTAAGCGAGCCGTAAGTTAAGAGAGCGCATATATGTGTGTACTCAATTACAGCGCGAGTGTGTATCGTTTACTTTTCTTAAAGTCACTCAATTGTGCATTGTCGGCATATGTGTATACGTGCGGATTTTAAAAACGACTCAATCGCACAACTGGTGCATTAATAGGTGAATTAAGTGACTCGTAAATCTGTTGATACAACAACAACTTGATAGTTAAGGCCTACGGCAGTTGGCTCAGATAAGCAATAGGCAAAGACGAAGAGTCTTGAAAGGAGCTCGACAACTGCATGCAGATAAGAAAAAACAAACCCAATGTGGGGCGTTAACTTTTAAGGTGAATGAATTTAAGATTGGAGATATCAGCATTAAACTCTTAGATTATAAATTAAAAATGCAAGTATTTGCGGGCGTAGATACATTGTAACATAGTTTTATGTCTACATTAGAAAATTTGTTCGAAGGAAATGGTGAAGGTAACGAAAAAAAAAAAAAAAAAAACCATTCGGACTACTGTATGTTTCGTATTAGCGAATTTCGACTGTAATTGAAGTATTTAGTTTCTATACAAGGAAAACACTTGTTTTAGTTTTCAAAGAGATTTGTGTTTAATGTGTGCATGTATTTATGTGGTAATTCGGGTCATTCAACTTGTATAATTAAGAAAAGGGAACAAAAAATACTCTTCAAAGTCTGCTGCACAGACATTTAAAACTACATATAAAGCATTTCGTAAAAATATTAAATACATATAAAAGATACTTAGTCGGGGTAAGTGTTAAGTTAAATTAATCATATACTTATTTTGTTTAAGAGTCAAGTATTGCTTTAAGAATGGACTAATTCAATTTATTTTAAGTAATCGTTACACTTCGGTTAAGATATTCTCACTTCTTGTGATCAGCTTTTTTTTATAGGCCTCTAATTATACTTGTTCGTATGTTTGAAAGTGTTCATGCTACATTTCTTTTTAACTATTTTATTTTTTCGAAATTTCCAAACTGGTTGATTTGTTGTATATTAAATTGTATCCGATATAATAATTTATGTGCCGCAAACGTGCAACAAATGTTTTCATTTTCCTTTTGTTTTTGATTTACTTTGTATTAAATCGCTACTTGAATACGTTTTGCTGATTACTATAATAGTTTAATGTAATAAATACATAGTTTAAAAAAATATAAATTAATTACTTGTTTATACGTAAATTATGTTAGAATAAACTAAAATGGAACTATCACAAAACAAAATACTTTAAACAACTAAAGTCGCAAATCATGAGTATACATAACTAAATATGTACGTATATTTTTTTTGGCTTAGGGTGCGTTGCTTGCTTTTACATTTGACTCTCCTTGCGCCACTGGAACGTGCCCGATTTGACGCCAATGCTCGATGAGCCCTGGTTGCTGCTCGAAGAGAGTATGTTGTTCGTGCGCCGTATCAGCTGTGCAGCCGAGTCGAAGCGACTACGTATGAGCCGCATTGCCGGATTTGTGGTTATGCCGCTTCGCTTGCTTTTGCTGCGAATTGAAAACGAATTGCACAAGTCATTTATCAGTCAGGTAAATATACAATAAGTTTTGTATTACCTTGATGAACTGGGCTGATTCTCTTTTAGGTTTCCAAGTATAATACGCATATGCGTGTCGCGTGCAAAGTGATTATCAGGCAACACAGATTTGCCACCTCCACCGGCGCCACTGCTGCTTGTGCACTGTTTGGAGTTGCCTGAAGAGCCAGCGACATCGTCGAAGGCATTCAACGCCGGCAACTGCCCTGGTGAGCTTAATTCACTGCTGGGCGAGTGTGGCGGCGTGGCGTACAATGGCGACATGCACTCCATGTCGTACAAATCAGCTTCGTTGTTTATATTGGAAGCTGCTAATGAGATTGGAAAATGTGTGATACAAAGGAGTTCGTTTTAAGGAGAATTAAGGCGAATGTCCACAGATCAGACAGATGAAACAGACGAAATGTTTGATGTTTCACCTAGTGGACTCTCGCCTCTAAGTTGGCACTCAATAAGGACACATACCTATTTGATGCTCACTGAGATCTGGCAAAACTTGCGAGTGGCGTTGTGCGTGATGTGCGTTTGCGCTGCCGCCAGCACGTTGTGCCGAATTGGCGGATGCATGCTTGGAATTGACCATAGGCGCGTTGCGTACGAATGGATTATTGCGCGAGCTCAGCTTGCTCTGGCGCTGTAGTTGCTGTGTGAATGTCAGCGGTGCTTGCTGAAAAATGGGTAAACAGAGAACCAATCCGTAAAAAGTGTATCGACTTTTTTATGTAGGAGCTACATACATCATTGCTGCTGCCCGTTGACTGACTAGATATGACGCTTTTACGCTTTTGCAAGCTGCTGTTGTCCGATTGCATCGTGTTCTGGTAGAAATTGTTGGAGCTGTGCGTCGAACAGGATGCGTTTAGCATATTTCCTGCTGGCTGCAGGCCACTGCTGTTGTGATTTACCGTGGCTGTAGTAGCCGCAGAGCAGACTGACGAAGCGGATGCATGTGCAGGGTATGACAGGCCGAGGCTTTGGTGTGCAGGGAGCGCTGGTGGTTGGTCAGGTGAACGCAAGATACTGGATTGAAATTTTGTTTCGATGGGATTGTTAGCTTCATCTAAGGACGAGAGCGAAAAAACGTTATTTTACAGGATTTCATTTGGATGAACTAACAAAATGAAAGGCGAAATTTAGTTTGCTTTGGACTCTGGCTCTTACTTTTCGTATAGTTCTCAAAGATTTTCAAGATGTTAGTGCGGTTAGATTTGGCTGCTAGCTTAATGGGCGTGCGACCGCAGTGATCGGATTTGTAGGGATTGGCGCCGTACTGTAGCAGGGCAACGACGCATTTTTCGTGGCCCTCCTGCGCGGAAATGCCCAACGCGGTGGCACCTTGCTTGCAGGCATGATCTGCGACGGCGCCGAAGTAGAGCAGAATGTTCATGACATCGTGATTGCCTTGCCAGGCGCATGAGTGCAGCGGTGTGCGTGCTTCCAAATCCATGGAGTTAACATCGGCATTTCCTAAAAGTATTCAGGTAATCAAACGTAGTTTGAGAACTGCATTGGAAAGTCCAACTTACCTATTGTGATCAACAGTTTCACCATTTCCGAGTGCCCTTGCCAGGCGGCCACATGGAGCGCAGTGCGTCCCTCGCTGTCGGGTATGTTCACATCGACATTGGTCATCTCCAACAGGTACTTGACTATATCCATTTTGTTTTCCAGCGCCAATATGTAGAGTGTCGTGCGTGAGTCCGCATCCTTGGAGTTCACATCACAACAGAACTTAAGCAAATATTCGACCGTATCTAGGTGACCCTCTAGGCAGGCTAAGCGGAACGCTGTCTTGCCATCGTGCGCCTTCTGGTCGACAAAGGTGGCATGTATCTCCAGCAGCACTTGGACGCAACGTAGACGTCCTTCTTGTGCGGCAAGATGCAACGCCGTTTTGCCTTCATTGTCGCACTCATCGATTTTGGCGCCCGACTCCAACAGCTGCAGGCACACCTCATGGAATCCCTCAAATGCGGCATAGTGCAGTGGAGTCCAGCCGGCATTGTCGCGATGCGTCTCATCGAGTCCCCGGTCCAACAACTGACGCACGGACTCAACGTTGCCTTGTGCCGCCGCAATGCTTAACACGGTGCGACCCTCGGAGTCCATGCAATCGATGCCGCAGCCCCAGAAGAGCAACAGTTTCACGACATTCGCGTGACCAGCCGTGCATGCCGCCCAGAGTGGTGTGCGGCCCATAAAGTCAGCGAGATCTGGATCAGCGCCGTTTTCAAGCAGCAACTCACATACCTCCGCATTGCCCTCAAAGGAGCTGACTAGCAGCGGTGACATGCCGTCGTTGTCCAGCTGATCTGTATTCGCGCCATGCTCGAGCAATGTGGAGATCACCTTGCTGTAGCCAGAGGAGCCACACAGTGCCGCCACACACAAAGCACTGCGTCCATCCAGATCCAGATGGTTCACATTAGCGCCATTCTCGAGTAGTATTTCGACAATGTCATAATGCCCCATGTAGGAGGCCGCGATTAACGAAGTACGTCCTTGTCTGTCCACAGAGTTCACATCGGCACCTGACTCGATGAGTATCTTCAGTATATCCTCGTGACCGCTCCAAGCGGCGGCGCGCAGCGCAGTACGACCTTCCTTGTCAGCCAAGTCAATTTTGCACGACTTCTTCGCAATCAGAAGCTTAACTACTTCAGTGTGTCCACCCCAGGATGCCGAACGCAATGGTGTCCAGCCATCGCGATCAGCATGGTTCACGTCGACGCGTCGCAAGCGTCCGCTGCCATCGTTGCAGGCTTGTGTGAAGCTCAATAGCAAGGCAACCACATCCAGGTGGCCATTGCGCGAAGCAATGTTTAAAGCAGTCTGACCGTTGTAGTCCTCAATTTCGAGATCAATGGGACTCTTGCAGGCTTTCAAAGCTCGCTCAAGCAGCTGATGGTTGCCATCGTTCGCCAGAATGTGGATCAGCGCTTTGCCCTTGTGCAGTTCTATGTGGTTCGCATCGGACAGTTGATGCAGGGTGCTGGAAGCATTCTCGTCTTGGCTTTCGTGATGTGGTTCGCTCTTCTCTGAAGGACTAGTGGCGCGTTGTGTCTCCAACATGCATGACTTCTCGC
This sequence comes from Stegana nigrithorax, assembly GCA_037044495.1. Classification (NCBI taxonomy): domain Eukaryota; kingdom Metazoa; phylum Arthropoda; class Insecta; order Diptera; family Drosophilidae; genus Stegana; species Stegana nigrithorax. Next base: position 8,261 of record JBAMBQ010004947.1, read on the forward strand.
TAGAGAGCAAAAGGTCCGCCAGTTCAAAGTCAATGTTTTGCGACTTCTCAGACAATTCCGGCGACATCAAGGATGATTCACACGAGTTCTGCAATATGTTGAAAAGTCAGGAGTAATCTTTCGACTTTGTATATCGGATTCATGTACTTACCTGCGCTTCGGCATTGTTAATTCCCGTTTCAATCAGTAGCTTGAGGGTTTTCGCATCCGTAGGCAGACTCGGCTTAAAGAAATCGCACAGGAAGTGTGCAAACTCCTCGCTTAGTTCGTTGCCAAGGAACTTTTCAATCATGGCGCGTGTTTTGGGCAAGAAATTCTGATCGTACTTGAAGTCGTGCTCGCACTGCGAGCAACAGTTCAAGTGATTTGTGTAGAAGCAATCGTTCAAGTTCAAACGCGATTCAAGCAGCATCAAGATCAAGTCCAGATCCACATTGCGATTTGTCAAATACTCGCCCGACTTGATGAGATGATAGCTGAACTTGCGCACATTATTCGCGCAAAGCGTTTCAGAGACCATTAGGTAGTACATGGATATCATGACGTGACCCTCGTTAACGTCGCAAATGAACTTCTTTGTGGCGAATTTAACATCGACCAGCCAGTCCGAGAAGGAGTTGTGGAATATCTTGAGGCGCTTCTCTTGCTCATCGTAGGCGAGTATGTTCTTCATAAGCTGCAGGCGTTTCTCGAACTCAACACAGTCGATGGTGTAGTTATGCGTGCGCAGGCAGTTGAACAGGAACAGTTTGTCCACGTAGCCCGACGAGGCCAGTAGCACGTTCAGCAGAGGTCTGATCTTCATGTACTGCTTCTTGTTGAACGATTTCTGGCATATGTACAAGTACAGGCCATTCAATGTGCATGGAATGAGTTTGATTTCACGGAAACTGAAGAAGTTCTCCTTGATGCCGTTGAGTACCTTCTCCAAGTATAAAATACAACCGTTCGACTTGATGTACAGCTGATGCAGTGACTCGATGATCTCCTTTGTCAGCATAATGCTATCCTTAAAGTCGGAGTTGAGTCGATTGATAATGTACTCCTGCACATCTTTGACGACATGCGATTTGCGCAGATCATCCAGCGTGATCTTCTTAAAACCCGTGAACATCTTGGTTATTGGCTTTGTTTGCTTCTTGGTGGTGCACACCAGGAAGAGCCACTTCGGGAACAGGTGAATGTGATTTGACAGCAGCTCTGCGACATTGCGACTCTTATGATTGGTGGCGGTGCCGCGTCCACCTTTCAGCGTTGTGATCAGATTACCCTCATTGATGTAGTTCTCGTCAATTGAGTCGATGAGCAGCAGAAGTGCTGCCTTTGGTGGCGTTAGCTCCAGCAGAGGAAACAGAAACGCCTTCTTGAAGCACTCATCGGGGTTCTTCTCGATGTTGTCTACATTAAGACATTCCAAAATTTCCGGATTGGAAAGCAAGAGTTCGTAGTACCCATCTGCGATAATTGTGCGGCAGCTCTTGTTCTTAGGCAAGGGTGGCGGCAGGGTGCTGGTGTCGCGTGGCTTCAACGTAATCGTATTGTGTTGCTCATCCATAGGCAAAGTGATCTCAGCATGTTCCTGGCTACTTAAGTTACTCTTGTCGAAGTCGGTTGTCTCCTCTAAACTATGTTTTGTCGTTTCCTTCTCGTTGTCAGTTGATTCTTGTAAAATGTTCGAGCGTTCCGCCGCATCTTTTTCAGCTTCGGACTTCTCTTCGTTGTCTTGCATATCGTTAGTGGCTTCGTCTACACTCTCGTCGTTTATGGCAGCTTCGATTTCGGTTTTCAATTCATCGCTGGCTAGGTCTGCAATGTCCTCGCCGCCACCCTGTTGTATTGCCTGGTTATTGCTGTTGGTTGCAGCGTTGCTCGCCGTGCTGGCCGCTTTAATCGGCGAAGCTGCAGGAGCTATGGGTCGACTTAGTTTGACTGGGATTTTTGATTTCTTGCAGGGACTGCCTTTGGATGCTTCTTTCTCCATGGCCTTCCTTTGCTCCTTCTCGGTCTCGTTGTCTTTGTCTTCTTCACTGCGTTCTTTAGCAGTGCCACGCTTTGGGGGATGTGTGCCATAGTTGGACATTTCTCTGTGCTCCAGTTGGCTTGTGGCTTCTGTTGGCGCTGGTGCCGACTGTTGGCGCGTCAAATGGGACTTGGCCTTGTTGCATGTCGAAGTGCGCCGCTCCTGAAAGCTCTCCAACTCGTTGGTGTCGCATTCAGCTGCGCCGCGTTTAAGCTCTTCAATTAGCATTTCCTCTGCGTTCTCGCTCAGCGTTATGTTGCTCATAGCCTCATCTAATTTGGATTCCTGCTCTTGCGCTTCCTCATGCAAAAATGAGAAACCCTCGTCGATAATCTTCTGGCTGTCATCTTTGCTAATCAACGACGCATGACTCAATAACTGCAGCACGATTTTGCGTATGAAAAGCGAAAGACTATGACACTCTGGATTCTGCGATTCAATGAGGTAACAAGCAAGCAGCTTGCGATTGAGTATGCCCTTCGTGCCGGAATTACCCTTAATGATTGCCTGACATATCGAAGTCTTGCCCGAACCATTCGAGCCCAGCACTAGGCAGCCATTATAAGTTGAACTCGAAATAGCCGCAGCCGTTTTGCTACGTGCCGAGATATAGCCAGAGCCCCCTATTACTTCGCCCTTGGTGCCCAGTAGCCCAGGCATCGGCTTCTTGCCGGCTGTGCGCTGTTCCAGACAGAGCGCAATCTTCTTCAGTACCCACTCACGGTGTATATAGACCGTGCTGATAATACGATTGTTATTTGCATTCGGCTGACCCAATGCCACGATGCCATTGACCTCCTTATCGGGTGATAATTTGCGCTGCATCAACGCCTCGAGATTGTCGGCTGTTTCGCCTGTACTTCCCTGCTGCTGCGGTGCCTCAAGCATGCCATCCTCATCAGTGGCCAAACCCACTCCAGCAGTGCTGCGTCGCCCTGTGCCACTCGTGCCGCTGCCGTTTGTCATCTCAACCGGAAAGTTCTGCTGCACCAAATTGGCGAAGTGCTCTTCACGCGCCAAATTCGAGAAGCTCGCATTCGGGCAATCACGGCCAGACACCTCCAATTTCTTCTGCAGCTGTGTCGTGTCCTTGAGGAAGTTCAATATGCGTCGGTCCTCCAGCTGTTGATTTTGCGCCACACTCGACAGCGGCAGCAATGGCAACGAGTTCGGCTGCTGATTGTTGGTGTTGTGCATGGCGGCTGCCTCGACGAGGTTGTCGTCGTCCAGGTCCGTCACTTGTATTGCGTTGCCGTTGCGTGTGCATGCCGCCAGGCGATTGGAGTCGCGTGCGCTGTAATGTTTGTTGTACTCTAGCAGATTGGTCATCTTGGCGTCGTGCGCTGCCCCAGCTGCCGTCCCCTCAAAGTGCTGGCCGGCACTGGCGCTTGCGCCAGCCACATAACGGCTCCGCTCGCCGCTCTTGTAGCGATCCGATTTGCGTAGCGGTGTCGCGTAGAGCAACTCCTTGGACATATTGCCCGCTGCGTAGTGTTTGTTGTTTGTCTGATATTGATTTTGATTTTGCTGATGTTTGCTGTTCGGCGTCGAATTCGAGTTTGCTGTCGTTTGCGAAGCATTCGCGTTGGCTATCGAGTTCGCATTATGGTTGCTTATATTGTTCAGTAGAATATTGTGATGTTGTTGCTGCTGCTGCTGCTGACTGACCAATGCCTGATTGTTGCCACTGCTTTTCTGCTGCTGAATCTTGCGTACGGATTCATTGAACATGGCCTGGCAAGGCAGATTTTCGTAGATGTCATTTCGCAGATTATCATTATCCGGATGCTTCGACATTTTTCTTGCAAGTTTCTTTCAGCGCTCGTTGTCTGTGTATCGTCGTTGAATCGTGTTTTTATATTTTCAAAAGATTGCGCCAAGTCGCTTTGTCCGCGTTACTGAGATCATATCACACCATCGGTACGCTGTAATAAACAGAGAAAGCAACATTATTGCATTTTTAAATTGATTGTGAATTGCTAAATGGCTTAAATTACATTCATATCAGCTTACAATTCTTTTTGATTCTCTTTCGTTTGCAGTCTATCAACATTTCACTATGAAGTTCTCGTTAAAGGAATGGTACTTGCACTGATTAAATAATGCATTTCATATGCTTCGTGCGCATTTCCAGGAGTAAAAGAAATTAATGACGTTGGCACAGTTTCAGCCAAGTGCTTTCAAACACCGAAAAAAATTATGCTCTGCTGAAGAAGTAATCATTGCAAGGCCAAATGTGACAATAAAATAGCATCAGTGCCAGAAATGGACTTTTTGAAATCTGTTGTATATTTTGAGGCTTTTGAAAAACATTTCTTTTCTAGAATATACTTAATAATTAAGCCTGCAAATTTTCTGTGTACTGATTAATCCTAACTTTAAGCCATGGCAGTCATAGAAACTCGATTAATTTTTCTCAGTGCATGCACTTGTTATTCCGAACTCGCACATGTTTTTCCATTTCTGTTAGCATATTTAAAAAAAAAAATAAAGAAAATGATTTACGTTGACGTTGTGAGGAAACTGTTTGCACAACATCGTTTGATAAATTACCATAATGAAAGTAAGTCAGATGTAAAATCTTTTCATTACGTGTGTGCGATATAAAGGCAAAAGGGACTAAGCAGCTACAAAATCGCACAAACAATTTCACGTCATGCGCGCAAGTGAGAAGGAAAGAGCATCAGTCAGACGCCAGCTTGTGTGGACACATACACATGCAGCTGCCACATGCTGAAGGTGTAAAAGTAAAACAGGACACTGGACTACATTTCCGCTCGCCATATTCGGCGTAGCGTGCACAACTTCCGGATGCCCATTAGCGTGTGGTTGGCTAAATTATTGATGCCAACAAAAAGTTCGTCAACAGCCAAAAGCAAACCAGATAATTAGCTGTAACTGATTATGCACATGATGCTGCGAAAGCAGCACAGAGCTTTTGTCATGGCCGTGCTGCGGATGCCAGCCAGTGCGGATGACTGGTTAGTGTTGCAAGGATTAAACATAATTTTCAACTAAAAAACAACGACAACTGTGACAATAGTTGCTTGCTGTTATAATAGGCAAAAAAAAAGTATTAAGGATAACGTTGTGAATTGCAAACGTCGCCTGCATTGTTCTCGGTTCAAATGTTGATCCAAATGGCAAACCAGGTGCTTTGTTTGAAGTTTCAATTTTAAACAAAAATAACAAATGAAATTTCCAAACTCTGAACAATGCTATCACATAATCAGAAAACCGCGCTGAAATTAAATTACAAAGCTGCTCGGCGACACCTGATGCTATGTTCACATCTGCGGACACGTGTATGTGGTTATGCTGATTCGACAACAATTCGCTTAGAGGAAGTGTGTGTTTGTGTGGCCTTGCAGGCAACAACAACAACAAAGGTCACCTGCTGAAATGCTGCGTATACGTAACTTCATCATCGCATGCCCACCTGCATGTTCAATTACGTTTGATTCCATTGTATAATATTTGTATGAGGCATTGCATTTTAGATTTAGGTTTCCCTTTAGCTGCCGTGCACACTACTTGGAAATTGATTGTATAAACAAGCGACAGTTTGCATTACAGTCTGCTATGCTGTTACGTTGCTGCGTTGCTTCTTTATAGTTTAAACAACATATTTCGTATATAGGAAATTGCAAAATAACTCAACTCAATGCTAGAATGCCGAGCCAAGTATTGTAAACAAAAGCAGCACGCAAATGCTTTTATATGTGTACATAAACAAATAAATGAATGATCTCAAATAAAAATTAATAAATAACAAAAACACATTTCGCATTGTTCATTTAAGTATGAGAAATGTTCAGTAAACACACAAAGTGCGTACCACATGCTGCCACAGTAGTGTACAGTGTACCGTATACACCTCTAAGGCGTGCGGCATGCAGACAAGCGAATGGCGAAATGGCAGCCAAAGTGAACAGTCTGCGGCCAGATGCTGCACAGTGTCTATGTGTGACGCACAAATGTGCGTGGCAGGGCAGGCAGATCAGCCGCATCAGGACAGGCAGGTCGCAGCGAGACGCACTTATAGCGTGGGAATATTTAATTACATATTAAATCTCCGTCTGTCCGTCAGTCTGTCTGTCCGCTTGACTGTCTGTCAGTGTTTCTTAAATTTTTGGATTTTTTGTATGAGGTAAAGCATCTTTAAACGTTAAAGCTGCACAAATAAACGCCGGAAGTGCTGACTCCTACGTTATGACTGGTTTTGTTGTTGTTGTTGGTATTCGCATTGCAATGTTCTTGGCTTGCGGCAACATTGAAACAATCAGTTACAAATTACAGCCCACAGGCAGCACATTATTCTGCATGTAATTAATTTTATTTCAATTTCATATTTTTCAATGCAGACTTTTTATATTCTATTATGTGCTGCATAAAGTTGCTCATTATAATAAAAGCCTTTAATATTGAGAATTAATTTAAAAATTATAATTGATTAAATGCTAGAAGCATAAAATAATAATATATAATCTTTTCTTTCACTGACTAACGCGACAATGACAATTTCAATGAATGTTTTCAATGAATATTTAACTGGCATTGGCTTTTTACGTTTTTGCGATTATAGCTTATCGCTGCCATGTTTCATATATGCTAAATGTATATTTTCTAATTAGATAAATAAATAATAATTCAGTTAACTTTGCTTAAGTCTAACAATGGCTTTTGCCAAACGTCAGTGACCACACAAACTCAATTAACGCAAACAAACTATTTTCTAATCAAATCGCTATGAAAGCAAAACAAAGTCAAACAAAACCAGGAAGTGGAAAAAAAAAACAATCGGCGCTTCCCTTTGGCATACAGCGATTTCGTTAACAACTTCATCAGCAATCATTTAGAAGTTAAATAAAAAAAAGCTCGAGTTTTGCTTTACTTTTCCTCTTTGCCATTTTCATGCTGCAAGGGACTTTCATGCAATTGAAACGTGAAAACCGACTAAAATGCTGTACGTGCAAAACATGTTTCAATTGGGGAAAAGAAAATAATAAAAAATATCAAATTCTATTGAAACAAAAGCACAAAAAAAAAATAAAAAGGGAAATATTGATTTTCAAATATACTTTTACAGCAAAATGTATACAGTAGAAACCCGATAATCCAGCTTAAATCTGACGTCAATGCGGACTGTGAGGTAATCCGTATTACTATAAGTTTCTACGAGTTTCTACTGTAATATAAAAAAAAAATATGAATATAAAAGGAAGCTATGGATAATAAATATCAACTAGAAGCTATTTTTAATTTCATGAATTTAATTTTACAACTTATCAAGGATTAATAAAAATAAGAAGAAAAGAACGAAATAAATGAATAAATAAAAAAGCGTAAAATGCATTAAAAACATCGAAACCTCGTAGCAATCGTTAACACAAATGAGACACAGGACAATGGACAGGACGTGGGACAGCGTGAGCCACGTGCATGTTTAGTGGTCTGGAGGGTCTATGTCGTAGATTATTGTTGTTGTTGTTGGCATTATCAGCACAGCGTGGCATGACATTGCGTGGTTGTTTTGTGGTATATGCGGGCATGTGCATTCGCATGTGGGTGTGTGACATTTTGTGTATGCACGAGCTGAGCTGGCAAGTGATTCTGAGAACGACCGACAACATCCGGAAGCACACAAAACAAGCGAGGAGCGCACAACATTTATGCATGTGCTTTTTTCCGTTTGCTTGCTGATTGTCCTGTGTTTGTCACATGTGTCTTTTGTGGCCCTAACTCGTCCTTACCGAGTATGTGGTGAGTAGCAGAGAAAGCTAAGCTTATGTCTTCTATATACAATATACACATATAGTACATATATGTTTTTTATATGTTTATTAATGTTATACTCCTACGTTGATTCGTTTGTTGTTTTTCTGTCGCTGTGTCTGTCTGTCGGCCAACTATGCTATCATCACATTTAAGGTACAATGCTGAGGCTGCTGAGTTTTGTTTGTGCTTAATTAAAGTTTAATTTTTCATGTTCGATGCATGCAATGAAGCGTGCGCTGCACAGTAAATTGAACAGGTTTAAAACATTCACAAACACGTCGAAGCCATCATCTTCATATACATCATCAACGTCATTGTCGTCGTCGTCATCATCATCATCATCATCATCATCAGAGGCAGCAGCAGCACCAACAGCCAAACATCATCAGCAACTTTATTGCTGTTCGAGGTCCTTGCTGCCGTTTATGCATTGTTCGTCGCTCGTCGGTCGTCTGTCGACATTAATGTACTTGAAGCGTAAAAAGCAATAATGAAAACCGCTCTCACGTATTCAAGCCCGTTCACACCCGTCGTCACATATGCATTGTACGTTATGAATCCTGTTTCTGTATCCTGTGTCTTTATGCATTTTATACGCCAACGTGTTCTATCGGCGGACGCGTGCTTCTGCCTGTAATTTTTATGCATTTTTTTCCTCTTTTTTCTCTTTTTCAAACAAGCAAAGGAAGTGTCGGCAATGAAGAATCGCGTGCAGCCGCCACACGGTGCTGCTACATTTTTTTAATATTTTGTTTCCCTTTGTGTTTCCTTTCTTGCTCCTAAGCAGCCGCCAACACTGATTTTGATATTCATAATCTCTGCATAGAAGCAGCCATTTTGGTCCAAACTCGTTTAAGGGCTGTTCACTTATGCTGCGCGTCATATGCATTTTGTTGTAACTTTCATTTAAAGCTGCATAGTATGGCTTGAATATGGAATATTTGCTCTTAAAGTTTATTTACGACAAATGGCCACAAAACGTTTACATATGCATTTTGTACATTCGCATATGTGTGGGAAGGGGATTTGGTTTTTATTTTTTTTTTGTTCTATTTTGCACATACACAATTATCGCGCACTGTGCATTCCCTTGAGGTGAGCTCCGCTGAATAGGCGTGCATGTCAAGCTGTTAGCCTAGTTACGGCAATACTGCAATCGCCATTGTATCTAACAGACTACTCTCGTGTGCCGAGTCAACACATTCCGTGCCGTGCCGTGCCATGTCAAAAATAGTAAACAAGCACGAACGTATGCGTACACAGCAGCGCACGCCCACTTATTCCCACGCACGACGTCAGCAGCAGCAGCAGCAGCAACAACAACAACAACAAGCACATATGTGTCCTTTTTCTCTACGTGCTCCTTTTGTTGTCCCTTTTTTTAGATACACATGCATATTGACACTTTTTATCAAACCAAACCAAACCGAACTGTGCGCATAAATGCGTATGGGTGGGGGTAGGGGTATTTATGCCCGCAGGGTTAACAATTTAGCAGGCATCCACTCGACCAACTGGCCCCGCACTCAGCAGCATGTCGTCCGGCGTCAAATCTTCTACGCTGCTCCCCACATCCTGTGACGGCGCCGGCAATTGTTTTCATTTCAATATCCTTGTTGTTTGCGCATACGTAGGACGTAGGAAGGCGTCACCTCAAAATATAGGTTATGTTTACTTGTTCGCTTGTTTGTGCCGTTTAATCAAATTAATAAATACGCGTTTTTCACGTCCTGGCGCGCTGGCGTGGGCGGCTGTGCTGCGCTGCAGCTGTTCTGACATTTACAATGTTTTAATTGATTGATGAGCAATATTGTAAATATGTAAGCCTTTATTGCCTTCACATTTTTTTATGTTTTCTTTTAAAGCGAGTTTTAAAATAGAATCCATTTGCGTTGTATTTAATGCTTTCAGTCTTTCCGTTTCAATATACGCAGCAGCTACAAGGCAGCTCCCAAGCCTTCACCTTCTCAAGTTCATTAGCAAGCTGAAAGATCCACAATGACGCAGCCACAGGCTGGTAGTGTTTCAAAGTTTCGCACTTCACACTTAGTCATGGCTGCTCTCACTGCGTCTACGTACTGAGATGGTTGTGTTAACAAAGTGTACTTTTGTTCAGCATTAATTACGATTTATGACACTTAACTGAAAAAATATTAACAAACTGCTGCTGTAAACATTTCCTATAAACTCATGATAACGTAAGAGCCGACAGAGCTCTTGTGAGTATGGTATTTAAACAAATCCATTTCACTTAAACAAGCTTTAATTAACGTTGCCAGCCAGGAGAGCGTCGCAGCGTCTGCATATCGCATATGCAACAGCAGCACCAACAACAACAACAAAGGCAAAAAGAGGATTGACACGTGTACACGGGAAATTTCAATTACTTTAATGCAATCGAGCTGTATGCCAAACAAAGAAAATCAAGCGAGCGCGCGTGTATACGTAAAGGACACAGCACACACACTCTCACACACACTCGCACTCACACTCATACACACACTCATACACTTAGTCGGATTGTGGCTACGAGCCGCAGGCTGAAGTATATTGGTCAGCTTACTGTCGTGTAATTGCTGCAACTCCACTGCGCAGCGTAGTCTGAGTGTCTGTGGTACGCACACACACACACACACACACAGACAGGCAGGCACACATAATTGCATGTATGTCCGGGGTCTACTTGATTTGCGCTCTGCATATGCGTTCGTCGTGTGCACCAAGTGTGAAATTCGCAAATCCTGACAGAGATTCAACGCAAAGTGTCTGTCGTCTGAGCTTGACGCCAACGCGATCCCCCAGCAACACAAAGTGAATGCTATTAATGACTTATGGCTTTGATTTTTTACACGGACCATTACGAAATCGGATCCCGGATCCTGACTCATTTTCGCTGCGTCAGCCTGTGTAAATATTCATGTCCGTTCGCACTCTGTTGAAATGTTATTTATGGATACATTTAAAATATTTTGCGTGACTTAGGGTCAATGAATACATTACAAAAAAAAAACTAAAAAAAAACAACGCCCATTCAATTTTATGTAAACTTTGACATTAGCACTTTTTCGAGTAAATGAATAACTCATAGAGAACAAAACATGTTGAATTTTTATGCAATTCTGTTTACGCGGGTAAATTTATTTATGATGTTAATTGAGAATATTTATAAAACTTAAACAATACAAAAAAGAAAAACAATTAAGCAAGAGCTTTAAAAAAAAACTTTTCCATTTAGTAATTCTATTCTGCTGGAAAACTTTTGCAATTCGTAATTTTGCTTTACATTTACATTCTTACACTTAACTTTTCTACTTTTATTTTGGCTTGCGCAAAAAAAAAAGCAAAAAATTCCTATTTAATTAGTCCTGCCATGGTTTTTTTCTATTTTCATTTTACAGTTTCTTAACTCTTAATTTGTTTTTAAGGAGCGGCGGAAATTCCGCCATTGCTTGCATTACATGGCACACGCCACAACTGTACTTTGGTCCGCTTTTTCACGATTCTTTTTTTTCTGTCTCTCATTGATTTGTTGGCTTGTTTGGCAAACAGCTGAAAAACATTTAATGCGAAATTGTAATGTAAAAATAAAATTAATTTACGATGTATACGATTTTGGTTTGGAAAAATCGATTACAAATGAGTTACGCCTTAAAATGGATATTCAGGCATTTAGAAGCGAATATTCGTTAGCATGTTATAGACAGGATAAATTCGGGCATGCTTTGAAACAAGTGAATATCAATTATTAACTTTACATATTTCATTAGCTGCATAATTATTATATGTTTTATTATAGTGTGCTCTCAATGTAGGGTATTTTAGTTGAATAATTTAAATCATAGCGCGTTTCTTTATTAGTTCTTATTTTATATATAAACACAGACGCAGCACAACAAACAGAACACGCGCAGATGTAATCAAATTTGTAATATGAAAAACGAATAACCACTTAAGTCATTATTATTGCACATGAATGCTAATGATGGAAAACTTGTAGGAAAATGATATATGTATGTGCATTAAAAGCAATGAGTGTGCAACAACAACAACAACAACAACAGCGACAACCACAACAAACATACACATAATGTTTATAGGTAACATGCACAACAGCAACAAAAGCAGCAACAAAAGCAGCAACAACAACAGCAACAACAAAAGAAAATAAATAGTGAAACAACGTGTAAGAAGAGCAGTCACGAGCATCGCATGTGCACCATGGCAGGTGGCAAATATGTTAAATATGCATGCAAGTTGTTAATGAAAACTGACACTTCACAGCCGAGCCACTAAAAAGCTGCAAAGAGAGCTACTCGAGAACGCAGCCAGGTCGACTAGGCGGCTGCTCAAGCAACAAAGCGTTGCTGATGAAATTGGAAAGTTATTTTCAGATACTTAGATACAAAATACGTGTAAGCAAACTAGACAAAGACGCAGATAAGCGTCTGCTTTTGGCCTGCATCGACGGAAGCAAGACGTCAAGTGCGAAAGTGCAGATAAGTGAATTGAAGTCAATATTACAACGACAACGACAACGACATGCAATTTGCATAGTTTAAGTCAAAAGCATTTGGCAATGCATTAAAAAAAGCAACAACAACGAAAATCCGTTTTCTTGATGTGTACACAAGATATTTATTTAGACAAAATATAAGCACAATATAATAGAATTCTATTATTATTACATTGGCGCAAAGACAAGCAATGCTTTTGTATATCTAAGAGCTGAGTGCCTGCTAACTTTATCTTGATGTGTCACGAAATATAATCTTTTGCGAAAGTAAAAGCAGGAAGACCCCCCCACATATTTCTGCTTATCGCATTTGTCATTTGAAAATCAATTTTGGAAGTTCCCTTTTCGCAAAATTCAATCATCAGCGTTTTCTTCTTCTGTTTGTTGTCTAGCTTCGTCATGGCAGCAATCACAAATCAGCGATAAGTCGAATTTATTATTATTAGTCTACTGTAGCGAATGATTATCGTAGCTTTATTTATTTTCCTTTTTTTTCTTTATCTAGACAAAGCAAATGTTGAAGAAATTTTTACAGTAGCGTTCTATTGAAACACGTAGCAGACCAATTATATTACAAGGCAGTACTTTTTTAAGTGTGTTTAAATAATAATAAAGTCATACATTGCTTGATGACTGGCATATGTAAAAAGACACTCCTCAGCAAACTTTGTCGTAACTTTGCCAACAACTGTTGCTTGCTGCTGTGAGATTGAAAGTGATTTTAATTAATGGTTTCATAAAAAAAAAACCAACATACAAAATAATAAAAAATAATTAGTGTAATAAAATGCGCGTCAAGCTGCTCAATTATATATTCAAAGTTAAGGCTCTTATGCCAGATTTTATTAGCTAAATTAATCTTAACAACGGCAGCAGCTGAAATCAATGTTGAAATTTATGCGCATAGTGTTCGGCTTGAGAGGAACACATCAGCGAATCCCTGCGCTGATTTTTATTTGCACGCTTGCGGCAATTCGAGTGCAAATTGTGCGGCTAAGTTCGAATACCCAGATGCGCGAGTTTACATGGCTTGCAAGGTCAGTGGGCAACTGCTCGCCGCAGCAGTCAATAACAAGCAACAACAAGCCAAATCTAACAAAAATATTGGTTGTGCTACAATTCAAGTCGAGCGCTAAATAATTCAACAATTGATTATTTCATCCTTGCCGCTGTCGAAACTGAGCTACAATCCGAGTGCCCAAAGCTTCGTCAGCAGTTGAGTGCGTCCAATGGCAGAATGAGAGCAAATTTGATTGGCTTGGCACAGTGGCTGCGTTGCGGAAACATGATCAGAATGGCATATTCATCACGCAGGATGTCAGTGTGCGTTGAACGCGCAACGCAGCCATTAGAACGTGGCCTTGCAGACACAGCAGCTAAGGAAAAATCTACTCGACAAAATGGAAATTACAAAGCTACTCAAAATGTTCGGCATGACGCAGGCACTGAGACAAATTGCTGGCAAGAATATGTTGCCACGTTGCAACTTGAAAAGCGTTTAAGTAATTTGACAAACCCTAATGCAAATAATAATGGAAGCAGTCAAGCAGAGACAGACTCAGAGACGTGCACTGATGATAAAAGCCTCGTGGGCACAACTGCCACAAATTGATTGGCTGCCTTATCTGAAGCCTGTGCTGGGGCCATTGACAAGTTAAACTGGTTCTATTTGAGAAATTTAATGACCTATTGAGACGCAACTGCAAATAAAACCAACTCTGCATTTTAGTATTCGACCGAATCAACCGTAGAGCATGCTCCTGAAACTAGGCAACATGCCGCAGCAGCATGGCAACACTGAAACTGCGCAGCAATTGAATGTGGCAAATTCGTAATCTAACAAGTTGCAGCTGCTCAAGTTCAAAATGAATTGTGAACACATAAAACTGCTTAATGAGTCGATATCCACACACATTTGCTCTTCTAAGAGCATGTTGCAATAAAATCCACACTACTCCCTTACCCCCCCCTTTAAATTTAAACAATTCAACGATAGCATTATCTTGCCCTGCGAGTTTCTGCAGCTGCCGCTTATAGCTGACGAGCTGAGTGCACTCTATCAGTCGGTACTCGCCGCTCGGCTTCCTCATTGCGCATGAGATCATGCACGCCTTCGATTTAGATTTAATTATTGTCGATGTGCGCATGAAGCTGCACGAAACTGCCAACGCTATTATGCAACATTTGAACGAGTTCATTGACTGACTGTTAAGCGGCAGCGCCGAAGTGGTTTGATTTTGCAGATGATGGTCGAATCAACGGGATTGCATTAAATCAAGAATTGGGCCAACTTTGAGTCATTTGCAGGAGCATTGCTATGCGGAAGCTCAGATCAATGGAATGCAACATTGTTTCATTTATGATTGGGTTTTGTTTTTTTTAAATATTTTTTTTTTATTCTTCAGACTTTTATTTACAATTGGTGAAAATTTGTTGTGCCACAATTTGTCATACGCCAACTTAATGCTGATAGTCGATGGTAAATCCTTGCTTTGATAATAAAAATCATGCTGATAGTGAATAGACTCACTCAATAGATACGCATGGCGTTGCTTCATATATTTTCCAAGTAATAGGCATGCAGACACTCTGCAGTAAGTCAGTGAGTGGGAATGCAGACACAGCTGTGTAATAGGTCTATAGTCAACCGAAAGAAAAACATTCCATTTAATTGTGGAATTATGACAAGCAAGTGTCGAGCATAAATAAATAAACAAAAGATATGTCATGTGTGCGCAATGCACTGCATGCGAACAATTTTTCTAGCTTTTGTTTTATATGGTTTCGACAAGACACAAACGAAAAAACAGCTGAAGGCGCCACCCACCCGTGCACACAAACTGTGCACTGTGCACAATGAAATAGAAAACAAAAAAGGAAAACAGAAAAAGAGAAAAAAACATTAATATGTTATTTGTTTTTTCAATGGCACAAGAACCCAACACTTATGGCAGCACAACCACGCAAAAGCGGCACAAGTATACGGTACATGATGAACGATGAACGATAATGACAATTCCATGCCAGGCCAGGCCAGGCCAAGCCATGCACGCCACGCCAACATGCGACGCGACTGCATTTGCATGCGTCTTGCACCCTTCACCGCTGCGGTGGCAAACATCTGGCACACGGTCATTCGATACACCGCGTAACACTACATTATTCCGCTGCTGCTGCTGCTGCTGCTTCTTTTTCGACTATTTTTTTATTGACTTTAAACTGTTTAATACTGTATATAGTGTGCTAGCGAGTGTGCAGTGCTTATAACATTCATTTCCTCTTTCAATTTGCAAACTCAAAGCCAAAACACACTCAGGCTAATCCCAAAGCTTTGGCATACAATTTGCACACATATTACAGGCTGCAGCAGTTGCATTTTTATACCCTGTACCAAAAAATGGTAAAGGGTATATTAAAGTTGTGCAAATGTATGTAACAGGCAGAAGGAGGCGTGGCAGACCCCACAAAGTATATATATTCTTGATCAGCATCGAAAGGCGAGTCGATATAGCCATGTCCGTCTGTCCGTCTGTCCGTATGAAACGCACGGATCTCGGAAACGGTAAGACCTACAACCACCAAATTTGGCACGAAGACTCTGCCAATCCATAGGCATAACGAGTTTATTTTTTTTTTTCGATATTCGACCTATAACATATAGCTGCCATAGGAACGATCGGGTGAAAACCCACATTTAGTAACAAAAACCCTTTTGTTTTTCAAGATATCTGCACCAAATTTTGGATTTAACAGTTTTAGCTAATGCCCAATTACATATCTCAATATAATATATATCGGTTCACTATATCATATAGCTGCCATAGGAACGATCGGCCAAAAAACAACGTTTACTGAGAAAAACTTTTTTGTATATTAAGATATCGTTATCAAATTTTGGATTTACTAATTCTAAGTAATATCCAATAATATTCCCGAATATTATAAATATCCGTTTACTATAACATATAGCTGCCATAGGAAGGATCGGCCGAAAAACAACATTTACTGAGAAAAACTTTTTTGTTTATTAAGATATCGTTACCAAATTTTGGATTTATTGATTCTAAGTAAATTCAAATCATATTCCTAAATATGATTAATATCGGTGCACGATAACATATATATAGATGCCATAGGAACGATCGGCCGAAAAATGGCTTTTACAAAATAAAAAATTTTTTTTTCTTGAGATATCCTTACATAATGAATACAAAATATTAAAGCAACAAAAAAATATATTAAGTTTTGGCTTCGGTACAGGGTTTTCTATAGTCGGTTACGCCCGACTATAGCCCTGCCTTTCTAGTTTATTATGCCAATTTCCTGTAATCCCAAAACGTCACAAAGATGACATAAGCTGCATGCCGCTGCCCAGGCTAATACAATAACACAGTCTGTCTGTCCGTCAGTCTGTCTGTCTGTTTACCTGGCTGCCTATCTGCCTACCTGCATATACTCGTATATACGCTACAGCCAACATTTGTCAGCTGCTTGTTGTCCAACTGGTTGGTTGGCTTACTTTGCCTGCTAACTGGTTAAGCATTTCTTCATTTGCGTAATGAAGTTGTGGCCATAAGTTAATGCAAAACAAAAAAGAAAATAAAAAAGGGGGTAGCCAAAGCAGTAATAGGGCAGAGCCAGGGCTGGGCATGCGGCAAGCGTTGCCCGAATGTGGGTTAAATGCTTTCTGTGGCACAAAACCGCAATGTGCGGCTGTGGCTTTAGTTTGCCAAATGCAAATAGACAATTTGAAATTTTAGAAATATTTAATGCTTTATCATTTGCACTAATTAAGTATAAAATAAACAAAAAAAAAAACAAAAAATAAAGAAAATAAAACAACGTAGTTATTTATTCATAAATTAAGTCAATTAGACAACAATTAAGTGCATTTGACCCGTCAGTTGTGGTTTTTGGTTTTGTAAGCTCATATTTAGATTTATACAAGAGTAATAAAAAACGAAGCAGACACTCACGCACGCACGCACGCACGCACATCTATACAGCAATAGATTGCCATTCCCTGGCTGTTGCTTATCTGCAACGGTTACTTGCCGCTGCTGCTGCTGCTACAGCATAGTGGAGCAAGCTTTTGCCTAACTCATGGAACAGTTAACAAACTGCCAGCAGATGTAGCCATGCCCAAGTGGTTTGCCTTGTTGAACTCATTATGAGACCCGAAGGCATATGCGCGTTCTTATCGCATGCGACTTTGTGTGCTCTACTGCGGCGTATTATCGCTTCTTGTGCTACAACAACAACAACAACCATGCTTACATATGTGAAATAAAAGTGAGATCAGCCACGACCTAAGACATGCTGTCGAAATCATTGAAATTGATATTAGCTATATTTCATGTTAACCCAATTAGTGGACACTTTCAATTAATCAAACAAATTTGTTTTCATTTGCGTCGACTTCGCGCATAAATGCAGACAGATTATTTGTTAGGGAATTTTAAGTTTTCCATTTGAGAAAAATCATATTTGACCAAGTAACAATGCAATCCACGGCACGTTACACTTTGTGGCAGGCAGCACGTGATTTATTTGCCAAATATTTCAACTCAAGTCTTGCAATAAATTTACGGAAAAAACCAAATGAAACACACACAAACCCGGTCCCGTTGCTCCTACTGCGCATAGCACAAAATAAACAAGTCAATTAAACTTTTGTTTTATTTTAGTCTGTTGCGGGTTTTAGCTAACTTGGCTAACTTCTGCATGCAATGCAGTGATTCAGGCGCATATACAGAGAGAGCAGAGCGCACTTACTCATTGATGATCTACACAAACTGAGCCATAAACTTTTTTAAAGCCACTAACAATCACAATAAACGACAACGTGGGCGATAACACAAATGAAATTGCCGATAAAATTGTGCTTTAA
This sequence comes from Stegana nigrithorax, assembly GCA_037044495.1. Taxonomy (NCBI): domain Eukaryota; kingdom Metazoa; phylum Arthropoda; class Insecta; order Diptera; family Drosophilidae; genus Stegana; species Stegana nigrithorax. The sequence goes on from JBAMBQ010004947.1 coordinate 26,462, forward strand.
TTTACGCTGAGAAAAACAAAAACGACGACAACCAAAACGACCAGCAAAAATCGTTTAATAAGTTCACTGTCCGGCATGCGCTGGCACCATAAATCGCTTAATAATCAAGCAGCTGGCGGGGGTAACGGCGCATGAGCTGGGCATAAATTATTTCACTTTAAGCTTGCAGCGCCATTTTCCAGGCTGACTGACTGCACACTACTGAGCGAGAAATTTCGCTGCGTGTATATGCGCTTACCCACATTAGCCGGCAAACCTGATTTGCCTGCTTAGTAAATTGAATTTTCTTTTTTTTTTTTTTTCTGTTTTGTTTGCAACACCACCAGCCAAGTGATGGTAGGCAGCCCTGCTGATGCTGCTGCGGCTGCTAGAGCGGCTTAAACTGCAGACAACGTGCAATTGGTGTCTGTTGTGATACACTAATGACAACCACGGCAACCACGACAGCAACAGCAACAACAACAACAAACAGCAAACGACATTAAATAGTTCTGTCGCCAGCGTTTTTGATGAAGTCATCAACTAATGCACACTAATAAAATCGCATGTGGCTTGGTCTGGCCTGGTCTTTTACATTACAAGGCAAGTTTAAATTGCAAGCAAAAATTCAAAGAGTAATCGTTACTTTAAGGCTTCGCACTAAACAAATATGTAATGACTTTGATTAGCGTTTACGCATGTTAATGCATGTGCAAACAAGTCTGAAAACCGTCGCAAATTATTTGCCAAACGTAGTCACTGCCGCCGTCCCCCATGCTGCTGCAGTTTCACTCAGACCCGGCCAGCAAAGGCAGTTGATTTGTGTTTAATTATGGCCGCGCGCTGTCGGCTAACCAAAATGGTCTGCTAATATTTGCCGTGTAGGCCACATTCGTAGTGAAGTGAAGTGAAAAAAAAAAAACTAACGCCGGCTCTGACTAATCGTAGCCACAATTTAATGTATGTAGTGTATAACACCAGAGCATGCAATTCAGTCAGCTGCGGTTTATTTACCATTCCATGCATATAAATTCACTCACACTGTGATAATACTGAGATGCCAGTCTTAGTTGGACAGCTTCTATTTGATTGTTTGACAAAAAACAGCAGCAGACTACAGCAATAGAAAAGCAATATTTTAGTCAAATTATTGTTTGCTAAGTTTTTTTTTTAGAATATGCAGCTAAACCAACAAACCAACAAGCAAAAAAAAAAAGAAGCAGCCCAATTAGCTAATTAGAAAACACTATGATGACAAATGCTAAAAAATCTATTTAGCAAATTAATAAAAACTAATTACGTAAGCGGAAGCCGCCTTGGTTTCCATTTCAGCGCATTGTGTGTCTTCTACAGCGCACAACACACACACACACAAACACATAGACACACCACCGTGGCCATTAGGCAGAATAGCTGTGAGTGCCTTGCATAAGTCATAGACACTCTGCTACTGCTGCTGACGGCTACCAACAACAATTAAGTAATGTGCTATTTATTATTACTATTATTGGAATAAAGCAAACAAACTAAAATTCAGCAACAATGGCAATAATAACAACAACAATAACAACAACATACATACAGATAGACAACAACAATTGCGCCTCAGCTGAAGCGTGCCCATCTCGTGCGAGTCGCACAAATCTCAAGCAATTTATGCGCACTCCCATTATGACAAAAGTGTTGACAGTCCACGCATATTGATGACCACCGAGCAGTAGCCAGCACGGAATGGTGAGGGAAGTAGTCTGTATGCTGTCAGTATGTATGCAAGTGCGCACATTCATACTCATGGCAATATATGCACACACACACACATACAAATGCACGCATACAATATAACACCTCATTAACGTAGTTTATGTATCACGCGTCTTGTTGTTGCTTTTTTAGCTTTTTTTGGATTTGCCGGCGTCACTCTGGCGATTGGCATTTGCGGTTTTGTTTTGTTTGTTGTTTTTTTTCTCTTCTAGTTTTTTTTGTTTTAGCGTTTGCTATTAGTATTGGCGCTGGCTGATTTTATCTTGTCTATGTTGTGCTGCTATTTATGATGATGATTTTTTAATATGGCACACGCCTAAAGTTGTCGCATTAATTATACTTATCGATAAAATTCATAATCATTAATGTGCATTTAGTGTTCTATTTACTTCCTATGTGTATATAATGGTATTATGTTTCGCATAACTTTGAACTTTTGCGTGAATTTCACATGCCAACCACACACGAAACCGGAAATATGGCATTCAAAACAATGTGTAAATTAGAAGCTTAAACGTTATCAAAAAATTGCCAATTTCGCTTTGTTTGGATAAAACTCTCAAAACAAATTTAAACTAAGCCAACTCAAATTGGCATATTAAATGCTCAAAACGATAAGAAAATGCAAACTTAGTTTTTGATAGCAACACAACGAAGCAGCTTGAATAATAGTCAACTGTGCCATGAGTTGACAAGGACTGCGCAGTGCATCCTTATGGGCCATGACTTAACCTACTTGAGCACTGGCATCATCATCGTAATAGTCCGATGCTTAGCAAACTTGCATAAGTTTTAAAATTTTGCATTTCTGAAAACTTATTCTAATGAAGGAATGGAATATGGAGATAGGTATGTGCATTGTGTTTTATATTTGCTGAGCACACAGTCATGCGCGCCCTGATGACTAATGATGCAACTTTGTGCAGAAATAAAAATGCGACACAATACTTTACATTTTGCATGTCAACGCTTCGTTGCAATTTGAGTCAAGTCAGCTTTATTTTTTTTTTAAGAGTTTAAGCTCAAAAGCCGCTTAGCGTAAAATAATATACATATGCACTATACCCGCATATAGCGTTGTAAAACTTGACGCGACACTTACCCTAAGGTGCATCAAGGACACGCAACATGGCAGCGACATGAAGTTTTGTTTGAAGAAATCTGTAAACAAAAAAAGAAAGAAAAAGTTGCTTAGTAAACATACAAAAAATATATGGAAATGTTGCATAAAATTAAATAAACATTTCTGTGTTTGCTTTAAAGTTTTGCACTGGAAAAAGTTTGCGCGAAAAATGAAATTGTTTTGCAAACAAATCCGATTCGCACAAGTGGGTCAAGCAGACTTAAAAATGATGCTTCAAATATTTTTCCACATTTCAGCGTTAATTGCATAAAATAAGTGCAGTTATTAGCTTGTGCGTGAATTGTTGTAGAGCAAATGCAACAAACTGTTGAAAATTAAATGCGCAGAAAGTTCACTGGGCGTATGCGTAATGCGGCATTTTAGCTGTCGGTAGACACTCACTCACACACACACACACACACATGCAACGCACAATGCAGGCAACTCAATTTGCCCACACATGTATGGAAATCTGAATTGTTGGCTGGCGTGTATGCTCCCTTATCTGCGGCTATTCTAATGGCACGCTTGACAGTTGCAGAAACTATGCTAAACTGCGCAGGAATAGACTTACTCGCAAAATTAAAAGCACACCCCACAGTACAGTGTTATATAACAAGTGAGTTTACATTTTCATTTCATTTCTATTCTATGTTTCCATCCATCTATGCAGTTTTACTTTATAAATAGTACATAACTTCTTTTTGCCGCATTCACACAATGAAATTGTGCGGAAATGCTTTGTGCCGAGAGCAGTGTGTGAACACACACATATGTGTGTGTGTGTGTGTGCATATGAAGGATGCGCTCGACTGTCACTACTCAAACAGTAAATGCTGACATTAGTATTATAAAATAGTAAGCACAGCCAAAGCAACAAAGATCCCACTGACATTAAAATGGGAACAATAAACGCTCTGACAGTGACTAAGTGCGCAATGGAATGCATAGACAAGAACCCCTGCTTGACTTGCGACTGCTGCAAGCCACCCCACCCCACCGACTGTATTAAAGTCTTTAATGAGAGTGCAGTTGAAACCACTTAACAGATCATCAGCATAGTTGCACGACACACTATTAATGAAGGAACACAATCCCGTCAGCTTGGCACAGGCGTCGTTGTGTCTAGCAGGACCAGGCATGCCGCTGATCTAAGCGATGTTTTTCTTCACAATGCACATCAAACTTACTGCAATTGAAGCCAAGTAAAATTTGGAAAGGGATTTATGTTAAATAGCTTGTTTAAGATAAAATTATACTTGTCACTTTAACAAATGACGACAACCAATGTCATTTTACTGAAACTGTAGACGTCACAAAATTTACCCTTAAAGAGGTAGAAAGAAACAAAAAAAAAAGCAAGCCATATGACCTTTGCGGTTTAGCTGTGATCGCAACATGTAAAGAAAAAACAAGTTTAATAGCTTGCATATGCACACATTTAACTCATTTAAATTTTGAAATATAAAACAACAAAAACCGAAACCTTTTTTGTGACACAGCTGATGCCCAAAAGAAGACTGAAACAGGTGCAACCATAAAGGGAGTCAGCCGCAAATTTAGGTCAACGTTTAAGTATTATGTAAAGTGAGAAAGACAAAAAGACGAAAAAAAATAAAAAGGGAAAAATGCACAAACCCGTAGCTGTGTATATACTCATATACATATATACGCATGTACATATATACAGCGCATGCAGCCCTGCGCGTGGCACATGAAGTGAAAAGTTTTACTTTGGCATAACACAACTTTTAATTAAAATTTCATTCATTAATCTCATGCTCACATATTTCAGCGCCGCTCCTCGGCTGACAAAACTGTCGTTAATTTGTTATTTTAGTTTGTTTTTATGCCGTCTTAACTAATTTTCTCGAATTTAGTGGTTGGCAGCTGACAACATAAAAATGCCTGCTGCCCTGGGCTGCGGTTGCAGCAGCCATGCGCTCATCGTGTCATTCCGTTTGTTTGTTTGTCTGCCTGACTGCCTGCCTGTCAGTCTGTCAGTCTGTCTATCTGTAAGAAAGACATACATATGTACGTGCATATTCATTTTCACCGCAGCATCATGTTGTTTTGTGACTCAAGTTTACATGATATGATTTCTAACGCGGCCAACTGAAAAGAAGAAACTCAAAGAAATATTTTCATAAAAAAATGAAAAAAAAGAAAAAGCAACAGCAAAACTTGATGAAATGCTCAGCTCAACGCAACTTGACTGAGTTAAAAGCGCAGGAAAACAAGTACAGCTGTCTACTTGCTTGGCGTTGTTATTGTTATTACTGTTGTTGTTGTAGCTATGCGCTCATGAATAGCTTGGAAACTAAAGTACAAGATTATATCATAACAAAGTGTAATGCCTTATGCGGCCATTGACCATGAACAGCGTGTAAGAAAAATAAACCATGAAGTAGTAAAAGAATCAGAACAACAACTGACAGCAAGAAAAAGCAAAGCAAATCCAACAAATGAGGGAAGCCAGTGTTTAAAAAAAGAGAATGAAAAAAATGTAAAAAGAAAAAACGTTAAACACTTCTGAAAGACCAAGAAAGTCAACAATCTCATAATCAGTTAAATTACATATTAACAAAGAAAGCCTTGCCCAGAGCTCTACGCCTTTGAGTATGCGTGTGCAACAACAAATAAGGTAATAAACTGTAATTACTTTTTTAAAGACTAAAAAAAAATATAATTATTTATTTTAAGCTTCTTTGAATGTATTCTTCTTACGCATGAGTACATAAAAGTATGTAGAGAAAAGCTTTGGCGCAACCGATCATATTCCAACATATGGAATTCGAAATTCCGTCCCATGTTCGAATTAATAAATAAAATATAATAAAAATGTAAAAATAAGAGATTAATATCTCTTGGAAATTCATTAGCTGAGATGGCATATATAAACAGTTGTAAATGACCTATCACTTTAAATATAAAAATATATATGATAAGAAATGCTTAGCATAACAGACATCCCCAATAGGGTTTTAGCCAATTATTTTAGTTGGCGTCACAATTGACCAACATTATGTTGGGTATAAAAACTTCGGTGCAACTGAATTAACATATTTTTTTTTTATTATAACTAGTGAATCGAACTAAACTACTTAGCCAATGGGCCGTTTTATGCCTTTTTAATTAATAATAAAAAACATTTCACATTTGAAAATGCTAATTTTCTATTATAATTTTTATAGTAAATTAATAGTAAGCAGCAAATGCCTATTCATGGGAAAATTCAGTTATAATGTTACATAATATATTCAATAAAAATATGATTAATAATTGTTACCATAACATTTATTCAAAACTCGTATAAATGTGAAATAAAAACATAAGTTGACGAAGTCTAATTTCTTTTGAAAACTACACAAAACGACTGCATGAGTATTTTGGTCGAATGGTGTCAACGTGTTGTAAGGAAACACGGTGAAGCGAAGTAAGGACGAAGCAGATGATAAGAATACCAAAAGGATGCATACCACAAAGCGGGCACTAAAGTTTACCTAAGAGCGGATTTTCATACTCGTTAGCAGCCAAGAGCTTATCTTGTGAAAAAACAATATTATTAAAAATAACAAATGTGTGTATGTGTCCAAAATGTGCCAATAATAAATGCGCTAATCTTAAACATGCTAACGACTGTGGAAGCACCAGCGATAACAAGCTGGGCAACGTAGCAAAAACACACACTGCTGTTGTTGTTGTTGTTGTTATCTTGTATATGCAACACACACGCAGCATGCTTCACTTGGCGCACAACACACTCCACTCACACGTAAGCATGGACATGTTTGTTGTTGTTGTCATTGTTGTGGGGTTATGCTATTTAGTGAGTGAGTGCAGCGTGCAACGTCGTGCCTCGTTCATCGTTCATCGTGCAGCTGGGCTCTAGTGAACTGAAGCATGATCTGCACGCTTAAAAAGAAAATGTTCATCACCGCATTGCACAATGTTTCTGTATTGCCTGACCAAGTTGCTCGTGTGGTCATGAGTGTGTGGGTGTGTCACCTATTTTTATGTGCTGCTGCCTTTTTTTTTCGATGCATATGTGTGTGTGTGTGTCTGACTTGTGGGCGTCGTCAGCAGCGTCGTCAACGGCATAGCCATTGACATCGTTGTTGCATCCGCTGGGCACTCTACCGCCCGCTCTGTGTGCAGTGTGCCCTGTGACAGCAGATGATAGCTGGGCAGACAACAAAGAGCAGGAAATTCGCCATGAAATACGCGTAGAAGAACGAGTAGACGAGTGCTGCGATTAGCATGACCGTAACAATAAAAAAGTTGACCTAAATTTTCATCTACATTTTTCAATATTTTTTCCGTTTTTGTTGTCAGTTTTTTTGTTTTATTTTTTACTTTGAGTTTGTTTAATTACCGTGTGTCAATGAATACAATTTAGTTGTCATGCATGCCAGTCATAATCAATTGGGTGCGTTATGCTTAAAACAACAACATGGAGTAAATCTGTATTTTCTTTTCTTGTCTCTTCTCTTCTGAACAGTGTACGCAGAGTACTTTAATGCACTTAATACTGAAGCACCGCATACTTATGTGTAAATACGCTGCTTATCAGCGTTGTTGAGACTTGTTCCTAGGCTGCTTAACAGCGATTTGTGCTGGGCGGTTTTGGTTTAAGAAAACCATAATGAAAAAAAAGGAAAAGAAACCAAAACTGCATTAAGAAAATTCACTACATCACAACGTACACTAACAACAACAACAACAATAAGAAGAAGAATAAAAGCAGCAGCAGTCTGCAAAAGCCATGAGTACCTACTTAGCTTTACGATAACAGCAAAACCACAATGCATGTGGCGTCGTCTTGTGCCAGTATATGCCTACACACACACACACATACACACACATGCTAGCATACGAGTAACATAAGCATATGCATACAAGTATATGTGAATGTGGATGTACACACGTATGTACATGCGCAACGCATGTAAGCCATCGCAAAAGTGCATTTCATTTGATTTCATTTTAGTTCGGTTCAGTTCAAATGTTGTAAGCACTCTCGCGCCAGCCAGCAGCATAGCCAACCAACCACGTTCAACATGGCAAGGCAGCATATGAATATTTGATTTGTGGCTGCTCGGCAGCATCTCATGCTGGAGAATATGGAGCAAATCATGTTGAATTAGTGTTGTGCTATTTTCAAAATATCTGCTTTCATTTCATTTTTTCCAATTTATTTTCTTAGCTTTTGGAATATCTAAATAAAAAAGTATTTTTAGTTGAAAATCTTTTCTGTGTATTACATAAAATGAAGTCTTTGTAAACAGGCGCCGGCCGCAGACCTGGCAATAGCTCATTTCCAGCTTTTAATATGCGACCTTCTTATTTATGCACACACATATGTGTGCTAAGAGCAAAGTAGCGACTAATATTGGCTGGCAAGTTAACAAATCCCTATGCAAATCCGTATTGGACTTTACCCTGTCAAATATATTTTCCGGATTTAAGTTACAACTTAAACAACAGCATAGAGCAGCGCAGATGTTTCCTTGGATTTTTTTTCAACATGTATCTTAAGCGGTCAGTGGCTTTTTGACTCGCCGATTTTTCTATTTTGACTGCACTCCACGCCACACTAACACCAACACACGCACACACATACATACTTATATATATATATATAAAAATATTAGTATCTGCACGGGTTTGGTTATATTTTATTTTTATGATTTTTGTTATTTTTAGATTTTGTGTGATATTGCCTCAAAATGAATTGAGTTGAATGAATGAAGTACACTCGAGAGCATCCTTGACTATTTTGTGGAAATTGTTGACGTTGTTGCTGCCGTCGTCGCGACTTTTGCGAGCAGCACTTATGCAAATGAAGATTTTAATTTTTATACTACACTTGTACTTTTTGTACTTTTTTTTTCTTCAACTTTGTTTTGTGTTTTTTACATGAGCAATATAAATTTCTGCGTTGCTCGCCTGATATGCCAAAAAATGGCGTTGCTTTTGACCAAGCAGCATTTTAATCAAAATACGGCGAAAATAGAAAAAGAAGTGAGTAACAGCGAATACTTGGAAAAGCAAAAAAAAAAAAAAAATAAAAACATTATGACATAAGCGACAATTTTTATACGGACGTAATTTCCTACTTGCCCGTTTGGCTTACGGTTTACGCAATTCCATAAAATGTTCAACTCCAGCAGCTGCAAAGAGTTCCTGTCGAAAGTTGTAAGCGAAACAAAAAATAGTTTCAGCCAATGAGAAATGTCTCAGACGCACAAGTGGTGTCCGTCTCCCACTTCAGGGATATTGCCATAGAGGTAACAAATGAAATAAAAAAGTTTATCTTCGAAATTTTCTTCTCGGTTTTTTTTTTTTTGTATTATTTCTTTTCTTCGAATTTCTTTCTCTTTCAGTTGTTATTTGTATGCTTACAGGATTTAGTGTTGGCTCAACTTTTTGATTGTTTTTTTTTTTTTTTTTTGCGTTTCCTCCCTACACAATTCATTTCGCAGTTTGTTCACATGTTTTGCCAGTTCAGACCATATTAAAGACATGTTATGTCTGTCGTCTGCGCAAAGCACATTTAAGATGTGCAAATGCTTGGCCCCGCAGCAGACCAGATAAGCATAATAACTGCAACGTTGTCAAGTGTGTGTGACCGGAAAGATAGGAAACGCAATATCTGCTTGCAAATTACATTTTTTCTACTGTCTAGATTACGCTTGAGATTTTCTAAGCTTTGAACTTTTTGTTTTGGCAATGCCTTGTCAACTACAGCAACATGCACGCTTAGGTGAAAAGGCAATAAGCGGCATCGCATATACGCTTTAGCAGCATAAGGACGCCTGACTACGAAGGTTTTTTACACTAACCTATTTATTTATTTTTTCTTTTTTTTTTGGGCTTATCCGCAGGTAGTGTAGTGTTTTGCAAACTTTATGTACAAATTAAAAACTCAAGTAATAAAAAACAACAAATACTCATGGCAGGCATATATATATTTATTGTAATGACGCCTTAACCTGCGTTTAGGTCACACTAGGCGCTCCCTTGTACTGGCCTTGTTGACAACTCGCTACCTGCACTGGGCAGGTGACAGGTTTTTGCAATTTTCTTGCATTGTGCAAGCAGCATTGTGTCATAAAAAAAGGCGTAACATTTCTATTTTTCCCATTTGACATGGGCCAAGTGCCTGCCTGCACTCGGTGTTACATGTTTTCGCTCTCACGCTGTCTTGCTTCACAGAAAGGACACTCTCACTGTCCCACTCTCTCGCTCTCACTTAGTGGCTAAATTCAAGTGGTTTCAAGTATTTTACAATTGTCAACGATCATAGACTGCGTTTCACCTTATTTTCAATATCTGCCAACTGCCAACTGCCAACAGGCAGCAGCCAACATGCAACGGCCATAAAAGCTTCGAAGGTTATTCACTTGTTTTTATTGCTTTTCTCGTTAGGCAATTTTGATGTCGGTTTTGGCCTGAACCTTTCTCTTCCTGGCGCCTTTTTATGGACTGCTTATGTATGTAAATATGCGCCGTATACTCGCACGTTAAATGTTGGCAAATCGAGTTGTATGTTTTCGACGTTTCGGTTATAGATTTTTTTGCCTTTGTGCGTGCTGCCTGCTTATAATATTTCGTTATGGCCGTTGACTATTTGACTTATGACATTTGGCAGCACATTTACGCAATTTTCGGCGCGTCCTTCGCATAATAATATTATAACTTTTATTAGTAGCCCCAACAAAAATGAAAGAAAAGAAAAAATGAAATTTATGGCAGAACGAACGAACATCTTTTAAATAATAAATTATACGCATGTCGTAAACTTGAGGAAAATTATAAATGAAAATTGTGGCATATTAAATGGGTGATGAAAGAAATTGCAAATAAACAAGCATTTGCCTGAGATTTGCCATCACAAAGCTGCTGCCATGTGCGATAAGCGACAAACCTTGGGTGGAGTCTTGTTCAAAAAACTCTACTGCAATTCTCGCTTTCACACTGCAAGAGTCAGCAAGTAGAAACTGCCAAATGAAAGCGAACCACAAAGTTAAAGTTGTTACAAAACAAAATTGCAAACCAAAGTCAAACTTCACTCCGAATGACGCAATCGTAGCAGTTTCATTTCATTGCAAATTATTCATATCTTTTTTTCTCGCAAACACTTTCTAATTACATGGCAAAAAATACAAACGCACACACACACACACACAGAAAATAAAGATACGTTTTCATAACACTTGATGATGACTAAAAAAACATTCTTGCCAGTAAACACGAAACCCAATTTGGCTGCGTACTCGAACTGCAAACGACAGACAGACGTCGAAGTCATTTTGAACCAACCATTAATTATTTCTTAACTGCAGCACAAACGACGAATGAAAATGGCAAAACCGCAAAACTTTTAAGGTTAGAACACCTAAATGAAACATTTTGCTTTTTGGCATGAAATTTTTGCATGTTGCAGAACAACTACGGCTACGGTTACGGCTCTGACTCCGGCTCAGCGATACGAGTATCGTTTGTGACGACAACGACAACGACGACGTCATAGAGCAGAGTGAAAGAAGTGCAACGAACCATGATAATATGTCTGAAAATCATACTGAAACAAATTAAGAAAAAAAAAATATATATTTCATATAAATGTACATGTATATAAAATACAAATACATGTGTATAAAAAATAAATGTGTAAAAAAGAATTACTGAAATTCAGCATAAATGCAAATTCATAGCGCGAGACTGCAAATGCAGCGCTGCTGACGGCAGTACCGGCGGCGGCGGCCGGCTGGTGAACTTGATAATGAAGCTCTTGAGCTTGAATATTATGCTGATGGCGTTGTTTGTGGTGCGGCTGCTGATGGTGATGATGGTGATGATGATGGCGATGTCGACGCCAAGGAGCATAACAAAGGAATTTCACGTTGACTATGTCTGACTACTACTATCCGCAGCATTTGGCCGCTTCAGCAGATTTAAAGTCGCGCTGCTGGATACACTCAGCTAGTCTGTCTCTACCTGCCCCTGCCAGAGTCTGTCTGCAAGTCTGGCTTTCTCTAACAATTACGTCAATTTCGCAGAATAAAAACAAACAGCAACATAAAATGCGCGAATATATATTTTTGTGTTGAAAAAAAAGATAGAGAAAAAAAAAAAAGAAAAAAGAAAAAAACAACTGCAACTTTACTGACTTCAGTACACAAAGCAATGAAAAAGTTGTGCGCAACTCCAGCAGAGTTCGTCTGGCTGGGCTGTCGGGCTGACGGGTTGTCGAATGCGCTGATTCATTACAAATTCCAGTGAAACCCATATACTACTCATTTCAGCTCAACGTATTACAACTGCGCCGGCAAGGCACAGTGCTGCGCAAGTAGGCATTAGATGGGTGAAAACAACCTAGCAGCGACTTGGTGACGGATTCAAACTCTGTAACCATGTGATGAAAATTTAATCATGAACTTAAAATTTAAGTACATATTGAAAAAGCAAAGCTTTCAAAATGCCATTTGAATTTGGTTTGACAGCAAACAAATTTCTTTATGTGCCAACTTCTTAGTCATTGCTATCTATATCAAAGTTATTTTTAACAAAGAAATGTTTTGGACTGTCATAAATGAATTTGACATTTCAATCATTCGCATTATATCGATTAATTAGGAAAAGAAAGATAGTCTATCGCCTTCAATTTCCAACGAGAATTCGAATCGAACGAAGCAGCAAAATAATTACGCGACCTATTCAACATAACTGTGTGGGCTTTTAATATCAGTGACGCAGGTTCGTGTTGCTATATTGATTTTAATAAGTTAATTTTAGTTTGAATATAGAATTGGAACTCTTTTACTCATAAACATATTCGGACATTGTGCAAGACAAGTTAAATGGGTTTGTTGGTCTAGCTGCCTGACAGTCTTTACGACTGAAATGTGAACCTTCGTCTTCCTTGCATATAAAATGCACTTACTTCAATGTTACAAGTAATTTAAACGATGCCTCTGCTACCAAGTTGAGTTATAATATGTAGAATATGTGGGGCGATTTCGTTAGACGAATCACTGTGCAGGCGTACCGTTAGCCGGCAGTTTAGTGCGGCTGCTGTGCCGCCGTGTGTCGGAGATTAACTCATTTTACTCATATATTTGCTTTGCTATGTTGGTTTGGAAAAAGCACATTTGCCTTTGCGAATTGTTTGCTGTAATGCAAAAGCAAATGTAGCTACTAACTACGCGGCGCATTTTGTTTATTGTATGTGTATGTTGAAGTGCGCGTGAGTCGAGTGTGTGCCGAGTTCTGTTTTGCGCGCATTTATTGTTTTGGCACACAAAGTCGATTTGTTTGCGTAGCCGAGCATATGAGAAGCGTCTAAAGTCCGCTCGGCTGGCTCGTTAAACTCTGAGTAGCTGTTGGCGTTTAGAGGCTTTTGTTGCTTTTGCAGTTGTCGGCGTTGGCCAGCACCGCATCGTAGCCGGTCTACAACTTTTTGGGGCATTGTTTAAAGCAACACTAATTGGCCGTTTGACTTAAAACATGTTTTAGTGTTCTGCTCGCGGTTGGGTTAGGTCATGGATGGTTTTTTTAGAGTAACTATTAGTTACAATATATTTACATACATTTTGCCCGGTCCCTTGAAGTTCGTTATAAGCGAAAAGTATAGAAAATGTTTTTTTGGAATCAGTAGCCTATAAGACTACAAGATTATTAACCTGCAACTAATTTTCTTAATTTTTTTTCGACTCGTTTGTTTAACAATTGCCGATTTTCAAAGAAATCCCTTTCGTATGAAAGTTGCAAGTGCTTTATGGCTGTACTCAAAAATGTGAAGGCAACACACTTTTCAGCGTAAGTGTAAAACAGACTCACTGACAAAGGCAGATGCAAAACCATGAAGTCAACTTTACCGCAGACACTTTATAGCCGGCTTTATGTGCTCCAACCGAACAGGTGCTTCGAGTGCGTGCAAAGTGACTTTGGTGGTTTTTTTTTATTGATTTGTTTGTACTTTAATTTTTATTTGCTGTGTAAATAGAATAAGCGATTTCGTACTATATGATACTGGAAAACTTACCTTATTTGTGCAGCGTATGGAAATTATTTATTAATCCATGGAGAAATAATTATTGACTTTAATAATATTGTTGGGTTTCATGCAATCGCTTGGTTGGCTGGTTGGTTGTTTGGTTGTTGTTGCTATTTGTCGATGAAATCCAATTCGACGTCGTGGTGGTTTCCACACGCCTTTGTTGACCTCCCCTTATCAATTACGTGCACGCATCCCTTCAAACACACGAAATCGCGAACATAAAACAAAATAAATTAAAACACAGTTTGTGCGAAGTTAATTCGCTCGCTCGGCAAGGGAACAAAAACGCAAAAACGCAAAAGCACAAGACGGACAGAAGTTGGCTGCACTTTTACTGCTCGGCTGGCATTCGTTAATTTTTTTCAGTGATTATGAATGAATTAATTTATTTCTTCTGCAGACGCACATTTTCTTTTAAATAATAATAACGCATAAAATTACTGCAAAGCCAACGAAAACGAAAAAACTCGAGACACTAACATCCTCAGTGCTGCTGCTTCTTCTTTTTTCGCTTTGAAACGCTGTCTCGCTCACACTAGGAAGGACATGCCACGGGCCACTGCAGCAATTGTCGAAATTAAGCACTCCAATTAAAACTACTTTATTCCTATTTATGGCATCTTAAACACTTTTCGCACATACTCGTTTGCTTGGGAGAAACTTGGCTTGCTTTTATTTTACAACTTTGTTTATTTTAAGCAATTTCTAATCGCACGCACATTGGACTCATCGTTCTGCTACTCGCCTCTATCTCGCTTCGACTGACGAAGTTTCGAAGTCTATACAAATGCTTAGTGCTTCTTCTTCTCGGTGAGAAGCAAGCAAGTAGTCAGAAGAGAGGGAAACTATGCGAAGTGAGAAGCAACAGTTTCGTGCTCTGCAAACTCTATTCCAGCGAAGCAGTGGTGAAGAACGCCATGTTGGTTTGTTGTGTTTCGCATCCTATACATTTCCTGTTTCCACCAAGTCTCGAGACCCATTTTAAAGTGGTCTATGCATGTTTACTGGATCTACCGACTGCTGATACACCTGTAATGTAACAAATCTTGTCGGACTGCAGCAGTGTTGGAATAACTTTGAGCTAACTGGTTGCTACCCAACTACCCACTGGTAGTCACTGAAATTCTTTTTATTCGAGTAGTTTACGCGAGCTGCATAACATCATGACAAACTGATGACCATGAACTTCGGCTTCGGAAGTCGACTTCTTGCAGTCATCAGCTAGTGTGTTTGGTCATCAGTCGTCATGTGTCCAACAGCCACCAGGAGCGAAAGAGACAGACGCCGTTCCTCCATTCTCTGCATTTTCTGCAATTATCGCGCTATTCCTCTTTGTGTTCCTTGTCCGCAGTCCGCGCTGCCAACCTAGCTTAGCGCATCCACCCACGCCCACGCCGTTTTTCTTATATCTCTATTTCTCTGATCGAACCCAAATTGCAGTCGCCGCTTCTGATTTTGTCAGTTCCTGTGAGATTCATTCGTCTGCTTATATTTTCGTATTCTCTGATTTTACAGGGACCACACGACATTCGACGCGAACACATGACCAACAGATGAGTGGCAGTCAGATGCCGCTATTGATAACTTGTTAACAATATATTTATTCATTATTTTGCGGCCACAGCAACAATTTCGCGTGCAAATTGATTTTGTTTAGCAACTTTTTTGAAATTGGGGTTGCTTTTCCAGAACAGACCTGCTGCTGCCTGCCTGCTGGGTAGTCGCCGTTTTCTAAAGTATCAATCGATGTGTCACAACAATGACAACTCTAGAACAACCTTCTTCTTTGTTGTTGTCTCGCTCGTTCGCGAAATTTTCAAAAGTTGCAAAAAAGTACACAAAAATTAATAAACAAATATTTGTGCGAGACGAAATGTTGGCTGAAAAGCGTTAATCATTGTTAAGCTTACGTCAGCAGTTCAAATGCAGCGGCTGAAGTGCAAAATTCGTCGGTATTAAGAGTCGCGGTGTCGTTCTGATTGGGTGCGTAAACCTGGCTCGTTGTTGTTGTGTTTTTTGCTCGACGCCTTTTTTCAACGAGAATTTCGTCCGTCGTGCACCTGCTGAACTAATCGAAATTCAAAGCGAACAACTAATTGACGAACACAAGGCTTGTGCAGTAGGCACTTAATTCAAGGTGCCACCACTCGAAGCGACATGTTCCTATCCATATTCACTGTGCAGAAGGAAATTTAAGAGTTCTGTGTTGGCAATGTAAATGTGGTGGGACGCAGAGGTCGCTGCTCGTTTACATCGCCCGTATGTGTATGTGTAAGAGTGAGTGCGTGTGTGTGTGTTTGTGTATGTCGGTGGCAAAGTGTCAAGGAATTTTACAACAACACGCGAGCAAGGACCTGAGCGCGCAAGCGAGAAAGGAGCTGCTCTGGCTGTGACACCGCGCCCAATGCGCATTGTTAATATTTCATTTATTTACTACTTTTGCCCTTGTGCATTGCTCACGCCACGCTTACGGTTTGTTGTTCAAAATTAAATATTCATTTGCATTCGTTGTGCAACGTGCTGCGAAACTGAAATTAACAAGCAAAGGGGCATCTATTATGTGTATACGTCCATGTCAGCCGTGTATTCTGAAGACAATTGCTGAAGCGAATGGTGCCACACTTGACATTGGCGCTCATTAAGGGCCCAGCAAGACTAGCTACAGTGTAAGGGCCGCCTGTGCGACAGTTCTTAGCATGGGTTGTAAATACAACTTTACGAAAAAGGAATCATTTTTAGCAATTTTAACTAATTTATAAATTGGTCATCGTTCGTGGTTTTCACAAATCACGTTAACTTAAATTAAAATGCATTCAATGGGAGCAAATGTCAGAAGCCAACACATTTCGTTGCAATTTCGCGCATGTATGTGTGTAAGGGCCGGGCCGAATGGATGTTTGTGGGAGTCACGCAAACACACAAACCGTGTTTCTGTAAATTGCAAATTTACAATTTGGTTACTGCACCTGCGTCGACTTTCGACCGACAGTTTCCCATCGATGATCAGTTGTATCAGTGCTTTCGTTTGCTGTTATTGCAGCAATGTTGTTTACGAGCAACTGTGCATTACAGGGGATGTAAAATATCGCATGCGATGAAATCTCAGCATTCAACTAATTTGCATATTATTACCACTTTGGCGACTGTCTGCGCTTTTCCGGCTAATATTTTGTATTCTTGTAGTAGCTGCTTAGGTTTTTGCACTGTGATCTAAATAGGAAGCACATCAGGACATCCGACCAAAAGCGCCTACTAAGCTGCAAGGTTAGAGCGCCTACAGGTGATATAATTACATAAGCGATTGATTTTAATTATTGTACTATATCCACGTCACTTCATGCAAAGGCACCTGTTAGGGCCAATTACATTATTCTTCTTCTTTGCTTTAAATGGCTGAGAAATAGCAAATGTAATCAATATTTAAAATGTAAAATAAATCAATACCCATTAAACACATTGTGAGTTCTCAGCGGCCCTAGTAAACCAATATTTTTTTTTTATAAGTGGCTTTTCGTTCTAGTCACACATTACTGTTTGCCACGTATTCAAACGCCATGGCTTATCGAAACGCTTTATAACAGCAGTTCCTCAGTCAGTCAGTCACTCAGTCAGTTCGTAGCAAGTAAAACATAATAAAGCCTCCCCGTTCCTTGGCGGTAAGATTTTTAATTAGTTGACGCTTAGGCAATGCAGGCGATTACATAACAGCCTATCGACAAACTAGACGTGCTCACAGCTATTGCAGCTGGGTTAATTTTACAGCCGCGACTGTCTTGTGTGCGAATGCTGTTATTCCACATTCATACGCTGTTATGTTGGTGTCTTTTTACATTGGGCCGAGGTGCATAGACTGTTAATAGCCGAAACCACTGAGTGATCGGAGTAATCGAATTCAATTTTTACTGTTTCAGTAAGTAATAATATTGAGCAATATGAATTTGAATGGTTTTTATTTATTTGAATTGCAGCATTTACTGACATTTTTTAAATAAAATGTCTAATCTATGAGCAGGCAGACAGTTAACATAATTTTTAGACGAGTCGTTTATTTAATGCTGTTTTTTTTTGGTTTCTTATTGTTCATAAATTTATTGACGTTTATTAAATACTCGTGGCATGCGTCCCCTCAGTCTATGATTAAGTCAGTCTGCGTCAGTGATGCGCAATAGAAAATCATTTCCGTTATGGAATTCAAATCGTTTCATAGCTAGCCAACTGATGCTGACAGTGAGAAGTTCCTTCCGCCAGCAGTCGGCGATAAAATGAGCCATTGTCGATAGTAGAGCAGCAGCGCCAGTGCACCACAAAATGTTTTTGTAATTGAATTTCTCTGTGTAAGGGCATTGTTAGCCATACTCTGGCTGTGCCTGGCTGTGTGTCTATGTGTGTGGGTGCGTGTGTGTGTGTGTGTATGGCCGGCGCCGCTACAACAAAGTCAGTTTCCTACTCGGCGAACGGTTCTTGTCACACCTGCCTCGAAAAGCATTTGATGCTTATTTTGTGATTGACACATTTCAGTGATTTTTTTCGGGCACTTATTCGCTTCTTGATAATAAAAATGGCTATCGAGATTGTCGTTTAACGCGAACGTTGCCAGAAGATGGTCATTTAACATTTTTCTTTTTGTGAATTGTTATTGTTCCAGCGTCATTTGCTTATTGCATAAAAGAATGTTTGGCTTGCTTTGCTATTTTTACAGAACTAAACGACGAAGCGAACAAGTGAAAGTTTCAAACTCAAACTCAAGCGCAACAGCAACCGCAGCGTGGAGTGTAGAAGTGCGGAGTGCGGGCGGACGTGAGTACTGCGTGCGAACTCATCAATATTCCAGAGCAGCCAGCAATTGAGCAAGCATCACCATCGCCAACGCCAACGCCAACGCCATAGCCGTAGCCATAGTCATAGCCATAGCCATCACCATAAATTCATCAATAATTCAAAATGGCCGAGGACGAGATTCTCTTTGATGATGTGTACGAGCTGTGCGAGGTCATTGGCAAGTAAGTGCGGCACACTTTCCTCTTTCGTTTTTTGTTTATTTCCTCTGCATGCACACGGCACATTTTAACTTTACTTTACGCACGATAACCGGATATAGTGTGGTCGGCGCTCTTAAAAGGCCGATTCCTGTCGGCTGTTTATTATGAGCGTCAGGACTACGAGAGTTTCAATAAAGTTAACGTAGTTTATCGGAAAAGGTTTTTCGTTGTTCAATGTTTTGGAAATTCGGCTAACATTAATCGGTTACTTGAAAAGTAGAAAGTAGAAGAAGTAATAAACTAAACTTAAGAATTCCGTACATTTTACGTTTCTTTTGTACATTAGTTGTGCTTAATTTGAGTATTTTCTTGTTCTTGGCCATTGCAGGGGTCCATTTTCCATTGTGCGACGCTGCATACATAGGGAGTCCAACCAGCAGTTCGCTGTCAAAATCGTGGATGTTGCAAAGTTTACGGCGAGTCCGGGCTTGAGTACTGCGGGTAAGCGCAACAGTCGATGAGTGATGGTCATTGGTTGGGCAGTCGGGCAGCCAGCAGCTGGCAACGTTTCCTTCTGCGCTCCTAGTGTTTTGTTGGCAATGGTCTTGAATAAATTATAACTAAGCTACTCAATTATTCAAAATGAAGTTGCTTCTAATTGTACAACAACAACAACGACAACAAACAACGGAAACAGCAATACAAAAGAAAGACGAACAAAAGCGTGTAAAAGTAAAAACGCTTTGTCCCTAGCACACACCCACGGCAGCTCATTCGACGTAATTATTCGCGTTATGTTGTTTCCTGAGCGCGGCAAACTTTCCAATTAGAAGCGCCGCAAGTCTGTTGCTTCGGCAGATGATGCATTGCCAAGCATAATTCATGTATTGTTGGTTGCTGTCGTGCTAAATCCATTTTGCTTTTCGTCATTCGCGCCAACTGACAACTCCAGCTGGTGCCGTGCCTGCTGTCCTGCCCAGCTGAAGGACAACGATGCGAAGGCGGAGGCGGAAGAGGAGGCGACGGTGCCTTTGAACTTTTAATATCAATGATAGATAGTTATTGCTCAAAATACACAAACTAATTGCTTTGCATTATTGCAGATTTAAAGCGCGAGGCCACAATATGCCACATGCTGAAGCATCCACACATTGTCGAGCTGCTCGAGACGTACAGCTCCGAGGGCATGCTGTACATGGTGTTCGAGTTGTGAGTAGCTGCTCGTGTGCAACTAATAAACTTTTATAGTAAATATATTGCTTTTCTCGCGCGCAGCATGGAAGGATCCGATTTGTGCTTCGAAGTGGTGCGTCGTGCCGTTGCCGGTTTCGTCTACAGTGAAGCGGTGGCTTGGTGCGTGTACCCAAACTGCTAAATCCTCGGAATTTAATATTAAACTTTGTTTTCTCCTTCCCCTCCTGCTGCTGCTGTTATGCTGCACAGTCACTATATGCGTCAAATACTTGAGGCACTGCGGTATTGTCATGAGAATGACATTTTGCATCGCGACGTGCGACCCGCTTGCGCGCTGCTCGCCACAGTGGATAACTCGGCGCCGGTTAAGCTGGGCGGATTTGGCTCGGCCATACAGTTGCCTGGCGGCAGGGAAACCATAGAGACGCATGGTACGAAACGAAAGCAGCTAATGCTGAAGGCGCTTGCCCAAAAAGCTTTTCGCTTTAATGTTTTTGAAAATCCACTGTTTTATTTTTAATGCAGGTCGTGTCGGCTGTCCGCATTATATGGCACCTGAGGTGGTCACGCGGCGTCTGTACGGCAAGGGTTGCGACGTCTGGGGGGCTGGTGTAATGCTGCACGTGCTGCTTTCAGGTCGGCTGCCATTTTTAGGCTCAGGTGCGCGACTGCAGAACTCGATAGCGCGAGGACGTATTTCGGTGGGTACTAAGTAACACACTCAGAAAGTTTCTATTGCGTTAAAATGTTTTAGGACTTGCCTACCTCGATGAGGACTTTTTGTTTTAAGTTTTTATTGAGCTTAGTTTTAATGACTGTCGCATTTGCAAATTTGAGTTAATACTTCACATTCGGTTTATTGGCAGTTTGAGGCGCCCGAGTGGAAATCAATTAGCGCATCTGCCAAGGATCTAGTCATGAAAATGCTTGCGCAAAATCCACATCACAGACTCTCGATAACAGAGGTAAGTTATTCATTTTGAGTTTGTATTTGAATGTGCTGCTTGCTCAATAGGCAGATTAGCTTTTGTTGGTAAACTTGAATATGCTGGACAATAATGAATGGAATGTTGTGTAGGTGCTGGAGCATCCTTGGATACGAGATCGCGACAAACTGCAGCGCACGCATTTGGCGGACACGGTGGAGGAATTGAAGCGCTACAATGCGAGGCGCAAGCTGAAAGGTGCCGTGCAGGCGATTGCGGGCGGCACAACAATGGACCCACTCTTCGGCACGGACACAGACTCAAGTAGGCATTTCCCTTTTTGCTTTTGCTTTGGCTTTTCTGTTTTTGCTTGCGCTTGCCTCGAGCCAGTTAATTAATTAATGAATTAAATTTACACTGTAGTGCCTGTGGCAACGGCATCGGAGATGTTTAACGAATGGGCCGACGAGGAGGCGGGCATTGAGGCGGTGCAGCGCATACTCGACTGCCTCGACGACATCTATTCGCTGCAGGATGCACACGTCGACGCAGACGTGCTGCGGGAAATGCTACGCGACACGCGTTTACATCAGTTCTTGCAACTTTTCGATCGCATCAGCTCCACAATAATGACATCAGGCCGCGCACCCACGGGTGACGCTGTATCAAGAAGTAGAGATGTACTGGAGTTTCTCACCTCGGTGGGTGGCGGCGGCGTTAGTGGTCTGGCCGTCAATAACAAATACGCAAAGGATGAATTGCTGCAATTGCTTTCAGCACCACATATGCAGGTGAGCCAAACAACAGACAATTACTTGCTAATTTTACAAAATACAAAATCATTTGTGGCAATTTGCTTTAAGTTCCAACCCGGACTGCTGACATAGCAGTTACATAAGCCATGGCTAATCATGCCTGTGTCAACAAACATATTTTAAGCTCTTGAATCCTCCGGGCGCATAGCGTGCGTCCAAATCCAACTCGAAAATAAGTTTTGTTATTAAATTTAGCTGAGTGTGCAGCAGCCACTTACTTGCACTGAGCTGCTGTGCTGCTGTGCTGCTCTGCTGCTAAGCCATACAATATGTGCTACTCATTGCTTTTGTTCTTGTTGCTGTTGCTGAAGTAGTTAGAATATTGTTATTGTTGTCCAGCAACGTCAACCATATTGAGCTTTAGTAATGCAACTAAATGCAAACAATTTAATCGCAAAAACCAAACCAAATGCCCGTCCCCCTGCTTCTCGATGCTGTTTGTTTGACTGTTTGCAGTTGATGCTGATGCTGATGTTGATGCTGCTGTCTGTGTGTATATATTTCTATTTATACTAGAAATAGTAGCAGCATATATCCCATGCCAATAACAACAACAACAATAACAGCAAGAGCAAGTTGCTAGAATAAGTAGAGAATGTTGAGCGTAGGCAGTCAGTCAAGTGCTTGCGGCAGCTCATGTGCCCACTGGCCCACAAAGATTTTGCGCAAAATATGTTACAACTCGAGTGCTTGAATATTTGCAGTTAGTGATATGTCTTCTGTCTGTTCTGTCCACACATCTCTCACATAGCCACACACACACATACCCACACACACCCACACATGCATACACTAGCCCACACATGCACACACTAGCCCACACATACTTACGACGAAAACAATAACAATATGGCAAACATTTGCCAGTCAGTCTGCCTGCCTGCCTGCCTGCCCTAATGTTGGCCGGTCTGGCATGCTGGGCTATCTGTCTCTTACTCTCTTGCACACATCTCAGCGAGGAGTGTTGTGCTGTGTGTCAGTTATGAACGTTATAACTCTGGCACTGCCGTTAATTGCTCCTTGAAGCAAACACATACTGTTTTTTGCAGTTTTATTCTTTGTGCTCGCCGTGTGTGTGTGTGTGTATGTGTGTGTGTGCTTAAGTCGACGGGTGTGTAAGCTCGTATATTGGTTTTTTTGTTTTGTTTTTTTTTTTGGTTGCTTGCGACGTTTTTTTCTTTTTTTTTTGCACAGCATTGCAGAGTTTTCCCTGAATCGTTTGCTCATTTTCATAAATTTGCAACTTGCCAATGAAAAATTTGACCAACAGTAGCACGTAGAGGAAGAAATAAGAAATTACAATAACAACAACAACAAGAACCATCATATCTGCGGCAACAGAAAAACACACGGGCAAGCGGCCAAAAAGAAAATAAAAAAAAAAATAATAAAAAAAAAGAAAAGAAAGAAAACTAAATAAATAACAAAAAACTTCTCAGGCATATAACAGCCCTTCGAGTCGTGTCCAACAGCAACAAAGCGCAGTGTCGTGCTAGCTGGCTGGCCAAGCAGCCTCCTGCACGTTGTGGTGGCCGTGCCGCCTGAGCGTCGAAGCGACATGATGTAACTGAGCCCGAGCGCCTACCAAGCCAAGCCAAGCCAAGCCAAGCACTCGACGTTTACTCGCGCGCACTTACTCAGTGCTGCTGCTGCTGCTGCTGCTGCTTACGCTCCACGGTCGGTCGCTCGGTCGCTTGACTGTCAGCTCGCTCGCTCGCTCGCTCATTCATTCACACACTCACTCACGTGCTCCTCGTTTTTTTTGTAACATTCGACACGAGTTGGCATGAGGCACTGCGATACATGTTAACTCTCGCCAGCCAAATGCACGGTCCTGCAGCTGAATGTGGCGAGCATCGCCATCGCCATCGTTAACACCATCGCCATTGCTCTGCTCCCTGCGTCCTGGTGTGGCGTGGACTGTTGGCTAGGTTGGGCTGTTGCAGCGCCGCTGCAATACATTTTATGGGGTGCGTTGGGTGCCAGCGAGTATGATTATGGCTGCTGCTCCTGCTGCTGGTGGTGGTGCTGTTTATAATGTTAACGACGACAATGACGACGGCGATGGTGTTGGCTCTGGCGCTGGCGCTGGCGATGATGATAATGAGGATTTTGCTGCCTGTGCCGACGTTGCATTGCATGCCATGTGATTGACTTAATGCATACACGTTCATAGCTTTGGTTTGGTTTAGTTTAGTTTGCGGCCTACCCGCCAGGGGACAAGGCAACGTTGGCGGCCTCTTGCTCCAGGATAATACGCACGAACGTAGCCATAATCCGGAGCTTTCGTTAGATTTATTTGGCGCTGGCTAATTCATGTGTGAAAAAAGCGGCTAACAAGCAGCGAACTCAGCTAAGTACAAGTTCGCGAGTTCTATCGCGTCGTCGCCTGCACCCCTCCGCTGGCCGCGCCCTTTTTGGCCAAGTGCGAGCATAAGTTGTAAAGTTGCCAACTTCCTTGTTTCAGGAGGAGCGTGAAGTGGCGCGTTGAACATACAATGTAACACTACTGAGGCTGAGGCAGTACAACAAACAGAAACCTTCATCAAAATTATTTCTCAAGTGGCCAACGATAGCCTCCCGTCGTCCGTGTTGCGTTGCCCGTCCGTTGCGTCGCGTCGCGTTGCTGCGTGCTTTGCTCGCTGGTTCGTTCGCCCGCTTGCTTGACCCAATTATCTATTTTTGGTGTTGTCGTGTGCCAATTACGCGCCTAAGAACTCCGTATGCGTAGTTTTTATTGTTATTGTTGTTGTAGTTGTAGCGGTCTCTGCCGCGCCGCTGCCATTGTCGATGTTGATGTTGTTGGCTTTGTTGCCTTTTTTATTTTTGATTTAACACCTCGACATGAAATCTTCATGGCGTGTTCGCTTGAATTTATTGAAACCATGAAGCCACGTGTATTTGTTGGCTTTCCTTACTTTCTTTCTTTTGGTTTTTGTATTTTTTTTGTTTTGCGTTTTTGGCGGCAAAATCTCTTGGGCCCAATTGACAAATAGCCCATAAATTGGCTTGACTTGGCCCGCTCTACCTGTCTCAAGAGCTTTTACGTTAATGCAAAGTTGATACAGAAAAAAACACACAAAAAAAAAAAGTGAACAAAATAAGTTTATGTTGTTTGAAATGTGTAAAAAATACCACAGTGCATGTGGAGCTCAGTGTACTGTCACTAATGCTAAAAAGCAACAGTAAACATATACAAACATACATACACCATGTGTACCATATAAATAAAAAATAATAATAAAACAAAAAACGAAGAGAAAACAAGAACTGAACTGACATTAAGAAATTGTGCGCCACATAAATCAAAAATCAACATTCAGCGTTTGCATGGATGACGAAGAGGAGGACGGCTGTGACTCATCCTCAGCATCAGCCTCCGCATCGCAGTACTTGGTCTTTCAATGGATTGGACTCGAAACGGCGGAGCAATTGCCCGCATACATAACCAGATACTACAACAATCTGCACCACAAGGTAAATTAGACCATTCTCTGCTACACTGCACCTCCCCGCACTGCCCAGCACCGCTCTGCACCAGAGCGTGCTGATGTAATGCATTTTTATTTGACTTGATTTAGAGCCTTTGACTATTATGCATGTGGTTGACAATTTGTGGCGAGTATGTGAAATTCGTGGCGATGCTGCACACGCGACTGTGTGTTTTGTGTGTATTTGGTACATATGCAGCTGATAATTGCAATGCCTGCAATGTGGGGCAATATGTCAACTAGCTAAAACATGTTCGCTGCTTGTAACAGCAACAACAAAAAAAACAAAAAAAAAAAACAAAGAACCAAAACAAAAACAAACACAAAAACCCATGTAAATTGGCAACAAACACAAACGCTAAAAATGTCCGCGACGACAGCATATGACATGTGCCAAATTATTCGCTTTAGTGTTAGAAATTTGAGAAAACAAAAAAAAACCAAAAAAGTTTTCACCTTCAGTGAAATCTTATTTAACTTTCCCCCACTTAGTGCTGCATTAGGAAGATTGACGTAAAAAATAAGCAGACACTACTTGGAATACTTATTAAGCTCATAAAATAAATTAAACACTTTGCAAATTCACTGGATCAACATTAACTCAAGGAAACACAGCTCAGCCTGCATTTTGATTCTTTAAATTACTGACATCCCTTTAATCTGCTTCTAAGTGCTACATGAGATTCTGTATACTGATTTCTAAAGTTGAGGCTCCGTTGTTTTATGTGATACAGTTATTCTTTCTAGATAGATTGGCTACAAATTATACCTAAATTCGAGCTGAGTTCTGCATTTCTGATTTGGCTCATCTGGTTGCTTCAATTATAAGTAACGTTATGCAAGTGTCGATATTTCTGTGCTGCATTCTTGTCGATAACTGCAGCATGTTGCAATTTGTTTGACTGTTTGTAATTTCTTTTGCTGATGCAATGGCAACTGTTTGAGAAATGTGTGTTTTGAATGTACAAGCCCAGCCGAGCGAGACCTTGACCTACAGCCTTGTGAGCTGTATGATTGATCCTTGAGCGTTGTGCTTATTGCACAACAATCTCATCATCAACAACGTTCGTTGCCAACGTTGTTCGTTGCGATGAATTGAAAGCAAACGTCAACGTGAATTGTGAATTAATTAAAAGCGGCGGCGCCCATCTGTTTGGCATGCAATTGTTGCCGCCTGCGCTGTCTAATTTACATGGCAACTTGGCAGCGCTGGCCATGGTGTGCGAAGGTTTTGTTAAGTGCTGCTACTCGACAGCCAGCATGTTCATTAACCAGCCTGCCCGCCAGCCAGTCAGTCCGCCCGCAAGCCAATTCGCCAGCATGCAGGCATTATGGCCAATTGAACGTTGCCGCAAAACTTGTAGCTGGTTCAATAAATATTTGTTGTGCTTCAACGGCTGCAAGTAGTCGGCAGCAGCAAGATGAGACAGAGGCAAAGCGCTGACGATACTGATGATGATGATGATGATGATGCTGCTGCTGCTGCTGCTGCTGGCGTTGTTGACGCTGGCGATGGTCATGGTGATAATGATGATGATAATGGCGATACTGATGTTGATGGTGATGCTGATGGTGATGGTGAAGATGGTGACGATGCAAATCATGTGCAACGCGTAAATATGGGTCTTGTTTACACAACACAATTTCAAACTTTGCTCAGTTTGCTTTGCATCCACTCGACATCGTCCTTCATGAAGTGTTTGCTTGATACATGCTGCCTCCCTCCTGCCAGCCTGCTGTGCCCCTGCTGCTTTATTTATGTTCGTGTGCAGGCTGAACTGTTTTTCACAAACAGACAAACAGCTTACCACATGTAATTAGGTTGTGGTTGCCACCTTTTTTGGCAGTGAATCCTTTTCAGAGCCCCATCAAACTAAACTAAACTAAACAAAACGAAACTATGCCAAGCCGAGCCGAGCTGGGGCTAAGCTAAGCTGAACAAAGCCAAGCAAGCATATGGACAGCAAACAACCCGCAGCAACGGAGCAGTTGCCTGCTTGCCTGCTGTCCTGATTTCGCATGCAGCAGCCGCACCACACACACTGGTTACGAACTGCCAAAAAGTGCAGCAAAAATTATTTTGGTTTTCTGTTTTCTGCTGCATTTTGTCTAAAATAAAAATCAATTTAAAAATTAAATTTCATTCAAGTGCAGTCCACACTGGCTGTCATCTCGAATGCAAGTCATAAAATGACTGAAGTAATTTAATTGGTTGTGTGCTTACTTGCAAGTTGAGGTAGACCTCAAACTCATCAATGTGATTTAAAACGATTCTTGGATTTGGGTTTGGTTTGACCCAAGCAATTGATCTGATATTGACAACACTGTCAACATGGATTCGGTTAAGATTTTCTGTGGTTTAGCCTAGTGTGCACTGCGTTGTCCATGGCGGTTGGCGGAGGCAGCGGGTCGGGCTAGTTGGAACGTTTGTTTGCTGTGTTTGCGTCTTGTGTACTCTAAGTCACCTACTTTGCATTGCCTTAGTTAAATGACGGCTTAGTAGGTTGCTGGCTTGGTCTGGCATGGCTGGCTGCGTGGCTTATGCCTGACGGCATGATTTAGCAATTCAACTGCATTTCTTTCGTTTGTCCTGAAGGTGGACATGAATTCACACCACACAACATACGCGCTGTAGCAGATAGTCTGCTTAGCAAAAGGACATAGGCATAGGTGTGGGTTGCGGTGCAATTGCTGCCGTGTATGCGGTCGGCCTGCAGCAACTTCGCAATGCAGCATTCGAGCAGCTTGCGACGCAAGGCGCGCACTAACAACTTAGCGTAGCAGCTGCACGAGTGTAAACAAGGACGGATATTGGGCTAAGGCGCGACGGCGACGACGACGACGGCGACTGCGAAAAAGAAGGCAAAGGCATTGCGCCATAAATTACGAGTGCTTCGCACGCGTGCTGCTGCAGCAACAGCAATCCACTGATTTCACCTTCTGCAGCAACCCCAGTCTCAGTCTTAGTCCCCGGTCCTCCGTCCTCCGGCCGCCAACCAACTCAGTCGCAGTCGCAGCCACAGTCCCAATCGCAATCGCAATTCCAACACCAACAGAGCAGCCAGAAGAAGCGTGTGTTGTTTGTTTTGCGAACACGCTGCGAGCAGGCAAGGCAAGCCAGGCAGCCAAGGCAAACACGGCAGGCAGTTGCCAATGGTGAGAAATGATAAACGCGAGCAGCAGGCGCCCGAAAGTATGCAACAGCGCATGTGCGTAACGAGCCGAGCGAGTGACTCGTGTGTGTTTTGCACTACACAGAGCTTCGTTGGCGATGCTGTCGTCGTTGCTGTCCTTGCTGTCGTATGCTGCCTGCAGATTCAGCACAGCATCCAACTGCCGACCACCCACTCTGCTCGGCTGCACGCGTCTGTAGGGTTGTCTCGCTTGCGCTCCTGCAAAAAGGCAAAATGAAATCTGCGCCGGAAATTGATTACTCTGTCGACGCAGCCACGGCTCCGTCGACTTCGAAAGGTAAAACCCACACGAAACGGCCAACTGCTACATTCTGCTGCATTCAGCTAGTAGCAGAACAGCGGTTGAGCGCCAGTGACAGCAGCAACAGCCAACAGCAGCAACAGCAGCATCAGCAGCAGCAGCAGCCGAGTCGAGTCGAGTCGAGCAGCAGTTGAGTTCATAGTATTTAATTGTGCACCTTACACGCTGGAACTGTGGCAGTCTAACGCGAACCCTTGGCTGGAAAGGGTACAAGACAGACAGTCACAGTTGGAGCGCAGTAAAGCTCAGGCACAGCGCAGCTCACAGACGCAGTGCACAGACTAACTCGCACAACAGTCAGGCAAAAAAAATATACAAAAAAAAAAGAAATAGAAAAGAAATGTTCAAAAGAAACAATTGACTTAAAGAAAATTTAAAAAATAAAAGTCAACAATTAGTTAAATGTTCGCTAAATCGAATTATCCTGCAAAATTGTATGTGAAAATTTGTTATAATCTTTTGTTGAATATTTTTTGAAATTATTTTATGTACATCTGCGTCGCTGCTGCGCCGCGTCAGTGAAGTGAAAAACGACCAAATAAAAATATAAAAAAAAAAAATAAAAAAATAATAGAATAAAAATACAAGCAACTAATGCAAATCGAAACTAATCGAATAGAAATTCGAACTCGAAACGAAGTTATTGTGTTAAATTTTGAACGCATCGATTTTTGTGACACGCATTAATCAAAAAAATAAATAAATAAGGAATGGAAAAACAGAGAGAGAATATTAAAAAAGACAGCAGGAGTAGCGGGAGCAGGAGCAGCAGCAGCATCAGCATCAGGAATTGTTAATTTTGGGTAACATTTTCGCGAAGTGAAACTTTTTGCATATTGTGCGGATGCTGCTGCGAGACTCGAACGAAGAAACAACGAACGGACGCACAGCCGGACGAACGGAGAGCGACGTATATATGATTTTTGTGTATGTGGGAGTTGCTTGCTGACACACGACGACAGCGACGCCGAGGACGCGGACGAGGACGAAGACGAGGACAAGCAAAACATACATATGCACACACACACACACACATACACACACACACATACACAAGCATTGGATGCCTCTCTCGCAGACGGACGCCAGAGACAGGACATTCAAACAGACAGGCAGCACAGCAGCAGCAGCAGCCAAGCAAGCAACAATCGCAGAACTTCATAGCTAGAAAAAACTAGAGGGAAAAAAAAAAACACAGAACCGTAATAAAGTTTGTTGCTGTTGCTTTGCTGTTGCTGCAGCCAACAGTTAGCGCAGCGTGTGAGTGTGCGAGTGTACGTACATACTTCGCATGCAAGGTGTCGCGCTGGTCGAGGCGGTTAGCACGATGCTGCGAGTAGGAGGAGTAGGAGAAGGAGGAGCGAATAGTAGTGGGTAGTAGTGGGCACTGTGTGTGCTGCTGCTGGGCTTAGTGTGTGTCTAGTGTGGGCTACAATCGTAAACGAATTCGTGCTTCAAATCGATTTGTGAATTCATTTTTATCAATGACTTCGAAAGCGAGTTCGAAGTGTAGCAAACATAAATGCGCGTCTTACAACAAAATCGTTTGCCTTACAGTTTACCAAACAGTGTAATACGAACGAATTATATATATAAAAAGCAACAATATAAGCTAAGATTAAAACAAACAATAAACGGAAAACGGAAAGCGAAATAAGCAAAGGCAAAAGGAAAAGGAGAAAGAAAAACTAAGCAAACAAAGGCAAATATAAAAGCATGTTAGCTGTACACAAGCTTTAACACCTGCAGCAGCAGAATTGCCACACGCGTTGCCAACTCAATTAGAGAGATACGACAGACAGACACGCACGCACGCACGCACTCACGCACGCACGCACGCATGCACGAAGAACAAAGAAGAAGTGTGTATGCGAGCGTGTAATGTCATTATTGATTTTGGCTTTTCAACCAACTATACCAAATAATAGCAACATCAACGACAGCAGCAGCAGCAGCATAGCACAGCCTCTGCAACAGCGCAGGCAAAACAGAAAAAAACAACAACAACAAAAGCAAGCCAGCAACAATAGCAACAGCAAAGGCAACAGCAGCAACAAAAAAAAAATAAACATTCGGACATATTTTGTTGCAGTAAGTACATACTAAGTACAACAAGCCCTGCCCCCCACTACTACAACCTACAGCTCCCCACTCCTCCTGCTTAGTAGCTACTCACACTTGCCGTACTTCACTTTACGCCAAATGTGTATACAGAGTTGCTGCGACTTCTCGAGTACAACAAACTTCTGAGTTTGTGTATTGTTGTACATTTTTGGTTTCATTTATTTTACTTTTTCTTATTTGTTTTTTTTTTTTGGTTTTTTTGGTTTTTGTTTGTTCGTGTGTATGATTTTTTGTTCTTTCGCTTTTTTCGTGTTTTTGACATTTTCTTTATTTTTTACCTCAATGCGCGCCTTATATCACATCAGAGCGCAACACACCGTGCCTGCCATACACACTTTGTCGCAACTCATGCAAAAACCTCAAGTAAGCATCCTCGCGCACGCTGATGTGCCATCGCCATCGTCGCCGTCGCCGTCATCGCCGACGCCATCTCCAAACACCATTACCAGAGCATCATCAGGCGGCACATTATTTGGTGCCCGCAGACTCAGCTCATTTTATTTGCGCCGCATTGAGTTCATTTTTCCCATTTTCATCTTTTTTATACACCTATTCGCATTCGCATTTTGTTTTTCATTTTTTTTTTGTTTTTTTTTGTTTTCTTTATGTTTGCTGTGGTTTTGCTGCCACCGTCAGTCAGAGAGTCAGTCAGTCGTTTGGTCGTTTGGCCTATATGGTTTTCGTTGTGGCTTTTTTCAGTTTTTGAATTTTTTATGAATTGAATTACATTTTTTTTTTCTCTTTTTGGTTTTTCTTTTTTTTTTTTTGCTGTGTCGTTATGGGCTGCTATTTTTTTTGTTTGGGCTTATATCTGCACTTTATGGTTTCATTCTGTTAGGCCTATATGATTTTTCATATGCATGCGGCGTGTATTTAACGCCACCGCAGGCAGCAGGCGACAGTCAGTGGGCAGAACGAAGAATGCACGTTTCAACCCGCCAGCGGGTTGCTACTATCCTATGCACACTAAGCACGCTTAGCAGCGCCAGCAGCCACTCAAACGCAAGCCCCAAAAGCTGTTAAAATATACGCTTACGCAGGATTTTCGGTAGACGCATTTACTTGTTTTTTGTCTCCCTTTTTTGTTTTCATCATCATCCTCGTTTGTTGGTTTGTTGTTGTTCCTGCGATGTTGTATTTAATTCAATGTTTCTGCAGTTTCTGCAATTCCCAGTGGAAATCTTTTAAACACTATTTTGCATAAATAGACTGTTTGGGCAGATGCGCGCACCGGGCATAGCGACTTAGGTGTGTATTTAGCAGCGAAGTCACCGGCGTGCGTTCCTCTTGATGTGTTTGTCTAAGATAAAGCAGCAGGTCCCTGGCGCAGTGCCACACTCGTGTTCTGTGGTCTAGAGCGCAGTTGCCTCTGAAGTACGTTAAGCTTAATGGCAATTGCACTCGAGTGTGCTGAACGCTGCCTTCCAGCTTAAATACTCGCATTGTTTTAAAAAAGAGAAGCAAAAGAAAAAGAAATATAGTCAACAATTTGTAACTTGTTGCGAGTGCACTACTCTTCATTTGATTAAATTCTTAAAGTTTTTTTTATGGAAGGAGCACTTTGACCATTAATTAAATGAAACTATTTTTAGTAAGTGCACTTGCTAGGCAAATATTTTTTTTTTTTTAACAAGCAAACATTAAGTGTCCTTGTCGGGAATCGAATACCTGATATTGCTGTGTAGTTGGAATTTCCGTAGTCAGCAACTCGACTACAACTTGCGTTCATCTTCGGTTTTCTTACTTTAGTTACTTTTAAATTTTGAATTATGTGTTAAATGTTTTTCACTTTTAATTCTACATCATTGGCCTGGAGTTTAAAATGTTGTTTAGCTATTTAGATACATATTATTCAACTAGCAGTAAAAGGCTTTATAAAGTTAATACAGTTAACAGGCTAAAGAATTTCCTAGCAAACTCCTTTATATTATTTTTGTGCCTTTTTGTTTCTTATTAATGGTTTTCTTTGTAATGGTTTTACTTTATTTGTTCCCATTTATCATAAACGGTTAATCTGCAATCGAGGCAACTCTGTAAACATTGATCACCTCCGAAACTGTAGCTTTGAAATGGCCTATCAACACGCGTTACTAACTTTTGGTTTTTGCTTCTAAACTCTCTTGCAGAAATGGCATGCTAAAAGATAATAAAAAAGAACTATATTTATAAATAAACGTAAAACACACTTTAAACAAACAATTAAACGAAAAGTATAAATTGTGATTGCATTAAATAATTAGCCAAAAAAACAAAAAAAGTAAAATTAAATAATAACTAAAATAGGCAAGCGAACAAGGAAAATACTCTTAGCTAAAATCGCACTAATATCAATTAAATGATACAATAATTTTTAATGGAACAAACACACAAAACATTTTGTACAGTGATAAAGTAACTGAATTTACATACATAACCTTAAATAATCCCAAAGACCGTTAACGTTAACCATACAGCAACCGCAACCCAGAACCTTAACCAAAAACTAGCGCAATAAGACGCCATTTTAGTTAGAAAAGTGAGCGTCTAAAAAAAACACAATAAAATAAAAACTATAACCAAATTAAAAGAAGAAAAAAAGAAAAATACACGTTTCAATTGTTCTAAACTTAAGTATAGTTGTTATTATTGTTGTTGTTGTTGTTAAAAGTTAATAGCTTAAACATAAATATTTAGCGGGTAATTCCTTACCAAAAATAATAAAAACCATAAATAAAATAAAAAATCTGGCAACGCTGTGATTAAAATTGTTCTACTGCAAACCAAGAAAATAACTGACGCGCCGATGATGCCAAATTAAGTTTAAAGAAGATCGATCATAGCTGTCAGTTGAATCGGCACGGATAACGGTCACAGCAACATATCACGTTGAGTACAGTGGTACAGTACAGTACAGAAGCAGGCAAATAGGCACTATAACGTCTGGCGAGCAACTGCCGATAGACAGAGTCAGACTGGAACTTGACACATTGGCGAACAGCTGCAGAGGAACATAACGACGTTGACTACGACGCCAGCCGCAATTCAATAAATAAAAATTTATTCGAGGCAATCTTCTCCACCGCCACCGCACAGATTGCAATGCTCTGGTAGCCAAGACAGTTTTACCGTGGATCACTACTGTGGCGGCGGCGGCGATTTACACGCAGCAGCAGCGGCGGCGAACGGCTTACAGGCAGCAGCGGTTGGCAGCGGCAGCGGTGCTTGCATTAGTGCTGGTGGTCAATGGTCGTCAGGGGGGACGTTGTGCGGTGGCGGTGGAGTAACACCCGGATCGGGTTCAGCGGGCGGCAGTGGCGTGGGAGTGATCGGAGCGGCCAGTGCGATGTGCCAGCATCATGGGCCGACAGCACAATCGTTGATGTCCGGTGGCGGTGTCGGCGTCGGCGTCGGCGCCGGCGGCAGCAATGCAACGACAACCCTACTGGGCTCGCACATCTCACTGGGCGGCATTGGTGGCAACGCCAGCAACATGATTGGTGACCAAATGCTCGCAGGCGGTGGACACTGTCGCAGCATGAGCGGTCTGAGCAATATAAGCATCGGACCACCAGCGCCACCTCCGTGCCCGCCGCCGCCATCGCTCTTCAATCCCTGCAGTTCAGCGTTGTCGCTGCAAGGACCCGCTTCGGGCGCGGCCGGCTCGCGTTGGGGTCCGCGCACCTCGTGCCCAGTGCACAGTCCGTTTCGCGTGCGTGTGCCAAACGGTTCCATCTGCTCAGGACATCAGGTAAATAATGCAAAAAACAAAAACTGATAATCCACAAACAATTGACACAAAAACAACAAAAGATACATTAAAAGAAATGATCAACTAAATAATTGAATTGCGTTAAAAACTAAAAGTAAAATTAAGCAAACAAAAAACGAAAGAAAAAAGAAGAAAACGAACTTAAAGCATCTTGCCACAATATGTTCAGCTTACATGTTTTATCTTAGGCTTAACTTTATTTAAAGCATCTCAGAACACATGTATGCCACTTAACTTAAAAATGTTCTCTTTCTCTATCTCTCTCTCTCTCTCTCTCTCTCTCTTCCCGATGTTCTGCTTCGTATCTACTTACAGGTAAGCCAAACACAACGCAACGTAGTGGAAATCAACTAAGCGTTGCCAGCTTTCGACTTACGGTCTGAGAAATGTGTCAACGACATGTAAGATTACTTCATTTAAGCCACATGCCGGAGGTACACTAATCAACTCAGTCCAGCCATACACGCAACGCAACCCTCGCACAACATAACACAAAACATCACAACACATTACAGAGCAGAACATGCCAGAGCATAGTAGAGCAGCACACTTTCACTCCCACGTCCACGACCACGTCCACGGTCGGTGGGAAAATCAAATACAGTTTGCCAGCAGGTTCGCCGGTAGGACGCAGGACATAGTTTTTCTGACAAATTATAAAGAGCTCAATTCACATGATTGCCCAAGCAAAGCGGCTGCCCATTTTATATAATTGTGTGGGTCGCAACGACCTGACTCTGTTTGCTCAGTTAGGCACTCACTATTCGCACTCAATTGTGACTGTGACTGTGCCTGTGACTGTGCCTGTGTCTGTGACCGTGTCCTTGTCGATGTCCGTGTCTAACCCAAAAGTCCAAAAAAGAAACCAGCCTGCTGCCTGCCTGCCTGGCATCAAATGTCGCCTATTAGCATCGGTCGACTTGTGGGCCCATGACGGTTAGCTGGCTCAACTGTTTCAACGCTGACATGCGACTACTCCGTCCGTCCGTCCGTCCGTCGGTCTGTCGGCCTCTGGGCCTGTGAGCCTGGCGGCCTGCCGGCCTGTGTTAGCAAATTGAACGTCACTAATGCAATTAGTCTTCAAAATAATTCTTCCACACGATTATATGCAATAATTTTAGGCAAACTAGAGCATTTATCAAAAAAAAAAACGGAACAAAAAGAAAACCGACTTGCGCGCAAAACCAACCTACGACAGACATGTCAAATGCCAAATGAATGCAAAGCAGCAGGCAAGCAAGCATTTGCGCTACACTCATGTGCAAAAAAACCAAAAAAAAAAACCCCCTGCACTCAAATAACTTATAAAAAATGAATCTACGCTTGTCAGTGCATTAGTGCTGCAGTTGGCAGTTTTCTGTTAATTTTAAATCATTGACTAAGCCATGTCTTACTTAAAAACTTCTGAAAACATTAATGTGCCCCTATGCTGTGTGCGAAAAAATAAGCTAAATGTATTTTTAAGAGGTCTTAAGTAAACTTGCGACTTTCACGTGGCTGTGACTCTGTGTCGCGACACTCAGCTGCGAAGGGCAGCGTGCGACATACCCGTGAGTGCCACATACTGCGTGCCTAGCTGAGCATGGCATGTTTAGCCATGGTGTAGTGTCGCGCTGCCGCCTCCGGTCCCCGGGCACATGCTTCAAATGCACAACAAATTTGCATAAATACTCCAAAAAATAAAAGCTAATTTGTAGCAAATAAACTACAACTAAGTGACTGCAGGCAGTCGAGTCGAGCGCAAAATTGGCATTCAGCCTGTGCCGAGGAGGTGCCAGGCCCTGGCATGCCATGCCTTGCCACCCGTTGCGGCATGTGGCGCTCCGCGTGTAGCAGCGTGTAAGGCAGGCGTGCGTGCCTTGACATCCTTGACACTTTTCACTTGCGAATGCGTTAATGAACGCTGCTTCGTAAAAGGATTACATATGCTCGAGCAGTAGCAAAACAAAAAACTAGAAACTCACACACATACTCAAATAGAATACAGAAACAAATAAAACTAACAAACAAAAAAAAAAACAAAAAAAAAGAGAAAAGACTAAAACACAAAGCGGCAAGAATATAACTTTGCAATTTAGCATTTTGCGAAACACAAATAATCATGCGTTGCCCTCACTTTGGCTTTGGCACGCTGTCTGTCTGTCTGTCTGTCGGTTTGTCTGTCTGTGTGTTTTCTGTTTTGTTGTTTGTTCTTGTGCATGCGAGTGCTCCAGTTTCAAGGAAACCAAACAAAATAACAACAACAACGACAACAACAAAAAGTTAAGAAATAATTAGTTTACTTGTTACAAAGTGAGTTATCGCACTTGTTTTTGTTTTTCTTATTGTTTTTGTTATGCCTATACTTGGGCTCTTAGAAGAGGCTGAGGATGCTTCTCGCTGTTTTCTTGTCGCTGTTTTGTCGGCATTGTTACTGTTGCTGTTGTTGTTGGTTTTGGTGTTTTAAGCGTGAAATTAAATAAACAAATTTTTTTATGCAATAAAGGCAAAGCAAAGGACTAAAGTACACACACATATGCACACAACATGCATAGCCCCATTCAACTGTTATTACACGTGTTACACACACTCACACGACACAACACAACACAAACACAAACACACTGTAACGGCAAACAGTTGAACAATTGCAAAGAAACAAAAAAAAATAATGTATTTAAAAAAATTATAAAATAGCACACGCTGCTATTATACGCATATCCTGTAAACTAAGAAACGTGCTGATCTGCCATTTTTTAACCGAAACGTAGTTTCATAACATCCTGTGTGTAGTTACACGAGTGCACTTCCCCGTCGTTGTGTACTCGTGTGTGTGTGTTTACTCTCGTGTTTGTATCTTCAGATTACTTCTGCTGCAGCTCGACCATGATAAGATTTTGTAATTTTTGCACTTGGTTAAATTTCATTTGGCTGCTGTACCTGACTGAATATGCTTAACTCGGTTGTTGTGATTTTCTTGTTTGCTTTTAATTTGTCAGAATGTCTAGACATCAGCAATATCGTGCCAGATACGCTGCCTGTGCCTCTCGAGAAAAGTGTACATTAAATGAAATAAGCAAGAAGCATGTTGACGCTGCTCTACTCAGCATTTACACATTAGGTTAAGTGCCTCTGACTTGCTGACTTACTTAGCGCTCCTGTTGTGTGTAAAGTGGCAAACTGCGCTTGGATCTTGCTCCATTAGGCGTAAGTCATAATATGCTCAAATGACAGACAGTTTTAGGTAAGAAGAACTATTTTTCACTTTAACTGTTCAAATGAATGGTTTGAAGTTGAGTTTGGCTTCAGCAAATGCTGCTTGCATAGCATGGATAGGCACGTCTAAGCCGACAACAGAGCAACACTTTATACTAAGTTCGGCTGCTACACGCAGCCTCAGCTCTGGCAGTGCTAATCCTGTCATTGTCGTTCGCACTTGTAAGCAACGACTGCGCATAAAGAACTGTGCTCTGCTGCGTTGCTATGTGCTAAGCTGTAGTGTTGCCTCGTAAACTGCGTTTAGCTTAGACAGTAAACGACGCATAAACGAAATGTAAAAAAAATTACTTTGAAAAAAAACCAAACTCTTTGTTTTTACATTTTTAAAGCTGCTGCAAATATGCGGTTCATGTTAGCTTTCTCAGTCAAAGGGAATAAGTTAAAGTTGTGGTGTGGCAATTTTGAAATTTAAATTCAAATAAGCGTCCTTATAAGCTACCTCTTTAGAAGTTGCTTCAGCATGAATCATTTTTTTTTTATTCTTGAGTTACTACCGCGTCAAATCCAATATAAAGTTTTAATATCTTTTTACAACTCATGAAGTGTATGTGTGGAAAATACCAAAAAAAAAAAAAACAAAAATGGGAAAAGAATGAAGGACTTGATAACTCATGCAGCAGAGCTGGCAGAAGCAGAGCAAATAACGAATGGGAAGTGGGGTAAGACCCCAACGGTGTAGCCATAGCAGCCAGCAACACACGGTATGCGCCTGTGTGTGCGTGTGTTTGTGTGTGTGTGTGAAAATACTCGTACCTCAGCAGCGAGTGGCAGGTAAGCAGCCTGCAGATGGATGGTGTTGATAAGTGCACACACAGGAAGTGGTTTGTGTGTGTGTTGCTGCTGTTGTCGCCGTGCCAAAAGCAAATACAAAAGCAACAGCAATACAGACAATAATAACAACAACAACAACCACAACAACAAAGCATAACATACTGCCAACGAATTCGTTGTCGATGTCGATGATGTGGCTGCTGTTGCTTCAGCTTTTGCTGCTGCTGCTGTTGCTGCTGCTGCTGTTGATTATGTTGATGACTATGGCACAGCTATTGTTAAATTTCTGGAGCAGAACAAACCAACATAAGCCAAGCCAAGCCAACCAAACCGAATCAACGAATGAATAAATGTACCAGCAACGCAGAGACATCCGCTGAATACGCGTCACTTTTTGGCATAATACGTATGCAGCAGCGTGTGAGTAAGCGAGTGTGGGTCGCTGGCACGTCAAAGTGCGCCCGGAGCGCAGTCTATGTGTGCACGCCACGGTGTCTACATGTCATATATATACATATAGAGTACAATATATAACATATCAGTACATAAGCAAACACACACACATGCGTGTGCTCCTCTGATGTATGAGCATGGGTATGTGCCGAGCAGCTACACATTTTTCGTTGCTGTTGTTACACGAAAATTGAATGATATGGCAGTTAAATGGGGATGACTATCGCTTTGATACAGCAACTGACGGTTGACGGTGATGATGATGATATGTAATATATGGTGCCGAGATGGTAAGATGGCGATGGTGATGACGTTGCCGATGTGGATGTTGATGTCGATGTCGATGGCAAAGCATTGTTATGTTTGATAAGCGTGGGCAACAACTTGCAATAACTGACGAACCAAATAAACAGCAGCCCCTGCTATCGCATCCCATCGCGTCGCATGCCAACTCAAACCAGGACCATGGCAAATGGCATAAAACAGCATACACCTTTGAATGATTACGATGCGTTGATGGATGATGTCAGCCCCATGCCGCAGCATTAGCGTCACCAGCAGCTTAGACTTGCCAGCTACCAGCTACCAGTTACCCACCACCAGCATCGGCATCAGCCCCAGCTAACACTGACACAGGCAGGAGGCAGCTACCAGCTACCAGCAGCTAGCAAGTGTTGCCAGTTGCCAGTTTGCAGTCAGGCAGTCAGGCAGTCAGCTGTCAGCAGGCACCAGTCTACAGTCTGCAGCTTACGAATGAGTGAGTGAGTTCTAATATTGTGTAATAATAAACGGGAAGTGCCATCGATAACGCTCAATTACAGCGACATAGTCGTACGGTAAATGTTGTGTTATAAGCCAATGTTAACTGTAAGACTGTGTCTCCGTGGTGTGAGCCCCGCAACGACAATGGGAGCGGCAGCGATAGCGACAACTTCAGCCAGCGTTGCCCCTGGCAGCGGATCCCGGCAGGCGCAATACAGGAAGTGCCACGAACAATATGTTTACTCAAGTGATAAGTTGATAGTGACGAGCAGTGAGTGTCCCCAAGTGCTCTGCAGAGGCAGCAGCAGCAGATGAAGTGTTGTATTTTAGTTTCGTGCATGAGCTGCGCCTGGCACAGGTACACACAAA
Organism: Stegana nigrithorax; assembly: GCA_037044495.1. Lineage (NCBI taxonomy): Eukaryota > Metazoa > Arthropoda > Insecta > Diptera > Drosophilidae > Stegana > Stegana nigrithorax. Next base: position 66,775 of record JBAMBQ010004947.1, read on the forward strand.
CACAAACACATACACACACACGCACTCATATACTAATACAAATACCCTCTCCATACATCTTGTGTGCAAAGGAAACTAAACGAGTTTAAAAAAGTTTTCCACACGCCTGAGGTGGGCTTTTAGCTGTGCAAGTTACACGGAATGTGGTGCACAAGACGGTGCTCAGGTGAAGGTAAGCGCGCAGAACAGCCAACAACCCGACCGCGTGCTTATCTGGCAAACCGAGCGAGAGACATGACAGCTTGACAACTTCAATGAATTTGCACAAAGCTCCGGCTGTCTAAGGATAAATGTATACAAAGTTGGCAGAATAGTTGCGCTGCAGCAGCCCGAGACACAGCCAGAGACGGGGCAGGGAGGGATAGAGAGAGAGTGGCACAGACTTGGCTGTTTGCTGTCTTGGTTAATCATGCATATGATGCGCCTTATTAATTTCAGGGATTATATGTTGGCAATAAGCAAAATAACAAGTGAAATATGTCGTTGATGAAAATGCGGCGACAACAACGTGCGCATGTTAATAGTACAACAACAATAATACAAAAACAACAGCAACAGAGAAAAGCTTTTAAAACCGCCCCACCCACACACAGCCACAATCAAAATATATGCGAATATTATTGTTTGCTGCACGAACGCTGATAAGCTGAAAAGTGTCAAAACTATGCAAGCGCAAAGCTATAAAGCCAAACTGACTTGACTGCCAGCCAATTCTGTACTCAGTTTGTCTGTCTGGCTGCCCGACAGCCTGACAGCTTGCCTATTGGTTTGCCTGTCTGTCCATCTGCCTGCCTGCCTGCCTGCAGCCAAAACTGGATGAAAACGTTGTAGCAAATTGCTCTGCCAGATGAACGTTTGAACGACTGAATGAATGAATGTGACTCAATGTGCGAGCGGCGACGGCGGTCAGACATGCAGGCGGTACATCGAATTGCTCTAATTAAAATTCAGCATTAATCCAGATGATTCAGCTGACAGTGCAGCAGCAGCAGCAGCAGCAACAGCAACAGCAAACAGCAGCCGCCGTCCATTAGTTCGGAAAAGTTTGATGCCGTATTTAAGGCGGCAGCGAACCACGTCAGCCAAAAACACGTAAAGCAACAAACAAAAAACAAAAGAAAAAAAAAAACAAAAAAGAAAATAATATAAAACAGAAAGTCAAGAAAAGTCGACAAATAAAAGTGGTGATGCTCAGTAGAAAGCTGCACGGCTGAAGCAGCAGCAGGAACAGAATCACTGCTAGACTCAGCGAGCGCATAAACTGTTTGCAAAAGTTTTGCGTACGGCATGAGTTTTTAAGCCACACCATCCGCATCCGTATTCGCATTCGCATTCGCATCCTTGGCCATTTACATGCACATGTCGCCAACCCACGCATACTCGTGCAGACAGCATAAAGCAGGACTGTTGCCAGTTTAGCCGCAACCACAAAATGTCCATGTTGCTGCTGCTATCGCTGCTCCTGCTCCTCTTCCTCCTGCTGCTCCTACTCCTCTTCCTCCTGCTGCTACTGTTGTTGTGTAATTATTAAAACCAACAAATAACATTCATTTGGGTTTCGTCTGGCTCGACGGGTATGGCAATGTGGATGGCGATGGCGATGGCAACGGATATGGGATATGCTGGGCTGTGGTATGCTAAGGAGCTGGGCGCTGTTGGGCAGCTGATGTTCGAAGTTTGTGGGTCGTTTGGTTTGGTTAACTTGGGTTGGGTTGTGTTCTGTTGTGTTGTGTTGTGTTTGGTATTTTTGCTTTTAGTGCCTTGGCGTTGTTGTCTTGTGGTTGTTGTTCTACTGTGCTTCTGTGTTGTTGCTTTGCTTGCTTTTTGTTATTTTGGCTGTTTCAGCAGTCACATCGTTAGTGCAGAGAAAGCCACTTGGATAAACCAGCGCACGCTTGGCCAGTGCGGCAAGTGTCAACCGGCATTAACGACAGGCCAACATGAAATTGAGAGCAAACGCGTGTACGAGCTCACTAAGACGAATGTAAAGTGAGTTTCCTTTCATGGTTTCATTTGGCTGTGGATCGCAAAGTGTCTGCTGGGGCATGGGTTTGGGGGGAATGGGCCAACAGTCATTAACACAGCATAGTGTAAGCTTTATTTAACCAACAAGAATTTGTGTATTAATCAGTAAAATCAACGTAAGGGTTTTACGCTGCTGCTGCCAAGCTCAATTCGCTCAGTTCGCAGCCAGGATTTGTCGGCGACATTTGTTTCGCACGTGCAACTTGGCTCATTACTTGCCATGCCATGGGCCACGTTGCCACGTTTCCTAAGTTATAATGTTCGCCTAATGCCTGCAGCAGTTATATGCGCACTTCACTCGTATGTCAGTTAATTTCAGTTCCGCGTCTCAGCTGTGTGCCCTGCAGCGGCAGCGTTTGCAGTGTGACGTGCTATTGTTGTGTTCTCGACTAATGAGACATTAAACTAAACTGCTTTGAAACTTCTTTTCTGCCTGTCAGGCGTTTATTAAATTTGTCATTTTATTGGCCAAATTTGCTGCTAACTATGCCAAATGAACGACTGCGCAGCCTTTTTCGCAGACACAGCTCTTTTTCCCATGCCCCTATGCCCGCATGCCACCATGCCCCCCATGCCAAACGACTTAAATCTGATTATGTCTGCTACCGCTGCGGCTTCCTGCTGACGATTTCCTCAAATGGCAGCAGGCGTTGCTCTGCTGTTGTCGCTATTTCTGCCAACATCAGGCAGTCAGCTATCAGCGCAGCCAGTAGCGGATACGATGGCAGATACCGAAACAGCGGCAGGGTTAGGGGCAGGGGCAGAAGCTTATTTAAATAGTTGAAAAAGTTTGCCATCAGCAAATTGTATTCCAAGTAATTTTATTTCGAAATTTTATTAGCTATTTATTACGTTAAATTGTCGGTTCGTTTGCTCGTCGACTGTGTGGGCGGGCAGGGGTGTTTGGGAGGCATTGCAGCAATGGCATGACATTTATTTGTGCGAATTGATGTGCCTACCGCCTGCCGCCTGCCGCCCGGCTTGGTATGATAATTTGTATGCGTGCGTGTGTTTATGTATGTGTTTTTGCAGTCTAGACCTCATTAGCCGCATTAGTTGTGGCTTGCTTTGGTTTTTCTCGTTTTAGTTTTGTTTGTCTTTGCCTTGCTGGAATTTTAACGAGCCAATAGTTTCCGTAATACTTGCTTAAGAAAACCATAGAGCCACCACAGCGCAAAGCAAAATTCAACACAACACAAAATACGCAGAAAAAAACGAAAAAAAAAAGAAAAGAAAAACAAGAAGAAATTTCACGATTTCTGTCACTCGGCTGGCGTAGGATATATCCGATTTGTTGTATGGCAAAGCGATATATTTCGGATGCTTTGTTGACTTTGACGTTGTCGGTGACGTTGACGTTGACGTTGACGTTGACGTCGACGTCGTCACATTCCTATTCGATTTCGTTTTTCGTTGCGGCCGTCATCGACGTCGCAGGCGGAAATGAAAGAACGTTCAAAAGACGAAGCTTTTTGCTTTGAGTGGCATGTGCATGTGCGTGGCATTGAGTAATCATCGTCAACCACTTCGAAAATTGCCTTTTCTTTTATGCCCACAAACGCGTTGGCACAGCCATCAAAGCCAAAGCCAAAGCCGCAGCCAAGAGTGTGTGGGCACGGCAATCCTTGCTCGTTAAGCCTATAGGCGATTCTGTGAGTGTGTGTGTATGTGTGTGTGTATGTGTATGTAAGGTTATCGCTTGTGCAATAAAATCCTTTTTTACAGCATTCATAATGCGCATCCTTGCGGCCGTTGCTGTCAAATATGCTCACGCATATACCAAGCAGCATGTAGCCTGGCCGACAGCAAGCAGCGTCATGGCAACATTAACCACAGCGCGGCAGAAATTAATTTCGAAACATATTCAAAGTGTTATTAAACATAATTTATTAAAACCGAAATTATATAACCCAACTTAGCCCGAACCGTAGCGTACCCAGCCTAACCAAAGCGAAGCAAGGCAAACCGTAGCAAGAAGTCCTGCCGATATCCTAACTCCTGCTTTGCGCACTTCATTGGAGCAATAAATTTTTTTTACCATGTTCCTTCGCTGCTGCTTTGTGGGATAAATGCCTTTTAGCTGACATATTTTAGGGTGGTCGGGCTGTCGGCTAGGCGGGGCAAGTGGCAAGCGGCAAGCGGCAAAAGCCATACGTGCTTAGCTGATTGTTCCTTACTCGTATTCATTTTACTTTGCTTTATTTTTTTTGTGCAACAAATGTCGCAAGTTAATGTTGTAAACAAGTGCTTGACTTGCCTTTTATGGCTAACGGCGGCGGCAGCGACGACACACGGGTCGAGGGTTATTATGAGTTGGCTATGATATATGTGAGTGGCGTTTCAAATCGGAAATTTAATTTCCACTCAAACTGGCCCAACAGATTTGAACAATACACTTCCTTGCTCACTTGCTTACTTACTCACTGGCTTGGTTGCTTGCTGGCCGGGCACTCTGGCTGGCTGGCTGGTTGGCTGGTCGACTGTCGGCAGGCTTTGCTGGCTTGCATGAAACTTAATTGCTGGCCATAACTCAACGCAACGAGGGTCAACGCATAGCCCCGTCCTGGCATTAAACATGACAGACGACCGGGCAATTGGGTTCGAACGTGTGCACCAGTGTGCCTACGGGTAGTTAAGCAAATAGCCTAGCATCTAACATTAAACTGACCTTGTCGCATTACCGTCGCTTCATTCGTACACTGGATTCTCTCGCACAGGCACTGCTGCACACACATGACGTGGTCGCCCGAGATGTCTATGGGGAGGAGGCTTTGCGGGTCACGCCGCCACCCATGGTGCCCTACCTCAATGGCGATGAGCTGGACAACGTTGACAGTGGGGAGCTACAGCATGTGACACGCGTGCGTCTGGTGCAGTTTCAAAAGAACACAGATGAGCCCATGGTGAGTTGCTCGGCTGGACGAATGGACGGCGGCGTCGGTTTACAGCGGCGCTCATGTGTCAGCACGGATTCGGCTTTTAATAAACTTTCATTTTGCTGTATTTAATTAACTCAATGACAGGGCATCACACTGAAGATGACTGAGGACGGACGGTGTATAGTGGCGCGTATAATGCACGGCGGCATGATACATCGACAGGCTACGTTGCATGTTGGCGATGAGATACGTGAGATAAACGGGCAGCCGGTGCAGCATCAATCCGTGGGACAATTGCAACGAATGCTGGTAAGTGTGAATGCACTCTGCACGGTTTTAATTAAATCCAGAATCGTATTAGACAGACAGACAGACAGACAGACATGTAGACAGCGTCATATATATAAATTTGTTCAAATCATCCCAACTAATTTTAAACATAATATTAATAATACGATTTAACTCTGTTGTCTTTGCAGCGCGAGGCTCGTGGTTCTGTTACCTTTAAAATAGTTCCTTCGTACAGAAGCGCACCGCCGCCTTGCGAGGTAAGTTTAAGAGTTTGACCTCTTTAAGTTGTTTTCCCTGCACCAGTTTTTTTGTTTTTGGTTCATTCTTTTTAAGTTTGTTTCTTTGCGCACTCTAGTACTAATCGTGTATTAGTTCGCTCAAACCCCCCTCGCCCCTGTATTAGTTAGTCATTAACATACGTCTTATTTCATTCGTTCGTTTGTACCCACATCAAATGCAGCTTTTCAGGATAAGACCCGCTCCAGTGCTCGTAAGTATAGCAGAGTATTGCCAGTTGTAAATATGAGTTCTGCTTCATCAAACGCATATGAGTTTTGCTTAATAAAATAAACAAAAAAACACATCAAACTTAGCTGTAACAGAGCAAGCGCCAAAGGGATTCCTGGCGCGGTGGCTCTTTTATTTGAACTTTACTCAAATTTACGCATATATCATTTGCAGATCTTTGTGCGAGCGCAGTTCGATTATAATCCTTTGGACGATGAGCTCATACCATGCGCACAGGCGGGCATAGCCTTTCAGGTGGGCGACATACTGCAGGTAAGTGACCGAATCAGAAGTACAATTCATGATTTACATATTAATGAAATAACTAAACCAAAATGGAAACAGATTATCAGCAAAGACGATCATCACTGGTGGCAGGCTAGACTGGATACTGTGGGCGGCTCGGCTGGGCTTATACCTTCACCTGAGCTGCAGGAGTGGCGCATCGCATGTCAGACTGTGGACAAAACCAAACAAGAACAAGGCAAGTCGCACTGCTTTGGCTTTAGCAGACAAACACACAAACAAGACACAAAAAAAAAAAAAAAAAAAAACAAGAGAGTGAAAAAAAAAGAAAGCCAATTCTAATACTAAACCAAATACATAATACATACTAACTATTATTGTGTGTAATTGGATGCTCAATGTAAACGTATGAAATTTATCAACTATATGATATTATGATTATTATGTTTGTATATTGGAAGTGTATGATGATCGGTAGAGAATTCCATGAACATGCTAACTAATATACGATTGAATGCGTTACGCTTTGATACGTCAAATGCGAGTCGCATATGATTGGCATTGACGATTGATGATTGATGACATAATGTAACTTGAACAGAACTAAATTAGTGCATAATCAACACCCTATCCGAAAGTATGAAACGTACATAACCAATTGTCATACTCATAATATAAATTCATTTTCTCATTGCTCTTGTTGTAGTTTTTTTTAAAAATCTTTCAGCGTCTCTTGTCCGACATCACCCACACCCTGCATGCATTTAATTAGTAATCAAAAAAGTTCAGCCGAAAATTCTTTGATTTCGTTCATAATCTATTGATTTACATACATTTATATTTTCGATTCAAACGAGACCACGTTGTTGTCCTTACGAACATTGTTGCCAAATCAAAACTCATTAATATACATATAACATACGTACATATGTTAATAAGTTAATCAAACGTGAATACATAAATATGATACAGGAGAACCGGGTGCTGGATGTTCCGCTCACGCAGATGGGTGTGATGGATCCGCAGGTAGTTAATCAATTGCAATTGTGCATTAATTGCATAATCAGTCCTTGTTCCTTGGTTCGTTCCTAAGTTTGTTCGTTCTCTTTGCAGTTAGTACATAACATTTTTTTATACATACTCAAAACTCTCGATACCCCCCTAGCACACCCAACCACCAACTACCATCCACTCAGCAACATGCACACACGACCTTCGCCACACCCACACACACACACACACACAGTATCCCTAGTAACGCTCACCTATATAATAGCTTTCTTATATTAGTTAGACCAAACTCAAACATATTACAGCTTTTTTTTTTTTAAATCAACTTCAACCACAGCCACTGATACAGTAATCTTATTATGTACTTATGAACACAATCGGCACAAGAAACTCACACGCACACTTTTCGTACGCGATAAAAGTATATTTGCTTTTGGCTTATAGTAGTATACAATCTGCAGCACCTGTAAATTTCAAAACCCCAACATGTACGCTCAATAATAATAATAATAATTTCCAGTTGTGTAAAGTAATCCCAACATTATTCCACACTCAATAAGGCGGGCTTCTTCTAGGCATTTATATACTTTGTATTATTCATCTTTGGCTCTTCTCTAATAGATTTCTTTTAAGGCATGCCACAATGATTTATCCAACTTAAACATGCTGTACTGTACATAAATTTAGATTACATATTCGTATGTGCAATAACTGGATAACAGATCTGAGATTTACTCGAATTTATCAGCATGTCTTTTTAAGCATGTTTTTCTTATGCTAGCCACAATTGAGTTCCCATTTAAGTTGATGTCTGATGTTTGAAAATTTTCTACTACAGTGAACTGCTCGATATTTGGACGGAAGAAGAAGCAATGCCGGGATAAATATCTAGCCAAGCACAATGCAATATTCGACACATTGGACGTTGTTACGTACGAGGAAGTTGTCAAAGTACCAGGTACGTCGTAACTCCATAAGGTTTTCTAAATGGATGTCAACATACATGTCATGCACACTTTGCTTGCAGTTGGTGATCCGAACTTCCAGCGCAAGACATTGGTGCTACTGGGCGCACACGGCGTTGGTCGAAGGCATATTAAGAACACTTTAATCTCAAAGTATCCCGATAAATATGCTTATCCTATTCCACGTAAGTTTCTTAGCAGAGTTTTAACACCACGGCTTGGTTCTTTAAACGTTTCGTTGCCCACTGAAACAGATACAACGAGACCTGCTAAACCCGAGGAGGAGAACGGACGTAGCTATTACTTTGTATCGCACGACGAGATGATGGCAGACATTGGCGCTAATGAGTATTTAGAGTATGGTAAGCGTAATCGGTAGATGTGCCCACTAAAGAAACGGCAAATGTATGTTCCAAATTTAGGCACACACGAGGATGCAATGTACGGCACGAAACTGGACACGATCAGGCGCATACATACCGAAGGCAAAATGGCCATACTTGATGTGGAACCGCAGGCTTTAAAGATTTTACGCACGGCTGAGTTTACGCCCTACGTGGTGTTTATAGCTGCGCCTTCGCTCCAGAACATAGCCGATGTAAATACAAATCGAGTTTTGCCTTAATCATATGCTTCATATTTGGCTTTTCTTGCATTCTTTAGTATGATGGCAGCCTGGAGCGTTTGGCTAAGGAATCGGATATGTTGCGTCAGTTGTATGGGCACTTCTTTGACTTAACGATCGTGAACAACGATATTAGCGAGACAATTGCCACGCTGGAGACGGCGATTGAACGTGTGCACACCACTCCACAATGGGTGCCAGTCTCTTGGCTGTACTGACAAGACAGTGAGCTCGAGTGCCCCGATTGTCTCGAGGGCTGCGATTGTGAATGGGAGGCTTATACGCAGGCGTCGAACACAGGACTTTATTAGGTAACACATAACAACAAACAAGAACACCAACAAACACCATGGAAAGCAACAACATCAACAATTAAATAGTGCACAAAAATACACACACACACAAATTAAAAACAAAAAACAAATATGAAAACTATGAAGAATTATGTATGAAAACAGCAACACAATTTTAAGCATTATGTAATAATATTTATTAAAGTAAACAAAAAGAAAGAAAAAAAGAAACAAAAACAAATTAACAAATTTAAAAAAAAAGTAAACTGAAGTGTTAAGTTCGCGTAGGCGGATGTGGTCGAAATGCATGCCAAGCACACTAAATAAGTATTAGGAAGACTTCGAACTGGGAACCAAGTATTGGATGCTGTTAAGATTGTCGCCGTCGTTTCCTTTATCGGCGACGTCTGAATCGGAACGGGATAAAATTCTAGACTATATGCCATTCCAATAACTGCAATTATGTATGTATTGTTTTATTATTTTTAATGAACGCAGTTTATGCATGTCATTTCTTGTTAGATATATTTTTTTTTTTAATTCGATTTATTTATTCTTTGTTTTGTTTCTTTTTGTGATTTTTATTAGAGATATTTGTTGAATTTGTATTTTAAAATATACGCTTAAATAAATGAAAAAGAAATTTTTGCACTCGTTAGTTACTAAGTTAGACACTTTATTAACAACAAAGTCCTTAATTTATTTGCAGTAAGTAAAAGTGAAGGAAATTCATAGAAAATGTATAAAAGTATATTTAAAGCGCAAAAATTATTAAAATCAAAATAAAAAAAATTATCGAAAAAAGGAAACAACGTCGTATTCAGCGAGCAATTTAAAGCGTTTCAAAAACCAGTTAATGAAACATGAAAATAAATGCAAATAAATAAGGTTTAAAAAAGAAAATAAAAATTGTGCACTTCTTCAATGCAAAGATAAAATGCAAGTAAAAACAACTAATTTTGAAAAGTATGAGAAAAACGAAATCAAGAAATTAATTTAAATAAAAAAATAAAATACAAAAAAAAAAAACAAAAAAGAAAAAAAAAACATTAAAAGCAAATAATCATAGAGTGAGCACAAAAGAACTACGAACTTACGAATTACAATATAAAATTAATAAACAACACGGCTAAACAACACAAAAACAACACACAGTACACAGTTACACAAATGTTAACATTAAATTATAAACTAATTATTAAAAAAATATTTGAGCACGCAACCAAACATATTGGTGAGAGCAATTGCGGCGTGATAAGCAGAAGCAGGGGAAGGAAGGCGTGAGAAGCGAAAATGAGATACGCAAATATATTTTTATCAACTCAAACTCAGGTTGACTTAACGTTGAGCAGTTGGCACTGTTTTCTAAGCTAATGGCTAATGGTACAGCAACCAATCGACCATTCGGCTTACACGAATATGTTTCTTAATTTTTATAATACACACCTTGCTACAATCAATCAATTAGTCAAACAAACCGATAACCCAACCGAGCAGAACCAGACCTAAGCACATTTCCTTATTGAAATGCGTTATTTTTTATTGTTTATACACAGTGAAACCTAGCGGCTCCGCATAAGGAACACATTTAAACAAAAACACTCGTTGCTCATTAGTTGCATTCCATTAATATGCGAAATTAATAAATTATAAAAAGAAAAAATAACAACACCAATAAAATAAATCTGCTTAAGCATTTGTACAATTATGTACGAGCTAATCCGGTGCGATAAAGTTTTAGCACACATTTTTTGTAGCGTGATATCTCCAGTTTTGGTATAAGTATATCCACAAACACACACACAGTGAAACTAGAAGCAACACTTGAACAAATTTACGACAAGAACACTTAGTCAGTTTAATGCGTACATCTAGGTGAAGGCATCAAAACGAATGCGTTAACAGAACAGTTAATGAAATGCGCATCTTGGCGGCAAGTTGCAGGCGCGTACTTCAAACAATTCCTAGAAAATTTTAATACTAATAATATAAACATTGTGTAACATGTATAAAAAGAAAACAAAAGTTTTAAAAGTTTTAGGCAAAATAAATAACAAACAAAAAAGAAAAAAGAAAAAACAGAAGCTGGTTGGCAGCTGTTAAACATTTCAGTTAAGACTTGCGTTGATTTGGCGTTAAAAAGAACTACATACATATATATTTTTTATAACGCCTCTGTAGTGAAAAAAGAAGATAAGCAAAACCCAAAATAATTATAACGAAGACCCGTTCATGTATGTTAAAAAAAGGCAGCACATCAGAAGTAAGCATTTCTTATATGCCCAGTTTTCCCAGAGCTTGCTTTCCCAAGACGAAAACTAAACACATAAAGCTAGTTACAACTTATACTCTTTAAAGATAATAGTTAAAAAGACAAAGAAAGAAGAAGCATCCCCTAATATGATAAAATAAAACAAATAATAAATCACAAAAGTAAAAATTCTATGGTTTCAAAATGGTTGAATTTTGTAAGTGGGAAAAACACTATATGCATGTACACCGGTTAACGATTGGCATTTGCCAATCTCGTAGTACCGTGACAACAACACAGCAACAGTAACAACAACAAAAACATTTTTTCCGACCAAAATCGAACCCACGCGAAACATTTTACACGCCCCGATATCATTTTGTTCACTTTTTAATTGTAAAGTTACATCAGAGCTGGCTAAAGAAATCGCAAAACCCCCGAGAAGTTGCCAAATTAAAATAAATGACAATGATAAATGATTATATGAAGATAATTCTGTATTGTATTGCTGCAGTGCATTGTGGCATCACTTTTATTTATATTTCACAGTTACTATTTATTTTATTTTTTTTAATTGCGATTGTGCACAAGTTCTCAAGTGAATGCTCAAATCAAAAGTTATTTAGTCAATGATGCCCGCACATACAGTGAATGAATGTTTTGTCTGAGAAGGCCTACTTCGAAGGAGAAGCAGAGCAAACATTTAAATACCATTTAACAATAAAATTACCAAAAGAAAAAAAATAAAGAAACAAAAAAACCCGAAGTTAGAATTTTTATTTAAAAAAAAGAATGATTAAGCAAAACAAAAACTGTAGTGTATACTAATTATTTATTTATTTAAGTAATATTAAGTCAAACTTATTGTTGATATTAAATAATGAATGATGAAATGATAATGAAAACAAAAAAAAAGAAAAAGAAGAGCATTAAATAAAACTGAAATTAGAATTTTTCTCTAATGTAATAAGATGATGATAGTTAAGCTGAAGATGATAAAGCAGATGATCTCTTAGTCAATGGACGTTGGTAAGATTTGAGCTGATCGAGTGAATTGTTATTTAAATAAATAAATAAAAATAAAATGCAAAAAAAAAAAAACAAAATATAGAAGAACAGAATTAACTGAAACACACGTTTAATAGATAAAGCAGCCATATAAGATCCATTGAACATATGGTAGAAAACATAAAAAATTTCAAAAAAAGTAATAAAAAATAAAAGAATAACATTGAGGGTAACACATTAATATATATATACATATATATATATGTGTATATTATATATGAATATATATATATTATCTATTATATATATTTAGATTAAATTAATGAAAAAAGAACATCAAAAATAATGAGAAAGAAAACCAATACCGAATTTTAATAAAGTTTTGACTCATGTTCATAAAAAACAACAAGAAGAAAAATGCAGAACAAAAACAACCAAAAATGAAAACAACTGAAATGAAAAAAAAAGAAAAAAACAAAAATATATATGAAAAAAATTGAATTAAAAAAAACGAATTTGTGTTTTATTTGCTTACCAGACACGACGTCTGCAGCAGATTTCCCAGAATTACATACGACATAATTCTGCTGAAACTTTGCGGAGCGGAAATCGCTGCACGCCAGCAAAGAAGCTAGAAATAGCTCTCGACCATATGCAAGTCGTGCTGATTCGAACGATTGCCTTGTGTTCTGCGACGTCTGACGTTTGCAGTTTCAAATTGTTTTGCTTAATTACAATTAAAAAATAAATCAGACACGTTTACATTTAATTAATGTAATGCACATGTCTGTATATGCCGCAGATATTGCTTAGGAGCGAATTCGAGGATGCAGAAAAAAATTTGCATTTAAGCAATACATGCAACAATCCGGTTTTGTTTTAAATTTTATTATTTTTTACTTTTTGTTTGTTGTGACATTAAAAATGAATTTTTCAATGTATACCAATTAATATGTAGTCAAGTTAAGTAGGTACTGGGGATTTAAAGGATTTTAACATTTGATTGAATTGCATTCAAGCGTTATACGTGATTGTTTATAAGAAAGACCCACGACACAACTAAACGACAGTACATAGATTATTTGTAATTGTTTTTTTTTTATATTTTCAGTTGTTAAGCTTTAAGCTTAGCGCTTTAAAACTAATAATAATAATTCATATATTATTTGTATACGCAAACATTAATTTAAGGCGTGCAAATATATTATAACATTCATATTTAAATATTAAATAAACTTCATCATGGACATTTTGAAGTTTACAATTGAAAAACAAAAACCGACAAAGGTCATTGAGTTGCTCAGTGCGCATACAAAATTTATATGCAGTTTTTTTTCACTAAGTGAACGTATGTACATACAATATATTCGTACATATGTATGTACATATGTTAGATTATGTACATACTATTAAAAAAGAAGAACTTTTTAGTGAGGCATCTTTTGACGCTTTTACGTAATTTACGCTTAAAAGCTTTATCTGCCCCGTGTGTGAAGTTCAAACTGAAAACATGTCGAAATGTATTGTATTTCGGCTAAGATTATTGCTAAAAACCGAACGCTGGAAATGTAGCGTGCAAAAATCTGCGCTGTTATGTGACTTTAGGAAATGAGTTGCCTTTTTTTTTCTTTTTTCTTTTTTTTTACATTTGTTTTTTCTGTTATACAAACGTATTCACATATTTACATATTCAGTTAGTTTTTGTTTTTTTTTTTCGAAACAGTTTTTCGAAAACGTGTTTAATTTGTTGCTTAATAAGTAGTAAAAAATAAAAAAAAAAAAAAACATAAAAAAATTATAATAATAAGTAAAGCAGTTGACTTGAATTCATTAGAATATCATTTCGAAGATCCAAACACCTGACGTACACTGAAAACCGCTTGACCCAAAAGTAGTCGAACACACAAAACAAATGAAGGTTGTGTGCGCATAAACATGAAATGTAATGTGCCCGTTCCCAAAGCATCGATTTGCAAATTCGGAAACCCTAAACCCAAAGCGTACCGACCTAATTTTTATTTAATTATTTATTGCCATTTTGTTATTGTTTTGCCCTTTTGTGTTTTTTTTTGCCAGACCGCAGTTGCTACAATTCTGGGCTTGGTCTGCAGATAAGATCATGTGCTGCATATGTACTTATGTTGTATGTGTATAACTAAAAACTCTCTACCATTGCTGTCCGTCGCCGCTGTGCAGGCTTATGCCACACGTATGCTGCTTTTTAGTTTTCGGTTTCTATTTTAGTGTTTTCATTTAATGCAAATTATGCATTTCGTATGCAAGCAAGCATTCAGCCAGCGACAATGCCAACGTCGACAACGACGATGACGATGACGATGTTGGCGACGGCGACGTCGACGTGCCTAGGAATATTTTCAAATTATTTAGCGGAAAAGGGCCATTTGATTGGTTTCTCAACGGGAACCAGCTCACACGAAGCGCACAGCATTGGCAATGGTAACAAAGCCAACAAAATCGGGGTAGCACGCGTTGTTCCCAGCTGCTCGCACGCTCCATTCATAGTTTGTGACTGCGCAGTCAACGAACTATGTATGTATGTATAATGTAGCAGCAGCAGCAGCAGTGACAGACTTTACGTTAGCACCCGCATTGCCCCCGACGTCATTGGACTTTGCCAGTTTGGTTCTTGTTTGCCGTTACGCATGCCTTCTACGGTGCGCGCACGACGCGGCGATCTTCAGTACGAGTTAGCACGTTGACGGCGCGCGTTTTGTTTGCCACGATTAACGGAACAAAACCGAGTAGAAATACGTTTGTTTTTTTGCTAGTATAGCAACGAGTTATTCCGTTGGGAGTTTTTCAAAGTCGCAGCGACTCGTAGACTGTTCGCAATTATCATCGCTGGCGCGGCGTGTACATAAAGAGTGCAAAAACTAAGTGATAGTCAATCTGCTCTGATCGTTTTCACATTGAATTGTTTGTGATTTATATAAAATGTATATGAATTAATATACATTTGTTAAACGGCACAATACTGAGAACTGAGAAACTTGGGTAGCCAAAAATAGCTTCTTATCAGTCACATTGATTTGAGCAGCGGCTAATATTTCGAAGTGCGCCGAACGAAAGCGGAAACTGTGGCTACGTAGCGTGAATGGTAATGCCTCCAAAAATAAATAATCGCTAAGCTAAGCACGCGTTTTTACATGGAAGTATTTATAAGCATTCAATTTATGTTCAAATGCATGCATATTTATGAGGCTCTAACAAAGCAAACCTCTAAAATACGCATATAGCTGACCAATTGGACCTGCACTCCGTACCTACACACGGCGACAAAAATAAACGTTGCCATTACTCTGTCACTAGGCTCAGCAATGCATTACTCTCATATATGTACATATATATAGCCTCAGAGCGTTGCAGTTTAGTATACTCATCTTAAATAATCATTTGGGAGTTTCTAGAACTAAATTATATAATATGCGATAACTGGCAACTGGAGTGAAAGCAGTAGTAGAAAAACCCCTGATAAGCTGGCTTATGTTTCATGTTAGTCACAAAGCCTGTGTTTCAAGAAAGCTGGCAAACACTTGCAAATAATGTCGAACAGTTAAATTGCAGTTCATTTTCTGCTTAGTAAACGAACATTTTTGTGCCGCCTTTAGGAAGTCTTTCATGTTCAGCTGCCTGGCTTAAAAAGCATGTTGGCCTGTGTATTGCGTGCTAGGCCGCCGCTTCTTGCCTTCAGAACGCAACTGACCTTTTGGCGGCAGCAAGATTCATCAAATTGTTTAATTATGTTGGCTGCTGTTGCTGCTGCTTCTTGTTGTGCTGGTTGTTGTTGTTGCTGTTGTTGTTATTGTCGCCGCTGCTATTGCTGCTGCGTTTGTGCAGTGGCTGGCTGTTGTTGCTGCTGCTGCTCGTGCTCGTGCTGCCAACGTCCGTCGCGATAAGGCAAACAAGTCAACTTGACTTGAGTCTCGAAGTCAGCTGAAACTCAGTTGCTCGAGCGCGTTGAAGCTGGCTAGACTCGTCTGTACTGGTCTCGCTTGCGCTGTAAACTGTAAACGGTTTGCTGAATTTGCCTTTTCGCTTCAATTTTATTCGGCTACTCGTGTTCTGTTGTTGTTGTTGTCGTTGTTATTTCGATGACGCCGATCAAAGTCGTGTTTGGTGGTGATCAATAAATTTTGTGTTCGTAACATTTGTTATTCTGTTATTTACGATTTGTTGTTTTTTTTTCGGTTTTTTATTATTTTACTTAATATCTAACTAATATGATTAATTTTACTAAGCTGAAATTTGTTGTTGTTGTCATTGTTGTCGTCGTTAGCGATATCGCACACGCATTGCAACTTTTGTTTTCGTGCCAACTGAAGTCGTCAATAAGAATTTCTATAATAACTCTCACGTCATCAACGTCTAAATAGCTTTTGACTACAGTCCAGCTGATCGATTTGGCGCTCGTTTTGTTGCTGCTGCTAATGTTTTTGTTATTGTTTTAGAGTAAATATTGTTTTAATTTCTTCCAAGCAGCGACTTTAGCACCTTTTGTTGCGGTGCTACGCTCAAGGAAACTGGAAGGTAGCAAAGCAAACGCATAAGATATGAAAATCACACGAAGGGCATACATTTAACACACAAAACCAAAACCGAAAAACAAAAAAAAAAAATATTGAAAATAAAAACAAAAACAGCAGAAAAAAAAACAGCACTACTCCAATAAGAAAAGACAAGAATTCGAATTTTAAGTAGTGAGCCGTGTGAGCAAGTTAAGTCTGTTAAAATGACGTTTGTGCCCATGGAGTTTGCGCTGCGACGACGCGTTGCTTCGAATTTTTAATTCATACGTTATTACGGTCTTAGTCGGTCGGTTTTTCGGCTTTGCGGTCTTTCGGTCGCTTGGTCGGTCGTTTGGTCTTTTGCACAAGGTTATTGACTGACTACCTTTTGAAAAATAATGATTACTGTGTACGAGTCCGTGCATATGCATGTACAATATGTTATTCATAGTATGCCGCAGCCGATTTCAGATTTCAATGCGCTGCAGACGGCAGCGAACGCTATACGTAAATTGTTCGCCTTTTCTGTTTTATTGTTAATTTATTATTTCTTTTTTCGCTTTTTGCTTTTGTTGATTTTTGATTATCTGCATATTTTTTGTGATGTTTTTTGCTGTGTTGTTGTGTTACGGTATGTGACAAATTAAGCATGTTGCGCATGAGCGGCTTTGCACTTATTAGCAGAGTGACGTAGCATTTGCCCGCTGATATATACCTACATATGTATGTATGTATGTATATAGAAACGTACATATGCAAGTATGTCGGTACTGTTACCCGTATGTGCGATCCATAGCTTTATTTTAAGCTGCAGACAGCAGACATGTTGCTGCTACTGATAACGAACTTGTTCTAAGAATATTTGCGCAACAAATGTACATATGTGGCAAATTCCATTTAATACCGCAAATGCGCCCCACACCCCCGCCCCAAGTTGTTAAACGCTGATGATGGCATTAGACTGCAGCTTAAATTCATGTATATTTTTTATGTTTTGTTTTAATTTTTGCTCATGTTGTTGTTGTGCCAGTTTTGTCGCTGCTGTCGCTTGCCGCGGCGGCTGTTGCTGCGGCTGTTACTGCGGCTTTTGCCGTTGCTGTTGGTTTCCTCTTTTGCCGTGAGTTGAGCGCATTGCAAATGGTTTCGTTGTTTGAAAGTCGTTCCAACCGGTTTAGCTCGGTAGAGTTTTTGGTGCACCGCCCCCTCCTTCTTTGACAGCACAGATATGACAACGTAGAGTTGAGCGTACATAGTTCTTTTTTATTTATGTATATTTTTTTTGTTTTTTTTTTATAATATGAAATAACATATTCGCAAATGTTTAGGAAATAATTTGCATGTGAATGCCGCCATGGCTTTGTTGTTGGGCACAAGTTTGGCTTCACTTGTGCCCTGACTCGTTTGTGTATGTGTTTTTGTTTTAGTTTCGGTTTTATTTCTATTTTTATATTTCTCCTACTTGTGTTACTGTTGCTGTTGCTGTTGCTGGTTCTGCTCTGCTTTGTTGTTGTGCGGCTGTTTATTTACTCTTTTATGATTATTTATTTGTTTAAAGTATATCACACTTTAGTTGATGTTGTTATTGTTGCTTTTTATTGTTAGTTTTGTTTTGTTTTTAGTTTTGTTTTATTGCCTGAGTGGCATAAACATTTGTTTTGTTTGCACTTGTCTTGCGGTCGTGCGGTCTCCCAGCCCAGTTCGTAGTTCGTTCATTCGCACTTTTTTTTAACATTGTGGCCAATCTTGATGTTATAGCTTGGTTCAAGTTCAGCGCGCCGGGTTCACGGTCAATTAGCTGTGCCCCGCTGGGACAATGGCACAGCAATGGCATTTCACATTGAATTAATGCCGCATAACAAATGTTGGACTATTTGACTAGGAAAATACTAAAGTATGAGTATTTAAGCAGCTGAGTTAAGCGATTTTATGATTATGCCAAACCTGAGTGCACACCTGTGCTGATTTTGATACACTTGTGTCACATTCTGTTTAATGTCCTACGCAGAAGTGCTGTGGTTCGTGTTTACCCATTAAACCCAACTTCACAGCAGGTTCTATGAATGTGTGGAAAGGAAGCGGTTTGGGAAAAATCGATTCATATAGCATATGTCAAAATTCTACTGAAGTTGTGTTCGGATCACTATTGTTTTGATGAACAGAGATCGTGCAATTACAAGATTATATTAATTAAATAAATATTTAATGCGACTGAAAGAATTAATTTATTAAATTAAACTTTTCTCCCTAAGTGAATGAAACAGGTTTTCGATAGACAAATAGTTAGAAGTGCATTGCCATGTCACTTTTCGCTTTATTATGCATCAAATAATGATCGTAAAAGTTGTTATTTTAACAATAGTCTGTGGTTATTTATGGTAGATGCACGAGCATGTGTTGTTTTATGTTTAAATAAAGTTTCATTTCATTTCATGCGGGCAATAAAGTCAATTCGTGTGCATAGTTAATTAGTCTACAAAACGTGTTCAATTTCGAACAGATTTCGTGCAGCAATTATATTTCAGAGAAATGAAGAAGTCTTTGACGATAATTATAATAGAGCAAAAACTTATTTGGAGGCCAGCGTCAATGTCGCGCACTTAAGACAACAGAATGATGGCGGCTTCTTTGCTAATCAACGTATTCAAGTGGTTCTCTTCAAATTGAGTGATTATTTTTAATGGCAGGTTTATACGCATAAAACATATTTTAAATAATATCGACTGCAAAGCCAAAGTGTTTATGTTATTTGATGTTGACTGAGCCGAGCTGATCGCCGATGCGTTGTACCATTGAGTGATTTAAATTATAGATAACATATCTTATAAACTTTAAATTGATTGCAGTCAATGCCGGGTAAAAACATCAAAAAGAGGTTAGCAAAAAAAAAGAAGAAGATAAAAAACAAAAACACTGCCAACGGTTAATGCGAATTTTTAGATCAGAGCTCATCTGACGTTGACATGACAGGCAGACAGCTAGGTCAGGTTTAATTGTTAATGTAGAATAATAATTAAAAGAAGTAAGCTTTAATCGTGGATATGCAAATTACTTAATTGCCTTCCGTTTCGCATAGCGGCATGAATATTAAAATATTCATATAAAAAAATGAAAACCCCTGTTAGAATAGTGAAGTCACCGACATTCCACTGGCACCTGCAATAGTTTTAACACGTGCGTTGTTTTGTTGCTTTGTTTCAGGTGATTTGCATGTGAATGAATTGAGGCGTTCATCTGTTGAGCGATGAACCCACGGCATGGGTTGCACACTGGGCTGGTGACACTATTTCTGCTCTTCGCCTGCGCCTCGCGTACGGGCAGCAGTCGTGAATCGCAGTTGCGCATCGGCAAGGCCATAAACATATTTCTGCGCTATGGTTACTTGGGCATATCCATGCGCGTTATACCCTACAATGATAACTTCGAGCCGGATCGTTGGGTCTTCAAAGAGCCTACAAAGAATGTCTATAAGGTAGCTACAACTAAACCAAATAATATAAGTTACTAATATTTTTCGTGCTTTTTAATAGAACATCAGTTATTTGAGCGAAATCAAGGAGGAGAATCAGCCTGGCATTTTCCATGGCGACTTTCACATGGAATTCTGCGATAATCGTCGCCAGCTTTTTCAGGCGTACTTTCGCGATTTCAGCATAGACCGGCTCGACAAGCCTTGGGAGGCTTTCACAGGCGGCTGGTTTCCGGATAATGCCGCCAAGAAGCTTGGCATCAACACGTCCTTTATACAGGGTGACTACTCCTACGTGTTGGTGCGCGTGGTGCGTTTTCGCGAGACTGGCAAGTTCAGCGCAGAGATTCCCCGGAATCAAACGATCGAGCCCGATGTGCAGGCGCGCATAGATCAGCTGCAGGTGGGCAACGTGACTTCTGCGGTGAAATTCATGGAGTCTTTTGGCACACACTACATCAATTCGTACACGACGGGCAATTCGCTCTATCAGGTGTTTGTTTACAATCGCAAAAACTACCAGACTATCAAGGAACGCATCAAGTCGAAGGGCATCAACAACATTTCCAAACTGGATCTCTACAATTACTTCGCGCCTTGGTTTGCGGAGCATTTGGGCCAGATACGTTCGGCCAGCGCCAATGCAACCGTGGAGCGTTGGGCACGTCGCAAGCTGCAGTACGAGTATTATGTGGTGAAGTTCGTAACGCTGCTGAAGCTGCATGGGAATAGCACCTTGCTGCGCACACTTGACAATCTGCTGGGCAACGATGCCATACTGCAGCTGGATCTGAAGTCGTTGAATGTCATATTCAGAGATGTACCCGAGAAGCAAAGCTGGTTCCATGAAGTTTTGGATAACCACATGAAACTGTGGGAGGTCAATATGCCGCAGAACTAATTCAAGATTAGTTCGTTTTACATATTGTAGGCTAATTATTCTCCAAAGTTCCTAAAAATCAATGAACATTAACGAATCTACAAAGAACAAACAAACAAACAAACAAACAAAAAACAAAAAGGACCCGTTCAAGTCACGGTTTTCGTGGCGCCCTTTTGACCTAGACAAGTACAGACTCAAAATTTGCTCTCGTATCTTTTGCGCTTTTAGTTTGTAAACACTTTTGTGCCTGTGATAGTCTCTAATTATTTCTTAGGTTAAGCTCCGGTCAACCATTTTACATGTTATACCGTTAGCTCGGTTTGCATGCAACGTTTCGTATTTGAATGTTAACGAACAAAATTTAAGATATGTGAAAATCCAAAATAGTTTTAAGCAAACATAGACATAGACTTAATTTTCTTTTTTATAAGCAGAAATAAAAATAAATATAATCAATATTGGTAGGAAAACAAGACGTCTGCGTTTCTGCTAAACGTCGCACCATGTCAATGACAACAACAACCGAATATTTGCCTAAACACAGGCCTTTAATTCCACTTGTCTTCTCTTACTTTGGTAGCTCGAAAATCGGTTAACTCTCGAAATACAATGGTAGCACCTAACACCGACTTTGTGCGTCCGAAAGCAGCGTAAAAGAGTTGATTCTCTTCACTATTAGTATAAAATATGTACATAAATATATGTATTGACACATACACGTTACTTATTACAGAACTTGTGCTGATCCGGGGGCAGAATCTAAACCTTTGTGCAGGTGAAATTCAAATTGGAATTTGTGAATGGGCGCTAATGTATGCATTCATTGTGATTGACACAAATTGAAGTGAAACTCGCGTTGACAAAACGCCACCTATTAGTCATGTTGCATCAAGAGCGCCATCTATGTACTATTTAGATTATATTCAATCACTTCTATATCAAATAGAAGTGTGTGTTGCCACCTCGCTGTAAATGTTTGCTATATTGCGCTCCCTCTTGCGGTTATTTCCTTATCAAAACAAGCAGATACACAAGTGCATGAGCAAGAGCGAGATAGCAAGTTGGACCATCCAACAAGTTTCAAGTACCGCAACAAACAATTAAATTTAAACAGAAGCGTCTTTTGCACTTGTTCTATGACGACTGACATCGGTCGGTATCTACTGGTTTGCATTGACTGAATTGGTGATGTTGCTAAGTGCTCTTGAGTCCTTGATGCCAGCTGTTAAGCAGTAGGATGTGTTCTATATAATAGGAGCAAAATAGAACCAGAAGGACACATTATAATTGCAATATAGATATTCCCAAGACATTTCAGTAGATTATTAAATTAATTGATATACCATCCAAAATTTGGATTCATACAGTGGGATTGAAACCTATATCCAAGTAAATATATATAAAATGTACGCTTATAAATTGTGTATCTGCGATTTATTGAAAGAAATTCTCTCTACTCTTCTCAATAAAAAAATAAACCAGTGGAAAAAAAAACCAATAAAAAAGATAAGAAAAGCTAGAAACAAAAGCTACGCAATTATGAATAGTAATAATAATCCGATTGAATTTCATATCATCATGACCATCGACATCATCGGCATCATTATGAGCAACCGCAGTCCGACAGACAAAATCGCTTTGGAGGCTGCTTCGTATGTTCATATGAGTTGCCTATATATGATAAACTCATCCATCTCCAATCCACTTACGAGTGCAAATATTTACACAATTTACTCGAAACGGAGGTATGAGCATATAATATTTCCAAAAACGATAGCAACACACACACACACACACACACACACACACACACAGAAAACAGCAATACGTGTACGTACACCTACTTACACAAAGATAGCAGCAACACGCTAAGGACGTTGGGATGGACAGATGATGGAAGTGCTCAAGAAAGCGGGCATCAAATTCGAAATGATTGAATGAACCACTGACGAAGCGTTTGACTGCGAGAGAAACAATGGACTAGAGTGAATGGGAGTGGAGTGAAGTGAAGTGTTTGGCTGAGGAATGAAGTGGAGGGCAGCTTGTTACGAGTTTTTGGCATTAAATGCATGAATGAAATCATATGCGCCGATTTTCGTCCATTTTATATGTTTTGTCTGTGTGCTTGTCTGATCCTCTGCCTCTCTGTCCATCTGCCTAACTTTAGCCCTACATGTGAGCATGGCTAAATGCGTCTCAAACTGCCTGGCCTGCCAAAAACTGTTCTTCCGCTTCTGCTGTTTTGCTGCTTCTTCCCATGGCCGGCTGTAGCAAATCAATTGTGTACATAATTCAGATTAGCTGCAATGGGAGTACGGGACACTGGCCCTTGCCTCGCTCTCTCACCACTCCGAGTGATGGTCAGTTGAAATTAAATGGTTGCCCCAAAACGTACGAAAATGATTCATTTTGCTGCATTTCAATCAAATGACAGACAGATTTGGCGCATTTTGGATTGGCACTAAAACCGAACCCCAGCGCTCAAAGCCAGCCTGTGTCCATGGATGTGTGTGGCGTGTGGATCTGTTGTATTGGTCTGCCCAGTGTACACTACTCAACGAAATTAGAAACGTTGCGGCATGCGGCAAGGGGGGCAGTCGGCTATCGGCCAGTCGACTACATCCACTGCGTTCACTTCCATAAGCATTCATGTGCATGTCCACGTCCACGTCCACGTCGTCGTCATCGCCATCGTCATCGTCATCATCGTCAATAATTTCATAAATGTAATCAGGCATCCGTTGTTGGCTTGCGGGCGGTGTTTGTAAGTGCTGCGGTTGTCCTGTGGCTGGGGTAAATGCGGCCAGGCAAGCGATCGGCGTGAGGGGGGCCGCATGGCACACTGATTGAGCTCTTAATTGGACGTCGATATTAATCCATAAGTAGCGGTCAATGTTCGAATTTCAGTTGTCGCTAAGACGAAAACCGTCTAAAATTCACATATAAGCAAACACTTCGGTTTGTTTAACGAGTTGCGGCCATTTCATTAGTTCAGTTGTGTAGTGTAGTTGTCTCTATGCTGGGCATAGTACAGCATTGCATTGTGCTGCTATACAAGCTAATGTAAGTGTGTTTATGTGTGTGTGTACCGTTGTCTACGGGCGGACGCAAACAGTCGCATGCAGACAAAACAGGCTCAGTAAATTTTCCTTTTTGGGTTTTTGTTTCTTTTTTTTTTTGTATTTTTATTTTTATTATTTACTTAACAATATATGTAAGTTTCGTAAATTTCAAATGATCAAGCAGGGTAACCAATTTTATTGAAATATTTTATAATTAAAAGTGTAAAGGGCCAAAAACCACAAAGAGAGAACATATAAAAAAGAAAATTTTTCCATGCCGGGTATCACTGCATAACTAGATAATCAAATTATTAAGAATGCTGTCTTCTTGGTTGATTTTTATAAGTTTGCTGAAATATTTAACGACATATTGTTAGTTTATATCCTGTATTTCACTGAGGCATGAATGAAGGTGATGATAAAAGCTTTCGCCTTGAAAGCAATGAAAATTAGCGCTTGAAAGTATGCTACAAAAAATTTATGCACGCAATATTTAAGAAATATTCACTCGAGTTTTGTTTAAGTTTCAATGTACTCGTATATCTCTATAAAATTGTATACAAAATATTTTTACTTCAAATATCATTAAATTAAAAAAATGTATAATGTAAAAATGGTGTGTGAGCATTTTTCACGTTGATTTGGACAAATTCAGCATATCATTCATAAAATGCCAGCTCTGGGTTTTTCCATATTTTCTTATGAATCGACACTAAATGTAGCATAGTCAATATTCTAAGCCAAAACGCATGTTTGACTAAGTGAAATTGTGAAATTGACTTTTTGGGAAAGTCCTGCACGGGAACATGTGGAAAGTCAACGTTAATCGTTTAAGCTGCCTGAGTAGGTTTGTTTGCAGGATTATGGCTGTGCGTAATTAGCGTTAATTATGAAATAAACAGCCAAGCACAAGACACAACAACAGCAAAGACAACGACAAAGACAACAAACACAAATGCAAATATAAATGCAGTCGCAGACGCAGTCACGGACTGAAGACAGGATAAAGGCGAAACATAAAAATTCCCACAGGTTGGTGCACCTTCGGCTGCGCTTCGTTGTGCAGGGCAGGCGCAATGCGAAGCGTCGCCCGAAACGTCGTCATCATCGCTTGAGGATTGTGTGCAGCACAAACGTTTGTTTCAAGTACCTTTGTGCCTTTGGCTGTTGTCCTGTGGCCACTTGAAGTTTAATTCGTTTTTTCAATTGTGGTAAACGCTTGCACTGCAAGTGGGTGGTGGCTGCCCTTATGCCGGAGGGATGTAGCGGGATGGAATGGGAGCGTAATGTCGACAGTTTCGTGTAGTTTGGTATCATCATCATCATCATCATCATCGTCAGTGGAATCATCATCGTGCTCGACATCGTTCATCGACAGTCATCTATATTCATTCGACGTCGTCATAATGTTGTGCGCGCTTGCTCCGGCGATGATTGATGGTGCGTAATTTGGTAAATTAGAAAAAAGGGGTGGCTCTCAAGCTCAGCCGCTGGTACTTGCTTCTGTCTGAGCGTGTGTGTGTGTGTGTGTGTGTGTGTGTATGTTATACAATATTTTCGGCGAATGCTTTGCGCGCTAATGTTGTTGGCACAACAAGGTGTGTCCTGGCCGCCGCCGCGTGACGTACGTTGCGTTGGTCGACGCGTGCGGCTCTTTGCAATGTTGCTGTTGGTTTTGTTGTTGTTGTTGTTGTTGTCAGGCGCTCTTTATTAGAAAACAATTTAATTAAATATTCACTTAAAACAAAAATAATAAAAAAAAAATAAAACCAATTTAATATGTTGTATATATACACTCTCGTAAAAAAGACCGAACGCATTTCCCATACATGAAAAGGCTCATCAAGAGACTTTGGGAGCGGCATCATCAATATAAACGTTGGTGTCAATTTAAGTTTCCTTTTTTGCAGTTCGCCTGTTCCATTGTTGGTAATGTGAGAAAGTTGCTTTTAAAGCCAAAAAATCCTTTGACCCAAATTTATTTTTTGTAATACTTTGCATTTCGGATATGAGCGGCAGTTCATGTGACTTTCACATAAATTGTTAAAGGGGAAAATGCTCTTGTGAATCACTCAAACAACTCAATCGTTTTATGTAATTTTAGTGTATTCTTCACTCACGCATATTATTTTGGTTTGATCTTAGCATAGAAAATAGACAATAAAGCTTGGCTTAGTAAACTTTGCCACTGAGATCCTTTATTAGAAAGTAAGAAATTTTCTTTTGCCAGGAAATAATTTTTAGTCTTTAATCCATGAAGTCTATGTTGCATAAGCCAACATCACAAATGGGAACTTATTAGGCGTCACTGGGCACAGCACACAACAATGCAGAAGTCAGCTTAGGACAATGCAGCCAAAAGTTCTGACTGACTGCATGCAAAGTGCGTACATCATCGGCGCCTGCTAATTGGCACAATGCGAACACGCGTCCGGAAGTAATTCACCTGCAATTAAACTGACATATTATTCACGTAGCATCGAAATCATCAGCGCCCTGCATAAAGTGTCCTTTTGAAAGGTTCACAGGCACAAGAACCGAAAAGCGATTCCAACAACATCAACACCAGCTAACGTCGTCGTAATGTCGCAACAACAATAGCAACAACAGACAAGGGGACCAGCAGCAAGCGAAGGCGCAGCAGAACTCAGCCAAGGGGTCACGTGTCGCAATGTGCGGGGTGAGGTGAACTGAAGTGGCAAAGCAGTTGCTGAGCACACGTTTGCTATAACTTTCTGTATAAGTTTGCATTACTGCAGAACAACAACACCAACAACACCAACAACAAGAAGAACGACAAGCGAATCTAACTTGCGTCTAAGTAGCGTAGAAAAATGCAGAAATCTGCGAAAATTTGTCGACTGAGTTGGGAGCTGTGTGCAAAGTTTTGTTTAAGGATTAAACAGCATACAGCCAGCAATGAGCGGTGAGAGGCGAGTACCAGGCGGCAGGCGGCAGGAGACGCACTCATGGAGTATTTAAGTTGCACGGTGGTTGTTCCGGTCCTGTACAGGCTGAGCGTGTTTTGTTATTGTTTGTTTATTGTTACATTTTTGCATTGTGCCGGTCGATGTTTTTCAATTTCGTGGCTCGGCCTCATGCGCATCCTGCGCTTGCTTTACCACTTTCAATGGCAGGCGAGCAGACGAACAGACGAGCCAGCAGCCAGCAGCAGCCGTTGGCAGCAATGAAAGCTAATGAAAGCAAATCTTGGCATTAATTTCAAACGAATTTGTTTTGATCCCGCGATAAGCTGGCATTGCTTTGGCTTTGGCTTTTAGCAGCCCGGAGCACACCCGGGCAGCCGGTACTTCGCCCGAATGTGCCTCGCTTGGTGGTGGGCGCGTGCTCAGCGACGTGAAAAATCGTTTGCCATTTGATTTGATTTTGGTACTTTTTTTTCACTTTTTGTTTTTGTTTTGTTGTTTTTGTTTTATTTCTTGATATTTTCTCGCATTCATAAGGCTGCCTGCCCGCAGGCGTTAAGCTGCGATTTAAGACTTTGTTTGAGCTGTAAGCGTCAAGGCAATATTTCTCTATTGAAATGTGCAGTCTGTGTCTGCTGCTGGAAATGTTGTGTGCTACAAATGTGTGTTACAGTGCAATGAGGTCTGGTCAGCACAGCATGAAATTGTTTTATTAACCTCATAAGCATATGAGGCTAACAGCAGCAGGAGCAGCAGGAGCAGGAAGAGTAGGAGCTGCATGCATGCTCACATAAATGTTAGCAAAAGGACGTACATTGCGTGACTAGAGGCTAAATGTGTAATTAAAGCAGGCGGCGTTCGATGATGACCATAATGAAGACCATGATGATGATGATGATTTTAATCATCAGGTTGACTATAGTAATGCTGTCTGTGTTGTTGATATTATTATACGAGTAGACATGCACTTGTTTTTGTGCTCTTCATCGATTGCTTTATCATGGGAAATGAACATTTAAGCATTTACTAGAGTCCTTGCACGCTTTGTAACGATGCACGCTGGCCTGCAGCACTTGGCACGACGCGTGGCCAACACGCGTGAGAAATATCTTCGCGCACTTGTCTCTGATAATCATCAACATGGTAAAAGTTTGTTCAAACAACGAAAACCACAACAATAGCCACAAACTCATGTATGGTAATTGCATTTTTTTAAGAATTGTTCAGTGGCAACTTTGTTTTGTTATAATTTGCTTACATGTAAGTGAAATGACTCCCTCCCTGCATTTGCAGCTTACCAAGCGCAGAGAATATAACTAAGTTTCTTTACTTTAAATTTAAACATAAAAAAATCCTGTTAAGACTTCATCTGTTGGATATATCATTGATGCAAAGCGTGAAAATATTCATAGGTAAATAATTGCCCGCAATCATTTATACAATCTTAAGTAGTCTTTTCAGTATGTAAGCACATACACACATACACACATGCATGCATACAATATGAATATTTATTTATTAATTCTTTATTACTTAGCCAGTATTACGCCGCAACATGCCAGCATTGACGTCGACTCTTCAATGTCAAGATTAATCGCCAGCTGTGCGACGAGGTTAGTAGCGCTGACATCTCATGCATTTAGTACATTCATATTAAACGCATTCACTCAACCATTCATTCAGTCAGTCTGCCAGTTACTCACTCAGACAGGCAACTTGGCACCTAGGCAGACAGGCAGTCAGCCAGAGTCAAAGTCAGAGTCAGAGTCAGTTAGTCAGGTATAAACCGAACTTCAGCAGCTCAACACATTCGTATAACAATAAAACGAAAATAAAATGAAAAACAACAACAGCAACAAAAACAGGCATAAGAATTACTTAAAGTTCGGCAGCTTGTCGAGTGGCACTTGTCGTCAGCAGCGAACGTCACGGCGATTTCCACTTTGTCATTTCAAGTGAAATTTTTATTAATTTCATTTCATTTCAATTTTTTTTATTTTTTTGCTTTTATTTTTGGTTTTGTTTCTTGTTTTTTCTTTTTTTTTTGTTTTTCTTATTGTCATTTCAATAAATTTCACATGAAATTTTTAACATCATCAGTGCGATATATCATCATCTGAGCATCACTGCAGCAAATCCAAAGCATTGAGTGTCCGAGTACATGGCAAATCGCATGGCAATCGTACACACTTTTGTGTGACACTATTGGTTTGTTTTGGAAATAAATCGATCGCCATTAATCAGACTCAGGTATGTTTGTAGCTTTGATCCTGCCTGTGTCGGTGTGGCTCTGATCGACGGCGATTTATACAACTTTGTTAAGTGCTATGCCGCTGTAACTAATTGCCGCAAATGTCTGTCTGTCCCCTTTTTTCTCTCTCTCTGTCTGTCTGTCTGTTGCCTGCGTGTTGTGTCGGCTGAGATCGGTGTGTTTTAGTAATCTTTGTTGCAATACAAAGTACAATTGACAGTTGTAAATTGTAAAAATGTTCTTTAAAGGTGCTAATAGAGTGCCACCAACTCCAGCGTAGCCAGCGGAAACGTTGACTTCTCGCTGCGGCTACGCTGTGCCGCCGACACGGCCATTCATATGCCCATCGGTTGGATTTGATGTGAGTTTGACTCTCAGACTATACGGCAAATCAATGAACTCCCAGCGATTTTATGACACTTGCTTGGGGATCTCTTTGACTTCGCACCGACTGCGAGTGTGTGATCCAATGAGTGATTCAACATTGGCCGACATCGACTTCGACATCGTTGGCAACCAGTAGCCAAAGCAAAGTGTAAAACTATTTATGGGGTCTACGACTCGATTGTTGCGGCCTCAAAATATAAAATAAAACAAAACAAAATAAGAAAAAAAATAATAATAAATTAATTCGGATGCCGTTGTTAATCATAAAGCCGGCTGAGGCATTAAGGCTGAGTGCATTAGGCTGGTGTGGCAAATTTATTGTATACCAATAGGTTTATTATGAAGCTAAACTAACTGAAATTGGACCGTTGCCTCCATGGCAGTGGCAACCCATTTCGATCTCTGATGTTAGCGGCTTGACGTTTAAAGTCTGTCAATCTAAGAAACACCGAGTAAAATGTGATAAATGAGAAAACATCGCAAAGTGATCGACCATTTTTAAACCAGCCTAGAATTCATTTAAACAAAAAAAAGCAAACATTAATAGTAAATGTACCAAGACTGGCTTTGCCTAATATACCATTTTCAAGTCACTTGATTTTTCGGTGCATATCGATTTTATATTTTTATCATCTGTACTCCGGGGCGTATACGACTTTGTGGCTTGACTTTGGCTCAGTGGTGCGTAACCCCTTGCCATAGAGACGCGTGTTCCATGAACAAAGGAATAATAACGACAAACTAACTTTCAGACAGTTACAGTTAAAAATAATAAACGAAAAACATGCATCATATCGCACCAAATTTTATACATGTTTTTTCACCTTTTTTATTAATTTCGATAAAAAAAAAAACTGCCAAGTCATGCCAAAAAAAAAAAAAAAAAATGAAAAAAACGACGACTAGTCAAAAAATATAAAAAAGAATTTCAAGGATTTCATTTCAAAAATTGCCGTTACGCGTAGGAGTGCACATAAACTCATGTATGTTACTTTTCATATGAATGTATGTACAACAAGGGTTCCTCTGCTGACGTTTGACCATATAGTATGTGGTTATGGCATGTGTCCTAAATGGCCATGACTTGCGACTTGTAATGACACTTGGTGACGGACAGCGAGTGCGTCAACGTAAGGCATAAACGGGTACACGCTGCGTGTTACTCCACAGTAACTTGGCTGCGCTTTCAGTTGACAGCTGCTTAATTGAGTTTAATCATGAAAAAAAAGCGCATGTAACTAATGTCGCAGACAGTTGCCGCAGCAACCGAGAGCGTGCACGTTAATGCGTCCAACGCAAGCCTCCAACGCAGTGGCAGGGTCTGCGATTCGTAGCCTGTACAAACAAACTGTGCGACCACACACGCTGTGCGCGCATGCGGCGTCCCTTTCAACTGCCTAACAAGTGGCTACGCGCAGCTCATTTCACAACTCAAACATTTTCACGTACATTTCCAAAATAATAAAAACAAAAACGAAACGATTCGAAACCAAAATAACCAAATCTCATTTCAATATCTCACCTTTTATTGAGAATTCTTGCCTAGCCAGGCAGCAGCCGCAGCAGCAGCCACAGCAGCAGCAAAAACACGGAACAGTTTTGAGTAGCGCACGGAGCGAATTGCGCCAATGGCCAAGCGATGCGAGATGACTGGTGGAAAATCGTAAGCTGCAGACGCAGCCACGCATGCACGTCACTGATGATGATCATGTTGCTGCACTCGGTTGGGCTCGGTTTGGTTTGGCTGAGTTTCTGTGGCTGTTGTTGATGATGACGAAGCGCAGGCATCGAGAAGGCGCCACTTATGTCACTTGGCTGTTGATGTAGTTGGTTGCCGCCAAAACATGTAACACTCCAAGATGTGGAGCGTACGTTGTG
The DNA here is from genome assembly GCA_037044495.1 of Stegana nigrithorax. Lineage (NCBI taxonomy): Eukaryota > Metazoa > Arthropoda > Insecta > Diptera > Drosophilidae > Stegana > Stegana nigrithorax. The sequence goes on from JBAMBQ010004947.1 coordinate 98,256, forward strand.
CAGAACAGGGCATGCATGGCCTGCGAAGTGCTTCCCAAGCACTGTAGGACCTTAAGTTGCCACACTACCGCTACACACATTTTGTCTGTCTGTCTGCTTGTCTGCTTGTCTGTCTGTGTGCTTGCTTACTCTAATTTCTACTACTGCGTCAGCTAGACTGTTGTTGTGGCTGAGGGCTTGAAATGCAGCTTGTGGCCTTAATGGGATTAACATAAGCGGTGCGCCAATCGTTGGGGCCGAGCATGGCGGAGGTGCTTAATGTACACAGCGACACTTTTTCAACTACAAGTTACTTGACTTTTGGAGCAGCCAGCATCGCATTCAGTAAATTCAGCAGCGTCATCTTCAACGCAACGCAACGGATCGGAACGGATCGTACGCAACTCATCTGAGCTCAACTCATCTCATCTCTTGACTGTCTGTCGGAGTTGCTCAAGATGTTGCGTTGGCTCAAGAGCTAATTTTTATGCCAGCTTCAGTTTTGTTAAGTGATAAACCAGTTTTATTGTATTGTTGATTTCAGTTTTCCGTTTTTTTCTGTTTTTTTTTTATTTTTTCTATTTTTATTTTTTTGTTTCTGTTTGGGTATTGTTTTTATTTATTTAAAAATTATTTGTATTTATTTTTGGCTTTTATTATTAACGATAAATCAGTTAGACGTTAGCGTACATAGCGTATCATAAATAAAGTTAGCTTTTAACTGGACAATAAACAAATACTCAGCGCTCGCTTATCGACGCCTTTTGTTTTGGACGCACAATCAGCGATCGCTCGGAAGTAATTAAATCTCAATCAATAGGCGAAAACATAATATTTGATTTTCTTTGGACACGCAGCTAGCGCCCACTTCAGAACAAAAGTAATACAACAACAGCAACAACAACAACAAAAAGAAAAAGAAAAAAAAAAACAAAACACATCATTGCCCGATAAGCATTATTATTGATATGGTGCACCAAATAAGCAACAGCCTATCAGCTAATACCTAACACCAAATACCACCCGCCATCCACCGCCCACCGCCTCCAATGCTCTCCACGCACTCTATGTTCGAATGCAGGCAAATGCTGCTGCTGGTGCTGTTGTAAATCAATTACTACCGAAAATAATTTTTGATAGTTGCAGCTTTCTGGCTGCCAAACAATTAATTGAATTGTTTTATCAACAACAACAACAACATCAGCAACAACCACCAGAACGACCAGCACCAGAACAACATCGACAACAACAACAACGACAGCATTAACACAATTACACATTAAACATATGTAGATACAAATGTATCGGCCGCAAATGCGTGTGAACATGTTTCGATTTGTCGCTTTGTTGTTGTTATTGGCGGCATGGCATACTCCCAGCTCAATAACGATTCTGCTAAAAGATAAAAATGTTTGACAATTTTGACAAGTTTTAGCCGCTTTTGAGCTGCGTTCGGCTTTGTGCGTGTAACATACGAGCAGCGCAATGCCACGCTGACAGTCGCATTGTCGCCGTTGCCGCTGCCGTTGCCGTTGCTGTCTCCTAAACTCGTAGCTTAATTTGATTAACGCCGCCCATTGCGACTTGGCAAGGGGGCTGGCAAAGGTGTGCGTTGACAACCGTCTGGCCATGTGAAACTAAATATATCGTTAACTTGCCTGTGCTTACACATCATCGTAGCTTCTTGGCTTTGCTTTTGGCTTTGGGTTAGGTTCGGTTTGGTTTGGCTTGGTTAGGTTGGCGTTGCACAAAAGGCAACAAGAGAAGCATACGAAACATTGCGTAGCTGCGCAGCATGAAGTTAATTTTTCTGACAACGAATAAATAATTAGCAACTATATGCTAAGTTGCATGAGTATTTTAGAAAGAAAGAAAGAAAAAAAAATCAGCGTTTATTTTCTTTCAGAAAAAAAAACAAGATACTTTCGTATTTGGTAAATCGCCATGAGCAGACATAAAGCGGAGGCGCACGTAACGATGGAAAAAAACATTCTACCTAAAAATAAGCTAAGTCCATTGGAAGAAGTGCTTAAAGTAACACAGCTGTGGCATATATGAAATTCTATTGGCAAAAAAAAAAATATAAAAAACATTGAAAAAATAAAATAATTTAAAATTAGCTCGTGTGCTTCGTGACTGCAGCGATGTGTGTGCCAACCGCAGCTAGAATTATTATCTATCTTTATATGAAATTATTAATATCGTTAACTAGTTTTAAATAAACTTAAAACCTTAAATATTATAAGCGTTTATGTTGCCAACAGATTCACTATCTTACAAACTACTCCATGCGCAGCTTTGCACACATTGCTGATTACCTGCAAGTAAAAAAAAAGAAAAAAAAATAATTAGAGCAGAAGAAAATTAATTTTCTTTTTTAATTAAAATCTTACGTCATATGCGTGTACATATGTGTATATATAAAAAACAAGAATAATTTAAATAACCGCCGCCAGTGTCTCGCGCTTATGGCAGCAGCAAGTAGGCAGGAGCAGAGGAGCAGTAGGCGTAAGCAAGGGTGGCATAAAACAATTTTAACACTGTTTGCACACTGATAAAAAATACAAAAATATTTAATAGATAAAAAACTGACTGCCTTGCGATCGCTTTGGGCTGTAGTGATTTATATGCGACATACGCATACACGACTTACACGAATACACAGGAACGAGCATTGTACCTACATTAACTTATTCTACTCGCAAGAATATTCGCTGTATATGCGATACATTATCTGCTGCTTTGGCTCGCCCTAATATGCAGCCACGTTGTGTGGCTTATCATCATATGCCGCTAGCGGGCGTCGTACCCATTTATGGCCCACATATACGTATGTATATGCAAGTGCTGGGTTTGGGCCGCTGGCGAATGCAAAAAATGAAATGCATTGTTCAAGCTAATGAATCATAAACTATAGACCTACCTACACATACCTATATAACAACTGGCACTTGCTGATAAGCTGCCAAGCGAACGAATTAAATCTATTTTAAATTGTTAAAATCTCGCCTGGGTTTTGGGTAACTTGCGTTTGTGTCAGCGTTGCTGCTTGTGTAAATACTTGACGCTAACTAGCAAGAAACAAAATGAACACAGAAAAAAAATAAGATGAAAATGAAAATAGAAAGCAATAGCAAGACACTAAGGTAGTGCAGGCAACAGCACACAGCAGATAAATTGTGAAACGGAAATGAAACACCTACGCAAACAGTGCAAACACAACATCCTAATTTAGATAAGCGCAGCAAACCAAACCAAAGCATACGCAAGTGAAGAGACACAAGAATTAACAAAAAAAAACAAAAAAAAAACAATGAAACAGAAAAAAGAAAATACAAACTGTTGGCAGCTTCTTCTGTTTTGCGCACAGCACCTTGGCTGGTTCGTACGCCGTGAGGCGACCTCGGCCAATCTAATTAATGCACGCGACCGCCAATGGCCGCCATTCAACGCATTAATGCACTTTCCACAGCCTGCGCGAAGTGCAAATAGACGGCAGGACCCTGACTACGGCGTTTGCCGATTAGTGCTCCTGCACTCCGACCATCCGACCAAATCACAATCGCAGACGCTGCTCCGGATGCTGTTCGCATGTCTGTCCATCTGTCTGTTCGTCCGTCAGTCGTCTATCCGTGCTTGCTCTAGTTTTCCGTTGTTCTAGTCGAACTAATAATGCTCGTGACTGACTGTGGTGCAGCAAATTGTTGCGGCAACGCCATTGTTGGACTGTTGGACTGCCGCACTGTGTATTGCGGGTGGCTTGCTGTGCCATAAACGGTTTTCTGTTTGCACACGCGCAATGTGGTCGTAAAACAAAAGACGTTTTTACGACAGCCTATTACGACACACAGCCACCATAGCCGCCAAAAGCGGCAACGAGTACACAAAGTGCGAAATATGCAAACTACGTCAGTCTGGTATACTTGCGCGTGCTGTATACCTTCGAACACAAATTGTCTTATCGAATAAGGAAATCAAAGGTCCGACACCGTAGACATTTTTACTTATAGGTGTCCTCAATGCCATAGACCAGCATCCGTGGCTTGGGTTATTCATTTTTAATGCAATTTTATAAACAGTCGCTTATACCTGATTTTCTTATTCAAATCCGATTATTGAGGAATTGCGCTACAAAATACTGTTAACGATTGTTCCCAACTGCTAGGAAAACCCTAACTAATTTACTGTTTTCAAAAAAAGCAACTTAAAAAATCAAAATCGTCATTAAAAACGCAAATATAAAATTAAATATTTAATAAGAATATAATTCATTAAATTATTGTTAACGCATGACTTTTTAACAAATGCTGTCCTTTTCTATTTCCTTTGAATGCTAAAATCTTCTAATCCTTTAAATCCCGTTGTTACCCTTTCACTTCAAGCTATTACTGAATTGTCTTTTGCCTTTTGTTAACGTGGCTGGTTTTTTTTTTATAATATTTGGTTAAATATATTTGCTCGGTTTTATTTATAAAATCTATTTATGCCTCTGCTACACGACCGAGTGTGTATATCGATTAACTTTAGCTAAAAGCAAACATTTCAAATTGATTTGTTTGCCGGAGATATTAGAGTATATTGTATGAAATTCGCCAAATAATTAAATAATCACTAATGAGTATCGATAATTGGGTTAAGCTAAATGTTGTTGCGTTTCATGGCGTTTTTTGTTTTTGGATTTTGTCAGTGAAGTATTTTAATTTGTGTGAAAATATTGTACAAACAACGAGCAAACAAACAAACAAACAAATAATAATAAAAATAAATATTATAAACATTATTATACCATACAGACACTCGCGGCCGGTGTTGTGTAAGGCAAACGCTCGTTACCCAATGTGGCTGTTAATGTATCTGTATCTGCATCTGTATTTGTATCTGCATCTGCTACAAGCCGCGGCCACACACTCGGACCCAAAATGCGCGGTCATGCACGGCGCATGCGTCACAATTTGAATAAATAAATGGCTTGAACCACATAATCTGAAATTGGTATATTCCGTCCTTATGCTTTTATTTTTTTGTTTTTTTTTTTCTATATAAACAAAACAAAGCACACATTAAGTTTTGTTATTGTTGTTGTTGCTTGCTACAGCGCCACCAATAAATGTATCTATGACAACTAATTAAGTAGCACACAAGTAAAGCACTCGAGCAAAGTTTTTGCAGCCAAGTATCTGGCGTATCTCTTGTGTATCTTGTAAGAAGATTTTAAATAAATAAATAAAAGCGCGCGCATGCGTACGGAAATAACAAAAAAAAAGAAAAAAAATTAAAAAATACAAAACAAAAACGTTACTATAATAAATTCTCATTTTCAGACGTACGTATTTACCTTCTTGGCAGTCGGTGTGTCATCGGGCAGAAGCGTTTGCCCCTTTATAGCATTAATGATCCACTTGAGTTGCGTGGAAAAAAAAATATATTAAGTTTATTAATAGTGCACACAATCAGTCATAGATATGTATATTTCTCTTTATATGTACAAATATATGTATATATGCAAACATATATACACAACAGCACACTCATTTATGTGCATAGGCACACTCAGTCAGCCATTTAGACTTTTGTACATAATAAATATTTACTTGTTTAACTGCTTATTAAATTATTAGGCTTCAAAAGGCACAAATTTAAATCACAATTATTTAACTACAAAAGAACCATCAAGACAAATACGAGGTAACTCTGTAGACTTTGCATAAATATACAAGTTAACTTCCGACGGCTTTTCAAAATGTTCCTTTATTTTGCAGTCCTATAAATTTCTGCTTTGAAACTCTAGAAATATGCCTACCTGGACGTGCCCATGGGTATACTGTATTCAGCTGTCTGAAATAAAAAGGTTTTCTATTTCATTCTTATTATTTTCATTATATCGTACAATAGTTCATGTATATTGGGCTGAGCTGGAGACTCTCTCACTGTCACTGCCACAGTCACAGCTATTATACTTCTACTATACTTCCATATATACAAAAACAGCGTCAGGTTTGCCGTTTATACAATTTTTGATTTATTCAATTCTGCTCATTCAACAGCCTCAACATTTAAGTCTCGCGTTCTAGATACTTTGGGGGTCTTAAAAAACACTGTTCAATTGTAGCCACATATTTTTTGGTCTAAACAGTTCTTACTGGCAATCATTGTATAACTTTTAAATGAGCGTCTGCGATTTGTTTTTCTTTTTCACCACATGAGCCATAAATATTGTGGTATTTTGCATCATATACGGCACCATTTCATAGGAAATTCATTAGAATTGCTTTAAAGTATTTACGAACTGCATAAGGCAACGAAACCATTTTAAAGACTACTGAAAACGTTGCCAAACTGTTAGTTGGGCTTCTACATACGTCTGTCCGGCATTCGGTGATTGGCTTGCAGGTAAAGTGCAAGGCAACTGAATGAAAGTGCATAGAACCCAAACACGACTAAACTGCTGGCCATAAACATTATGATCATCCTGAGGTGAGGTGATATAGGCTAAGAAGAGAATGCGAAAGGGTTAAACTGATTTATTTTGTAAACAAAGCAAGGCGTCAGAGTAAATGAAAAGAATTGTCAGTTTATGGCTGAAATTAAATTTCGCTTAATACGCAGTAATAAAACGGCGACGTTGACAGCGTCGGCGACGCTGAGAGGTCGGACGAACAGACAATTAGACAGACAGAGAGACAGAGGTTCCAACTGACATATATTTGTTGCTTCCAGGAAACGTGCACTGCGCTTTATCAATGAAACACACTTACGAACAAATTTCAGCAGCCAGTGCCAGCCGCTTGCATCGAAGTTGGCTCAGGAGTAATCCGTTATTGGCAGCTTGATGGATCCAAATGTTGTTTACAGGCAAACTATGTTCGAAAATCGAAAACTTTGTATATGACAAAACCGTTTAACTCTTGGACAATCGCTTGCTAAATTTGATTTCTTTTGCCGACGCGTATACGGACGCAATGCCATTGCCGCTATTGGCGTGGCCGGTGCCATTGCCGCTGCTGTTGCTGTTGCCGCCGTTACCGATTTCGAGCATTGCGATTGCTCTTGCGTTTGTACGTGCCTTCGAACGGAGACGAATGTGAATGAATGTGACATTGGCGTACCTTAACCTCAAACGTGCATTCGAAATGTATAAAAAAGCAGAACCAAAGCCAAAAACAAAAACAGAACAAAAAGACAAGCAGTGAAGCAGTGGAGCAAGCTTTAAAAAATTTAATATAATGTCTCATTCAGTTCAGTTCAGTTCGGTTCAGTTTTGCAGTTTTTCTGTGCCGTATACGTGTACGACTGATGCGTGTGTGTGTTGTTTTTGTTTGGTTCTTGTTGTTGTTGTTATGTTGTCTTCTTTTTGTCAAAAATCATCAGCGTTTTGGTTCTCTGGGCAAACATGTTGAAGGCGCGAAACGACAGTCAGCCTGGGTGGTGGCTGGGTGGGCAGCGCTGCCAGCAGGGGTAGACTCACACACCAATCGTTCGGTTTCCGTCTTCGTGTCGTCGTTTGCCGTTCGTTTGTTCGCATGTTCACATGTTCACATGTTCGTTTGATAGGCAGCACAAAAATAAAAACAACAAACAAAAAAAAAATAAAAACTGAAAAAAAAAAATGTAAAAAGCTTAGCAGCAGCAGCGCGAGAGCGAACGATTATTGATCGCATTAGAGAAAATCGTTATTGTAACATGGCGTCGGTCGCAATCAAAAATTGTCTGACTGCTGTTGCTGTTTGCTGCTGCTGGTGCTGCTTTGTTGTAGTTGTAGTTGCTGCGACCAGCTGTCGTCACTATAATCGCTGTCGTTTGTTGCATTGTTGTTGTTGTTGTTGTCATATTTTGTCTCCCCAAGGCGGCACGCACACACTGGCACATGCATTTGCTAATAGCCAAGTGCTGGCTCAGCAGCACACACCGTGCCACGGACTGAGAGGGCGTTGCTTAAGAGCTAAGCTCCACCTACGTCGTCTTGGCAACCAACACTGTGCGCTCTGTTGATACAAGAGCTTGTGCGACATGACAGCCAATGCGCTTGCGCGCTGCCAGGTAACAAGCGACAAACTGGTTTCTCAGCGTGCATTTGCGTCTGTGTACGTAAGAGAGTCGCCAACTGCGATTGGCGAGGAACGGAAGGTGGTGGTTGCTATTATTATAGCGCGGCATACTGCGACGACGACAACAACAACAAAAATAAACGATAGAGCTCGAAGAAGTAACTGACATCAGCAGCAACAGTGGCAGTGTGCAGCATAAGCCTAACATCGGCCGCAGCAGCAGAGAGCATGTGTGAGCGCGCGCGTAAGAGAGACGGAGAGAGGACACCACCACCAGCGGCGGCGGCACAGCGACGGCACCAGAAAAAGGCAGCAAAGGTATACAAAACGTGCTGGCAACACAACAAACCAGACAATACACAAACTACAGTCGTCGACGACTTCGGCTACAAGCGAGCATCGGCCGGATTCAGCCACAGCCACAGCCAAGCAGCAGAAACAGCAGAAACAGCAACACCAACAGCAACAGCAACAGCAATAGCAACAGCTACAGCTCACAGCGTCAGCGCCGCAGAGGCACTTGAGCGCGGCTCGAACAATATTTGTTAGCAAGCCAAATAGTAAGCAAGCGTTCCCCTCTGCAAACAGTCACATTCAAGAGCTCAAGCCAAAGAGTACTCGAGCGTTGTCGTAGCGGACGCAAAGCAAGAACTAAACCGTGTTAAGTCAAAAGAATACCGTGCCGTACCGTACCGTACCGTACCGTGTCGTGCCGTGCGTGCCGTTCCGTGCAATAATAATAACCGTGCGCCCGTGAGGCCTTCTAACCCGTGTGTGTGTGTGTGTGTCTCGAAAATAATGCATTAAAATAAAGTCATAATTTACTTTATTTTATTTGCAAATTTACATAAAGTATCAAGCAAAAAAGTCTGAGAACAAATAAAATAATCAGCGTGTTTGATTTGGCCGAAACCAACCGACACCGTCACCGACACCGAGACCAACACCCAAACTATAACCGATACCGATACGTTAAACGCAGCGACGTAAGATTTTTTGGTATTGGCCCAAACTGTGTAACTGAAAACAATTGAATTGAAAACGGTGCAGTGCTGTGCGAAACTAGATTTACATTTGGCAGCAATGTCCACATGGGATACTAGACCAAGGCCAATAGTAGAATAATGTAAAGCGCAGTCACGTGGCGAAGTGACAGCGTAAAGCAACAATAACAAGAAAGTGAAACCGCGGGTGCTTAACGAGTTGCAGCAACCCAAACGAAACAGTGACTTGGCCTTTTCTTTTTTAACACATACGCGAACTTTTTCGCGTGCCAATTCGTTTTTGAAGCGAATTCCTTTCGTTTCTCAAGTGTAAGCAGAACAGCCGCCAACATAACGGCGCAACTATTGAATAGTTTCCTTAAGGGATCTCCCCACCAGACGACGATCGACATCATGCAGAAGCTCTACTCAGAGCCGCCGACCAACGGGCCGGTGAGCATGACCAGCGGCGGCTCAACTGCCGCTGGGGGCAACACAGCTGGAGGCGGCGGCGTAGGCGTCGCTGTCAGCAGTGCAGGCGGCGGCAGCAACGGCAACGTTTCCAATCCGAATGCCGCAGCCAATGGTAGCATGAGTCCGCTCGCCCGCTCCGCATACACAATAAACAGCATGGGTATGCCCGTCGGTGGCATGTCGTCGGTGTCACCACAAGCCGCCGCCACATTCAGCTCAAGTGTGCTGGAGTCGGCGGCCGCAGCTGCCAGCATGGGTGGCAGCATGGGTGCGGCAGCGGCCATGAGCTCAATGGTCAGCAACTGCATGACACCCAGTACGATGAGCTATGCTTCCATGGGCTCGCCCATCGGCAATATGGGTAACTGCATGGCCGGTGGCATGTCCACGATGGCCGCCATGAGTGGCTACACACCGATGTCTGCATCGGTTGGTCCGCGCGATCTGGACACTGGCTCGCCCAACTCACTGAATAGAGCACGCGTCGACAAGCCGACAACGTACCGACGCAGCTACACGCATGCGAAGCCCCCATACTCCTACATCTCACTTATCACCATGGCCATACAGAATAATCCCACACGCATGCTGACGCTCTCCGAGATATATCAGTTCATTATGGATCTGTTTCCGTTCTATCGTCAGAACCAGCAACGCTGGCAGAACTCGATTAGGCATTCGCTGTCCTTCAACGATTGCTTTGTGAAAATACCACGCACGCCGGATAAGCCCGGCAAGGGTTCGTTCTGGACACTGCACCCAGATTCGGGAAATATGTTCGAGAATGGCTGCTACTTGCGACGACAGAAGCGTTTCAAGGATGAGAAGAAGGAGGCCATACGTCAGCTGCACAAGAGCCCATCGCACAGTAGTCTCGATGCCACCAGCCCTGGCAAAAAGGATCACGAAGACTCCTCACATCACTTGCATCATCATCACAGTCGTCTGGATCACCATCAGCATCACCATCTCAAGGATGGCGGGGGTAATGTCGGTGTGGGTGGAGCGAACAGCGTTCTGAGCGCGGCACACAGCAAAGACGCCGAAGCATTGGCCATGTTGCACGCAAATGCGGAGCTGGCATGCCTGGGCCAGCAGCCACAGCACGTGGCTTCACATCACCATCAGCACCATCATCACCAGCTGCAGCAGGAAGAACTCTCCGCAATGATGGCCAATCGTTGCCATCCGTCACTGATCAGCGACTATCACTCGTCGATGCATCCACTGAAGCAGGAACCCTCCGGCTATACGCCCTCCAGTCATCCGTTCTCCATCAACCGCCTGCTGCCTACCGAGTCCAAGGCGGACATCAAGATGTACGACATGAGCCAGTACGCCGGCTACAATGCACTCAGTCCGCTGACGAATTCACACGCTGCCTTAGGTCAAGACTCCTACTATCAGAGTTTGGGTTATCACGCGCCAGCTGGCACAACCAGCTTGTGACATCATCAGTACCCACTGGCTTAAGGGCGAGCGGACCAGATGCTGCGCAGCAACGCGACCTCCAGCAGCATCTTTGGCGCAACGAATAGCATTGGCCACCATCACCACTCCCACTCCCATCATCACCACCAGCACGATGCCACGCAGCAACTGACACCGACAGCGACGTCAACCTCCACAGCCACCACAGCGACGCAACAACAGCAGCAGCAACAGCAGCTGCAGGACACTGCGACACAGCAGCAGCAGCGCAAGGCATTCCTAAAGAGCCAAAGCGCCCAGTCGGCCGCTTCCTACACCCAAAAGCTGGCAGCGCAACAGCAGCAGCTGCTGCAGAGTCAACTGACGCCCGAGCTGCAGGAGGACTCATCGAATATCACTTCCGACCTGAACGAGGAGCAATTGCAGCAGGCCCATCAGCAGCAACAACAACTCTACAACAACTATCAACAGTATGCCGCTGCCGCATCCTATCGCAATTGGAATCACAGTCTGACCTTTAACGGTGCGGCGGCACTGCAGAATCTTCTATAGCATCATCAGCGGCACTAAACAAGGCCGCCCATTGTTCGACGATGACGACGATGACGATGGTGGCGACGACGGCTTCGTGCAGAAGCGGCGGCATTTCGTTCCAATTAGCATGGCGCGCTTCAATCGCAGCGTGCCGACGCAACCTCGACTCTGGATGTGTTGCGTCAGACGCATATTGATCGCGCGTGCATGGCCGGCGGTCGTGGGCTTTTAGCACCTTGCGGCCGCATCCTTTCGGCTTTCTGCTCTTTGGCTCATTTTTGGCACCTTAACGCAACGCTGCACAGTCGCCATGAGCCTTAGCTGCAGTGTCAGTGTCAGTATCAGCAGCAGCAACAGCAGCAGCAGTGCATCGTGAGTATGTGAGTAAGCCAGCAAATGATTTGCAGCGGTAGAAAATCTCAAAGATATGTAGACAACGTGCGACTCAACTTCTTGTAAATAGTGTAAGCAAGTTAAATTCTATAATTTTCATTTATTTCTCTTTTGCTTTTACTCGTACTATGCATTGCTTGGACTTTGCTTCGTTTTGAGTTTCTTTAGTTTTGTTTGTTCTTATGCAAGTTGAGTGCGCCCCAGTCCGGGACCCGTTGAGGGCCGCAATCAAAAGTGATGTAGTTGTAAGCGAAAACAAAAATATAAATTTCCAAAATATATAAATAATGTTAAAACAAGCGAGAGTTGTCGTTTATCTGTTGATTCGGATTAAGTTTTTATAACAATTAAACAAAACAAAACAAAAAAAAAAAAAAGCATAAACACAAAATATAGTATGAATACTTTTATGGTATAACTTTCTTCATTTTATTATGTTTACTGTTTTTTTCTTTTTTTTTTTTTTAATGATTTTTTTCTTGCATTTTATGCCGACAAATTCCGTGCCATTTGTTCCATTTTTTATAACATCAACAATTAAAACAGTAACAATCAAAATTGTACTAAATACAAAAAAAAAAAAAATGAAATAAAAAATTTTAAAAAATAATAAGTAATAGTGCATAATTGATAAAAAAAAAATATTTTAAGAATTGTAAATGTCTTTAGATAATAATCAAAATACGAAAAAAAAATAAGAAATCATCTTACAGTTAGGCCAAGCAGCGGCATTGCAGACGTTTAAGTGTGAAAATTCTGCAGCGATAGAACTAAAATGTACGTGCAATTTTCCAACAAACAGTTTATAGTTCGAGCGCAAAAAAACGTTGCTGACAATATTATTTTCATTATCTAAATGCAAACGAATTCGAATCACATATGATCAAACCAAAAATGAAAACGAATCTTCAAACCCATTTAATTTATGCCTTATACTTTCAATTTGATTTGTATCCAAAGCACACTTGAATTTTTTAAAATTGTTTATGTTTTCTTTACATTATTCTCAAACAATTTTAAACACACGCATGGTTTGTACATTGAAAATAATTAAACAAATGTAAATTTTTTTAACTATTAAAAAATACTAAAAAAAAAAAGTTGTACGAAATTTCTACACTAACATTATATATTGTATAGCATATATATAAAAGAAATAAAATTATAAATATATAAATAAAATAAAAAATTGCAATTATTATCAAATAATTTTAATTACTTTAATTATTGCGTATGCGTAATATTTTTACATAGAGCTAAGCTAAATAAATTTAAAACATAAATAGTTAATAGTTCAAAAATGAAAAAAAAAAAAAAAATACTAAGACACCCAAAAAAAATTGCAAAAAGAAAAAAGTATATATACTTGTATACACAGCAAATCAAAATAATGTAATTTGTTAACGATGCGTATGCGCAACGTACGTACAGACAGACAGACAAACACACAAGCAATCGCATATGTGCAGTTTGCGTAAAATATTTAAGTAAATAAATGTCATTAATACAGTAAACAACAAGCAAAACGAATCCCTAAATCTAGTTAAAATTTAATTAAAAACAAAAATCTTATTTTAATGTTTGAAATACAAAAAAAAAAATATTAACACAAATCTTTCACTGAAATATAGTCCTTGAACTCATACACTTTTTCTGTTTCATCTGCTTGACAAATTTGTCGAAAGGATAAATTGAAAATTCCCTGCCCCCTATAAAATTATTCGGGATTGTGAGCAAAGTGGCTTTATGACTGTTACATCATTTGCCCAACTGCAATCCTTGATTTGTACCGGAAATAGCAATCAACTCAGACTGCAATATTTGATACTAATCTTCCGTAGTTGCATCGGTTGTCTACTTCGAAACTTCAATAGACTTTAGCAAGGCATTAGAATCGACTTTCCAGTTGTGTTTACACAAACAACTGACCTCCACAAGAGTTTCTGCGTTAATTGTACGCTGACTCGATACGTCTATTGACGAGCCATCATTGAACGACCGATAATGTCAACGTTAAAAGTTTAGTTGAGACGAGTTGTATTGTGTTGATTGTTTAAGATCGCCTATCTTATCTAGGCATTGGCCATATACAACAGCAACAATCACAACAACAGCAACAACAACAACAAGAGCAATGATGGTGCTATTGCAGTATACACACCTAAATGCAATGCAATTGCTTTATCGCGCCAAGTGAAGAATGCTCATAAATTGCAATGAACAACAAATGACTAAGCAAACAAATAGGCAGCCGACAAACTAACCAGCCAAGCAGCCATCCAGCCAGACAGCCAACCGGCCGACCAGCCGACCGAGCGAACGAACCTTCCCCAAATCCAATGCAACTTGCATTAGGCTGCTAACTTACCGGTTCGTCCTATCACTGCAATGCCAACACAAACAGAAACACAAACACAAACCAACTTACCGACCGACCGACCGAGCGAGCTTATCTCATCTTAGGCAAATACAGCAACTCTGACAACTGGCATAGGTCCTCCTCGTAAGTCTACGCTACAGCACTGATCCATCCACACTGTCGCGCAAAGTTATCTTTGTGATTCATTTGAAAAAATTTAACTAACAGTGCTATATATTTATTTTTATATAAATGTATATATATATGAGTGTATGTATACATATATACACACATGCATATGCACAGATGCGGTTACCTGGTTAGGGCATGACAAGCGCGCATTAAAAATGCCAACAACGCACCAGATAAGTGCGGCCTGCAACAGCGTCTACAGCGACATGTGACAAACCCGTACAATGACGCCGTACACAGAGTTCTTCAATTCGGTCTATTTGCCAAGCAGTTGTCATTTTAATTAAGTGCTTGGGCCTGGCCTGGCCTGGCCTACCTTGCATGCCATGAAGATGCGTTCCTAATGCAATGGCAAGTGTAGGCTCAAATTAAATGTGCGCATAGCAATTATCAAAAATTGCATATTAAAATCACAATATTAGACAGTTGCGCTTTGGCTGGCAGTTATTTGTTAGATTGGCATTGGCTACACTTGCAAACTCGGCACGTTTAATTGTTGCTGCGTGTGCGACACTCATTAATGCGACAGACGGCACACAAACCACAGCAAAGCACAGCACTATGAACGACCTAGCGAGCATGTGCCGCAAGGCATGTACACGCATACACATGCATACACACACACACACACACATACGTATGCTCTTGGCAAGCAAGCAGGCAGGCAGGCAGAAAGGCAGGAAGGCGAGCAGCCGTTGTGCCGAAAATAAAAAATGGCGTTTAACACAGTTCTTCATTTTTGGTGGTTGTCTGTGAAATTGAAACGCATGTGTTTTTTATTTTTTTTTTTCTTTTCTCGTTTTTTTTTTTTTTTCTGTCTCAACGTCTGTCGTCTGCCGTCATACTTATTGACGATCAAAAATGCTTTGGCAAAAGCAAAAGCGACGGCTTTAAATATTTTTTTCTTGCCTTTTCATAGACGTTGTTGCCGCTATTTATATAACATATATATATACAACATCTGTGCGTGTATTTGTATGCTTTGGATTTTGGTTTCTATGTTTAAAAAACTGACAACGTAGCAGAGAAGCAGTCGCAGCGCATATAACGCTTCAGCCTGATATCGCTATGAAGTCTTGCCTTTAAATGCTTTTTGTGCCAACTTGACATTGTGACTCGACTCTGTCATGGCGTTTCTCTCTGCTGCTCCTGCGCTGCAATGTTTTTCGCTTCTGCTGCTGCTGCTGCTGCTCCTTCCTCCGCTTTTTCTGCTCCCTTTTCTTTTGCTGGCTCGACTTCTATTATTCGTACGTTCATTCGTTGCCTCGCCAGCATGTGGGTTTGTGCGAGTAGCCAAAGCGGCAGACATCTTAGGGTGGTTCGTTACTCCGCTTGGATTATGTTTGCATGCCTTGTGAATTATAGACATGCGCGTTGAAGATACATGCGATACAGCGTTTCGCAGGGTTTGACGTTCGTGGGTGTATGTGCTCGTCCATGAGTGTGTAGGTATGTGAGTGTATTGGTGTGCTGATGAGTTCACGTGTGCATGTATTAGTTCTGCTAAGTGTTTGCCTACGTTTAGGATTCAAAAATTTTAGCTGTGCTATCAATTTGTAATTATGGCAGGAGAGAACTTTAAACCACACTGTGCCACATGCATTTTCTATAATTAATACCTTGGCACATTAATATATGTATTTAATATACTTGCATGTACGAATACAAATATATTAATATTATAGTGAAACCTAATGCTAAATTCTTTGCTTTTGCAAAATTGATAAGAAAAGCTGCCCACATTGTACTCCATTATGCGCTACAATCTGTCTGCCGCCAGGCTACCCAACGCAATCACTTTGCAACACAGTTTTTGCTTTAAACTATTGACTTAAAAGTAAGCACACAATAATATTCAATTTTTAAAATAATCTTAGTTGGGACTGTCAGCTAAATTTCCCATTGCCGGACTAGCTAAATTAGCAATTGCAAAGTCTACTGTGCGCTTAGTTTGGCAGCTTGGCATTCCCATGAAGTATAATATAATATAAAAGAAGCTTTCGCATGTGCTTACAAATACCCGAAGCAGAGTTGTTATTTCAAAAGTAACAGAACACATTCTATTGCCATTGTAACGAACCAATTAAGGCTGATAAGCAAATTGCTATAGCAATAATGAAACTCATTATATTATACAATATAAATGAATAATTAGCCAAGATGTCATGGAATGCATGGAATTATTTTATTAAATTTCAACACAAGCTTGCATTCATGATAATGTTTCTAAATGACAATTATGAGCTGGAATCGCTTTACTGCAGAATTGACCAGCTGGTTGTGTGGTTTATGTAATGCATAGTTTTCATTAATAATCTTTACGATCATCATTATTGTAGATCTATTTCAATTGGGAATACCCTGAAATATATATTAGTTAATCAAAATGACAACGTAAGGTAGGCTCTCAGTTATATAAATACTCTGATAATTCTGACTAACACTCCAGCAATCGCGTCAGTGAGATCTGAGTTTCAGTTATTTAAAATTGAAATGTGTGTTTGAAAATACAAAAACCTTTTGCATTAAATATATTACTTCTGCGATTCACCAACCGCTATAAATAAATTAAAATTTAACCTTTAACATTGGCAAAAAAAATAAAAACCAGTCAGACCAAGGCAATTCGTGCACACATAAAAAATTGTCGCATCTCGCATAAATATTTCATATGCAAAGACCTCTTAAGTAAGTTTTAGCACACACAACATAAACAACATTTGTTGATTCAAGCAAAAAATTAAATTCTCAACAATTACATACGGCAAATCTTCAAAGTACCTTTTACGCTCCCGATGCGTACGTCCGTCCTCCGTTCATTTGGTCTGTCTGTCTGTCTCTTGGTTGTCCGTCCGTCTGTTTGTCCGTTTGTTTGTCTGTCTGTTTGTCTGCCTGTTGTTGTGTTTGCCGCAGTAGATATGAGAGTATTTACCCCAAAGGAAATCTCTGTTTGCCAGCCACAAAGTGACTTTTAGTCGTGGTACATAACCGAGTAATTTCAAGCGTTTAAAACATTCTTAAAATGGAGGCAAAAGACACCGGATTCAGTTTCAGTTTCAGTTTTTTCTTGCCTAAGCTAGCATCGTGTGTTGCCGATAGGCTGCAGGTGGCGGTCGGACTGGTGTGCAGTCAGACAAAAGCCAATTACCACGCAGTTCTTGCCTTTACTGATGTTGCTGCTACTCTTGTTGTTATTGTCATTGTTGCTGTTGTTGTTGTTGCTATACTGCAAACCACAATCTTGTAGTAATTTTCTAATGGAATATTTAATTTTAAACCGAGCAACGGCAACGGCAACGAGTTGTAAAAAATATAAAATGGTAAACCCTTTTTTTGCAATGGCGTTCTTCTAACTCACACACACACACACACACCCACCCGCTCACACACACAGCTACACAGGAAGTGGCAATGGCAATGGCAGCAACAACAGCGGCAGCCACTGCGCTTACACATTGGCTTCTTGCTCTATCCCCCACAACCGCATCCATGAGCCTGCCCTTGCCATATTCATTTCTCCAACACACCGCTTGAGGTGGTTGCTGATAATAATGTTCATCTTGGCGGCGACGACAACGGTGATGGCGTTGATGATGGCGGCGATGGTGGTGGTGTTGGATTTTGGTTGGTTTTTTGTTTTTTGTATTTTATTTTTTCGCACCGACTGTAGCCACGTTTTAGTGCAAGCAATCCCCAACCAAGTTCAGTCTTCTCCGCGTGCCGCAATCGTGGCAACAGCTCCATTGGCTTTGCCGTTTGCTGTTTGGCGTTTGCCGTGCACTGCTTTTTCATTATAATAATACTTTGTAATTAGGTTTTCGAAAGTTAATTAAAATTCGGTTATGAAAGCGGAAACTTTCTCGTGAACGCTTCCGGAAACAGGAAAACGCATAAAGCGGGCGCATAACATGGGTGCGGAAACGTTTTGTGCGGGCCCAGCCCGGCACGACCCGTCCTTCGTGCAGGGCTCAACTCGGATGTGTTGGGTTGGGCACTTGCGAAGCATAAAAAACGAAAAAACAAAAATCAGAGCAAAGCAAAGGATTTGGGCACTTTTGCAGACACAGTGCAAAGGCGAGCTGTGCGAATGTATACAAAAGCATCATGAGATGAATCTTTTTCGGGCCACTCATACACGCACACACACACCCACACCGAGGGTAGCCTCAGAGATACAGATGGAGAGCATCGACGTTGTAGTTGCGGAGTTGCTGTTTGGAGTTGGAGCTGCTGCTGCTGAAACTGTGCTGATGCCGGGCGTCGAAGTTGTTGCCAGCGACATGCTTCCACTTTGTTTCCACGGAATTTTTGTGCAAACATTTCTGTTAAATTAAAAAATACATATTATATTTTAATGAGCAAAATGGCTGCCGTCAGTAAGATGCAAGACAACGCCGCAGCAGGCAGGGCAAGTGGTGTGTGGCGTGCGGCATGCGGCGTGTGGCGTGTGGAGCTTGCCCGCACTAAGGACTTGTGCTGGTGTCACGTACACACAGCCAGTCAGCCAGTCAGCCAGCCAGCGACCGAGCGACAGTTACATGCGAAGCAGTTAAGGCGCCCGATGCGGGCGTGCGAACGGCATAATTAAAATGATGACTTGAAAATAAATTGTTGTTATCTCTGACCAACAGTCACCGCAGTCACCGACACAGTCGATGACGAACACAACACAGGCGTTGATTCGTTAAAGGCACCGACCGACGCAGAACGCCAAACGATACACTCCGAACCGAAGCGTAGTGAAGTCAGGCGCCTTCTGCTGCTGCTGCTGCTGCTTATGCGGCTAATGCTGACATCGATGATGTCAATGCCTGTGTGTGTGCGGGTGTGTGGGGCTGTGCGTCAATGCGGCTGTGTGGGTGGTCAACCGGACAGCATGTTGATGAACATTGAATGAAGCCAAAATGCGTCGAAACGCACATTGTCAGCAAGCGAAGCACAGCAAAAACCAAACCATGCCAAGCCAAGCCAAGCCGAGCCAAAGCGATTTGAACCCAAGCATAGGCCATGGGACCCAAGGCCTGCCTGGCGTTGCCTGGCATTGCGTTGTGCTTATGACTTGCCGACTGTCGATTGCCGCTGCCGATTCCAACACTGCCCCCGATGCTGCAGCAGCAGTGCGCTCGAGCATAGTGTCATGTATGTGCTCTATCAACGCATTGTGTGCGCCAGTCAAGCGAGCGTTCCCAATGCTGCGTGCTCACAGGCAACACTTACGGATTAGGCGTCGGCGCTGAAGGGTGTCAATGTCGACGCTAACGAGCCAGCGACATTGACTGCCATTGCAGCATGCGAGTGCCTGATTGCTAAATGCGGAATGCTCTGCCTGTGCGTCTGCCCCTCTGGCAGTTGTCCTTTTCGCTGGCGCATGTCAGTGCACTTTGCAAGTGACAAGCGGCGACCAGGCAGAGCGGTAAGCTTTGTTTAGCCAGCGCATTCCTCACATAATTAGCTAAAAATCCATGCTGCAATCTTTGCCTCCGCCAGTCGCTTTCTATCACAACAACAATAGCAACACGTCGACTGGACTGTTAAATTGAAATTAATCCCTGAAACCTTACGGGTTTACTTGCTTAAAATGCGTACACGTGACCACACGCGTTTGCCATTTTATTTTTTTTTTGTCTTGCCTATTTCTTTTTTTTCTCAAGGCAAAATGAAATCAAAACATTAAAAATCACTTTGCAACAACCACCAGTCAAGCCTTGGTTCCTGGCTGACTCTTTCTCAGTCAGTTTGCAGACGAATTTGTCTAAATTATCCTAAAGTGGCAAACATAGTCGTGTGCAAACGTTGTCAACTCGCACAACATACGTTTATCCTGGTTGGATTGAAACACTTTGTCATTGAAAAAAATAAAAAATAAAAAAAAAACAACATTATCGCAGTTCCGCTTTTGTGGTCGAGTATCACATAGATGTAGATTGTATAACATTAAATAGGAAACGTGAAACACTCAGCTCTGAACACAGTAAGAAACATATTCCAACAGATTGTCAATAGTTTTGGTACTCTTCATCTCTAGTCTTTGAACGATTAGGACTTTTCTTTGAGCGAATCATGTTTAAATCATATGCCGCATATGGACCTAACAGTTTCTGCACTGGTATGGTACGCAAAATATATTAATTATAAATCAGTTAAGGACCTTATTTGCCGTGAACTTTCCTGCATTATCCGAAACATTAAAGCCACAAAGTTTCTAACTGTTTTTTTGAATTTTGCTCTCATTTTAAGAAGCTTTCTCCAGTGTACTGCGACATTTGCCAGTCTGTCTCTCTGTCTCGCAATCCGTCAGTGTGGTTGTCGATTGGCGTTTCAATATCGCATCTACCCGCCCTCCTGCTCACTGCGAAAGGGGTCGCCCGTGCGCTTTGACAGTGACTGATGTGAAGTCGGCTTATCGATTGGCAACACACCTTTATCAAATGCTGCTCCAGCACCCAAACCCACAAACTCAGCAACCCACTGAGCCACTATACTTAATACAAGTCAGCCCGAGCGAAGCCATGGCCGATGATTGGATGAAATTTCATATGCGCCAGCGCCAGCGCCAGCGCCAACGTGCAGCATTAGTGTCCAAATTGTCGCTGTGCTGTCTGTCCGCTTGTCCGTGTGTTTTGACAGGCGAGACGACGCTTCGCGTTAAGCGACCAACGTGTGTTTTCGGTGGGGGCCCCGACATCGGGTGCTTGCGGTTGGTTGCGTGTGCGATCCGCACCAGCCTGGGCTGGTGTGATGTGGTGTGATTGTCTGTTACATTAAATTGGATTGGGTGGATATTCAAACGCTTTTTGGCATAGATGAATTATTATTTGATGATTATTAATGTCATGCAAAAATTTATTGGCGTCAGTGTAAACATAATTGGCACACATATTACGGCGCAGGATAATAATGACAGGATAATGGCATACGATAAATAATATTTAAATTTTCTTGTTGGTGTTTTTTTCCCTTTTATTTTTATATTTTGTTTCTCTTTTTGTGTTTGATTTTGTTTTGTTTTTAATGCACATACGCAGACAGAAAATGCATAATTTTAATTAAAAATCAAAGTATTTTCGATTTAAATGCAATTAAAAGCAATTCATGCAAAAAATAATAATGCAATGCAATACGAAACACAACGCCATGTTTTACCAATGCGCATGCGGAGAGGGGGTTGGGGGTAATGAGGCGGCAATATATACTTTTAGGGGCTGCTAACAAAAACGAGAATAATACAAAATGGCATAAAATAAAATAAAATTAAATTAATTCCGTTTATTTGAAAATTTATTTGCACACGCAGCCGAAATTAATGCGCCATCATCATGAGCAGAAGGCATTAAGAGTGACACCAGCAACCGCCTGTGTGCTGCTAAGGCATGAGCATGGGCCTGTAGGCGACGCTAGGTGAGACGAGGCGAAGCTCGACAAACATAGTCAGGAGCCCAAGCATGGTACAGGGATTTGAATAGAGTTACGATTGCATGACTAAATGATTGAATGCGTGAGCGGCTGAGCAAATGAGAGACTGACTGACGGACTTGGGGACTGAGTGACTGTATGACTGTGTGCGTAGGCATTTTCGATTTTATTGTTTGCTCCAAAACGAACATATACAACATAGGTGCAGCAAAGCAGCATAGTGAAGATTAAAGGAGCAGAGAAGAAAAGCGAGGCGTATCGGAGGAAAATTCATTCAATCTAATTCACAATTAATGGCAAATCCACTTCCACTTGCGGACGAGTGTGTGCGAAAATATTTGCACAATAATTAATTGAATAATGTCAATAAATTTTCAACACATTCAACAACAATAACAACAACAAACAGCAATAGCAGCCAAGCAATGGCAACGACAACTACAACAACAAACACATTTCACAGCAAAACTTTCACAAAATACAAACAACAACAACAACAAGAAACATACTGTTAAACACATTTTCCATACATGAGCACTCAAATCTGAGTTAGTCATACAACAACAACAACAACAGTAACAACATCATCGACAGGATACCATGCGCAGCATCCTATTCGCATTCAGGACAGAACTATGCTTTACTATGCTAAGCTATGCTAGTTGGCAAATGATTATTATTGTTGTAGTTGATGTTGTTGTTTTTGTTTATGTTGTTGTTGTTGTTGTTGTTGATGCCGTTGTTGGTGCGATTAGGCGAAACGAATCAACAAATCAACACATTCAGCAATTTCATACGACGTTCAGCAGGCAGCCACATCATCATAATCATCGTCATCAGCATACGGGCAGCCAAGCAACTATCGGCAGCATACGGCCACTCACAGAGTCACTCTCGCTCACACTCACTCTTACTCTCTCCTGCTCACACGCTTATTCGCTCAGTCACATATTCATTTAGTTTGCATGCTGCATTGTTGTGTGAGTCTCATTTCCATTTAGCATAGCAGCAGCAGGCAGCCTTAGCAGCAGCAGCAATCAAATAACAACAACAACAACAACAACAATTACGTTAACAAGAACAACAATCAGTCAACGAGTCAGTCAGCCAGGCAGCCGGCAACTCGAAAGTTTGTCTTTCAATTTCGAAAATGGTATTTGTCAAGTGTGGCTTTGGTCTGTACATTGCTTGGCTTGGGTTTGGGGCTGGGCTGAGTTGGGCTGGGCGCAATGAGGGTTGGGCGGCTATAGTTTGGCAATGCGCGTTGTCAGATTTGCATGGCTCAGCAAGTACTTCAAGAAAATCAAACAATGCATATATGACGTTTCTCTATAGTGACATCAACAACAACAGCAACAAAAATAAAAGTCAAAGCATCTCCACTGGCCCGGGTCCTTGGTACCTATATGGCAATTAAGTCGTTTTTCCTGACTTTGGCTTTGGCTTTGATTCTGGCCTGTGCTGTGCTATGGCTATGCTGTTCAGTCCTGGCGCGAAACATCTGTTGCACGCATGTCCTACGCGTTGACACAGAAACCGCATGGCCCAGTTCAACTTTATTCCTTTTTTTCCTTATAGCTTTCATAGTAATTTCGCTTTAGTGGCTTTTGTTTTGTTTTCCCCTATCGTTCTTCTTCTTTTTTTGGCGTGTTTTATGCAGTTATCTTGCAGTCTGCTGGCGTACAGTGTTTGCCTTTTTATCAGAATGTCGTCAATTGTTGAAGTGCCTCGTTGTGACTTGTCTGTTTTTTTCTTTTCTTGATTTTTCTCTTTTTTTTTTAATCTAGCAGCAGTTTGCGTAAATCAACAACAGCGGCGACGCAGGAAAAACAAATATGCTTTAAGTAAACAAATGTGCACATGGACAAGTCTGACTAATAACATTGGCAGGACACGCACGCAAGTCGATGGCAAAATGGCCGGATCTGTCTGTTATGCAACCGAAGACACGCTCCGCTTAACGATTTAAAACTAACAAAAGTGCTGCGATGAACTTTGCAAGTACATTTGAAAAATTTGAGTTAATTAATTTAATGAATTTATTATGCAGCAAATTTCATACCAAGAACCTTTTGCAGGGAAAGCAGCAGCGAGAAATGCTGCCAAGGCACTTCATGCTCTGGGATATGCCATAGCAGTGTCGGCTTGTTTGCTGTTTGTGTGTTTTCCTTACCACTTGGCTAATGCCACAACACAAAGGAGCAATTAGTTTAGCCATCTTTAAGCAATAAAAAAAACAGGATAAGTCGACACTTCCGACTGCAAGTCAAAAGGATTTAAGCAGGCGGAATTCCCTTGCACTGAGCCAGCTGTTTGCGATTTACAAAACATTTCAGCCTGGCACTCGAACCATTGCCATTTCCATTGCCAAATGGGCAGAACATTTCAGAACACAAAAAAAAAAAAAAAAAAGAAAACGTTGTCTTTTTTTGCAGCGCCTTAAAGTAGTTTATGCACAATTGCACATAACGCATTGTTAATGGCATTAGCGGGTAAAATGTTTGTTTGTTTGCTCTACGCTTTGCTTGGCTCTTTGACTTCCAAAAAAAAAAACAAAATAGAAAAAAAAATGTAAACGAAAAATAAAAAACGTGAATAAGTATATCTGTGCCAACATAACTAATGCGTCGCTGCTATGTGCATGTGCTGCCCCCTTAGCCGCAACACATGTAAATGTCATGCGGTGTAAATCCGTTGTAATTGATCGTTGTTGAAGTGGAGCTTAGCTATTGAAATTGAGTGGGCCACCGACATCAGCGTCGACTGTCGCCGCGGGCGCACTAATAAAGGCGGATTCCACAGCTTAACTACGAGTACCTGTAACCGAAAATACCAAGCAGCAGCGACGGCAGCAGCACACAGTCAAAACGCATTGACAAGGCAAACAACTTGACATGCCTGCCTGCCTGGGTAGCCTTTTGCTTATGCGTGCGCTCTGCTGCCTGCTGTCTGCCGCCTGCACACTGCATTCCTGCCGCTTGTCAATCAAAGCGCTTAAAGCGCCCCGAAGCTGTAAGCAGCGAATGCTGACAGATGTGCTATAAGCGGCAGCAACATTTGGTGGCGGTTTGGCACGGCAGGTACACCAAGCGCCCTGAGTCAACTGCTTCTTCAAGTTCTAGGACGGCACACACAGGTTTACGCCAAAGCAGATCAGTTGAATTCCGCTCCGTCTTCACAAAGGCGAATGCGAGCAGCTGCATGCCCTGCATGTCAGAGTTCAATAAATGCGCCAAAGAAGTGACAGCAGCGCACATGTAAGTCAGAAATGTCAAAAAGCGCAAAAAATGTTAACAGCAGGTCAATGGTGCGACAGCGCGAAGTTGTTTATATTTTTATATTTTTGCATGCGGATCACGGTGACATGCAATAGACCAGCACCCACACACCGACCCACACACACACACACATGCGTGACACCTGAGCACTAAGCGGGCCCACGCACGCATTTCTCACTGCATTTAACATTTGGCCAATTGACGCATTTGTTTTAGTTGTGTTCTTTTTTTTGTTATTGTTATTTAATATTTTATGTTTTATTATCATTTAGAAGCATTGTTAAGCGGTTAGCGCTTTTAACCTTCTACTTACTGCCTACGAGTGAACAGACATGTGTAGCCAAATAAATGCCAGCCACTGGCTTTGCTGACAACTAAATTAAGCCATTTGTCATGGCCTATTGCCACATATGCTGCCATTTAACACGCCAAAGCGTGCTGGCTTTGTGTTTTCCAGTGCGATTGCTACGCAGGTTACACCAGACACGCAATGACAACAACAACAACAAGCATCAATATCGGTGGTGTTAGTTTGCAGAGTAAGTATACGTGTATGTTGTTTTTGTAGTTGTTGTTGTATTACTGTTACCATTATTATCGTGGATGTTGTACCTTACGGTATATGCACAATGCACCCCTCCGCCCTGCATTCACCGCCACCCACTGTTCACCGTCTTGCTACACGTCTGTCAGACAGCATCAAATGGGCTTAGAAAAACAACAGAAATTCAATGAAAACAAAACCGCCCATCAACACCCTCGACAAATTGGTCCTTTCAATGCTGGTGCTGTTCTGGTTCTTTTTTGTTATTGTTTTTTTTTTCTCTCTTTCTCTCTCTCTCTGTTTTGTCTTCAGTACGTGTGCAAGCGCATTAAGTGTTGTAGTTATTATTGTTGTTATTATTATTGTAGCTGTTGCTCTTCACTTTTATATATTGTACTCACACACACACACACACACACACATTCATATATGCGCGTATATATAAGTTTAATTATAAGGCAAATTGAATTTTATCCTTCGATTTGAATGCGTTCACCTCGCATACGCATCTAGCCAAGCCCATTTTGCACTCTCACTCGAATAACCTTTGATATTCGCTGTATAGCTTATAGTGATATTCCTTACTCATTTTCATTGTATTTTGTTTTTTTTTTTTTTTTTGTTATTTTTACTTTTCTTTTTGTTCTTGCTGTAGTTTATTTTCGTGTTCAATGTTTGAAATGGACTAATGCATTGTTGTTGTTTTAAGATTATACTGTTGGAATATGCGGACGTGCAAATTTTGCTGCGCTACAGTGGTGCAAGTTGGAATTGTACTTGTTAATTTAAAAAAAAAAATATATATATATATATATATTCTTCAAATAAAAAATTAATATATTAAATATTATTTGGTAAGCTAAAACTATGAATGAAAAGATAAGTAAGTATCAATCTTAAAAGTTTATTTAGAAAATTCTAAAAATATTTTAGCACATAGAATTGAATTAGAGCTCACATATGGCAAATGCACACCACTGTGAATTGTAACGAACGCAGCAATGAATTTACGAACAATCAACCCCAAATAACAACAAGGATTACAGCAACACGAGCAACAGCAACAACAACACACTCGTAAAACAAAACGTAAAAGGCTGAGTGCATTGTCCTGAAAAAAATCTTTAGCTTTTAAAGTGAAACGTTTATAGAGCATACGTCAAACCAAAAAGAAACGCTTAGACTACAACAAAAATTAAACACCGCGACATTGTATTTCTCAATGAATGAATAAACGAATGAACGACCGAACGACCGAACGGGTGGAAAACGCAAGAACAAGGGTACAGACACAGGGCTAGACGGACAGACAGACAGACAGCAAGGCAGACGATTGTAAGCGCTGAATAATGAATACGCTGAGCTGCAGAGTTGGCATCGATTTGTTTTGAGGGTACGTTATATCCCATGTACCAGGGCAATAAAATAATTGCGACAATAAGCATTTCATTAGCGTAGAAATGCAGGGGTGCCACAAATCATGTAGTGAGAGAGAGGCGAGGGGGCGCAGACAGGCAGCATGCCAGTGCTGATTGCTGATTGCTGGGGTGTACGCGACGCTGGACCTGGCTGCTTAAATTAATCCAAGTACGAGGACACAGCAGTTTTATGCCTTTCGCACTATGCACAGCTAATAGTTGGCAAGTTGTCAGGCTGTGATTTTAATGGCAAGAGCAGCGCAAGAGGGGGAGGCCAGCGCGGCCACTACGAGGGCGTGACAATGTGTGTGCAGGCATTGTATATGTTGACAATCGGGTACGTGGGCGCACATTAAGTCCTTTGGCAAATCTGTTGCCATTGTCGACTGATCTTGATTTGATTATGCGGCGTTAATGCAATCAAATTCTGAGGAAAGAGCAATTTTTGATCCTTTCCTTTCGGTTTTTTTTTTTTTTTTGTTTTTGTTTAGTTGCAACTATTGTTGCATGCGATTTTTATTGCTGCCATTGTTGTGTGTGATTAGCTTAAGCGAAAAAACATCACAGCATTTGTTAATGTTGGATGAATGTGTTGTGTTTTTATTGGTGTTGCTGTTATTATTGTTATATTATTTGATTGCCGCACTTGCTGACCTAAGCAAGTGAACTGTGACATTTGTTTGCTTTCTGTTTGGTTTTTTTTATTAGCCAAACTGCTTATGCGAAATGTATATATGTGCGTCAATGCTTTGCTGTAGTTTGCAACTTTTCTACATTTACATTTTCCTTTTAACTTTTTCGCTTTGAACGTCTTTTGGCCAACTTGTCTTAATTGCTGCGCGCCTAATTGCGCTTTGGGGTCGAAAAGCAAAGCACCGCGTAGAAAAAATGCTTGAAACAATTATAATCAAATGGGCAAATACCGCATAAATTTCAATTAATTTCACGTTTTTCATTACGACTGATTTTTTCTGGCTCCAACTTGCTTCTGTATAGCTGATGGGGATTTGTGTGCAATGAACTGTGCAGAAGTGATGAATCAATTAAGTTAGGCAACGAAATGGCTTAATTAGTTGCAGAAGAAGTACCAATTATATACACTTTATGTTAAGGCTTCTTGGCTGGCAAAATATTTAAATTAAAAAAGATGTATGCTCATGCAGCACATGCCTTATAAAATACATTATCAACTCATAGAGTAAACTGCAATGTATAACTGATTATATTATATATGTATTTTAACCATTATCAGACTACTTTAGCATGCAGCTGCTTTAAAATAGATAACTGGGCCAGGCTGTCAGACATGTGCTACAGCGTTTTGCTTACATACATATGTAACATCTACGATAAATAGAAACACACTTGCTTCGCTGTATTATTTGACAAGATGAGTAATTGGCAGAGAAACTGTTTGGCAGCTACTTGAAGTAAATAGAAGCCTATCATAATATCCTGACACTTGTATTTATATTGGCATCGTTGTTTTATAAATTAATTTAGGATAAATCCACTTAATATAAGTAAGCAGTTTGTACCTTTGGCAAACAACAAACGCCAAACAAAATTGTTGCAGTCTTTATCCATAAAACCCAAAAGCATTTGCCTTGCGAATTTTGTTAATTCAACAAAGAAAACAAAACAATAATAAAAAAGTAGAAAATATAGGTAGAAAAACAAAAAATTCTATCTTGCAGAAAAATTAAGAACACCCAGTCACTCACTCACTCACTCACTTAGTCAGTAGGAATCACTCAAACTCAACAATGCTTATCCAAGCCTACGATGACGACTGGCATGTGTATCTTTTAAATTCGCATCGGCGTTCGCATACGTCAACAAAACTGAACTGCTTTGAATGCGTCTGCATGGCGAATACGTCTACGGACTACGGACTACGTACGGGCTGCCAGTCTGTTACTGCTTCTTTAACTACGTTTATTTGGTTTTATTTGCAAACAAACGAAAGTGAAAGTGAAAAAAAAACAACATAACGAAAACAAAACACAAAAAAAAAAAGATATTCGCTTTACACAAAACGCGACTTGGTGCCAAAATTGCTAGCAAAATCAACGAAAGAACAAAAAGAGACAACATGTGACGTTGTTGCCTGCCATTTGAACAGTCAGTCGGAGGAATTTCTATGTGCGGCCGATACTAGACGGGCGAGCAAGGGCCAGAGCGAGCCGGAATGCACGTGCTCTATATGCGGTGCGAACGAGACAGAACGTGTGGGAGAGAGCGTTCGAGTTTGCTGCTCAAATATTATGCGAACGCAAATATTTTTATTTAGTAAATGTCATTTATTATTTATGTTTATTCGAGCACTTATCTTGCGCTGCTTAACAACTTCACCCGGCGAACCAAATGCAGAGCATTGTGATGATGATGACGATGATGGTGATGATGATGACTGTAGAATGACGATGATGAGGATGGCAATGGTGACGACGTTGCCATCGTTGTCGACTTGTTTAGTGGCAAGTATGAGCCAAATCCAACAAATAAAGCAACCCACGGAATCCGAATCCAAAACGGAATAAACATGAAATCGAACGATGACGAAGCGACCAAGCGAACTGACGAACAAACGAACAAACGAAAGAGACATGCAAGCGTGCGAGCGAACTCAGCCACCCACAAGTCCTACATGCAGAAGCAGCTGGCAAACAGCAGCAGCAGCAGCAGCAGCAGCAGAAGTAAGCGCAGCCAGAGTTAGAGACGGAGGCGGCAAGTCGTGCAGCATGTAAGCGTTCAGCGTTCAGAGTTCAGCGCAACGAGGAATAAATTTAAACTCAAACTAAACTGCGAGTAAATAGAAACACAAAAAGGCAAATAAAAAACAATACTCAGTGGCAAATAGAATCAACGAACTAACGTCGAACGCTGAACGCTGAGCAGCCAGCACCACTGCCACACTGCCGCATGCTCATAGTTGTTGGCAGCCAACATGAAGGACGTCGTCGATAAGATGTACGTAGAGCAGGGCAGGCCAAGGCATGGCAAGCCGTGGCAAGGCAAAGGCAAAGGCAAAGGCAAGCAAGCAAATGCTGTTGGTGGGCCTGCGGGTGGCAACGTGCTGGCGGAGCAGTTTACACAAATAGCGTCTAGCTAGCGTCTAGCAGCAAGTGCAAATGGAAATGGCAACTGTAACAAAGGTAAGGTAAGGAAGTGTTGAAGCGAGAAGCAGCAGCGCATCGGCGCAGTAGGACACATTTCTGATTGTTTCGTATTCGATTTTCAAAGCAATGATTGCTGACGCAGTGCCACACAGCGCATAAAGAGACGGAAATACTCGTATATTTAAAAAAGAACCCCCCCACACACACACACTCACACAAAAGTGGGGGAGAAGAAGAAGAAGAAAGCAAACGAAATGAAACGTCCTTGCGCGACCACTTCCACCCGCACACATTCTGCTGGGGCCAAGATGGCGCAGCGGTCCGTCCGCATCGTCTACTGCTGCTCCAACATGGTCGCGCTTTCGCATCGGGAGTGTGTCTGACTTTTTCTGTATTTTTATTGTGATTATTGTTATTAGTCGAGCAAACAAATTGGTAAATAATAAATATTTTTCAGTTAAATATTGTTAGTACGTCTCTGTATGCCACTTGCGAGCTAAGCGAAAAGAACACACTGAGGGCAGCACCAGGCAGCAGTCTGCAGGCAGCAGGCACCAGGCACGAGCCATGAGTGACTCAGTCGGCATGGGCAAGGGCATTGGCGTTGGCGTTGACGTCGCCGTTGACGTTGACGTTGACGCAACGATTACTGTGTGCGAGTATGTGCATGGTATGTAGATCTTGGAATCTTCTGTAGATGTCTATGCATGCCTGGCCTGTTGGCAGGTGGCACGTTGCTGCTGGCAGGCAGCAAGTGGAAAAAGTTTATGTGCTTTAACATTGGCGTGACTTGTGCTTTTGTGCGTATGCCCGCTGCGCACTGTGAGAGGGAGAACGACAGCTAGAAGGCAACAGCGACAGATGGGAGACGAGAAACATGGTGCTGGTGCTATGTTGGCGCTGTGTGTACTAAGGGAAATTGGTAGCCACACATTCAACGAAATCGAAATCAGAAAAGCGCTTGATTTGTAGAATATTTGCGCTGTGCAAACGAAGCCAGCAATTGTTCAGCGAATTGTGCGTTTGTTCGCCTGTTCGCTTGTTCCTTCGCTCGTTTGCTCGTTCGTTTGTTCGTTGTTTATGAAGCGACACCTGTAGGTGATAATATTAAACAAGCATTGCATAAGGAGCATGATGTACACATGTAGATAATCACTTCGGCGCTTGACGCTCTTTCAATGAACGCATGTTTGACTCAAGCGGCAGCAAAAAATGCCCACACTGCATACAGTGAATATGCAGTAAAATAATTAATCGTTTCTGGATATCGGCCATGACAAACAACTTTAGACAGAGCAAATTGTGCAGTAAACAAAACTGTGAGCCAACGTTTTCACCTTGACGTAACATATGAGATCCTGCATGACCTTATATGCTTAGGCCTAATCAATGCAGTACTTTACCCAAATATTACTGAATATCACTTGGAGTATGACAAAAAAAAGCTTAAAAACAAAAAATCTTCAGTAAACAGACCATTATGTGCAACTTAAACGAAAAACATTGTCGCTCGAAATGTTTACCTAAGAATAGTTGAAAACTGGAACAAGTTAATGCGAATTCCATGTATTATTTCAAAGTTCCTGGAAACGCTCTGTATGGTGGAGCACTTGCCGCACCTTTGTGTCAACCTCTGGACCAAAGCCATTTCTAGTCTTGCTTGGCTATGACAAATCTGTGCGTACTTTCCCACTCTTTTCCACGGTGCTTCATTATAATAATTTTTGTTTTTACACATTGCTCAGTTATATATGTATTCATGTATATTTATGTAGTTATAAGTATGTGTGTGTGTGTGTGTGTTTGTTTGTGTTAATGTTTCATTTTCGTTGCCGATTTTTTCGCTGTTTACCCGCAACAAACACACAAAGCAATGAGTGAGCAAACGAACGAATGAACGAGGAACGAGGAAAGACCGAATCCAAAGAGCAAAGGGCCGGCGAGCAGGCGAATTGAGGAGCGTGCGAAGAAGTGAGCGGAAACAATCGCAAATGGATAATTCATGACTTAATACCCGAGAAATGTTATATTTGCGCGATGCTAATATTTTGAGTTTCTCGTTGATTTCAGTTTGTGTAAGCGCCTAAAGTTGCCGGATATTTGTTGACTATTTGCGAAAGCATTAGTCGCCGGTAACCCAGTGTGTCTGGCGCGAGCGCTTTAGCGTTTGAGCGTGTGAGCGTTTCTGCTCGCTGTTGCTGCTGCTGCTGCCGCTGCTGCCATGGCATGCCATGCCGGCACTATGTAGCAATGGTGCCATGGTGCCTTGGTGCGATGGTCTGACTGCTTGCCGTTCGTGCGTTTTAGCTTATTATATGACAAGTTGTAAACGCCTTGATTTGAACTGATTTTGGCCGACCAAGTGCGAAAAAGGGTGAGGTTCGCTTCACACTTGACAAGGTAACGAGCTGAGGGTGGGGTGTGTGGCTGGGGTCTGTGGAGCGCTTACACTCGTAGCTGGCTGAAGTTGTTACTTTTACTGCATGTCAAAACGCTAATGCAGCTAAAGGCGAATATTGTATAATTTATGTGTGTACATATACATATATATGTATAGCAGAGTATTGTATGTGGGCTTTTTCTTGGAAATGCTGTTGTAATAAAAGTGCATTTTATTTATAAATACGCATTTAAACGTTGTAAAGCCATTTGGCGGCCTCATGACTCCCGCTTATCGCTCAGCGCTGATAATTCGAGTGCCGTGCGGCTTGAAATTAAGCGATTTATATGTATTATACATACATATATATATATACATTCTTCTTTTTTGTATTTTCTGTTTCTTACCTGAGCAAGAGCAACGTATCGCACCCTGTTCCACTACGCTATACAGCGACAGGAAGACATATCATAATGTGGCTTATCTAATCTCGGTGCAGAAATGCAAATAGTAAAAGATCAGCACAAAGACAACCGAGCAGCCAAAAAACAACAACAGCCACCACAACAGCAACAATAAGAAAGACTCACCCCAGTGTAGACGATAAGCAGCAAGGCAGCAAAGCAGAGGAAGCAGAAGAAACAGAAGAAGCAGAAGAAGCAAAGAAAAGTACCCCGATTCAGCGCAAAAGAAAAACTCAGTCATCGTTCTTAGCGGGAAATGCAAACAATCATAAACGGAGTCAAAGCAAATTCTTTGCCGCCGAGATAAGCGACCAAGCAAGCCAACAAGCAAAGCGAACAGTCTTAAAAAGGTCGACACTGATGTCCGATGTCTGCGAAGTCTATAGTCAGCGTCTATATATAAGAATGCTATCAGCATATGCACGGGATGCGCGTAAATATGGCGACTGACTGATACCGAGCCAAATGATACTCGAGCACAAAGACAAAAACAAAAAATAAGAAAATGTACCAAATCAAGAAAAATACAAAAACAAAAATGGCGCATATCACTCTACGCACAAAGACGCGAGCAGGCGACACTGATAAGATTCATGACAAACTGCAGCGAGATTTCATTGCAATCAAAATGACTGATTTGGAGTACACTTCTCTCGCGCTAAGATTAATGACCTTAAGATAGCTTACTTTGTTTTCACTATGCTACAAAGCGTGTTAATTAACAAGAACTACATACCACATGTATACTATATGTGCATTAAACAACAACAACAACAACAAACAAACGAAACTAAAAAAAAAGTGAAACGAGAAAAAAGCACAACAAAATGGCTTGTCACATGTTCCAATCAACTTCAGCATTTTTTCTTTGTTGTCCTCCATTGCCACTATGGCCAACAGCGCCAATGAATCCCTGGGCGCACATAACTCAGTGTCGACCCAAATAGATGGACAGTAGGATAAGTGTCACCTGTGTGCGGATGATTCCCAACTGCACCAGCTAACGCGCATAGGCCAGACTACACAGTGTAAGCGCACCATTTGTACCTCGCTAATGTGTTGGCACGCACAGTCAGCGGCAGTCGCATAGACACACCATCCAAATAATTCCAAGTTTATATAATACGATTTTGAGCCTGAGAAGTGTACTTTTCTTTCACATTACTTTTGGAAACCAAATATTTAAGCTGTAGAGTCGCCACTGGCAAGGTCAGAAGCATTGCGTGTGTGCCTATGCTGATGTCAATGAATGACAGTTAAAAGACGGAAATAGCAATCATTGATCGAGACCCATAAAATTTCAAAATCCCACAACAAACATTCAACAAAGATAAAGCACAAAATTCTTAGGATCAAGGTAAAGTATCCAGAGCAAAGTGTAATAAAATTTAAAGTTTAGCGTTGCTATTCACATGCCACACACTGTACGTGTCCTTATGACAATTTGATGACGACTTTATTTACACTAGTTAAAAGCCCAATGCGAGTTGTTGTCAATAAAAAAAAAAGACTACAACAACAAAATACTCGCATGTCAGCCGTATATCAGACATCAAAATTATTGGGCCTCCAAATTTAATGTGTGTTCTTTGGGGTTGGGTTGGATTGGATTGTGTTGCGTTGTGTTAAATTGAGTTGAGCTGGGGTCTGGGTCTGGGACGGTTCGCTTGCCAATCAAGCGTTCTACAACGAAATAAGTCACCGTGGCCTATGTGCGAGTGTTACTGTATCTGTGTCTGTGTCTGTGTGTGTGCATCTGTATCTGTGACTGTGGCTATGGCTGTTGCTACAGTTGTGTATGACATGTCGTGGTCAACATTCGTTGATTACGTGCATGCCACCTACAATCAGTCAGCCATTACAACTCGCGCTCCTCCGCCCTTCCACCCCGCTGCATAAACCAAGCGCAGCACTTCATCAGCGTGTATTTCGTCAACTACGACCGGACCAGGACGATGATTTTTATTTTTTTATTTTTATGGGAAATTCGACATTTCAGCATTTACGAACGTCGAGCAATAAAACGAAACGAGTGGACTTTTTTTTCATGGGCCGAATCAATATTAGTAATTTGAATTATTCAGAAGACAAATATGAAGCTTTAATGGCCAAACAGCGTGCAATAGCAACAGCAACTGCGGCAGAAACAGCGACAGCAACTATGGTATACGAGTATAGTGAAGCGTCCGAACTGACCGACGCCCACAGAAATTTGCGCCTGTTTGCTTCGAGTACACCACTGCAGGCCAATTGGAACAACGACTCAATAATTTGCGAGTCGCCCAATTTAATGCTGTCGCTGCATGGCCAAACCGAGCAAGAAGCTCTCAACGTAAATGCGGTGACGGCGACGGCGACGGCGACGATGGCTAGGCTATGGCAGTGGCAGGGACGGCGACGTTGCTACGGAGGCGCCAACATATACGCAGCCAATGGCGCTGACGATGTCGATGACGACCATTGTCTCCAAACGAGACGCATTGCAAAATTTTCGCCGACCCGCAACTTCGCCAGGCATGAGTCCCGGCAGCGACATAGCGACACAGCGGCACAGGTAAATACGTCAATTTAAAATCGTGGATTGGATTGTAAGTCAATGTTTGACTTTTGCTCTGATTGATTGCACAACAGCACAGCGCGAAGTGGTGGCCATGCGGCAATGCGGGGGCGTATTGCAGTTGAGTTGAGTGCAACACGCATTTCGTTGGCAACACTCTGCCTGATGGGAGTGTGTAGCAATGCAATTGCAATGCAAAATGAAAGACACTGTTCGCCAGTGAGTAAGTCTAAGTGAGACAGACAGAGCAAGGGATGCAGAAAGAGTGAGAGAGGGAGCAAGTGTGTGTATGCATAGTGTGTGTATGTATACAGGCGTGTGAGTTAAGGGGCGCACAGTTTACGCGATTTACTCCTGGTTAAGTTTGCATAACGGAGTCAATCGTATGAATCAACAATTTTCTGCTGTGCAGGCATAATTTCCAAAAAATTTACGCAAGCACACACGACGACTACGACGACGACGACGACGACTACGGCGACGAAATAGACGAAGGAGACGATGGCAATGGCGATGGTGACGTTACTACAGCAACGCATGGCATGGCATGGTGTGCTGTGTTGTGCTGAAGTGCAGCTGGGAGGTGGTTGGGAGGCGGTTGGGCAAGTGACTGATGAACTTAGTTGGCAAGAGCCGCACTCTTTGCAAACGCACATCCGGTGGTGGCATGTGCAACGCATGACGAACAAAGTGGTAAAGTGGTTAGCTGTTTGTTTGTCATAGCTCTTCTGTTCTTGGCTTAAATGCTTTGCCAATGCATTGCGCCTGTCGAAAATAGTTGTTTGGCCTGCATTTTGGTCAAAACTTTGCCAATTTTCAGTGTGTGTAGGCTAAGAGTTGACCATGTCTGGCTTTGTTCTTGTTTGGTTCCTAATTTGTGCCTATTGTTGTTCGTGTCGACGAAGTTAGCTTTAAGTGAAAAAGCAACAAATTTCTCTAATGTCTTGTATCTCGACTAACATACTTCTATGGCAGCACGATACCCACAAAGTACATTGCTTGGAAGTATAGATAAGAAGTATATATAGTTAGCTGATATATTTTGAAGCATATTTTTAAATGCCTGTCAGATCAAAATCCTTGCCTCATCAAACCGAAATACATGTGATCTTTCACAAACTTATAGATTGTCATATTTAGTCTTAGGCTAAAAGGAGTTTATATATTTCGCAATTAATATTTTATGAAATAAAAGTACATTTTTATGCGTATGGATATTTTATATATTGAGTTACCGTTAGATTAAAGCCCTTTTGAGAGACCAGTATTTTCGTAAAGCTTATTTAGTTTTGTGATTATATACACGTGGCCAAGTGCGACGATGCCCGGCAGCGGCCAATGAATGGACCCGCACAACTTACACTTGGCTAAGCGAAAAGTTTACTTTGTAGCACGAAATATTTAACTTCAGATTTTGATGTGCACAAGCACACACACACACACACACACAGCATATTCACACACAGAGAGCTTTACACACAGCCAGCACATACAGGCAAAATAGACAGGCACGCATGAATGCCTGCCCATGCATGTCTGCATGAAATAGTTTCCGCTTTTAGGCTGACATGCGCTTACAACAACAACAACAATAACAACAACAAAAACAACAGAAGCAGCAGCAGCAACGCTGCAACATGTATTCGGTCTAACCGCAACAAAAGCGCCGTCTATGTCGCCTACAAATATGGCCAGCAATGAACAACCCTTGCACACACATGCCGTTCTGCTTTAGCTTCGACATGGTTGCCATAATATGTACAGGTTGCCTCTTAACTGCATAGCACACACACACACACGCACACGCTCGCATATATGTACTTATCCTGACAATGCTTTATTGCTGCAGCATTCCGTTGTTGCTGCTGATGGCGCTCGTACATTGCGTCACATGCCTCCATAATGCGGAATATTATAAACACAAATTAATTTCGTTTCAACGACGACAGCAACTGTGTGGCAGCAGGCCCTGCATTTGCATAAAATATTTGCATTCTAAAACGCTGATCCCTTGCGCACAACGTCGGACAGCTCTGCCCGAGGCACACTGGTCACTCATTCATTACTGCACAGAGCCGTATTTCCGCATCTCTGGCACTTGGCCAATAAGCTGCGCAGTGCGCACGATGCAGCCAGCACATGTGTACGTACATCGTTGTGATAAATTATCACAGAGGCAGGCATATATCAAAATTTGCTATTCACATTAGGCAGGCACCTTTAAGATTCGTATTTATTGTCTTTCTAATTTATTATGCCAACAAACACAGAGCAAGGGCGGGGCAACACTGTGACATTTGCCACGTACTCAAAATATTGAAAATAATTTGAAGATTTAAAAACTGAGTTTCTACGCTAATATATTCAGTGAATTTGTTCTATTCATGCTTGCTAAATAACTAACATCGTTATGTCAAAGCATATTCTCTGGTTATGCTACTTACATCTTTGGTCGTGTGAATATGAGAATTTAAATTTTAAAAAGTGACAGCGGAAAAGGGAAATAAAAAGGACATTTTTATAAAGATTTTAAAAGAAATATTGGTTCCAACGTGACGGGATGGCATCACCATTATAATGTAAACGTCGATGCACCTACATAACATAAGGTTATAACATATTTGCTTTATTATGATTGCTTAATTATATTTGACAGTTCGAGAGCGTTTGCAGCTGATTTTTGCTTATTATATTTTAATATTTGTTTATTTATAAGCGTAGATTTGACAAAGACGCATAAAGATGATGTATTTTATAATTTACAGCATTAATTGGCGAAAAATCGTTAATTGAATGCAACTAAATGGAACCGGTTTCGTCCACATTTTATTTGCATTCGCGGAAAGTTGTGATTTCAAAATTGTCAATGCCTAAAGTGAAATTCTGTAATAACTCGTGCACCTCGTCGCACAGATGTGACTTTATGCATTTCTGCTTGGCGCTGCAAGTATATAACAACATTTGCGTATGCAGGCATACTATACCATATATACTGGACTATGTACTTACATCAGTTTAGCACATAATTAACCTAAAAATGTAACTCCATCTTGTTTATCAGCGAAAAAGGCGCGCATCTCATTATCACTCGGACGTGAATATCTCGACATGTCTGCCGTTGTTTTTCTTTTTTTTTTTGCTTTTTTTCTGTTAGCTGTTGTGTTTGTTGTTGTTTTACATGTCGTTGCTGTCGTTGCCTTAACTGTCGACAACTATACACACACAGACACACACACACACACACATACGAGTATTCACAAACACACATAGACCGCGCAGACGACAGACGTAGCCATGATGTTTTAAAGTGAATTTGTGTTGAGCTCACATCGTTAAAATATCCGTCAAAAACTTAAGCAAACAGACATAACTACGTGCATTTTAAATTGAACTCGACAAAAAATGTGTTGAAAAAAACATACAACAAAAAAAACAAAAAAACAACGAATTAACCTGCGATCGCCAACAGCGTCAAGTGCTGCTCAACGAATTGTACATACGGCGATCGTTGCGCGACCAAACCCAAATCCAAGCCTAAAAAAAAAAATATTTTAAGCTGAGTTTCGTTTCGTCGTCTCGCACTGTGTGGCTTATTTGCCAAAAAAATTAAAGACAAGTAAAAGTCGTGATTATCTGTTGTGTATTGCTGGCGTATTTATATTGAGTGCTATTAACAAAAACAACAACAACAACACATTTAGAGAGTTAGTACATTATAAAATAAAACAAGAAAGAAAAAAAAACCAAAAAAGAAAAAAAAAGGTGCTTGTCAAAAATACCGCGCTCGGTTGACTACAAATGGTGGATGATGAATTTGTTTACAGAGAAACAGAATTAGTTAAAATACACACAAACTAGTTAAAATCTTTTCCAATTTATTTATTCATTAGATTTATTTTTATTTATGCATATATGTACGAGTATATTCGGTCTCACTTTTTATTTTGACAAACAACTGCGTCACCAAAATCAACACAAAGCCCATATGCCAGCAACAAGTACCCGGACACTGTCCCAACTAAAATTCCTTTTAAATTCATCGTCTCCATGCGAAAATTATTCAATTTAAAGCATTGATGATCACCTCAAAAGCTGTCGCCGTCTGCTTGGATAAACAGAAAAGCAAAACGCATTCCGCTGACTTAGCTGCGCATGCGCAAATGCAATGCACTAAACATTTTCGCAATGCCATTTCGCAATCAATATTGACATACGCGTAAATGTATGGCGAAGTTAAAAACAAAGATTAAAAGAAAAATAATAAAAAAAACTATGCATATACACGCCCAATTCATCATTATCATCGTGAGCATCATGAGCATCTTCGTTTAACTGACGCCAATGATCATTTGGCAATATTATGGCCACTCGAAAAAGCGCTGGAGGGGTCAAGTGCTGCACGACGACGTTGGTGACAACACACTCGACAATCTGCTGCCGCTGCTGCTGCTGCTGCTCCGGCCGCTGCCGCTGTGGTTGTTGTACCTGATCAAGCTAATGTTGTTGCTGCTGCTGATGCTGCACGTACTTAGCATATTTTAGCGGTTATTATGCACAAGTGCAGCCGCTAATTGAAATAGCGTAGACCCGAGGTGCAACTGTCTGCCTTAAAACGCACTGTGCCTGTGTAGGCAGCAACTTGCATTTATTAGTTATCCAACAAATTTGCATTAACTTATGTAATAAACGCATTTTTAATTACTTTATTAAGGTTTGCGGAATATTGTATCTGTTATAAACGTCACTCACGAATTTCAGCTGCAAAATTTTAAGATATTTTCTGTTTATTTATCTCTCTTATATGTAAAAAACCACTTAGGAATTATTAATTTAAATCAGATTTTTTTCCTATTTTACTGCTAACACTTGGACAGCGTTAAAGTGAAAATACGTAAAAAACACAAGAAAATTTTAATACCAGTAATTTTGCAACTTCAACGTATGCGCATAGCAGACTTTCAATGGATATTTAAATGCCAACAATTAGTGAAAATCACGTACAAAATATTTAAGCAATCACAATAAGAAAAGCCAAGTGAAATCATGTACAACAAAGGCGAAGCAGCAGCGCATATGCAGGCAAAGGTGGTCAACGTGCATTTCGTACATATGTAGATACAAAAAAACAATAATAATAGCAACAAAAGAAAAATAATTAACATGTGTACACATACACATACACACACATCTACATACACAAAGAAATGCTCAGTGCAGCTCAACTCTTTTCAGCTTGACTCACTCGAGTTGATGGCTTTTTGATAGCGCGTCGCGTAACTCACAAAAAAGTAAAAAAAAAAAGAAAAGTAAAAATGTAAAATGAAAAATCAAATAATAAAGGAAACCAGTAAGAAGGAGCAAGCAGAAATTTTTGATTGATCTGAAGTGTACACAACGCAGTTGGCTTTCATTATTTCACCCTGACGTGCATCCTTGCATGCTGCCTTGCCTTACCTTGCCTTGCCATGTCTGCCACAGCTACACGTACACGAGTATGTAATTTTTAATGAAACGGGAAAATAAAAAAGAAAACAAAAAGAATTGGAAAATGGCAACATTTCTTTTACGTTGCTTGCAGCGTTTGCTGCATTTTCATATTTATAAGATAATTGAAAGCGGGTATTGCCAAATTAAGAATGCTTGGCAAACAAAAGCCTGCACACACACACACACACAGACACACACACACTCAGAGACTGTTCCAGCTTAAGTGGCTGGACAATATTAACGGAGATTGTGCTGCTGTTGCTGTGAGGGTGTCTGGTGGTGTTTGTGTATGTGTGGAGTGTGGGGACAATGGCAGACAACAGCATATATCCATTGTGTACACAAGAAGCGCTTTATTGTTTTCGCTGGCACACGCTAGTCAGTCCAGCCAAACAACCAATCAGCCAACCCTGCCACACCCACTCACTGCAAAGGCGCAGCAACCACCCAGTCACCCAAGAACTTGTATCCATGGTTCCATACCATTCGATTCAATTCAATTCGAATCGCCTCGACTTTACTCAACCGTATGCGACTCTTACTGGCAGCACGGCACGGCACGGCACGACAAGGCAAAGCACGGTACGGATTTATTAAATTGCATTCGTAGTTGGTTTAAATTGTTTCAACGTACGTTCCCCTGCACTCAGTGAGCCTCAAGCTAAGTTTCTTTGCTAGAATTTGTACTTTATATTTTGTGTATTCTTTAGTTTGTTTTTTTTGTTTTTCTTATTTTTATTATTTTACTTTTTTTTTCTGTGTTTTTAGTTTATTTGCTTTTATTGCGTTTCGCATGACTTTTGCTTGCTTCCTGTTTACAGCAAAATCTTGTACGCGGCTGTTTGCAATTTATAGCAAGAAGTTCCTTTCTTTCCAGCTAAGACGCACGTTCATTTCTTACGCCCTTTCACACAGTTTCACGCTCCGTTGTCTTGTACTTCATCTAAACCGACTATTAGCTTGTTTTTGGTTGTTTTTCCCCATTTTTCTGTTGCTTTTTTCTTCGTTTGCTACGTTGTCTTTTTTTTTTGGCAAAACATTTTTCATTTGTTTTATGCACTGCTTTCGGCCTTGTTTGCTAATACTTTTCGAGCCACTTTCGAGCTACTTTCGAGTGAAACACTACACAAGTTGCAATATCTTGTAGATGGGATGGCTTTCCTTTTATTGAATCGCTGCCATTGGCTTCTGCTGTCTGCCCTGCTGCCAGTTGAAATATTATAAGCTGTAGTGAATATTGAAAAATTAAAGCCAAAAACTTCAATGGCAGCAGGAGCAGCAGCTGCAAAAAAATATATATTTTATATTTTACTCCATTTTACATTTAAAACAAACAGCCATAACAACAACAACAACAACGATGAACGTTTATAGAAAAAACATTCCATAATATGCATAAAAAGGCAGACTTAAACCACATACTCCCAAGCACACCCACGCATACCCATACGCACACACACACAGAGCGAGGCAAACACAAGTTGGAACACTCAACCATGCGCAACACACACTCGCACACCCACACAAAAGGCCCGTACGGACGCAAAGCATATTATAAGAGATTTAGCATTTGTTTGCTTACGGATGATGTATTGTCATCGAGCAGGCCTTAGATTTATGATGGATTCAGTTTGGCTCGTTATGCAAAAAATATTAGAAATATTCTTCTTTTCTTTTTTTTAAAACTTTGCACACACTCACCCCTAAAAATATGCCATAAAATGTTTTATCAAACCGGCTTAGTTGACGCATGCTTAACAGCAAAATAAAAGCAAAAATATATATCGGATGAAAAAATATGAAAAATAACTTCAACCTTTATCATAGCCACATGCATACTCCAGGCCATGCTTTAAGCTACGATCTTTACAGAAGCATAGCTGTTAAATCATTTTGCTTTTCTCACCAGCAGCATTTTACAATACACAAACATTTTCAACAAATATTCAATTTATTGCAGCTTATTTGCATTTCACATGGGTTAATTGTTTCTTGTTTCATGCTTAAATACAAAACCAAATCATTTTCATTGGCTATTTTAGCATACTGTATTGTATCTATTAGCAGCAATCTGCACAAATAATTGCAAAATCAGAAAACGCACAGCAATTAAATATTTCTAACCAAAAACTAACTTAAAAAC
This sequence comes from Stegana nigrithorax, assembly GCA_037044495.1. Classification (NCBI taxonomy): domain Eukaryota; kingdom Metazoa; phylum Arthropoda; class Insecta; order Diptera; family Drosophilidae; genus Stegana; species Stegana nigrithorax. Next base: position 141,452 of record JBAMBQ010004947.1, read on the forward strand.
AATGTATATGAAAAAATCTGAAAAAATTGACTGCACAGAGAAAGTTTATTTTAATGTTGAACCATTTGTGCGAAACAACAAACTTTTGCGCTTTTTTAAAGCAAATGTGTACTAAATATTTTTTTAAATAAATTATTTCATGAAATTAAATGACCCAAAGGCGATGGCAGCAACAAAAACATATACATAGGAAATGAACACTAAAATGCTTTTCCATTTGTTGCTGCTTTTTTTTCTGTTTTTTATTTGTTGTTATTTTTTTATTTTATACTTTTATTTTCTTTGGTACTTTCGGTACGCTGAAGCGGTTACTGTGACGACAATATCTGCAAGTGTTGATGATGCTGATGAAGTTGATGAGCGCGCGGCTGAGGGGGCAACGATTTGCTATTGCCGTTATATGCAAATGGTAAATATTTGAAAAGGATTTTGTTTGTTTATTGTTTGCACACACCTCGCGCAGTGTTAGTCGGTGTTAGCTTTTTAATTATAAAATATTTAACCAAAAACTCACACTTGAGTGCTTGCGTCAAGCAACAGCCCAACTGCAAAAAGCAAATCAAAATATTGCAAAAATCAAAATAAACCAAAAAACCAAAACGACCAAATAAAAAAACAAGGCATGATAGTTGGCAGCAACGTCAACACCCATGCGACACGCCTGCTTCACGGAAATCGTTGCTGCTCTGTGCTCCTCTCTTCTGCACTGTTGCCGTTATTGTTGCTTGTTAGTATTGGCTTTGTCTAGCATAAAAATTTCTAACCGCAAAAATATAAACAACACTAGCAGCAGCCAGAGCAGCAGCAGCAACTATAACAATAACAACAACAAAGGCAACAACGATTTAGCATTTTTAAAAATTCACATAAATTGATGACCACATGCAAATTAAATAGCTGAAGTCAGTATCGAAGTGGCCAATGGGCATAAATGATTTTCATGCATCGACTGCAACTCACGAATTCACGCAGCGGCAACTTAAAAAATAAAAAATGAAAACTTCAAAAGAATGAATCAATTAGCAATCACTTTACCAGATGAATAAAAGTTTCACAGCCTTGTGGAGCAGCACTTAACGGACTTTCCCAACAGCGTCGGAAGTATAGATTTGATGTGCGTTTGGTTTTGATTTGATTTATTCCCAAAAAGGAAAGATAACTTAACTTAGCCTCAGCATTGCACAATAAAACAAAATTTGAAATAATCTTTCTTTCCTAACCTAACTTAATATGTGTCTGGCTTCGTTGATTTACTTAAAGGATACTTCAGAGCGTACCAACAAACTTAATTAATTAAGCAATGATGTCTACAATATAAATATATGTGTGACGTATACAATAGTTGTGATATCTATGAATAATTGCAAAAAAAATCTTTCTCACACTCTGCCTGCCCATGCCTTATATTTGTGTACACGAAAGCGATACAAATAAGCAAACAAGTTTATTGTCACTTTTATTAACTCGCACAGCCTTACCCAAGGCGCGTCTCTAGTCATTCCGAAAATTAATCAAATATTGTCACAACAGTCAAATGGCGCACGTTGCCGTAGGTTGCCATCTATGATTGGCAAAAGGCACAGGATTAACTTGAAGTTCAAGCAACGCAGCATCGTAAAAAAAAGAAATAGGCAACATACACAAGCGGTAAGCAAACAAAGCCTAGCGCCAATGTCAAAAATTGTATATAAACAAACACATGTGTACTTTATACATACACACACACACACACACACACTTACACGTATAAATGTTGGTATATATTTATTTACTTACCTATATATATCTAAGCCAGACAAACATTGCTATAAGATTAACATATGTCAAGCAAATGAGCGTCAACATCAACGTCAGCGCCAACTCCAGCGCCAACGACTAATCAGAGTGTCCGTCTTCGTCTTTGCAATGCACACAAGTGCAGAATTTAATTTAAGCCAGCGAAAATGTTGCAAAATGGGATTGCATACATTTGGCTCAACAATAAAACCATAAATGTGAAAATAATGTGAACTAAGAGCAACAACAACAACAACCGCCGTAACAACAAAAACATAAACTGGAATGCCAACATCAACAGCAAATTGCAATGTAAAAATTGGTTGCGTATACGCAGCGGGGTACATGGCAGGCGAACAAAGCAGCAATGGCAGCGGCAACGGCAGCATTCGCGAATTGCTTTCGAAATGTTACGTTATTTGCACAAAACAGTTACGCAACAACAACAACAGCAACAACAATAATAACAACAACAAAAGACAACAATAAAACCAACAACATCGAGTACCGCAAACTCAATTTTCGAGTTTCATTTGTAAAAGCCGCGATTTTTGATGGAATTTTACATGCGCATGTTTTGCGAGAAGTGCACTTCAAAAACGCTTGGAAAAACAAAAAAAAAAAAAAAGCAGAACAACAAAACAAGCAGAAAAAAGAAAAACAGCCAACACAAAGGATACACTTTACGCGTTTTTCCGCGATACGCGCGTGTAACAGCTTTTTGGGCACTCCAGCAGCAGCAGCAGCGGGACTCGCGGACTGCATACAATCAAATCATTGGCTGAGCAGAATTTGAAACCAGTTGGCCACCATGGCAGCGATCATATATGTGAGGACTGTATGCAGTATTCCACACTTTAAAACACTTTAAACCATTTTCTTCAACGATATAATCACAAAAAACTTTCAGCCAAAACATCTTTTATGAATCCCAGAGAAAATGGCGTATGAAAGAAAATTGGTTCCTATACTTGCTTGTGTCGGTATTTTTATATAAATTACAGTTTCATTACTAATTGTACACACATGTGTATATGCAAGTGTGTGCGTATGTATGGGTGTGCCAAGCAAGATTTATTGCATGTACACAGCGCTCACATATGTATAATGAGCATTAATGCTGCTTTTGTTGTTGTCTTTGGCAACTTAATGTGGAATATTTTTCATGCATGCAGGTTCAGTCGAATTGGCTTTGAGCAAAGCATGCATATGCGCCACGAGGCTTTAGGTGAGTCGTTTAATGAAATATGAAACCGAGTCCAGTAAGCTTTCTTTGTCTGCAGAACTACATCTGCTATGCTTCCAATCAACGCGAAAATTCATTATGATTCAGAGAACATTTTCTAAAAATGCAGCAGACCTTTAAGCGCGATTCTTAGGAGCGTTTGCTAAAGTTTTGTAAAAATAATCATGAATTGTTCTAAAGCGAACTTTGAACAAAGCAGCGAATGGCAATTCAAACTACCCACGCAAGTGTTTGCTCATGTTTGCAAGGTTTGGTGCACATTAAAGTGCAACAATAAATAAATTATTACAAATTTATTTTACAGATTTTGCATATTTATGTAATTAATTTTTAAAATTATCGTAAACACAAATACAAGTCAGCGACAGTGCGACACAGACTGTGGCCAATAGCAGCCTACTGAAATATGTGAAAAAAAAGCAAAAAACAACAAACAAAGAGAAAACAACAATAAAAGCAAACAATCAACACGCTCTGCCGGCCGTTATGTGCATTAAGCTGCCTCAATGCATTTGCGACAATAAAATTAATAAAATTAAATAAAGCCACATTACGGCCGATTCATTTGCATTTTGCGAGCGTTTAAAAGCGAAAAGCTGACATTAAAATGCTTTAATCTGCCCATCACAAAAACAAAAACCAAATTCAATTAAAAATAAAGGCAACCAACTAAAATGAAGCAACCAACTCAATTCACTGGCAAACATATTTGTCGCTAATTGGACATAACTCGGCATGCAATGAACAAATTATTAATGTCCTTTTTTTTTCCTTTTTTTACTAATTGCGCTCACATGCATTTGCGCCTAAGCAGACACTGCACCACCTGACTCTCAGTAGCTGCACTGCAACTGCTGCTTGCTCCGCGGCCCAGCGGCTGCTTAAGCACAGAGAAATGCATATTGCAAGGCTTAGCAGAAGGAAAGTGCCTTAAGATGCTCTGCAGCAACGCAAATGACTTTGAAGAGGCAACTCTACATAACATGGCATGTAGGGCATTGTTAAAAATTCATTTTATTGTCCTGCATACAGCATGCAGCCGACGAGAAGTTGGCAAACACAGCTTTTGCAGCAGCAGTCTAACTTCATATGCCGCGCGAACAAGCGAACAGGCGAACTGTCGAACGATCCGACAGACAGATGCAAGGCGCAGGCAGGCAGTTAGACGGTAAGGCAGCAGATAGACAAGCAGAGAGATAGTCAGGCAGTTGGCTTAGGGATAGTAGGCAAGCATGCAGCAGCGCCAACATCATTTCCGTTAGAGGCGACTGAATATAATAAGAGCAAGATGCAAAGACAGCTAAGCAAACATCATCATCATGGCTGCAGCGGACGCAACCGTAGCAGCAGCAACAGCAGCATCAGCAGCATCAGCAATGGCAGCAGCAAGAATGCTGCGTTCTTTGCAACTGCCGGGGCAGCATGAGGCATAGGAAAAAAAAAAACGAAGCACCGACTGGCACGGCTGCTGTTTGCGCTTTGTACAACGGATATTGTGGGCTCCTGCCACGCTTAGAGGTGCGTATGAGCCTGCGAGTGGATGGGTAGCACTCGGCTACGCAATGGCGACAGCGACATATGCGCATGCACGTACACCTATGTGTGTATATGTGTGTGCGTGACACGATCCTTAAGACTGCAACTGGCAGACACACTGAGCGAAATATATTGCAGCAGCAAATATATAAACAAGAATAGCGTGTGTTGGCATATTTAACGGAAAAATCAATTTCCTCTTAGTTGCTTAATTGCAGATTCGTAGGCTCTTTAACAGAAAGTCCTTATAAATTGCTATTAATTTTTAAACAATGTAGTGCTGTATTTAATTTTTTATTTTATAGTTTTTTTTTTTTAATTACTTCGCTCGGATCGTGCAAGTGGCTCCATGGGCAGCCAAGGGTAGGAGCTGCAGTCGAGCATTTGCTCAAATAGTCTGTTGGCGCTTTCCGTGGCAGTGCAAAGTGGAACAAAGCAAAGTCATCGCAGCAAACATTTTGCACACGCTCGCGGCTATAATAAGCACAGCATGGCACGATAAGGCAGCAGAGCAGCAAAGCAGCACAGCAGCAGAGCATTAGAGCCTACAAAACGCAAATCCTTGGCAGCAACCGTAAAGCGGTAAAGTGGTCAGGTTGATTGTTATACAGCAGCCAGCATGGCGCCGCAGGACAATGCGCGACCAAAGCTACTTGACAGGAATCGTGCGCAAACAAACAAAACCAGCACAAGACGAACCAACCAAGGCAAAGCCAAACCGAGTCCGGCCGAGCCAAGTGAAGTGGAGTAGAGTGGAATGGAATGGAGTCGAGTTGAGTTGCGTTGAGTCGAGACCACGTAACGTAATTTGAAGCGGCCAGTAAGGAAGCACAACAACGACAGCAAGAGCAACAATGACGATGCCGGCCGTCGACCAACGACGACGACCGATGACAAACGGCAGACGACAAGTGCACACGCAAATAACCGCGAGCGTTTGTGTCCTTTTGCGAGCAGATGTGTGTCCGTGTGCGTATGTATGCCTGATTAAGTCGGAGAATCTGGTTTAAATCTCAGCGAATAGTTTAAGTGATTCGCCTACGGAACAACCCTCGGAGTTGTGTAATAAAAACGTGCAACGAACAGGATTTGCCGAGGCTGCATTTGTATTTGAGAATCATCAGAATCGCAACAGTTGGAATGTCTGATGTCTAATGTAATTAAAAAGGATACGCAAAAACCATCAATAATGTCCTTTGTGCGCGCACACAAAGACACCTCAACAATTTATAAATATTTAGCCAGTCGGCCCTAAAGGACATCTTCTGCAGAAAGGCAAACGCTACTTCTACAGCACAGGACAAAGCAGAAAACACACAAATACGAGCAAAACAGCAGCATAAGGCAGCACAGAAGACAGAAGACAGCAGATAACAAACAAAGAGGACAAGAAAACGATGAGCCAGGAAATTTAACACAAAAACCAAAACGAATTTGTCATCATTTCTATTTTGCCGCATTCCACACCGAAAAGCGAAACGAAACCGGAAAAGGCAAGCAAAGGACACAGCGTCGGCAGTCAAGACTCGCGACAGTCGAAGAACTCATCAATGAGGCAACAGCCAAGCAAAATAGAATTTTTGCCAAACTGTTTCTGTCCACCACTAAAAGGCAACTAACAACTTTTGTGACAGCGCCTTGTGTGCTCCTAGCAGGGCATGAATGAAACGTATCCTTGTTACCCGGTGCACGTCGGCGTTTGTGTCTCCCGCTGCGTTTGACAAAATGCACAAACCCACCATACAAATCGCATTACAAGGCATTTGACTGCGCCCGAACTAATTACCGGCAGCGCATTGTGCGCCGTTATCCTGGCACACACGCACACAGCGGGACATCCTTTATTGGTGTCAAGGCGCAATAAATTTCACACCAGTTCGATATTATCTCTGTGCGAACTGTGCCAAACCCAAACTGCGTGTAATGACCTTTTACGCAATGTTTGCGGAACTGTTTTCGCAGGCAGTTACAAGGAATCGACTTGAATGCGTACAATAATCGACCTTCTATCTCGATCCAACTGCATATAACACGGCCTATCAATATGCGTTGTGCAATTGTCTAACTCAATTTCCATTGAAAGCTATTTAAGAAGGACGTTAATCAATATTTGCTGCAAATCAACGTATGCAGAAAAACGAGGTTTGTCACATTAGTTAATGAAGTCATAGCATATTGAATGGGTAAAGGACTCTGCTTTGGAAGGTCAAGCAAGTCATTTAGTATAACTGGGTTTAGTTTAAAGATTACGTGTTTCAAAATATTGAGTCTCCTCTTTTTAAGGGTTCTGTCCGTTAGATCCAAATAAAAAAATCAACTAAACTTATGTTTTTATGCATCTTTGGTAAGATCTATTGGCAGACTTTGAAAGATTTACCAGTTTCACTAAAGTTTGTACTTCGTCAAGTCCTCCTCCTGACTCGTGCTGCCCTGTGGTTGCTACAGCAGTATGGCTTTTTAAATTATAAATCAATGGAGCATTTAATTTATCAAATATTCCTAATACAAAATTCATATTTCCATTTCTTAGTTAGCTATTAACAATATGAGTCTTAGAAGGTAATTATTTTTTGCTTGTCAATTCCGTTTAGGTATGTAAATCGTTTCCGAAACTCATAACAGATACGAAAACGAATCCATTTGTTCCACATCCACTATTCGACATGGAAACACTTCAATTTAGGGGCCATTAATCTCATTGGAAAAAAATAATTAAGACAATGATAATGTTATTAGACTGTTTAACTTACAAGCATTGTCTTGTTTTTTTTTCCCTCTATTTTGTTTTTGTTTTTGTCTTATTGTCGATTTTCTAAATAATCTATTGTCATGTCGCGGCAACTGTGCGGCGTGTACAAATATTTAAAGCGTGCTAAATATGTATCAGCTTCAGCTAAGCAAACAACAAGTCAACAAATTATTTAAAAAAAAAATGGGAAAAAAAAATTCAAAAATGTTTTTTTCGAATGCCTTTCAGTATTTGTTGTCGATTCTAATTTTCCAAGTTGCTTTTTTTCGTCACTTCTCTGGCAATGATGTTTGCACAGTTGTCGTCTTTTGCACACACACAAATTCAGACGCCATTCAAGTGACATTCAAGTTAAACAATTTTTTTTCTATTTTATTCTACTTGATATCGAAGAAAAAAGTTTTTAATAAAGGTTGATAAAAAAGATAATAAACACTAAAAATAGGTAAACATGATCAGGCAAACGTTCTGGCATGCTGACGACGAAACAAAAACAAAAACAAGAAGAAAAAAAAACGGGAAAATAAAAAGAAAACATAATATAGCCTCATAAATGCATCAGTTCCGTAGACAATTAATTATACAGTGACACCTACTACAAGCGTACATAGGTAGGCCTACATGTGTTTGCCTAAGCGAAGTATCATTCACAACATCAACTTGGCTGATCTGTTTCTGCTCGAGTCATAACACACGTCAAATGTTTGCACACCCGCTTCAACGCACAATGAACAGATAAAAACGTGTACATGTATATGTATGTGTAGGTGTATATGTATGTGTGTTTATGTACACACAGAAGCTACAGCGAGAATCAAGGCAAGAGGAGCGCATGGGGGAGACGAGTAAAACTGCTTCTAAATACAATTGCTCATTTAGCCCTTGGCTATTACAATGCCAACAACATAACCCGGCCCAAAGTCTTTTTATGCTCAATGCTACCGAAATCTAACAATACTCATATGTATCTCATAGCCATACTCGTACTGAAAGAAAATGCCTTTACAAAAAACATCCGGCGTCGCTGCCAAAGCCAAACGCACAATGACAACATTTATTTATTTTATTATTATTTTGTTTTTGGGTTTTTCTTCTTTTTTTTTTCGGACTCTTTGCAACAGACGCACATTGAATGTAGATCGGCTAAATGGCGCAAAAGATCGTTCCGACGCTGCGCAAAGGCTCAACTAGCCGCATGAAAAATACCAAAGCCAACATTACGAAATGTTTGCACAAAGGAGAAACATTGCCTAAGAAACTGTTTCCGTTTTACTTGATTTGCATAGTCAAGTTGCTGGCTAGGCCCAGTTCAGTTAAGATCTTTTGATCCGCATTCGAATTCGAATTCGTGTAGCGGCGCCGCGGGTCACGTACTGCACAGTAGCGGATGCTGTATGGCAGCCGCGTCTGCCGCAACAAAAGCGCACAAGTGCCGACAAAGCTTTGTGCCAAGCAATTGTGTAATTGTACTAAGTTGTTTACGCAGCAACGTGCGTGCAAGTGATCGCCGAAAACGAGGCCAACACTTTGGCTTCACTTGAACGACGTCATCCGTGGCATACAAATCGGCACGGCACAGCAAGCCAAAACGAAACAGAATTATGCATATTGGCCAACTACGCAATCGCTTCCACCAGCAGAGTACTCGACTCGGGGTGAAGACGGTATAAAACTGTTTTTAAAACTCTTATCACACAAGTCATTGATTTTAGTTATTATTTAAGAATTTATTTAAATGATGTCATATGAAACAATGAATCCTTACATATAGTAAAAGAAACCCAGCTCCATAAAGAGCATTGAAAAACCCCTTCTGCTTCAACGACGAGCCCAAACAACTGTTTTTACAAAGAGATTTTCCATTGAAAAGTATTTCTTCTAACTTGACAATAATCAAGTATGATTGCTAAATGGTTTCCGTGTCGTGCAATTTTGTGCAATATGCCTAATTAATATTTTTAGCACATTTCGCCCAACTGACTGACAATAAAGGCTAAACCATTTAAAACAATAAACATTTGCTGGCAAAAAAATTGGAAATGCTATGCAAAAGAACTGCGAAATTGTTTTGTAATTGATTTTCATTTGGAAAATGATCCAATTGAGTGAATGATTTTTTGCACACACTCTCTCTAATTAATCCTTATGCCGACAAATACAAACACAAACACACGCGAAGGCACTCACACATGCACACATGCAGGCAGGCAGGCAGGCAGGCATTCGCATACACGAACAGTTGCACAAATGCAAATACACTTAAAGAAGGTGCGGCAGGACGAGACGCTGCCAGCGATGATGTTGGCGACGGTGATGGCTGTTGGTGTTGGTGACGTTGCCTGCTGTCGGAACGAGCCAGCGTTGAGTAGAGTAGACCAGAGCAGAGCAAAGCAAAACGACTTGCTGTGTACATATTTGTGCAGTTATGTTCACATTTGTACTGATCATAATGTACACATCGTGAGCGAGCGAGGGAGGGGGCGGCTGCGGCAGCAACGGCAGTCGTGGCAACGGAGCGTGAAAGAGCAACAACAAAAACAACAATAACAACAGCAGCAGCAGGAGTAGAAGGTGTGAGCAGGACGCTGGAGGCCAAGAGCCCAGAGGAAGACAGAGACAGAGACAGAGAGAAAGAGGCGCATGTATATAGATTTCAGTCAAACACTCGAGCAAGCACAGACAAATTCTATTTGCAAACATTTCACTTGATTTGCAAGCGAGTAGCAGCTCACAGCTCACAGCTAGCAGCAGCAAAAGCAAAAGCAGCGACAACAGCAGCAGCAGCCATGAAAACTCGCACAAGTGGGTGGCAGCAATCACATATATACACACACACACACACACACTCACTCGCATATAGTAGTACACTTATATCCTGATAGTCAACGCATACACAGGAACCCACGTCATGCCACACCACAGCACATCACACCACGGCAGACTTGGCCACGCCATGCCACGCCGACATGCTCGCCCCAATTCGCCTCAACGTTCCGTTGACATTTGCTGGAGCACTCGCTACGAAGTGGCTGCCACGCGAATGCAGGAAGTTTGCTGCTGCCGGCGCGCGGCATAATGCAGACCGTGCGAGGCGTTCAAACACTGAAAATAAAATTGTAGCAAATTTAGAATTGCCCAAAGCAATAACTGTTGGTGGGGTTTCCAAAGTAAAGTCTCATCTTTTATTAACTACACAGCACACCTTTTTAACTGACTCATATCATATGAACTGGTACAGTTACGCATAAGGATAGGTCGCGTGTTTTCTTACGTCAATAAGTGCGAAATGAATCCGCAGCTTATGAATATTATTAAATTGGTACAAAATGATGCATAACAATTGTTGAAAATTCGAAAACAATATTTTGTACGTTACTTCACATATATGGCAACAGAACCAGATACAATTCTTGTGACGTTTTCAATTTACTTAAATATTTAATTAAATTCATATTTCGACATCGACACGTTTGAAGAGCAAATAAACAGGCAGCAGGTGCTAACGCGAACGCACATGCCTTGACTCAACGAAAGCTCATGCTGCTCATGCTCTCGCTCCCAATTTGGACCACACTTTGAATGTGCCAATTAATATACGCATTTCGCTAGCGAAACACTTGCCAACTAAAGCAGAAACCCAGACACACAAAGAATACATACTCGAGCATGCATGCGAGAACCGTCGGAGCTTGAACCAGAGATTATAGGTATCGGAGTGTAACACTGCAGATGAGCTGGCCGAGTCATTTCCTGGCAAAGAACTCAAATTTAACGTCAGTTATTTTTCTTAATGTAGCAGACTGTGATGATGTCAAGGACGAGGCAGGAAGACGACAACTACAACGTTGAGAACGATGGTGATGGTGATGGTGATGATGATGATGACGATAACGATGGTGATGACTATGGCGATAAGGACAACGAGGACGCTGAGCACCAAAGTTGCACTCGACAAATCGAAATTGTGTGCTCTGGCAAAATATTGGCACAAGAAATCATTCCTTCCTGTTGTTGTTGTTGTTGCTGCTGCTGCTTCTCCTCCTCAACCTGCAACTGCTGCTGGTGCTGCTTGTGCTGCTGCCATTGCTGCTGTTGATGTTGACGTTGATGTCGGCACACTGCTGTTGACTGCTTCTGCTGCGCCTGCTGAAGTAGTCATCGCTGGCGTTGATGTTGTAGGCGGCATGGTTTGCCGTTTGGCGTTGATTCATTTGCCAACTTGTCGCAAAATGTTTTAATATTTTTCAAGTCGCGCTGAGCTGCCGATGATCACTGAGTTGAATGAAATTAAGTTGAGCACGAGTTGAGGGTCGCTGCAATGTTGCGTGCTTAGCTGGGCGCAGTGCGCGGCGATACGTCGGCTGACTAACGTTTCACTTTTAATCTTTACATGCCTACATACATTAATCCGCAATCTGGCATCAGACATCAGGCATCAGGATGCTCAATGCTGGATGCAACGTCACGTGGACCAAGCAAACAGCTGCACGCGCGCAATCATTTCGTTTTGGGAAAATCCCGCAACGCGATTTTCTAAAACCAAAACAGCAAAGCGAAAAAAAAACAAATGCAAAAAGCATGCAAAGCCGACGAAACTTATTATCCTGGGATTAGTTGTCTGTTATGCGTGCGATGTTTGCTTATTTGTTTGTTGTGAGTTTGCTTCTTTTTCTCGTTTTTTTTTGTTCTGTGATGTTTTTTGTTTTGTTTGCTGTTGCTGTTGTTGCTTGTTGTTATAAGGCAAACAGTTGAGCGACGTCCACTTGTTTTGCTTGCAACTTAACATGAAATTAAAAATTTGTAAAGTGTTTTCGCTTAAATTGCACACGAGCAGCAGCAGCAGCAGCAGAAAAAAAATAACAAAATATGGGAGTCGTATGGCGCAGTAGGCGTTAGAGGCGTTTGAGGCGTTGCAGGCGTCGTGTGTGCACAGCCCAGGGGGAGCGTATGTCCGTCCATTTCGAGGGACGACTCTCGGGCAGCCTTAATGACTGCTCAAAGATAGCTTATTTTGCAGCTAGTTCCTGCGTCAGCCGTCAGCCAACAAACGGCATCCGGCATCATGTCGACTGCTCCAATGCCTTTTGCACCGCACCATGCAGTCCGCACTCACCCGACACCCGCTGCTGCCATATGCCATGCCAACTTCTTGCCAGCTTGCCAACTTGCTTTAGTTGCTTGCTTACTTGCTTTCTTTCCTGCCACTTCATCGTCTGTTTGCACGCTCATTTGTTTGTATATTTGAACTTTCTCCTGTTTCGTTTGCATTCGCAAATATTCCTGCTGTTGCTCTCTCTCTCTCTCTCTTTCGCTCTCTGTCCCACTCTCTTCCTCATACCCTCCCCCTGTCACGGCTGCCTACTGCCTGCTGCTACGTCAGTTAACTCACACCCAAATCGTTTCGTTTCGTTTCATTTTATTTCGTAAATTCAGTCGCTGCCATGTAACCTCTGCCGCATTCATTCGCTTCTTCATTCGTTCACTTGGGAGCTGTCTAAGCGCTGCTGTTTTTTTTTCCTACTGCTGTTTCTTCTTCTGCTACTGCTGCTGCTGCTTCTGCTGTTGGTTTTTTTTCTTGCATTTTGTTGTTGTCCGATTTGTTGTCGTTGACCGTCCTCTGGCATCTCTGAGCGTCTCCCGCTTGCGCTTGTCATTTTACATTTTTACACAAATTTCGTGCGAGTCGAGCTCTGAATGCGAGTAGCTGCTGCTGACTGACTACTGTCGGGGGTCATGTAGCAAGTGGCGCTCGTTGCATTGTTGGCCAACGGGGCGTGTCTGTGACGCCTAACACCGTTGCTACGTTTGCTGTTGCCGTTGTTGTTCTTTTTGTTGTTGTTGTTGCTGCTGTTGGCATTGCCATGTTTATGTTGTTGACGTCGTCTCGGAGGCATGCCATAGACTGTCTCCGTGTCTTGTCTCTCGCACATATCCATCAAGTATTTGGGTTTGTGTAGTGAATCGAACAAATATGTTTACATTTAGCACATGTGCAATTATTTGATTAAAACTGTAAAAAGCACACAAAATCAGGCAAAAGTTTACACACACACACACACTCTCACACACTCACTCACTCAGTCACAGTCGTTCACATACTCCGACGCTCGTTTGCCCGTTCGCACACTCGCAGGATGCGCATTGTACGGCGCCGCACGAAGTAAAGCTCAGCAAAGGATAAGAGAAGTGTTTGACTGGTGACTGCAATGCGCTGACACTGTGCGGGTAACAGGGCCACGCAGACACACAGACAGACAGCCAAAACAGACGGACATACAAATAAAGAGACAGACAGACAGACAGACAGGCAGACAGCCGATAAGACAACACGGTATGCCAGTCAAAATGGACAAGCGGACAGACACACACAGCGGGTGCTGAAGAGTCAACTTAATGCGAAATGAAAACAAATTAAAATCAAACTTTCGAATTACTTCGAGTTTCGCATTTCAATGTAAATTTCATTGGGTCCTCCACTCCACTCCTGCCACTTTTTTGCCGAATTTTTATTTTCGTTTCCCATCAACGGCACTTCGACTAATTTGTTGTGCATTGAAAACACCATGAAGACTCGCTGCAGACACAGACCATTGGAATTTAGGCTGTGCCCTCAAGTCCCAGTTAACCAAAGATGACTTTTGCTTTGCTTTACTGTATTTGAAGTTGCTTCAATATATAAATTTATTCATATATTTAACTCTGGCTCACTTTATGCTTATGTTATTCCCTAGACAAATCAATCCATACATCAAAAGAAGGTGAACTAATTGGCAGAGCAGCTGAAGTTTGAGACTCTGGATGTGTTCTTCAAAGATCGCTGTGAGCTGTAGGCCGACATTAACTTTAATAGAGTTTTTCTTTGACTAAAGCCTATTTATAATGGATAAAATCCAATAATGAGATGATGTTACATTTATAGAGCAGCCCAGCCTAAAGAAGCACTTCAAAGCTTCTTACAAGCTCTAGAAGCACAAGTCCAAAATGGTATAAAATATTTCCTGTCTATATAGGGATACAGGACACACCACACTGAGCATGCCATACCCCTTCAATCAGTTGACACTTGCATTAGGGTAATTCACAGAACTTCCATTCTTTACAAATTTTCAATTGATTAACGGCATTCAGGTGCAATGGGTCGCTGTTTTGTTTCATTGTTATTGTAGTTGTTGTTTAGTGTTGCGCTTGTAATTTTTTTAATTCAAGTATTACAAAACAGAAAAAATTAAGTGCTACCGGCATAAACAATTCGCAATACAAAAAACCCAGAACAGCGAACTGCCAGTTGTATTTTTATTGTTTTTTGTTGATAATAATAATAATGTTGTTGTTGTTGTTGCAACTTGCACATGTCACTGTGCTTATTTAGTGGTTGTTGTTGTCGTTGTTGTTACGTTTTAGCTGTTATTATGCGACCCTGCCACCGCAATAAACCTTAAGTGCCACTGCAGCAGCCTCTTCTATAAAACGGTTTTGCTTTTTTTTTGGTTTGCTTTGTTTTTTGTTGCGAGAGCCAACCGCCTCGTCTTGCCTTTGTTATTGGGCGTTTTATGTTTAATTTTCGCATTTTCCGTAGCATTTTCATCTTTGATTGACGGACAAACAATTTATCTCGATGGCACTTCAGCAACGTTTCAATAAAAAGCAACAACACAAAGCCCTTCTGCCTGTCGAAACCACCCGAAGCCACCCCGACGACACACGACAGGGACACTGTAAGCAAGCAAGAGATGACAGCAGCATCAGGAGCAGGGAGCAGCAGCAGCACAGTGCCAGAGTGAGAGAATCGCGATGGCTTGGGGTAATGTGAAGTGGTTCCGTGTCGAGTGGTGTGGGTTAGCAGGCAATGAACGATGAACACTTGAATGCTAACCGCAACAATATTTTGATATTTTGTATTTATGAATAGCAACAGCCAAAGCATACAGCAAATCAACAACAGCCACAAATGCATAGTGAATGGGCATCGAGCGCAGGCTGACGACGCTGTCACTATCGCTGACCGTGACAGAGACGCTGACAGGGATAGTGACGATGACGGCGACGATGACGCTGGCAGTGACGATGTCTATGATTTAGTGCACTAGAGACTGACATACGGCGTTGCTTGCATGTGACATTATTTGCTCGATTTTGGATAGCGAACGCCTCTGAGAAATTTACAGCGAAAAGAAGGAGAAAAAAATAACAAGAAAACAAACATGGAGACAGTACACTCACGTTGACCACCAACGTTGTCACCTTGCGACGACTTTCGCATTCAAATTTTGAAATCAATCAATAAGAACGACAACAACAACTCCCGTGTCTGTGTGCGTGTGTGGTCCCGGGCATCAAAGCAGCGACGCCGCCGGCACCACCGTAGCCAACACTGACACCGTCCAGGCACAAACCAGTGTCCAACTAATGGTCACATACGTCTTTTCAGCTAAAGTGGCACAACTCACGGACGCAGTCCGCAGACACCGCACAGGTGAAATTTACCACTTCAACTGGCTAAAAAAAACATTTCAATTTTATTTCTTTATGAATTGGTTTTTGTTTTGTTTTTCTTTCACTTTTTTCTTTTTGTTTTTTGGCCTTTTCCAGCATTTCATTTCATTGACCATGGCGGCCGGCATTCGGCACAGCCCAGCCCGGCACGGCACTCGCGACTTCGACGGCAACGGATGTCGGCACAAATGTGTGTAAACAGCGATTCCATCAGTTCAGTATTTTTTTTTTTATTTTTTTCAATTTACCTGCCTGCCGACATACATTGTCGTTCGTGCATTGGCTGAGATTTGGCTGGGCATGCTGCATGCAGCTATGCGGCACTCGCACAATAATATGCATAAATCTCAACTGCACCTCATCTACACCTTTGGCGAACCTTTGTCGGTCTCGCACGATCGATCTTTTGCCGCTGTGTCAATATTTTGTTTGGCTTTCATCTCGTACCAAGCAGCGGCGAGCAGCCGCACAGTCACGCAGTTGCTGCTCAGCGAGGCTGGCTATGCTGCCGCTGCTTATTACCTGGTCACAAGTGCTGCACTGTGCCAAGTGCCACGATTTTCAACGCGGTAGGTTGGCCAAGGCGAGACGAGGCAGGCACGCAAATTAGAATGCTTGCAACGCACGTCAAGTGCAGTTGAAAAAATCACTTCAAAGTGTGCCGCAAAATGGCGACTGAGGACATTCCTTAACGACGAGTGTCTGTCCCAATGTCAGTCTGGCTGCATAGCCAAGTTGCTCTCATGTTCGTGCATCTGCCAATTGGTGCCATGGGAGTAGTAGGTATTGGTATTGGCATTGGCCGTCGGTGCATCTGCTCGGTAATTGATTTCAAGTGGCTGCGCGCAAAAAACAGGAAGTCAACGGCGTCGCGGCGCTGCATTCGCCAACTTCAATTAATTTGTGGCATATGTCGCCAATTAGAAGTTATCAAAAGTTCGTCAAGAGGCTAATGCCTTGTATATTTTAATTATTAGCAACTGTCGTGCATGGAACTCAAGGCAAGGTAACACTTTGTTTGCACTTTATGATAGTCATAGAGAAACTTTCTTCAATGACTATTCTAGCAAAATAGAATACCCTTTTGATAAATGTAAAAGGAATAGTGGCACAGATCTCTGATTGCAGACTTCTTTAATCGATTCCTGCAAACTTGATTTTATGTACTTTGATAACCTCATTTGAAACTTATCTCAAGAATATAAGAATAATTTATATCTTGGCTAAAGACATTCGATAACAAACAAAATAATAATAGTCCAAGAGCAATGGGCACATCATGCCATAGCAAACACGATGTGTCTTATCAACACAATAAAATCAGATAGGTAATCAAAATCGACACTTTAAATAGAATATCGCACTTCAAATTATTAAAAATATAAACTCACAAATAACAGTGAAAATGTTTACCTTTGATCTCACCGAAATGTTTATATCATTAACTATCGTACACCCTATGGGTGGGTTTCCCATAAGTTTGATTCACGCTGATGTGAATACAATATAATTTACATGGACAGACTTAAGCATTTTAATTGCTGACACGTGTTTTAATTCCTTTTAACCTACTCTAAGGTAAAGTGAAATTATGAAATACGATTATGATAGTCGGCACTGCGAGTTCCTTATCAGTACCATACTTAATCTATTGACACAAATTCTTTAAAAGACGCAGCAGCTAAGCTGTAGAAATAGTCACTGAAGTTACTCTTGCCATCCTCATTACGGTTTCCGATCCAAGACCACAATTATTAAGGATACAAGAATACAACATTGTGCTATCAATAAATAGGCAGAGAGTACTTAAAGCTTTCGTGTTTAAAGTAATAAAATTCAAATTTAAAAGGCATAAACAAAATGTATTGAGTTACCTAACACGAATGAAGGAGCCTCCTTGGCAAAGCGCGGCCCTGGCGCTTTAAAGCACCAATGTGCAAATTTAAGTTAAAGAAAAAGAGGAGAAAAAAAGTAAATTCAATTCGTCTGAAGTTGAAACGTGGCACAAGCGCCATTGAAGTAAGTGAAAATGCCGCCGACAAAGGCCGCTCTTAGGGCGGCAGCATCTTGGAAGAGAATTAAAGCAACGTGTGGTGAACTGTAGTGTGGTGCGGTGTGGTGGGGTGTGACGTGGTCGCTACGCTGTTGAGTTTTCTTTTGCTCTGCGCTTGCAAAGCTATAACCATGTGCCAACTGCCTTTGAGTGTTGAAAGAAGCCACTGAAGACGACGAAGCTGTGCCTGTGCCTGTGCGTTGGTTTGAAAATCATTTCTGCTACAAATACGAAATTTCGCATCCAAGATGGAAGAAGCAGAGCCACATGCCGCGTGTGCTGAGTTCGTGCGTGAGTGAGTGAGTGTGTGTGCTCTTGTGAGCATTTGTATCAGATTATGAGTAACATTTTCGGCCATGTTTGTTTACTTTGCTCCGCCTCGTCGGATGCTGCTACGACGCTTTGTGTGCATGATGCATCTCTTTCACTCGTGTGCGTACGGCTGTGACTCTCTTGCGCATGTCATTAGCGAAGGCTGTTCGAAACGTTCCAGTCGGCTGCAGACTCATTTGCAGAACTTTTCGTACGCCACTCGAACGTCCCTTATCGCCATCAGTGCTGGCTGACGAAGATGAAGAACTTTACCCTGCTGGCGCCACGTCACCCCTCACCGTACTAACTTTTGCCTTTCGACGGTCTGTCTGTCTGTCTGTCTGTCTGCGTGTGTGCTGCGTCTGTTCCAATCTGCGATTTCTTGCTTAGCAGCAGTTTCTTCTGCAATGCAGCAGCCTCCGCCTCAGTAGCAGCTGTCTTTGCTCTTTATCTTTTTTCCTTTCTTTTGCAGATAACTTTAAAATGTTCTAACAACGTCGACGACACCCGAATTGCATTAAATCGCAATTTTTGACACAGGGCCAGTCTCTGCGAGAGGCGCCGCCTGCTGCTGAGTGTGCTGCTGCTGCCTGCGCTGGATCCTAATTACATTTCACTAGATAAATTGTAAAGTTTCGTTGCGCTTCCTTGAGTTCTGCTGTGTGAGTTGGCGGCGTGTTGTCTCTACTGCCGCGTGTCCTTCGGTGCTGCTACGGCTGAGTGCAAACAGCAGCCATCTGCTGCAATGCAACTGCAGTAAGCTGCATGCGGGGCAGTTAGCGGCAACTGAGACGCACTCGCATCACATGAACTGCAGTGACGCAATTCTGCTTCAATTTCATTGCTTTTAAATTTTAAGTAATCAAACCCCCAGCAGCCGCATGCACGAATTGTAGGGCAGACGCATTCTACCAAGGAGCCGCATAAACTGCTCAAACTTCTATAAAAATCCTACCAACAAACAAAATGGCCAAAATGCAGTTTTTTCTTTGATCTAAGTACAGTCGAACTCCTCTATAACGAACTCCTCTTTTTCTGCCACTTTCTTTTCTGGAAAAACTCGGTAGGGAAAAATCATTCTCCCGCGGACGGAAGGAATAACGGTGGCAGAACACAAGCCACATGCAAATCTTCTTGTTTACCGGGGGGGACATCCGGTGTTTCGAAAAACGCGACTTTTCCATTTTTTTTGGGGAAATTGTTGTGTTCGCGGTGATTGACGTTGAACGTGCTGATTGACAACGGAATCAAGAAGAGTAATTTCGGCAAGCGCATGATCGAAAGCGAAGTGTGTCGCTAGATGACACGGGTACGAAATAAGCCAACACAGACGACTGACGGACGCAGAGACGGCCGAGCGGCAACTTGCGAGTGTGTGCGTGCACACCGACTCGCAGCGAAAGTCGCGTTCTTCCTCTTCCACGCGCTATCGGCCATTCCTCCATTCCCGTCATTTTCTGCAATTATCGCGCGATTCCTCTTTGTGCTGCTCGTCCGTGTGCGCGTTGCCAACTACTCCGAGCGACTTACGGCGACATTGCGCATCTAGCTGTCCGCCAGCACTGCACTGCAGAGGGTGCTAGTGCGTTAGTACAGAGAGCTTGGAACATGCCGACTGATGACCAAACACACTAGCTGATGACTACAAGAAGTCGACTTTACTAGCGAAACGACATGGAAGCCGAAATTCTGTCAGGCCGATGACCAATATCAGAGAATATGAAAATATAAGAAGACGCCCTCCTCTTCGCGCTACCCGCCGGTGACAGATTTTGTCATTCTAGTTGAAATCTAGTAGTTAGTTTGTATGAGATGCGTCTTCTTGTAGTGACGAGAATGAATAAGTTGTTGAATATTGAATAATGATGATTTCGGAACATAATTCTCAAATTGATAATAAAACCTCAAATGATCTGTATCGAATTTCAAACAAGTTTTTTGACCATTCGTTAAACAAAACGTCAACTAGTAATACATATGTATTCCTAAATACTCAACAAAAATAAATACATAAATAATCCGTGCACCTACCTTTCGATTGTTTCTGATGAATAAAGAATATATTCTTAACTTTTCCGTGGAACTCAATGACATTTTGGACACAAAAAACGTTTTTTATTTACACCGCAATAAATTTATCACTAAACAATTGTAACGACATTTCACTTGTTTACAAATCCGAAGTGAGTCTAAATATTTACGTATGTGTGTGTTTATGCATGCTGTATGTTGCATGGACGCTTGTTAATCAAGCCGCACTTGCAATTCAAACACTACTCTTAAGTTTACTTATCACGACTCTAAAACTGGTTGACAATTGGCAAAATGATATTAGAAATACGAAAAACGAACTGGAATCACCGCAAAGTGTCAGAAATGCAAACTTGAACTCTGCGAAGGCTTCTTCTGCATTTAACCGTTATGTGACGGACCTCAGAGTGGCCGTTGTACAAAAACAAGTAAATACCACAGAACCAAAGGGAAAGACAGTGTGGCCATACTACATCTGCGGATGGTCGAATGCAATTCCAGCTACCAATTCAAGTACTTAGCCATCTAGCACCAGCAGTTTCATTCAACTTCTTCTTCTTCGGACTCATGTTGCTCATTTCTGTTTTCATCGCCTCCTTCCAGCGCTGCTACAAGTTGTTGTACAACTAGGAGTGTTTGTTGTGTTACAGCCCCCATCCCACTTCGGGGGGAGCACGCCACGGTTTCATACACAGTTTTTTTTCAGTTGTAAACCGCTCGTCCACACTTCTGCTGCGCGGTGAACGTCTCTCGTCACGAGCGCGCTGTGCTCTCACACATACAGCCGCGCCGTCTCGTACCCACACAGTCATGCAGCAATGAACTCACGCGAATGAACACACGTCCGCCATTTTAGTTGCGTGTTGTCTTCTCTCAACTAATGTACTATTGAAAATTTGGAATTAATCATTTTCGCATTTAAACCGACGCCCAAATTCTAGAAACGCAATCAAGTGTTGAAATACATAATACAGAATCGTTGCCCAACAGTTTTGTGATAACAACATAGGAATTGCCACGCAAATAAGCATTAAAAGTGTAACTGCTGTGCGATGAAAAAATAATTCTGCAGCGAAAAAAATTCCCAGGTCTGTGCTGGCGTAATTGGCGAAAAGTTCATTTTCGTCATTCGTGTGTCATGTGTGTGTGTTGTACAGCGAGAGCGCAACAATCAGAGTTGCCGCTGTTGTAAAATAGTTGTTTGTTGTGTCTCTGTTCAAACCGAATTTCCAAATATCTACACAAAGTTGAATGTATTGAGAAATAAATATGTTTTTTTTTAACCAATAGTTTATGTGTGCCAACTGCTTTTAACTGTGTTGTGCAAATAATGTTGCAATGAGTCATTTCTAAACTGCTCGATAACCCTAACATAGCAGGCATTTGCCCGCACAAATTCCCTCTCTTCGACGGACCCAAAGTCGCACTGGCGACGAGCGTTCATTTGTTGCTGTTGTTGCATATTGCGAGAGAAATCCATCGCATGCTCTCGCGATTCATTTGTTGTTTTTGCTTTGCTTTTGTGCTTGCAAGCGACTTCAAAGTGCACTAAATACAAACTTGTTTTTGTTTTTATTTTACATTTGTTGTCCGTTGTTTTTGGCTTTGTTATTGCGCCGCAAGTGAAATCGAACATTGCTATAGTCGTAATCAATTAGTTTTTTACTTCCTTTGATTTGTATTTACCAATAAAAATTATAGTTTTAAATAAATTGCTGAAAGAGTACATAAATGTGTTGTTTTTATGCGTAATCAAATCAAGTTCTTCCTGGCCGATAAACAACAACGAAGTTATCGGCTGCGCTGTGTCTCAACTGCCACGCCTGCCATTTGCCAATGACACATCTCCGAGCGACCGGCAACGTTTTTGTCTGAATGTCTCGCCCGCTCAGCGTGATCGCTCCTACCTGTCGCTGTTTTTGGCGGTAAAGTGTCAATTTCGTTAAACATTTTCAACACACAACTTGTTTGTGCAGTTGTTTTGAAATATTGGATACGTGCGTCTTTAGTTAACAAATTAGACGAATAAGAAGTAGCAGACTAGCAGCGTAAAATTGCGCAGTTCTATAAGAACGCACTTGTTTCAAATTTGACTCTGCTCTCCGCGTCTTCAACAAATTTTGTGCGGGAAATGTTCGCTGTGTCAATGAACTTCGCGGATTTGTGAACGAGAATAGCATTTAAACTGTGGCAGTTCGTGTAAACAGCATTTGGCCGCCACTAGCGGGTATGACCGTTTTATGGCATAAAAGTTAAATTTAACACGTGACCCAACTGCATAATTCTAAATATGGTAAAAGAATCTATTTTTTTTAAATAATGAAGTGCGCACTCGCGCCGGGCCAAAGACGTTGTCAGAAGAGAGAAGCACTAGTGCGTCAGAGTGAGAAAGAACGTTTCGTTTCCTCTTCGACAACACTGAAATAGTAGTGAACAATGTTTTTGTTTGCTCATCGGTGACCGGACGCAGATTTGTTTGATAACCGCGCCTAGGAGGTTAGACCCTCACCGCTCTCCTAGCTGTGTGTCAACAAGCAACAGCCAGTGAGGCAAAAACATTGACAACAGTGCACCATGTTGGTCCGTTAAACCAACTAAATTGCCCTCAAAGGGCCGGCCCAACACAATCCCTTGTAAAGGTAGCGCCAGGTTTCAGCTGATCTCTTTGTGACGTCATGTGAGGCGCTTCCTTCTAAAGTAACGTGCAGTGCAACCCTGCTCTTGATGCAAATGCTTGTTTTGTGCTACCACGTACATATAAAGTTCTACAAAAGCGAAACAGTGTAATTGATTATTTCCAATTGACGGTTTATTGATGCAATTAAAGTAAACTGAACTGCCAGTGCCCACAAAATACTTCTTGGCTGCTACTACAGCGTAATGTAGTGGTAAACAGTCTGGCAGCATTGTGGTCTCTTTCCGCTCGTGTATTCACTCAATACGGGCTCTCTGAGCTCTCTTTGACAGTTTCGAAACAAACAA
Source organism: Stegana nigrithorax (assembly GCA_037044495.1). Lineage (NCBI taxonomy): Eukaryota > Metazoa > Arthropoda > Insecta > Diptera > Drosophilidae > Stegana > Stegana nigrithorax. The sequence goes on from JBAMBQ010004947.1 coordinate 164,630, forward strand.
AAAACACATTCAGTTTACCGATTTTATTCGCCGAGGTTGGAAGAACCAGCTTGGTAAAAAGACAAGCACCGACGGCGTAGCGCGTTTAAAATCGAATATCGTACAAAAAAAAATCAACAAAATATGATTATTATCTTGCGGATGACGGTAAACAAAGTGTGATAAAGCCATACGTGAAATACACAAAGAAAGTACTACTGCAGCGCATCGTTGCTCAGCAATAAGAAAAAATACTTACATACGTGTGTATGTGTCTGTTAGACGCGTCGGCGTTGCTGATTTGGAAATGCAGGAGTAAGAGAGAGTGTGTGCAAGAGAGAAGGAGCTAGTAATATGAAAGAAAACAAAGAAAAAAGGGCGACGCCGCTAAATGAAAAGCAAAACAAAAACGACCGGTTACGGTGTGTGCCACATTCGCTACGTTTTGTAGAAAAGTCGTTTCTCAATTAAAGAACAAAAGCAAAAAAATAAAAAACAGTGCATTAAGCATTTATTCATGTGAACTAGCTACAGACATATTTATAATATTTTTTGTATGGTTAATAGAGCCGTTGTGTACATTCTAAAAATATATTTTGTTTCTGTGCCAGCTACGATTAGTATTTCAATAAGCGAGCGTGTTGAGCTAATATGATGTGCTATTTGTTAATATACTAAATAACATCAAACGCGTCGTTGTTTTTGTAAGAGATAGGTGCGGCAGGCAACGTCAGTGCAGTGAATTGCTAACGACAGCAAGCAACAGCAATAATAAGCTTTATAGCTTTAGCGCCGCGCAATTTGGCCGTTGACGTATAAGAATAAAAATAAAAAAAAGAGAGAGAAACAAAAAAAGCAAAATTAAAAGCCAACGCCAACTTGACTTGAATGACACACGTAGTCGCGCACCCTGTGGCAGCTGCTATTTATTATTTTTATTTTTTCTTCGCTTTATGTGGATTCAACAGACAAAATATGCATAAAAAGTGGGAAGTGACCGGCCTACTTGCCTGGCGGCAGCCGCAAACGCAGCAGCAGCTGTTCTTCACTTGTTTGCAGCGTTAGCAGCCTTCAGTTTCCGGTTTTAAAGGAAGCAAACGGGTTTGACTCGGATGTGCTGCATCCGTTGGATCTAGCGTTGCTTTAACCCCACTGTTTACATTGGCGCTCAATGAGCCATAGCCAAGATCTAAAAGATCTTATTTTCTTGTTTTTAATTTTAAAATTTAATTTTTTTTTTTTATTTTTTGTTAATTTTGGCATCACAAACTACGCTTTCGAAAGGCAAGCGAACAAAGCAAGCTTGGCACGAATGATAATGATAATGTCGTTGGCTTGATTATTACGCTAGCAGTCTAGCGTGGCGTGAGTAGCGCAAAAGGCAAGCGACCGCATTGATGGCAATTAACCTGGTCTGACTCTGAACGCGATGCAGTCGTTGAGCACAACTTGAAGCTATTTAAGCCTTTCTCACGCGTTTAGTGATGGGCGTGAGAGTTGCTCTTTACTGATCGCTTTGTTTGACGAAAGTTAAGAGTTCTCTGTTCATATGCTTAACAATTGGCATGTGCTCAGTTTTGGCATCCGCTGAGCGTTCTTCGTGTATGAGTCGATTTAAAAATGACTTGAAGATTCAAATACTTGAACGCATGCGTTCTTCTTAAAATCACGTTAAGATGCGCATCACTAAACCCGTCATAGTCCGCAACAACACTTGGCGTGCATGCTTCGTCATCGTTTACTTCCATCTCGTCGCTGCTGCTTGGGTTCTTTGTGTTTTTCTTATGTTGTTATCATTCGTGCAATACAAGAAGAACAAGTTAAGAGTCACTCATACATACATATATAGACATGATAAACAACAATGATGGCTTTATAAAAAAAAAGAAAAAAAAAACAACAACAACAAAATCAAAAGTTCAGTGTTATTATTTGCAATTATCTGCCGTCTGTTGCTGTTCTTAATATGCTTGCTTGGTTTTTTTTTATTTTTATAATGTGTTCTTTCCATTTCTTGGCTTTTTTATCTATCTTTTTTTTTATGTTCAGAACACGATGAAAACACAACACAACTTTTGTATTTGTCAGTAAAGTTCTGCTGCTGTTTTTGATTTAACCTTAACCGCTTATGGCTTATCGTACGTAATGAACGCTGCGTGCGCCGTGTCGTGCACAGTCTTTTCTTTTTCTTTTTTTCTTTTTTTTTGCAAGTCAATTTTACGCATGTTGTTTACATTTGCACACATTATACTTGTACCCATATGTACATATACACAATATAAGTGAAAAATCTATAAATAAATAAACATTCCCGAACAGCCCCAGTCAGGCAGTCAGCACGTTGTCTCCATTTCTTTTTATTTCTTTTCACTCGCCAAGCAAATGCTTCATTGAAACGACGTGTCACGTAGACCCAACACAGCAATGCCAAAGCCGCTTCCTTCTTTCTCAGAAAATTAAATAAAATATAAAAATTTGAGATAAAATCCATATGCAGTAGAAATGAATAATTGAAAAAAGTTTTACAACGCGTTCTATTGCATTAAAATTTAAACAAAAAATCATATTATTTGATTTTAAAAAATTGGAAAAACTTTATTGAGTGTGAGTTGTAATACACTATAGCCAAATACGCTACGAAAATTATTATTCACAGTGTGTTCAGTCGAAAGTTTCGAGGGGAACTCCCAGTTACGGCTCTCAATTGGCGGGGTCACAAACATCTCTTGATGATGCAAGCCGAATGCTTAATAAAAGGCTACTTGAGAGACTGAGAATAGCCAAAGTGATGAGTTCGAATACAAACCAATATATGCTATCCAGCAATAATTAGGCTGATTTTATTGTCGTACTATGCAAGTGGGTTATAAGGTTCAACGGATAAAAGGTCAATCCTTCAAACATATGTTTTCCTATAGCTCTTACACGACAAGGGAATTTCGCACAATCATATAAAAATCGCTTATCATGTTGGTTTCTGTCTGCAAGCTATCGTCCGCGTCATTGAAGGGATAACATTGTATAAACTTGACCCTAATCTATGCAGTTCTATGCACAACTCTATTGCGCACTAACGTATCTATATGTATTCACAATTTTCCACTTTTCGCAAAGTGTTTTGTTTATGCGCATAAAAAATAGTTTCTGTGCCATTTTGTCTTTGTTGTTGTTTTTTTTTTTTTATTGTTTTCATTATTGTGTGGCGATACTTATAGTATTTGTATTATATTATTTTTTATTATCAATATACATATTGTTAAAGCGTTCTCTCGTGTTTGCTATCAGTTCAATGTGAACGGGCATGAGTGAACGCATTCGAATGTGCGCTGCAGCAGCAGTCGGAGTAGCAACAGCGTAGAGCGGGGAGGGCAGCGAGGTGACAACTTTGAAGTCTGAACAGTTTTGCGTATACGTTTTGTTGTTGTGCTGTGTGTTTTTGTTTAATGTACGGTTTGCTTTTGCGATATTTTGTTTATTACCCACTTTCTATTTGACTCACCGACTGGCTGTATGTGTGTGGGAGAAAGACAGTGAGAGAATGTGGAATGGTGTATGGTCTGTGTGTGTGTGAGTATGAGTGTGGCTTGTTTACGCTCTGAAATCGCTTGTTTTTAGAATTAACTGTGCGAAACAATTTTATTTCAACTGGTTTATTTTTTTTGTTGTTTTTTTCCTTATCGAGTCTTTTGTTTGTTACAGACTTGGTCAAGATTTGCAAAGAAAGTTCACAAACAACAATCTACATAACTAAGAAAACGGCCAGAGAACATTAGAGAGAAAATAGAAACCACTTAGAATAAACAACAAGAAACAAAGTAAACTTAACAAACCTCGAAAGAAAACAACAACAGCGGCAATCGGCGACAATTCACTATAGACGGACATGTCATGTCAGCAAGCGTCAAGGCTCATATCAACAACAACAACAGTAACCACTATTGCAGCGCCCAAAGCAACAACAGCACTTAAAGCGAACGCGAACAACACGTCACTAACGAAAGCGAGCGTAGTAACAGTGACGTCGCCGGAGGATCCGTATGTTTTCACAGATACGGTGTCATCAACACCGCCCATACTATTTAATACACAGGTAAGCAGCCAACACTTGCTCACTCATTATAAGCTGGAGAAGTGTGAAACGCCTAAAGCCGAATTGACTTCTGTTTTCATTCCAAGAGAGTATCTCTGCGAAATCAGCTTATCGATCAGACTGTTACGCTTAGAAATTAGTATTATACTTAGTACACTTTAGGCAAGTCCGGTTCATGCAAGCTCAGATGTTTTTATTTTTTTTTTTTTTCTTTTTTCTTTTGTTTAATTTGCATTGAGGTTGTCTATTCCAGCATATTTCTCGATTGGAAATTTAATGACAACCAGCTGCTCCATTAGTGTTGTAAAGCTGCTTTGCGAAAGCTTTATGCGGTTGTCAAAACAGTTTAACAAGAAATTCAGCTAATACGAACTTGTAGCATTGCAAATTCAACATATAGCACATATATTCATCAGCTCTTTCCGCAATTAATAAAATAGCAGTCCGTCCCCAATGATTCATCTAAGCGTATAGTGATTTTCCATCGAATTTCGTTATCAGAAATTTAGACTACCAAGAACTGAAAGTCTTTGTTACGCAGTTAAATTAACTTTAAAGAAATTTTGCCTGAATTTGATAAATTCTCAGTGTTCCGTTGCTAGTGCCATGAACCATCCGAAAGTTGAAAGATTCAAATAGCAAATCCATTTTAAAGGTAAAAACAAAAATGGCAAAATGTGTACGTTGGAGGTAATTGAAGACAACAAAGTAAGTGGCAGTTGCCAAACTTTTTTCTTTACCACGCTCTCAAATCAGTTGAATGCAATGACGTTTTGTTTTTTATCTTTTTGTTTTTTTGTAATGCTGTGAATTTTGTTTTGTTTTCAGAAATTGCGAGTTCGAACAAACGAAGCGCAACATAAAAACAATTGCTATATCAAGCAAGCTGCAGCCTCAGCAGCAGCAGCAGCAACAACTACAACAGCAGCAACAGCCTCAGCAGCAGCAACAACAAGAGTAACTGTAAACACAAAGGCAAGCATTGTTAATACGAAGGCAACGGCATTCGCTCTGTTGAATGGCGACTCAGCAGCTGCAAATGGAGTCGCCGTAGGAGCAGCTTTAAAGGCACAAGCGTCTTTGCCAATTGCAGCTACAACAACAACACCAACACAACAACAACAGCAGCAGCAGCAGCAGCAAACAACAACGAATTTTAATAATGTCACGCAATCTCATAAACAACAACAACAACAGCAGCATAAACGGGCAACAAACATTTGCATTGTGCGCCCACAGTTGCAACAACAGCAACAACAACAGCAGCAGCATCAGCTGCTGCAACATCAAAAACAAAAACAAAAACTACAAAAGCACACCGTAACGGTAACAGCAGCAGCACTATCGCCTCAGCCGCCACCGCTGTACACACATACACCGTCATTATGGCAGACACCGTTGCTACTGGACACAGCCGTTGCCAGCACGCCGACAACAGCAACAACGGCAGCAGCTGCAGCGATGGTTGTTGCAACGACACCCACACCACAGCCGCAGCAGCAGCAGCAACAACAAAAACCGCTCATGTTGCCCATTGCTGCTGCAGCAATAACACCTCCACTCTCGGTTAGTCCACCGACATCGCCCGCCTCGCTACCTTCGCCGAATGCCTCGGCCACACCTACGCAGCAATTGGTAACATACACAGCGGTTGCACAAGGAGCCGCAGCCACAGCAACAGCATCGATACCAACGGCAACCGCGATGGTGGCGCCAATTATTGCGTCCTCAGCTGCAACGGCATCGGTGGTCGTTGTAGCTACGTCCGTCGCTGGCCAACCGTTGCCGCCATCGAAATTTCATCATACAACATTGGCACAACATCTGCAAAAGGTCGAGTGCTTGAAGAAGCCCAAGCGTACGGTGCCACTAGCCAATGTCAACGTTAACGTCAACAACAATAATATTATCAGCAACCACAACAACAACCACAATATATACATAGAAACTCCGAAACCTGCCTTAAAATTATTGACACAGCCGCCGCCACTAAAGGCATTCGATACCATATCGATGTCGACAACTGTGCTGCAGCAGGCCAAGCAACTGCACCAGCTCCATCAGAATCAGCCACAACAACATTCCGCAGACGATGACACTGATCTAAGCGAGATACCAGTCAATGTCATATTCCGCAAGCCAGTCGCCAGCGAAATGTGCACCGCAAGCGAACATGCCGCCATCGTTGCCGTCCACGTGGACAATCCGCCAAAAAACATGCGCATCATACCCAACAACATGATACTGACAACGGTTTCGCCAATGACGCCGCCAACGCCACCAACACCGCCAACATTGACAAAACTATTTGCGAAAGCACAGCCGCCGCCGCAGCAGCCACATCCACCCGCTCTCGTATCGCAACAAGGCACAACATTGGTGACTAAGAGCTTCGCACCAATTATTAAAAGTGTTGTAATGCCACAGCAGCAGCAGCAACAGCAACAGCCGATGCAACAGCAACAAAAACAACAGCTGCCACAACAGCTAGCGAAGCAACAACAGCCGCAACAAATGTCTTCCACAGCAGCCATGCCAAAACGTAAAACGCAAGCCGCTGGCAGCAAAACCAACAATACAAATAAGAAAAATCAAAGCAGCAACACTAAGAAAAATATGCTTAAAGTCAGCGTAGCAGAAGCGAAAACGACTGCCGCCGCCACGCCGCCGACCCCCATTGACAACATTGATAACCACAATGCTGGCCAAGTTGAGTTGAAAGCACATGACAACATGACGACCATGAACCAAGAAAAGACAACGGTTGTGACAGTACCCGCCAATAAAAACGACAACAATCAAATATGCGCTACAAAAACAACAACAACAACAGTGACTGTGAGCAGCTATCTGACGCCGCCCATAGATCGGCCGTATTGCTTGCAACGTCATTGGCTGCATGCTGGCGACCTGATGTTGGGAACGGCGACGACGTCCAGCAATGCACGCGAGGAGCGCATTGCAGAGCATAAGTCGCTATTGCGCCGGCAAGCGCTGCAGCTGTTGGCCACGCAATCACTGCAGAAGCTGCCACTCACCTTAGCGCGACAGCGTCTGCAGAGTGTCGATCGAATGCTGCACAAGGCAGTGCAGCAGCGCAATAAGGACTTGTATGAGTAAGTGACACATTTTATGCTAATTAACCCCTTTGGCGGAAACTAATCTTGTCTCTTGTCTGTCTTGTTTTAGCATACCTGCCAAGAAATGTCTATTCCCGAATTGCTCGTCGCCGACACTCACCATGTCAGCGCATTGCCTGCGGCACATTGTCAACAACACATCGCAGCAGATCTTTGCCCCTTGCGTTGCTAAATTTAGCAACGGGCAGCCATGTCGTGAGCCAGTGTTTGATTTGTTGCACGACTTGGCGCTCTGCGTGGAACACAAACGGCTGCGCAACGAGTATGAGCAGCAGCGTAAGCCAACGGCATCAGTTGTCATGCGTAGTATGCCAGTAAATCAACAACAACAGCAGCAGCTGCAGCAGCAACCGAAGCTGGTGCAACAGCAACGTTTGCCGGTTACAACCGCAGCAACATTGCCAACACAAGTGCTGCTGACTGCGGCAGCTGCAAAGCCAAACAACCAACTAAACGTCAGCTTCAATGGCGTGCGGAAGCGCAAGCATAACATTGGTACAAATATGGCCACCAGCGTTAATCCTGTCGGTCGTCCACAAAAGCGCAATAAGAAGCAACAGCCGTTGGCGGCCAACAATGCTGCAGTCGGTTCTTTTGCTGCGGCTAATATCACTGCTGCCGGTACGCTCCTGACGCCAGCCACATTGCCGCCGATTTCGGCAGTCTTACAGCGTAAGAGCAGCACCACATCGTTGGAGTCCATTGCCAGCAATTCGCAGTCGTCGAACTCGCAAGCTCAATATGCGATGGCAAGTTTGCCCAGCCAAAGCAAGAGTGCGACCACAACAACAACAACAGCCGCTTCTCTTGTCAGCATGCCGGCACTGGCACCACTTAGCAACACACACAATGCACCTTCGCTTACGTTGGCGAAGCATGATGCCAAAATGATTAGTGGCATTTCTAGTTACAATTCAGCTGGCAACTTTGGCAACTTAAATATGATGATAAATGCCAATTACAAGGCCGACGATCTTAATCAGATATCAGCACAATTAAGTGCTACTGGAGCGTACAACAACAATAATAACAATAATCATTATAACAACAATATGAACTTCAATGGCAACTTCCTCAATGGTTTTAGTACCAATGGCATTGGCAGCAGCAACAACATGCTCACCAACCACACCGATGAGCTGTTGACGCAGGATATGTTTAGCATTTGTGAGAACAGCTCAGCCTATGCTAGTTCCGAGGACACAGGTCTGGGCGGTCTTAGTGAATCGGAACTCATAGGCTCTCATGATGCGGGTAAGCATTCAAAAAACAAGCGAATAGGTTTTTTGTTTTGTTTTTTAACATATAATTTTTTTACATTGCAGATGATATTCCACTCGGTGATACACGCCTACTCGAGGAGCACGACTTGGCCAATGTGTTCAGTACCTTGCCTGTCGATGCTTTTAACGAATTGTTTACCTCTGGTAAATTGCAAATACTTGAAGTGAAGTTTTGTTTTGTTGTATATTTTCTTTAAGTTGTTTCCAATCCAGTTCGCCAAGATGAATGCGACGAAATGGATCGCCAACTAGAACTCGCCGACAAAGATATTAAATGTTTGCAGCAATCGATTGGCTCCGATTCAGATTTTCTTGGTGATTTTCTTGACGTCAACGATGACATACTAGCCGATACGGCTGCAGATATCTGTAGCAAAATGGATATAGTTTCCTCAGTTATGAATTCACCGGACACCTCGGGCATTGATGCCGCCACACTGTTTGTCGATAGCAACGGTGGCAGTGGTGGAGGTAGCAACAGTGCCGGTGGCGACTTCCATGTCGCTGGCAGCTGCCCAACGGTCGCAGATATACGCGGTTTGGTACAGACATAGACCCCAAAAGAAAGTATAAGTAAATAATGCTCCCTCGATAATTACTACTTCTTCTTTTTGAGGTTACATATTCTTTAGATAACTTTTGATCTTTTAACAACTTCTCAAAGATAACGACAGTTTTTGATTTAAGTAAATAACTTTTTAACCGATAGTTTTATTCTTTTGCAACTATTGTAACTTATAGTTTAGACATAGCTTAGCAACATATATAGAAGTAAATATATATAAACGCGTTTAATGTAAAAAAGAAGAAAAGCAAAACAACCACACACAAAAAACAAAAAAATTAAAAAGCAAGAAATGAAAAACGAAAAAAAAAAAACAAAAAATATAAATTTTTAAATGTAACTAAATGGTAAAGAAAAACGAAACAAAAAAAAAAAAAGTATAAAATAAAGAAAAAAATATTACATACTTTGGTGTTAATCGCATAACGTGCAAAAAGCATTTTAAATATTTTCACTAAATAACAAAGGGTACGGTAGTGAAAAACCACAATTAAATTAAAATGTTCGGAAACAATTTGAACTTTGCTTATTTTTGTTTGGTTTTTATTATTTTAATTATTATAATTTTTTTTTTTATGTGAGCACTCACGATTTTCGTTTAATTCAATTTCAAATCGTATCGTACAAGGGACTAGTTTGAAACCACGAATCGTATTACTAAATATATTAAATAAATATTATGTATGCATAACTATATGAAATAATTATCGATATCTACAAATGATGTATATTTGTAAGATTAGCGATTAATTTTTAGTTTTACAATTATTTTTTATACGCTAAAAATGTGTTTATACTAATTATAATAATTTTTTTACTTAAGTTTTTAACTGAAAAACATGCAATTCTTTTGTTTTCAAGTTTTGCTATTACTTGATAAAGAAATTATATAATCGTATGATCTACAACTAAAGAAACATAAAAAAAAAATTAGTTTAATTTAACTCTCAAATACGCTTTAAAACACACACACACACACACACTCACACACATACACTCACACACATACACATAAACACAACATCCACATATACAAAGACATTAAATGCATACAAATGTCATCCTTTGAAGTATTAAACTGCAAAATGCATATACATAAGATCATTTAATCTGAAGGAGAAACGAACGTAAGGAAGAGTATGTAATATATTATCTAATGAGGTTTGTTTCGATCGAGAAATGAATGTTAAATGTTAATTTTTTGATTTTCTTTCTGCTGTAAGCGGCGCGAACAAAATTTATGTGTATTTTTTATACAAATATATATTTTTATTTTATTAGTAATCTTCATGTGAGAAAAACGATGCTTTAGTGAAAAATGAAAAATAAACGAAACAGTAAACCTTTCAACGCCAAACTTACATTACATTAAATAATGGAAAACATTTAAACAAAACAACAAAATTGAATTCATATATTTATTTGATATAAGAAACATTTCATTTTGTAATTGATATGCATTTGTGATTTATTTTTGTAATTAAATTAAAAATCAATTATTTCAACGGCAACTGAATATATTCAACATTGAAAACAGAATAATAAGTATATTTTTAGTAAAAAAAAGAAAAAAAACAAAAAAAAAAATCAAAACAGAAATTCGTATATTTATTTCAAACAAAAAATATATATGTAGGAATATATATATATATATATATACATATGTGTTAATGTGTTTACAAGAAGTAAAGAACATAATTACCAATGCTTTTTAATTTCGAAATTTGGTTTTCAATAAAATTTTAAAACTTCGTTCAATTAATTGGTAATTACACTTGTCAGACGAGTTTGTTGGGCACAGTGTGAAGCTGAGAAAACGGCTTGGTGCCTGGCTCTCGAATTCATTCCTATTAAACTTGGCATAAATGTGATTATTCCACAGCGGCAATCTACAGCAAGTCGCCGACCTGTTAACAAAAAAATTTGTTTTAAAGTCTAAACGGTTATACATATGTATTCGTTATATATATATATACTCATAGAATCATACCCAAGCAAAAATTCTAATTCTGACAGCTTTTGTCAAAATGTGCAGCTTATTAAATCATTTTACCATTGACGTTTCCATCATACAAAGACTACTCAGTTCCAACAACATGTCAAACCGATAGAAAACAAGTGACGAAAGCTCCCGCTATTCTAGAAAACCAAGGCCATATATTATAATGCAACGACGTTTCCAGTGGATTTCCCACACACACATCGTTTTTAATTTTATTCAATAAATGCAGAAGAAATTTTAAATAAAATTAGAAATTTTCGTTGAAGCTTCGATTGAATCAACCGCAGTAGGCATAAAAAATAATTTGTGCAACACAACGGATTACATCAAACAGTACTGGCAGCATATAGAAACAATAGGATAGCGTACATTACTAATTTAATTTATTATTTAATTGCAATAAATTAAAAATCAACAAATAAATTTTTGTTAATCTATATTTACTTAAGTAAAACGCACGAAGACCGCAAGTAAGTTTGCACTGTTGCCGAAGGAACCGTATGTGAATCTTTAGAGTTCCGTGGTTTCAAGTTTCTTAGCCAAAATTTGTGCATTATTTGTCAGTTTGTCGATTTGATTGTAAACATTAAAATGTCTGTTTAGATCGTTGGTGTGATTGAACAGTTTCGCAGTGCCCTTCAGTGTTTCGCGTATATCCTGTGAGCCAATTGCTAAAAAGTTGTCATCCAGTGAATCCTGGCCGCCGGAACTGCGCGCATCGGACATTTAAATATCAATTTGTAAGTAACTCAAAAAAAACTACAGCTCAAACCTAACTTACCTCAAGTTGTCATCATTCTTAAACCATTCGTTCTCGTAGGCCTTGAGCCATATGGGATTCGATCCCTGCATGCTATGCTTATTTGTGTTGGGCACGCGACTTGTTGTTTCCGTTGTATTTTGTAGAGACAAAGAGGATTGTCCTAAGCGAAATTTCCAAGTTTTAATTTGTTTCTTCGTGTTTGTATTATTTTGACTTACGAAAGATATTCACTTTGGCCGCTTTTAACTGGCGACGATAGCCCTTGCGCTGCGAGGCACACAATGCCAGCGTGACAACAAGTAGTGTGGCCAGAAACAGATTCGTGAAGATCAGCCAAACAAACATGGCACCCTTTTGCGGTCCGGCAGTCAATAATTCCGCTTCGGCGGGCTGCGTATCTAAAACGTTCAACTCCTTGAACAACTCATCCAGGCTCTCGATATGCGTATCGATTACATTGAGCACCTCGGACACTTCGTATATGGAGTTGTCCTCCTTTTCGACTAGATGCATATACAAGTCCGTTTTCGTCTTATCCACCGAACCGTCCTTGTGCTCATGCACTTTGATCTCATCGACATTGACTATGGCGTTAGTTATATTACTCAGTGTGCTGCAGAGTAGCATTAACACGAAATTAGTAAAGTATATCCACATCATATTAGCTGGGCGTACTTACTCTCTGAACTTATCCGCCTTGGCGCGCAGCTCATCGGGTTGCAAGCGAAACACAAAACGCACTTTCTGATCCTCACGGAGCAAATAAATGAATACATGTGCCACATCCTTCATACCCAGCGTATCGTTTGCCAGTACCACGAAATCAAAGTAACCCTTCATGCCCTTTTGCGGATCGAAGTTTAGCTGCACATCTCCGGTGTCGCGGTCAAGCAGGAACGGCGTTGTTCGCACATTCTCCAGACCCTCCGATAGTGTTTGCCTAATATCCCCCACCTGATAGTACGTGATTTTCCCATTGGCACCTTCATCCGGATCCACCGCCTCAACACGCATAAACCTCAAACCGAAATCAGCATTTGTTGTAATGCCTCCAGTAAAGACCTTCGTGCGGAACTTTGGCGGATTATCGTTGATATCCAGCACGCGTATCCTCACTCTCACAACGGTGCTATCCGCGAGCAGTAGCTCATCATTTGCATTTCCCACACGTGTATCGTTGCCAGCAACTGCTGCCATGCCCTCATCGTCACTCGCAGCAGAAATATTTCTAGAGCGCCTGTAACGCTCATGGTTCTGATATTCGTTTTGCTGGAAGCCACCCAGCTTGCTGCTGCTCAATCTATAGGTATGCTCATTGCTAATCAGCTCAATGTCCATGCGCCGGTTTGCGACTTCATTGAAGTGCGGATCTTGTGCGCAGTTTTCGGTTGCCTTCACATAGAGCGTAAAATTGGCCACCACTTCCCGATCCAGCTCACGTGCAACTGTGAGCTCATGTGTATCAGGATCCAGGTTAAAATAACCCTCATCATTGCCATGCACGATGAAGTAGCAAACCTGTCTAGGTGGACCATCAATATCATCTAGCTCATCTTTATCTATTGTGTCGGGCAGTTTGACCAGTTCCGCACCAGGATTGGCATGTTCTGTAAAATTAACGAAGATTTCCTCCACTACGAATTGGGGCTCAAAATCGTTTACATTGCGCACGTAGATCGTCAGATCCAGATCGCTGCTCAACGAAGTGGGTAAGCCCTGATCATAGGCCTCGATGCGTATCTGCGGAATGAAACATGCTAATCAAAATAGAAGCATTTCATGCCAATATTTGGCACTGACCTCGTGTATCTTCTGCTTTTCACGATTCAGCGGTTCTCTAAGGCGCAGTTCACCTGTGTCCGCGTCCAACTCAAAGAGCTTATAGCTGCCTAAGGGATCCGGTTTGAGGCGATAACGCACCAACGCATTCATGCCCAGGTCAGCGTCCGTGGCATAGATCTGCAGTATCACCGTGCCCACTGTCGCGTTCTCTGGTATACGTAGCGTTGTATTATGCAGAGGCACAACAAACACGGGCGCATGGTCATTGAAGTCGGATATGCAGATGTCCAATGACTTCGTGATGACATTGGCCGGCACGCCAAGGTCACGTACGCTGATGCCAAGCGTGTAGTTGCCAAACTTGTTGCGTAGCGTGCTGCTGGCGTAGATATGCGCTGTCCAGGCATCGACTTGCTTCAGTTCGAAGATACCTGGCAAACAGAGGGATGAAGCGAGAGTTCTAGTATACTGTGAATTTTAATATGTTATACCTTCTTTGTTGCCCTTTGCGATGGAAAACTGCAGACGCCCATTCGGTGTGTTTGGATCATCGCCATCTTTACCATGCAGCGAAGCAATGCGTTCGTGCAGCTCATGATATTCCGTAATCAAGACGCAGCTCAGTGGCAGCGTCACCTCAGGCACATTATCGTTTTCATCGAGTATGGTGATGCTATAATGAATCGCGTCAAATTTGCATGTGACACGGTTTCAGTTTCAGGGAATACTTACAAAACTTGCTTGAAAGCATTACGACTCTCGCCCGCGAGAAAGCCAAACTGATAGTTGTCCCATGCCTCAATGACCAGATTATAGAAGTCCTTGGACTCGCGGTCGAGTTTGTCGGCGACAGTTAGCACGCCAGTGTCTGCATCAATGGTGAATTTTCCCTATGTATGAATTTATTAGAAAGGCGAAGGCTTTTGGTTTTAATACATGCGATTACTTGAGAACTGATGCGATCCATAAGAAATGTGATTTTGCCAAAATCTCCAGAATCCGCATCGGCTGCTTGCACGGTTCCGATGCGCGTACCTATGACCGCATTCTCACTGATGGTGTAGTTCTTGGTGCCACCAATGAAATACGGATTATTGTCGTTCTCATCCAGAACCGAGACATAAACGTCAACCAGCGATGAACGTGGCGGCACACCCGAGTCTGTGGCGCGCACAGTAAAGTTCAGCCACTGATGCTGCTCGTGGTCGATTTTACTGGCCACGACGATTTCGCCCGTTTGTGTGTCCAAGTGCACAAGGCTGCGGTAGATGGGATTGCCTTCGAGTGTGTAGCTGATTGTGCGGTTTTTGTCAACATCATTCGCCAGCACACTGGCTATCGTTATGCCATTTGGGCTGTTCTCTGTAATTGTTTGCCGATAGAAGGCTTGCTTAAATTTCGGATTGTTGTCGTTCTCATCCTCCACTTGTATATTTAGATAACCTGGCAGTGTTAAAAATACAGAAACTTAGCATAGAAACGCTACGAATGCGAGAGCGAATGAGACCTACCTTCGACGACTTGTTTGCCTTTGGCTGCAGCTAGATCCTCCGCCGTTATGGCTAGTTTAATGTGCTCCACTTTCTCGCGATCGAGCAGTTTTGCCAATTTTAATGTGCCCTCGATAGGTTCCAACTCAAAGGCGCTGAGGTAATCGTATTCGCTGAGCTTGACGAGTGCGCCTTCCTCGTTACGAGCTTCGCAGTGCTGCCGATTTAATTGATAACGCAGTATGGGGCTCTCGTCCAGATCGGTGGCCTTGACACGATACACCAAGGTGCCCACAGGCGTGTTTTCGATTATGCTTATGAGTGGAAGTTCGTTAAACACGGGCGGCTTGTTGTTGACATCCTTGATAGTTATGTTCACCGTAGCTGTGTTCATCAGCTGCGAGCTACCCAGACCACCGTCTAATGCCAGCTACATGCCATATGGATAATACAAAGACTTGAACTTTTATTTATATTTTTCATACACCAACAATACTCACCACGGTCAGTGTATAGACAATGCGTTTGTTTGTTGTCAAATCGGGATCGAGGTTCGCACCTTGCGCCACCGTGATCACACCCGATTCTGAGTTTATGATGAACTTGTCACCTGCGCCCATTTGTATGCGATAGACAACAGCATTGTTCGGTGGCGAGCCATCGCGATCGATGGCCAGTACCTGCAGCACCGAACTGCCACCGGGCAGATCTTCGGCAATTGTCTTGGAATAAAATTTCTTTTGAAATATCGGCGGATTGTCATTGACATCTTGTACATAGATCAGCACTGGCACCACTGTGGACAGCATCGGTATGCCAGAATCACGCGCACGCACCAGAAGATCAATTTCACGCATGCCAGCTATGGTTTGCCGCACATTGCGTTGACTATTTTCCGCTAACTCTTCATAATCGAAGAGATGCAAGGGTCTGAGTACGCCACTCTCCGGATCAATCGTAAAGTTCGCACGATAAAGACCCTCAACAATCTCATACGTGATCTGACTGTTCTCGGTGCCATTTAGATCGATATCGAGGGCCTCCACTTGCAAAGGAATCTCAAACTCGGCCTTGTTCTCCAACAATTTCGCCTCGTATTGACGTTGCAGAAAAGTCGGAGCGTTGTCATTAACATCCTCGATATCGAGTATGATCTGTGCAGTGTTGCGATTACCAAGTCCCACATTATCGATTGCTTCCACTGTCAGATAATGCCGCGAGACGATCTCTCGATCAAACGCTGGACCACCCGGTTGTTTTATTGTGATCACTCCAGTGATCGGATTCAGATGCAGCCTAAAAGCACAGCAGGCACTGCATTTATTTGCAATATAATAGTGTAAGTCAGCTACTTACAGATGTGCAATACCCCCGCGCAAGTAACGGTATCTAATGCCCATTGTGCCAAAATCACCGGCATCACTGTCCGTAGCCTCCACCTTGACAATGATCGTGCCCAGCTCACTGTTTTCCGGCATACTTGCATTATAGATCGTCTGCGTGAATTCCGGAAAGTTGTCGTTTTGATCACGTATAAAAATTTGCACATGTGCAGCACTGCGAAGTAGATTTAAAAACCATTCATACACAAAGTTCGCAATGTGAACAATAAGGGTATATATGTATATACGTACCTCCATCTGCTTGGCTCGTCGACCTCTCGCGCAAATAAAGTAAAATTGATCTCTTTGAATGCTTCATAGTCTAGTGACTTCGAGTTCTTCACTCGCAACATGAAGTTGGCTTCATTAACCGCCAGCTCTGGTACAATTTCGAATAGATCATTTTGCGGGTCGAGGAAGAGTCGAAAAGTGCCATTGTTGCCCGCATCGTGATCGTACACGTAGTTCTGCACCTCGTCATCGATGAAATTCAGTGGCGTGTTCGCCTGTGCATTCTCGTTGACTTCACAGCGGTAGATAGCCTCGCCAAAGGTTGGTATTTCGTCATTGACATCGGTGATAATGACCGTAACTTCGGTTCGCACAGATGCGGGTTGCGCAGTAGCTTGTTCAGCCTGTAAGTGAATATCATTTAAGAAATGCTGTTTTTATATTCTGCAAACTGCTACCAACCTTAGACACTTCCGTTGCTGTTATTTTTAGTATATAAGCACCGTTGACTTGGTCGCCCTCCTCCTCGCGATCCAACTCGGTTATTGTGTACACGACACCCGTTCTGCGATCAATGTCGAAGAGCGCATGTGCATTGAGTGTGTACTCAATGGGATTATTCACACCACGATCGCCGTCGATGGCTTTGACACGCAACACCTTCGTACCCACGGGCGCATCCTCCGCTATGCGTGCCACAGCCTGAACTTCCACAAACTCTGGCGGCTGATCCTCAATGTCCTTGACTTTGACTAGTATAGCTGCGGTGCCCGTATTAACCGGTCCCTGATTCGCGCGATCAGTGGCCAAGACGCGCAATTGGTATAAGCTTTTCTTTTCGTAATCCAAGTCGCCTTGCAGCCGTAGAATACCCTTGCCCTGATAGGTGGATATCGAGAAGACATCGTTTTCGCCATCCAATTCCTGCAAGTAGTAGACCACTTGCCCGTAGGCGCCCTCATCAGCATCGGTGGCCTCCAGTGTGAGTATGACGCCGGGTGTGCTATTCTCCGGTATTTCGATGGCATTTTGATATGGTAAAAATATCGGTGCATTATCATTAATATCCTCCACAAGGAGCAAGAAACTTTGCGTAACATAATTGTAATCGTTGTAATGGTTATCAGTTAGAGTAAGTACAATTGAGTATTCATCTTGGGTCTGTGAAACATGACAGGAAATAAATTGCCAATAATCTTCAACGTGTATCACATGGCACTTACTTCACGATCTAATTCTTTGGCGAGATATACATGAGCCTCATTGCCGCCCGTGTTTTCGATACGCAGTATTTCACTATCGTGCGAATTTCGCTTACCAAAAGTCAATGGGTCATTGTCTGGATCGTAACCTTTCAGTGTATAAATCAAGGTGCCTAAAGAAGTTTGTTTGCATGGTTAATTGATTAGTTGGCAGGCGATATGTGACATTAGATGCTGTACTCACCCACTTTGGTCTCGGGGCTCTCCTTCAGTCTCAACACAATCTCCGACTGCCCATCAATAGCAAACCTGGGCGGTCGATTACAGCTTGCGACATTTAAGTATGTGAGTATTATAATTAGCTTGCTTAGGCCTAAACATAAAGCGCGCCGATGTCCAGATTTGAGGCGCACCTTCTTATAGAACATGTTGCTGGTCTGCTTATTACCTAACTGGGTTTCGTTGTACATGTTTTGACTGTTGTTGTTGTTGTTGTTGCTTTGCTGTACTCGTAACAGCACCGCTACATGACACCTAAAAGCATTATGGGCAAGAATATTAGATACGCATTACGTATATAGAAACATTTTGCTTAAAGCATTTGCTTAGTTGTTATGTAGTAACCCATTTCAACTTTTTCTTCTGCTGGAGAGTTTATTATTTGACTAATTACGAAAATGTGCCCAAGCATTACACACACACACACACACACACACAAACACACATATCACGACTTATGACCTTAAAACAGTTTCGCTTGAGAAATTCCAAGTACGAGCTACCTAAGTGCCGAGCTTCAAAAACTGTAACACAGCCGACTGCGGGCACATGTTGCACTGCAGACCATGTGATGACGGTTTACATTTTGATGAAATGAGCTGCTTCAGCTTCAGAACGTACAGTTGATGTCTCTGTGGTCTAACTGTCTCTGTCGGTCTTTGCGTCAGTCTGTCTGGTGTCACAGTTAGTGTCACGTTGAAGAATATCTGTCGCAAAATATTGTAAGTCTGGACAGGACTGGACTTACAGGTCTGGCTGGCAACGCAAGTACGAGTATCTGCTGCGATTGTATCGCACTACCGACAACATGGACAACATGCATTTCCAGAGCACGCGTAAATCACGTTTTTGGCTGCTCAAAAAAATACAAAAATCTTGCGAAAGTTGAATGCTTGAAATTAATTACACATTTTTTTCGTCAGTATTTGGTTTAGAAAATGAGTTTAATGGCCGGAACACTTTATAGTGAAGCATGTGTGCTAATTTGAGTTTAACCGAAAAAAAAAGTAAAATACAATGCCCAGAAATTTAAATTAATTAATTACGTTTTCAAATGATTTTGCCAAAATGAAGTAAATATGGTTTGGTATTTCTTGAAAGAAAGGTTAGCAATTAAAAATGACATGGTTAACATGCATACGTAGATGGTATGTAAATTGCACAGTTCAAAGCAATGATGAACATGAGCGAAACAAAATAATACAAAAATATATACAAAAGTTATTAACTAATGATGCTGAGAATGCACTGCTAGAGTATGGCATGACGACAACCAACTCACGACAGTTCCAACACCTAGAAAAAGGTCAGTAAAGCCTGCGTTGAAAGTGTCTCTAAGTAAGAGCCAATACCCATTAACGACATGTTCAAAGTCGACAGGTAATGAAATAAGTTTAGTGATGCCTAGTCGATGTGACAATTGTTAAATATACACAGACATATGTCTCATATACATACATACATACGTACTTAGTATAATATATATGTATGTCAGCGATAAATCAAAATTTTAATGCGTGTAGCACATGACTACACATTATTTTTTATTTTTTCTTTTGCAATTGAAATTTTATGCAATTATTATCTGAGGCGTGGGAAGTGCTTTGTTTGATATATCAGCGGATCGACAAAAGCATAACTCTATTGAAATGCAGGCACATAGTGCACACACGTGTGTGTGTGTGGATGTGTGTTACTTATCTTGCTATGCACATGTCTTGTGCATTAGTGCAATTGCATTTTATTATCTCAGCACCTTCACACAAAAACATTTTTTTTTTCTCTTTTTTGTTTATTAAATTAACTTTGAACAAAAATCCAAAAAAAAAAATGTGCCTGGTTCATTGATTGCAAAATTAAAAGATTACTTGTGTTTTTTTCCTAATTTTGTTGAATTCCTTTCAACTGTCAAAGACCTATCGATGCAAGTGACTGTATGCAAAAATTTTAACTTCCTATAAAAAATATTTGTAAGCTGTAAGCAATTTGGCAAAAGTGATTACAAAGTGATTAAATGTGCTGCAGGCAAGTGCGGAAAAGTTCATTACCACGTAGACGTTACGGCAACCTTTTATCTTTGTGGAAAATCGCAGCAGCCTCAGCCTCAGCCCCAGCGCCGACGTTGTTTTCATCGTCTGCTTTTGCGTTTCTGCACAAGGTCGTTTAGTTACACACATACACACACACACACACATATATGGCATATATTAAATACATAAATGCATAAGTAGTTATTTGTGTATTTTAATGTTATTTAAATAATAATAATTTCTTTAAATAATTTTTTAACATGATTTCGCTTCTTTTACTTTCGTTAAAAATGTTTTGCGCGCACATGCAATGCAACAAGCTTTTGCCACAAGACAAGGCACAAGGCAGCAGCCACAAGCCAACTACTCCACGGTTTCATTGCTCCGCGCAGCAGCCAGTCGGCGGCGGTGATTGTCTGCATTTCTTCAGCAACATTATCTACTGAGTAGTTTATTAGTTTATAATTATTTATGGCCAACGCTTTTGTGTAACATAAACAATTGGGTTGTTTGGTCAGTTGCTGCATTTAATTTGCCTATCTGCGAGTATCGCGTTTCTTATGACTACGAGTATTTCAGTTGCTTATTGCGCCAAGATATTTTTTTTTATGCTGCAATGGTTTTAATTTCCATTTTAATCTTTGCTAAATACTACAATACTTTGATTTTAATTTTTAATAACAGGTGTTGCGTATAGTTTTACCATATTTATTACGACTGCTTTAAAAAGCGGCGCAGTGTAACAATTGTAAAAGCAACCATTGACCCGCGTAATGCATTGCCAATTAAATATTGTATATTTGATAATCACTTGCATCAAAACTGTTTTGATACTACGTATAATATAGTATATTTTATTATTTGCGTAAGTCTCTGGTAAGAGGTTCATAGGTGTCTTCAAATACCTTCAGCTTTTTCGCTACACTTTTTTTCGCAATCAAAATTAAAATGATATTTTAGTGTGCAAAAGGCAGTCAACGTATTAAAACCAATTAATACATAAACTGCAATCAGTTTAAGTCAATTTTAGCTAAATAGTGCCTAAGTATAGGTTTAACAAAAAACAAATTGAATTTCTCTGCTTTAGTTAACTTAAAAGTCAAAATAGTCAAAAACAGAAACAAAGAAAAAGAAACAATTAATTTTTGAAACTTAAACATACATCAAGTGCAAAGAGCATGAAGCAGTCAAAGCCGCAGCCACTTCATGTTGATATTGGGTCTGCCTTTGTGTTTGCTGTTGTTGTTGGGGCCGATGTTTTTGTGAGGGCGCGTGTCATATGCGAACTTTTACTATAACGCGCTTTTCTTCTTTCTTCGCAGCTTAAGCCTGCGCTAATGACTTTGACTTGGCTTTTTCTAAGCCATCTTTTCGTTGCTCGTTTCTACGTGTTAAGGCGTCAAAAGTTACGCTTGGCAAATTTTTTTGTCGCCATAGAAAATTTTTCTTGATTTTTTTTTTTTCAAAATTTCCAAAGTGAAAATGCTGCAAATTCAAACTTGAAAACGCATCGAAAAAAAAAATAAACGGAAGCTAAATAAAATAAATCTTCTACAGAAAACAACAACAACGCAAACAAGGCAGCCACATGCACAAAATTGCATGCAACAAAGCGGAACCAAAAGATGAATTTCGATAAAAAAAAAAAATCATATGAAAACAGCAATAACAAAAATAAACACTTGAGTAACAAGCCGCAATAGAAAACCGCATCAAAATGCCACAAAAATTCAAATAAACAATTTAATGCAACATAAAAATGACCAAAGCAAACAAACAAATGATCAACAGACGAGCCAAGCTAACTCAACTCAACTCAACTCTCAGCTAAACTCAAATCAATTGGGTGCAACGAACCTGACGACTTGAAGGATGCCAGCTTAACACATTTGCGCATGATGCTCAGGTTAATTTGTTGCCCAGACACCTCCTCAAAGTCTATATATGCAACAACAGCAATTGAGTTACTGTTAAGTAGATGCGCATCGAGATATGCACGTGCATACTTCATACGCACCGTGGTGCAATGCTGGTTATAACGACACTCAGTGTGTGACTAATGTTGCCTTCGATTTCCGGCGGTGTGCTACGCTAAATTGAATATGCCCTTTCTGCCCCTTCCTCTGTCAAGATGCACTCATGCTGTTGATACAAATAAACAGATATGACTCCCGGCCGACAGTCAAGTTCAACGCCAATAGCACTTGCCCTTGTTGTTGTTGTTCCCCTTACTGTTGCTGTTCGTGTTGTTTCATTGTTGTCAGCAACACCAATAACAATAACAACATATAAAACTACGAAGACGGCTACTACTATGGCAGAGTTTAACTCCGTTGCGGTAGCATGATTTTTGACTCATTGCTATACACACATACACACACACACATCATGCATACATGCATACATATGCACGCCTCGGCCCTCTTGTGCTTGAGTGCGTCGGTAGCCATGGCAGCAGCCAATGCGTACAATATCCGACTCTGTATGTTGTTGACTAAGCGAACTGGATTTCTGTAACTAGAAACTATTGTCTCGTTGCAAAAACAAAGCAATACAATAACAATAACAACAAACATTTGTCCGTCACACTTCGAAAATTTCTTCTAGTGTTTTACCAATGTTTTATCGTTGTTGTTGCTTAATTATTTGCATCTTTATCTAATTGGAGCTCACGGTGAAGTGTCTAATATAAAACACACACTCCTCCTCCACCTGACATATCTATTTGCGTGTGTATGTGTTCATATAGATCTACTCGTCACACATTTGTTTCGCTAATTGAATACGCATTATTACATATTCGTTTCATACTCGTACTTGGCGTACTTGGGTTCAATGTCCTCAGCAGGATTTCAACTGAAAAGGTTGATTGCATTTAATAAATGAGTTATTATTACATGAAGCTATGCATGATCTGCGGTAAAAGTTTTAATTGCCCTCGTTATGCAAAATAGCAGCAAATATTAACAAAAACTAAGATCTATGCCACAGTGCGAAATGCAAGTTTTGAAGGAAAACTTATTTGTTTGCTTCAATTTTTGCTGAGCAAGTTCAAGTAAGACTAGAAAGGCAGGGCTATAGTCGGGCGTAACCGACTATAGAAAACCCTGTACCGAAGCCAAAACTTAATATATTTTTTTGTTGCTTTAATATTTTGTATTCATTATGTAAGGATATCTCAAGAAAAAATAATTTTTTTTTTGTAAAAGCCATTTTTCGGCCGATCGTTCCAATGGCATCTATATGTTATAGTGCACCGATATTTATCATATTTAGGAATATGATTTGAATTTACTTAGAATCAATAAATCCAAAATTTGGTAACGATATCTTAATAAACAAAAAAGTTTTTCTCAGTAAATGTTGTTTTTTGGCCGATCGTTCCTATGGCAGCTATATGATATAGTAAACCGATATACATAGTTTTTAGATATGTGATTGGGCATTAGGTAAAACAATTAAATCCCAAATTTGGTAAACATATCTTAAAAAATAAAGCGGTTTTTGTTACTAAATATGGCTTTTCGGCCGATCATTCCTATGGCAGCTATATGTTATAGATCGAATATCGAAAAAAAAAATAAACTCGTTATGCCTATGGATTGGCAGAGTCTTCGTGCCAAATTTGGTGGTTGTAGGTCTTACCGTTTCCGAGATCCGTGCGTTCATACGGACAGACGGACAGACGGACAGACGGACAGACGGTCAGACGGACAGACGGACATGGCTATATCGACTCGCCTTTCGATGCTGATCAAGAATATATATACTTTGTGGGGTCTGCCACGCCTCCTTCTGCCTGTTACATACATTTGCACAACTTTAATATACCCTTTACCATTTTTTGGTACAGGGTATAAAAATTGATTGCACATGCGCAGTAGTTCAGTCAATTACTTCAAGATCGCCACGACTACGCAGTCTAGACTTCTAAACAGTAAACTCATACATAGACACCATACACAGACGACATACATGACATGATGGGGTTTCCTTTGTCACCTTCGCAGTGTGACAAACTTGCCCACAGGCAGTGAGTCGTTGGTTGGCAACATTGCAACCCTCTTAGCAACCCTCTTAGCTACCTTCTGCATTTTACAACAATTATAAACATTACCTGTGTGTCGTCTTTTTCTTATTTTGCATAATTATATTTGAACTTACCCCTCACGAAAGGAAACTTGATATAGGCAGAAATGCCGTCAAATATCGTTTTCGGTTTAGAGCAGATGCACCCAATATGGTTAAGGCTGAATTTGCGCAATTCTTTGAATGCAAAATTCTTTCAGGGTTGTGACTGTTGAAATTGAAACACAAAACACTGCACTCCAACAAACAAACTTAATGAGTTTGGCGACACAACTCAGAAAAGGGCTTCAAGTCTGCACTCATTTTGCGTGTAATTGGGCACAAGTCAAAAACCCCAAAAAATTAGCATACAGAACAGAGCACAAAAAATAAACATGAAATTTGTATAACATACGAAGCGTAACTCTTGTAGTTGTTTTCTTTATTGTTGTTCTATCGTATAAGCCCGCACGATGTGGCGACAAGGTAAACTCTTTGGCGGCGATGAAAGCACGACGCAATGCTCAAATAAGGGCGTCGTTAAAATTTTTTATTTTTTTATAATTAAATTTAAGTACAAAACAAAACACAATTTGAAAGAAGCCTTTATAGGTTGCACATATAAAAATAAAAGTCGTGCTCTCCAATCACATTTAACACGCACGCGCGCATAGACATCGAGACCCACTTTAAATGTAACGTCAAGATTCAAGCCACGGCGAGTACGAATATCAAAAATTTAAACTCCGAAAAATGTAACGAATTCCTCGACAGCAAAGCAGCGACTGAACCTTATGCGAAGTGGCAACCGTCTGCAGAGCTGACTTAAATGCGCATACAGCACCGGTATGCGTTGCTCGCCGCGGTGTGCCGTATTGGAATTGAGCATACAGAAATAACAACAACGATTATAACAATAACAAAGCAACTTGTTTAAGCGCAAGCATGCGAGTAATTAACCAACCGTAAATTCCAACAGCAAACGAAAACACAACAACAAAAGCATAGCAAACAAAGTTGACTCTCTGCTGTCGCCGGCAAAATGTTTGAACCATCATTTTGCATTTGTTTACAATTTTTGCAATATTAGTTCATGTGCCCTACTGCATGTTGTTGTTGTTGTTGTATATTATTGTTTACAGTCCATAAACGACTGCGACTGGAACCATTGGAAGCCGCTTTGTAGGCTCAAAAGGCAGACTAAACGGAAATACGAAATGTTGAACGGAAGTGGTGGAAATTATGTAATTTTGAAGGTTGCACATAGTAACATTATTGACAACAAAGACACAATTAGCCACATGTGTTCTTTCTATTGACTAACATGTTATTTTTAATAAATATTGTATAATATTATACTTGTTGCTTTAACTACATTTAATGAATTGCATACAAAATTTTGGAACTTCTATTGTAGAGCGGCTATAAACAAATACTGATGCGTCTAAAATCTTACAACACCTAAGTTATGTGGTGCTGTCGAAATATTTACCGACATTTGGTTTTGATAGCCTACTTAGCCAGAGAGGCTTTTGACAAGTGCATGAACTTAGAACACACTTGGCAATATAAAACCAAGTAACCTACTGTGCCGAGTTGAAATGTCAGTCGAAATGTATAAAACATTTCTGGGTTTCAGTCAATTGA
The DNA here is from genome assembly GCA_037044495.1 of Stegana nigrithorax. Classification (NCBI taxonomy): domain Eukaryota; kingdom Metazoa; phylum Arthropoda; class Insecta; order Diptera; family Drosophilidae; genus Stegana; species Stegana nigrithorax. The sequence continues at coordinate 190,563 of JBAMBQ010004947.1, forward strand.
AATTTTCTTTCCACCCAAATAGTACACAAAAAACATTTAAAATAAATATTTAAATAATATTTCTCGCATTAGCAGAACACCTTTGTTCGTGAAAATAAAGACGTGTCGGACTGATTGAACATTGCTCGTGAACACGACACTGCACACGACCAGAAGATTAAAGACGAAGCGAAGGCCTACCCATAAGAGCAGATATGCCAATTAACGTGGAACCCCGTGATCATCCGGCGGCAGGCGGAGCCAAAAAGCTGAATAAATGTCGCTCGTTTCATTTTCGCTATTTGGAACTGTGCAGGTCCAAAAATCTGAATCCAATAGCGGAGATACGTTCTAAAAACAATTCGACTTCAATGCTGGAAATGTATTGCGATAAAGTGAGTGTCACAGAGTGGCTACTGATCATAGAGGCCCTACACTATGATCAGGTCTTGCAAAGCATTACGCTGCGCATGAGAAGAAGCCATGGCTGTGGTAAGTAGCCAAAGCGATTAGAATATCTGGTAGCAGGCGTTTACGTTCCCCAAACCTGCAGTTATAGACCAACTGGATACCGAGAAAAAGGCAAAACTGTTCAAGCAGAAGCCCTCTATTTATACGAAGTTCGTATTCTCGGGTCTAATTGAGGCTGTTGCCAATTGTATTGAATTCAACAAATGCCTGAAAGTGGTGAAGCTCGAGTGTTTGCCTTTGAGTGCCAAGTACATTGAGTGCATCGCAAAGGTAAGATAGTTTTATTATAGACAACTGAAAGAAATACAACATTTTTTACCATGCTCAGTCGCTGGCCTCAAATGAAAGTATTAGGGAGCTGAGTCTACATCGTTCGTGCATTGGTGATGATGGCTGCGAAGCCATTTGCAATACGGTTAAATATCTGAATTTTATCGAGAAAATCGATCTGTCGGACTGTGGGCTGACAGAGAAGGGAGCCGAGCATGTAGCTGATATGATTAAGGTTGGGCTCTGACATAACTTGGGTGGCGGACTAATCCTAAAGCTTGTCCACAGATGCAAAAGATCAGTCGTTTCACGGAGGGCTGGGAGAAATCCCTACGTTATCGTGATGTTGATGTTAATTCTATTTCCGGTCTACGCTCAATATCTGTTGCACGTAATCCTGAGATTGGTGACGATGGTGTTAAAGTCATTGCGGAGGTTTTGAAAGAAGACGCTTGGGTAAAAGGTAACTTTGTTAAATTTTTCATCGTCCAAACGATTGAGTCTAATCTTTTTCAAACTGATAGTTGTCGATATGGAAGGTTGTGGCTTGACTGATCGTGGCGCAAATGCTATACTCGATTGCTTGGACTTGAATAGTTCCCTTACTGAGTTCTGCATTCGCAATAATGATAATATTAGCAAGTTTCTGCAACGCAATATACGCGATCATCTCGGCAAAGGCGAAGATGACCGCGATGGGGCGATGGTAGAAGGTGGCATTTGTGGCATGAAACCGCTGGGCAAAAACAAAAAGTACAGCCAGGCGCAGCTGATCGAGCAGATACACTGCCTGCAGGAGCAGTTGTCCTTCGAACGTACTTTGCGGAAAAAGGCCGAGCAACTAAACGAGAAACTCAATACGCAAATAATGGCGTACGAGACTCAAGCCGACATAAATACCAAGAATGCAAACATACCGGATGGTTATGTAGTCGTACGGAATGATTCTTTGCAATCCATAATAGAAGAGTATGTGGCCTCAGACTGATCGCAACTCAATAATTACGTTTAAAATTCTGCATCGTATCTTTTTTAGGCGCAACAATTTCCATAAGCTAGTAAATAGTGTATGCACAAGTCCAGATCTTACGCCACGCAGCGAAATTATCACCATTCGCCACAAAGAGGCGGAGACAATCGAGAAGCTGCCAGCAGACGACTCCACGGTCGATCCACTCAACATGGAGGTGCGAAAAGTAGTGAAAGTACGCAAAGTCAAAAGTGAGATGAAGTATGTGGAACCACCGACCAAAGATGCCGGCAAAAAGCAAGAATCCAAGTCTGATCACGAATTTGCAAACGAAGCAGAGGTAAGTAGCAGTCGGCAGATCCTCTAGTATGTTAGATATGCTCTTAATAATTGTCCTTTGCATTCGGTGTAGAAGATATCTCAAAAGAATGTTAAAGTTGAGACTAATATTGGTGACACTGCCGCTGTCAACAATCACCTCAACACAGGCAAACAAATGCCAAAAAAGAACGTCAATCGGTACAGCAACAGCATGATGCTTTTAAATCAGGAGCAGACCCAAATGGCCTACATGAAGTCCATGTCGCGCAATATAAACGAAAACTTCATAAATAACAAACTCATCGATATTGATGAGTTGTCGATCAACTCAACTCGGGAAAGTGAATGGTCGAGTGATTCCGATACTTTACGCAATTCCAATGGTGAGATTGATATGATGCATCATTATATGCGGCATAGACAAGTCGAGATGGGACAAGGTGAAGGTTGCGTTAACAAGAAAACCATGTCGCTACAGCATATGTTTATGGGTCACCCAGATCAGACGGCTTAAAGAAAGCAGTCGTGTTATGATGTTGACTTGACTTGGCTTATCAGGCCTTTTTTAATTAAGAGTGAAAAACGCTTTTTTGTTGCGAAGAATTAAATTTAAAGGACATCGGGGAACAGGTTTCTTTTCGTCAACTAATTTAAGACGCTTTATATTTTTATAAAAATAAAATTTTCTCGCAGAATAAAAAAAAAACGTTCTTCAAAGCAACGCATAAAAATCACAAAACCAAGGTGTCTTTATCCTCTTACTAACTTTTAGGGGGGGAGATACTGCGGCTTCCTAACCAACCCGCTCAATTTCACAATAATAGAAAGGAGAATTGTGGTCTACCAATATTTAATATTTTTAATCGAGATGAGTTCACATATTTTTAAAATGAGTTGAAAATACAAATTGCATTAAATACGATATTTATGGAATATTTACGTTTTAATCTGTGTAATACATATATAGTTGATTATTATTGAAAATCGTCAAATCTTTCTAGGGCATTGATTTTATTATTTTTTTTTCGTCATTTAAAATTTGTGACGCGTGCGATATTTCACCGCTTAGCCGCCAAAACCGTACAGAGTGCGGCCTTGACGCTTCAAGGCATAAACGACGTCCATTGCGGTGACAGTTTTGCGCTTGGCGTGCTCAGTGTAAGTAACAGCATCGCGAATGACGTTTTCCAAGAACACCTGCACGAAAATTATAAAATTACATTGTCTTTTTCAGCGTCGAGAAAATAGCGCATACCTTTAAGACGCCGCGAGTTTCTTCATAGATCAAACCCGATATACGCTTCACGCCACCACGACGAGCTAGACGTCGAATGGCTGGCTTGGTGATGCCCTGGATATTATCACGCAAAACTTTGCGATGACGCTTCGCTCCTCCTTTTCCTAAACCTTTACCTCCTTTGCCGCGTCCAGTCATTTTCCAATTACTTTAATTGCAAACTCGCTTGTGAAATACAAAAATACCTATAAAATATTATTTTTCTTAATAAATATATATTTTAAATGCGTTCTTTAATGCTTATTGTATTATTTATTCGTTAAATTATGTCCTTTTCGTTTATTGCGCGTTTAACGCGAGTTTCACCTTTACCTTCTTCACAGATTTTGCAAGATGGCTGAAATGCTTCACGAAATGAATGCCAGCACTGTCTTCTTCTTTTCAGCAACAATGCATTGGACCTACATTGTCTGTGTGACCAACACTTGCAAATTTACATGGCTGCTCACTCATACATGCTCACTTCCAGTCAAATGTTGCGAATTCAGGGTTTTCAAGATGCTAAATTTTGATTTTTGCATGCAAATTGTTTTTGTCTTGAGACTTTGGATGTTGCTGCCATGCAGCTCTGCTTTTCGCGAAAGAGCTAGAATTCCATGGACCGATAATTTTAAGGACCGATAACAGCACACGAATTCAAACGTCGTTTCGAACTTCTTCGCCTGTGCTGACATGTTTTGCAAAACAAATGTCGATTATTAACAGTTCTTGTCTCCCCGGTTATTCATATGGTTGTTGTAATTTTTTCTCCCTGACCGGGCATCATTTACGCGAGCACATGATCGCGTATGCCAACTCCGAACAAAAGCAGACCAGGCAACACAAAGAAACGACAGAAAAAACAACGCTGTGATGGCAGCGATTACTTTCTTCTTCGTGGCTTCTTAAACAATTTTTAACCCACTCGTGTGCCGGCATTTGCTCTGTTCAAATCAACGTAAACTTTGTTAAACTATAATTGTCAATTTAACTTGCTGAAGTCTGTGTCGTTAAGTTTTAATAATTCAACAAAATGTTCTGGGGTAAGTTTCTGCATAAATTTTAAGTTGCGTGAATTGTTTCTAGGTAACGCAATATCCGTAAAAAATCGACGCATTATTACCACGTGTTTAAACAAATAATTTTATTATTAAATGGCGGTAAGGTATTAATACGACGCGAGTTTCTTTAAATAGAAATTCAAGATAGTTGCGAAACTTACTATAATTCAGATAAATATTTCACAAATACAAAAGAAATACCGCACAAGCACTTAAAAAAAAATTCTTGTGAAGAAACTGTTGCTGTGTGTGTTTGAGGAACGCCATGATCTTTTTGTATGCAATGGAAAAAACCTTGAAAATTGCAAAGCAGCAAGGATATTTGCAGGGAAAAAAGATGCTAAAGTCACAACAACTCTGCTCGTATTTTAAGTATGTGGCGGTCATATTCAGATACAATAAATATTTTAAGTAGAGCCATTTTTGTAACAATCTTTTAAATCAGAAATTTGTATTTATAGGTCTTAATTTAAAACCGAACAGGAAGTACTCGCAAACGACGAGCAAGAACTTTCACATCTCCGGAGCCACAATTGAGGATGGCGATGTCAGCAAGGTATATGTAACCTCGGGCGATCAGAAATTTCTCATTTGCACACTCGAAAACGAAGGTTGCAAACAGGTTTTCCTTGATTTAAACTTTGCTGAGGGCGAGGAAGTTTGTTTCCAGACAGTTGGTAAGTCCGCCGATGTTTTTTAAATGTTTTTGGTAAATAATCTATTATTCGTTCCTTAGGTACTGGAAATGTTACGCTGTCTGGTTACATTGTTAACGAATACGATGGAAGTAGTGGAGAAGAAGAAGACGATGAGGACGACTTGTCAGACAGCGAGTTGTTAAAGCAATTGGCAAAATCTGCAAAACCCAGCAAAAAAGCTCAAAAAACAGCTGGAGGCGACGACGAAGAGGAAGATGATGACGATGACGATGATGAAGATAACGAAGACGATGATGAGGATTCAGATCTAGAGATAGGTGAAGAAATGGAAGTCGAAGATGATGATGAGGACGAAGACGACGATAATGAGGAGGAAGAAGACGACGATAGTGATGAAGAAGTCCAACAGCCAAAAGCTAAACAGGCAAAATTGGAGAAAACTCAACAAACCAAGCAAAATGGTGTGGCAAAGAAAACTGAAGTCGCCGAAGTTGCTACTAAAAAATCGAAGAAAGATAAGAAAGCCGCTGCTAAGAAGGAAACGCAACCAAACCAGAAGCCACAACAGCAGCAGAAACAACAGCAACAAGCAGCAGGCGGTGAACGTACGATTACAGGCGGAGTCAAGGTCGAAGATGTACGCGTAGGCAACGGAACTGAAGCCAAAAGTGGCAAGCGAGCCATTGTTTATTACGAGGGGCGTCTCAAAACTAACAACAAAGTCTTCGATAGTCTGAAGCAGGGCTCTGGTTTCAAGTTTTCACTTGGACGCGGTGAAGTCATTAAAGGCTGGGATGTTGGTGTTGTTGGCATGAAAGTGGGTGGCAAACGCCGCATTACTTGCCCGCCTCACATGGCTTATGGTGCACGCGGTTCACCACCAGCCATTCCACCGAACAGCACGCTAGTTTTCGATGTCGAGTTGAAGGGAGTCAACTAAAAAACTGTCCTGGATTGACCAATTCCGATTAAAGTTAGATTAGATTTAAAAACTAGCTGTAAAGGTTTTTTTCATCAAGGAAATCGTAATAGACCCCAACCAAGCAGCCTTCTACAACTCGTCATATTTCCTTAAAAAATTTTCTTTTAGTTGAACCGTTTTGCTTCTTGATTAATTATTCATCTCGTTCATAAATGCATTGTGCTTTTTTTTTATAATTTCTTATATAAAATAAAATGTTTACGTTTGCCTACGTTATAAACCGGAAGTTACATTTTATTTTTTTTTTCATCTACAAACAACTGTTTAAATTAAAAATATTCTGTTAGTGTTACAAAAGGTGTTTTTCTTATATTATATGAAGTAACACAAAAGAAGTGCGAGAGTCGTTCGTCAACTCTAATCGCGCTTTTCTTGCTGCGGTGCTACATCGTTTTCACTACAAAACAATGGCTCCGCTGGCGTTTTCCAGTGTTCCAGTACGTAAGGAAGTCGCTCACTTGGGTCAGTGCTCCAATGATGAATGCGGCACTTAAGCTGAGCCTTCTCTAAATTGTTGACTGTAATAGTGCAATAGAATTCTTTGTTCTCTTTCTTTAAGTCGGGTCCTTCGATGCGCTGAGCTGGCAATTCGATGCATTCCTCCTTGCAAAGAAAACCGGCCTTGCGTAGAGAGGCTTTTATGTGCCACGGCTCGACAATCCACGGTTCGTCTTTATTCATGACTACGGCAAGTGTTATACTCTGAAGCACGTTAACTGTGCGTTGTGCGTAAGGCGAACTGTGAAGCACCTCAGATTTCTCGCTTTCTGACTTGGCGTACTTCGCTATATTCTCTGGGGTCTTGTAAACGGCCAAGCCGGGCAACAATAATTTATTATAGACAAAGTTCGGCTTAAGCGAAACTATGTCCCCCTTGTCACCGACACCCTCCACGAATGTTTTTAATACAACCTCGAGATTAGGACGCTTCTTGACAAGTGAGTCTTCAACCAGTTCGTAGATAAAATGCTTGGCACGCATCTTGCGTGGCCTTTCATTTGTCTTGTGCAGCAATGGTTCATATTTTCGCTTCAACACGAATGTGGTCTGCATGATTTACAAAGACATGAAATAAAAATCAAATATATTCACATCTTTCACATACCCGAACTTGTTGTTGTATGTTAATGCTGTTTTTGAGCAGATTAATTTGTGTTGCGCAAAGTGTCTTTAACATTTTTCGTAGAATAAAATAAAACTTTTAAAATTAATTACAGCAGCACGAAGTAAACGCCGCAATTGCAATCAGCTGTTTTTGGCATTACGTAATAACGTATTGTGGCTACGTAGCAACTGTGTTACGTCAACGTAAGGCCGTAAACACATGGTACATAACGACATAATTTATTTGAAAACTCACTCGAAATTTAACAATAAACTATAAGTCTATTTGATACATAAATAAATAAACAATTGTAACATCAAGTGTTTATATGCACTTTATTGGACAACTTACTAAGTAACTAAGTACAAACTTATTCATAAACTGATTTATTTAAATACTATACTTAATTACTCTTTAATAGTCTTCTCAATCCATTCCACATAATCACCAACACGTGTATACACACCTGGCCAGCCTTCTAAGCCGCATGGCGATGGCCCAAAGGACACAACACCCGCCAAGAAATAGTATATGTAGCCTCTGTTTGAGGTGTCGAAGCTAATCAGTGGCCCACCGGAGTCGCCGCGACAGGAGTCCACTCCCTCTTCACCGCCAGCACACATCTGCGTCTCCTGTAGTTGAATGCTTTGTTTCTTGTAGACATTGCGGCATTTGTCTAGTTCCACTCCCTTCACGACGGCTTTCAACTTCAAATTACTCGCCGATGCATTCTCCGTTTTACCCCAACCAGAGACATCCATTGCAATGCCGTCAAGAGTCGAGGAGCGTAGATTAACGTCCAAGGGTAAACATATCGGACGCACAAAATCCGTATATTTTATGTTCTGCTTTAGTCGAAGCAATGCAATGTCATTAACCTGATTACGTGACATCGGATTGTATTCAGGATGCGGTACGGTGGCTTCTACGTCGACATCAATATGTTCTGGAGCACAATCCTTCATTCCACGCACATCCAATTCACAATCAGGATTCGTTGTAGTATCCCACTCCCCCAGTCGTACAGCAGTTAATCGCCAATCCACGGGCAGGTCTTTGCCATTGACACAATGCGAAGCTGTGACAACATAGCGCGCGTTAATCAGTGTACCCCCGCAATGATGACCCTTATTTCCGGCAGCTGTTGTGATAAAAGATAGTTTCAAGATACCCGAAGTGATTACAATGACAGTGCACCTTTTGTATACTCAATCAAGGCCATCCAGGGGAACTCGTCTATTTTGGTTGCAACGCCGCCATAAATGCGATTCGAAATGACATTGCCACACTGGCCGGGCAACGGCAGTAGACTATTGCCACCCGAAATCGGCTTGAGTGGACGCTTTGTGGTCGGCAGCGAATCACGATAATGATCGGGACAGCAGATCTGCAAAGTGTCAGGGAAATGCAAGTATTAAATGTAACTTAAGTTATTTTAGTTTTGATACACACCAGCACTTTGCCGTTTATAAAACCGCACTGGCTACGACTCAGGTACAATTTGTCCGTTTCCTGTAGTGGTGGCGTCATCAATAGCCCGTACAGGTACTTGCAGTCGTTCAGATGTATGCACAGCGCACGCTCGCGATTTGGCGTAAGGCAGCGTCCATAGTTCGGCACCATGGCAGCTTCATTTGGAAAGTAGAATTCTGTTGTGGGATAATAAATTATACACTTTTCTTACAGGAAAAAAACCGAAATTTATAACTAGTGATAGGTTTAGCGAAAATAATCTATTGATTATTAATGATTATTGAAATTAGTTTTTGCGTTGTTTGCTTCAAGCAGAATGCACATGTATATATTTAATTAAACTGGTTTTAATGTAAATTAAAAGCTGAGGTAGATTAAACTAAAATTCTAGAGAACTTCTTAACAAAAACATAAACGCAAAATAGAGCGAACTGTTTGCATGCTAATTAGATTTATTTTACAAAATGACGTACCTTATATTATATTTAAATTTTTTGTGTAAATAAATGCATATTTACTTACGTGCATGTGTCAGTTTCATAAAAAAGTCGACTGTCAAAAAAGTCACCAAAAGCGTCGTTTGTAAAATCATCTTAAAATCTCTATTTGGTATATTAATTGTCTTTATTGTTTTTGTATAATTTGCGTTGTCGATAAGCCAACAATTTTTGTAAACAGTTTTTGCAACAAACCGGACACGATAAACAATAAGACTTGATACAACAAAAAACACAACCAAAACAAGTTGAAGACAAGTACGTAAGTAGTAATAAAAGATAATACAGAATAAAAATTATGACTAAATGAAAAGCAAATTCCGTTTTGCTGCGCGAGAGTGCGCCAAAATGTCAGAAAGTAAACGAAATTGGCCTGCGACTGGAGCAGGCAAGACTCTGTAGACAACTGAAGCCGCCGGGTCAAAACCCAAACAGTTGTTGGCCTAGCGAAGCTTCGATTGAGCTTTTCACGGTTTAAAGCCGTTAATAACTTTTAATAGCTCAGAGTGTAAAAATACGCATTTCGTGATAATCATTCTCATCAGCTGTTGATAAACTGAGTTTTTATTTGACTTGGAAAGGCCAAGTCCATTTCGGAATAGCTTTTTTTACACAAAGAGTTCATTTCAAAGACTGAGCATTGATTTGTATCTCGGAAGCCTTTTTTTTTTTTTGCTTTATCGTTTATTTTCTTATTACTACTTCCTGAGCGTAGAGAAAACTAAATTTCTTCTTTTTTTTTTTGGTTTATTCTTTGCACTCTCATATATTAATGTAAATACTAAGACTTAATCTAATGTACATAGATGTAGACTTTGGCATACAAAAACGATTCGCATAGTTTGTAAATAGAAACGCTAAATAAGCATACTCAGCTTAAGATTATTGAAAATCCAATCAATGTAGGAACTAACGCGCGAATATACTCCGGGTATGCTATGGGATACGTCACACGCATTCGGCCCGAAGCCAACAATACCCAAGAGTGTATAGCGGCCATTTGTGTTGAGCAGACCAGAAGTGCCGTCGTCCATGAATGGACCGCCGCTATCACCTGCAGATAAGTTGCGAATTTTTAAATTGTTATTATTAATCTTCTCTTAATTTGGCGTGAAATTTGAAAATATTTAATGTTGTTTCTTTTTGCTTGTTATTTCGGATGAATTATTTCCTAATGATTATACAACATGTAGTTGTAGTGTATTTGTCTGTGTATACATTGTGAACCCACCTCTGCACACATCGTTCATTGGCTGTCCTTGGGCGCACAGCTGCGCTGGTGTTATCACAATCGGATTTTGGAAGTTCTCACTATAGCGTGCATAAGTTATAGCGCAATCGGTTGTGTTCACAATCGGCAGGCGTAAAAATTTCACTGTGGTATTACCTAAAGAAAAGAAACGTTAGGAGCATTTGTCAGTATCTACAAAGTTATTTAAGTCAGTCAATCACAACAAAATTCTCAATAGGCTTTGGATTATACTTTACAGACAATACAAACATGTTTCAATAGTTCAAAATAAAAAGAAAAGCAACACGAGTAGAAAATATTCAAATACAAAATAGTTTCCGTAGACTTACTTTCCATATTCGCTGTACTCCAACCAGCTACAACACCCATCTGGCCAATAAGTCTGTCGGCAAGGGAACTCGAGGTATTCACCGGTAAGCAGATGCTGGTAAAATTCGCTGTGAGAAAATTGAAACTTTGAAAGGCAAGGGCGGCGCAGGGGAGTTGCAAAAGAAATCTTACTGTTGAGCGAATTATCGATTCTTAGTAATGCAATGTCGTTGGCATATTTGGGTTGATCATAGTTGGGATGCACGATTACATCGGCTATGGCAAAGACATTGGGCATATCGCAGTTGGGCGCTTTGGGTGCACAGTCCATTGACATGTCGTCGCCGATGCGTACATGTGAGCTGTAGAATTAGCGTTTGGATCATTTCAGAAGACGTTGAAGTTGGTTGGCATACACACAGGACTTACAGTTCTAGGTCGCTGACCAGATTAATGACACAATGGGCGGCAGTCAGTATATAAAAGTTGTTAATCAGGGAACCAGAGCAGCGATAACTTATGAGTTGACTGGCTATGGAAGAAGGTGTTATATGGGTTGTTATTATATATTAGATTTTGTTTTATTTCAGGAAAAGTTTGCTCATAGAATCGAATCTGATTTGAAATAAGTAGCATACAAAATGCGTGGAAATCAAAGGCATGGTAACATGAACGCCATAGGAAGCAGTGACTCATTCGATCTCTTTGCGCCAGTTTCTGGGCATAGACGTGATACAAATTACATGGGGCCTTGTACACAGGACTACAGTGCAGCATACTGCAGTGTGACGCAACAGCAATATTACTCTAAACGAGGAAATGCACAAGGCTATGCCGCATCTTCTGGTAATATGAGGAGGAGTTTGGCTGGTGAATCAGGGGGACAAGGTAGAAGGGTATGTCATCCTTGTGGAAAACCAAGATCTGGAACAGCAGCGCGTGGTTGGCCAAGTGCTGCTGGTGAACCCAAAAATCGTTCATATAATGCAACAGATCCATGCTCGAGTTACAGTGGAATCATAAAGAGAGAAAAGCCCGACATGTTTTCAGTTTGTGTTCCTCGCACATGCAGCAAATTAGCTCAAGCGGCCCACGGCTCAGATCCGAAAGGGCGCAGACCAAATGAACACGATAGTCAAGATGATGGTGAAGGTTCAGAAGGTTCTGAAGCCGGTACAGATGACGATGCTGGAAATGCTGATACGGATGCAGAAGGTGATGAGGAAGAAGTCATGGACGATGATGGTGCAGATAAGAATAAAGATGGCAGTGGTAGAAATAGCAAGGCTATGGGGGATTCGCCACCGGATGAAGACTATGAAGAAGAGAAAGGTGGTTTTGAAATGAGTCAAGCCTCATGGTCGCTTTGCAAAGCTGCTGCACTTTTCCTGTTTGGCGTCTTTCTTACCAAAAAAATGCACGTAGTTGCCAATGCCATAGGCTAATCTCTACTGGCCTGTAAGGAACCATTTAAGAGGTTTTTATCTTCTGAAAAATTTTGGATCATATGTGTGCGTGTATTTTTAATACTTAATATTTTTAAGTGTGTACAAACTAAATTGTGAGATTGAATGTGGAAATTCATAATATTTGCACTGCAAACAATGTATTAAAAAATTTCTGTTAACAATGATTTGTGTGTCTTGCTTACTGTTGATTACGTGGGCAAGCGATACTCACTTCTATTTCGATACGCAATTCTTGTCAACCAGGGATATTGGCCCGCCTCACCATTAATTCCCCCAGCTATGCGCGCATTCAAGGAAACCCCACATTCTACGAAGTTAGTCGACTGCACCGTTGGTTGGTTATCCTGCAACGATTTATTTGCTTTCGCCTCCATTATGGCTTGAAATCGCAGATCATCCGGAAAAAGGATTGGATTATCCTCACTCTCATTGTCATCGTTTCCATCGTGCCGTATATGATACTTGTAATGTGAATGATGATTAACATGCGGACTGTGTTCAATGTGGTGTGATTCAGGTAAGCCATCAGCCGGGAACTCATCATAGAATACTTGTGGACAATTGCGTTGCGTTTTAAAATCTCTATAGTCCAAAAGATTCATTTCGGCACTTCCAAAATCATTTGCGCCTAAGTTGGCAAAGCGATTAGCCAATGGCTGCGTGCTGCGATGCTCCCAGACCCAGGGCAGCTTACGCATCTCGGCTGGCTGAGCTTCTTGCTTGTCCTTAGGGGCAAAGCGACCCATACGCATTGGTAACGACAGCGTTGCCGCCGGAATATCCGGACAACAGGCCATTGGGTCAAGGCCTTCAAATCCACAAAAGGCATCTCGTACCTGCGTAAAAAGCGCATCACGCTCAGCTGGCGCATGACGCAGTAAGCGAGTCGTGAAGTAGGAACAGTCCTTGACGCGTATGCAGTTGCAAGCAGTTGAAGACGAGGCAAGTGATAAGTCAGGCACTAAAATCAAAGCAACTGTACAATAAACTTTCGTTGGGCACAAAACAAAAACAAAAACTGGCAACAGCCAAGGTCATTGGCAGCCAATTGGCAGCTAAGCAATGCTTCTGCGATATTAATTTAATTAATTCACTTTTACAACTCAGTTTTATTTTTCCACTTCTTCCTCTTTTCCAAATGCTTAGACTCGCTACAGTTAGCTCACTCATTTGCGGTTTATTGCCCTTCGCTTGAGCTCGTATGAATCAAGTCTACCGATGATTTCGCGTTTTTATGTGCTTTTAACTCGTGCACAATTTTTTGGGAATTTCTAAACATAGGCCTTGACCTAGAAATTCAATTTGCACAATCTTCTCGTGCTATTCATGATGAAGCCTCAGCCAAGTTTGTCTCTTAAGTCTTTTGTTTTGCTATGAGCTCCCGTCCACTGAATATTCTCTTAACACACAAACAGGATACTTGAAAGGAGTCATGTACTCACGTTTTAAAATTAGCAACAGCCACAAGCCTATGAAATACAACAAATGATGCACACCTTTAACCATTTTTCAAAATCTTTTTGTACTTTTTGTTTAAATTTTTAACACATTATGCGGGCACTAAGAATTGTTATTCTAGTCAAAAACCTTTTCATATAAAAAAAACACTGACGATTTATTTCTTTTTTTGTTTTTTTTTTTTTATTGCTTTTGGAAACGTTTATATAAAAATAAACCTTTTTATGCGCTAAATTTTGCGATTACAACTGTTGCTGCCGAAGTGTGAAATTGAAATAAGTTAAGCAACAAAGTTTGTTATTTTTTCGTTTTGTTTTTTATGTATTTTTGCTCCACATTCACATTGAGATTTTGTATTTAGTTTAAGATAAAACAAAAGAGCGAGAAGAAAAGCAGCAATGATTAAGGCAAGCGCTAAGCAAAACAAAACAACACAAACCCAAAATAAGTTATTTTATGCAATAAAGCCTGAGTACGAATTTTGAACGCAGGCAGGCAATCGCAGCAGCTCAAAAGAGTTACGTACCCCGTGCGTGAGCAATAATCTTTGACCAGCGCACTCGTGTGTCCGGTTGAGCAAGAAAACGTGTTTATGTGTAAGACAAATATTAAAAGCAGAAGAACAATCGGCAATCTCAGAATGCTGCCTGTGCTCGCTAAAACTTTTGGCAAACAACAGTCACTCGGTACGATAAACAAAGTTTACTGCTGCACACATCACTCTGTGGATGAACACACAGACACACACACACACATACACATATGTATTCGAAATGAGATAAACAGTTTGCAAAAATTCTGCGCAACTTAAAATTATAAACAAAAAGTGTTTGTATGAAAAACATTGATGAAACAATAAATAATGCTTTTGTTAGCAATGCTTTAATTATGGAATGCACGATTATTTTTGATTATATATTTATCCATATACACACATACTTGTGTAGTAATTGTACATATGTATATGCTGAAATGCTTATTATATAAATATGTTTGCACAGTTATAACATATTTAACAAATTTTTCAATGTATTTAAAGAGCAAACCAAGCTCAATAGCAATATGCTTCCTAGACTTTTGTCTTTAACTTTGCAATTAATTTTTTTATTTTAATTCTTTCTTTATAGTTAAATAAATCATTAAAAAATATGTCGTATAGACACTAATATTGCAAAAAGCATAAATGTAAAAAAATATACCATTGCTTAGAATGTTAAACTTACTTAAATGTTATGGAATGCACGTTTATATTATAACTGTATACGGCAACAGTTATTTACTTTTAAACTTATTTTTAAGCCTTTTAAGTAGTCGTCATCGTTGACATGAATAGGTGAATGAATCGCGAATCAGGGAGATTGCATTTCTATGCAACTGGTGGCACTTTTACATTGCTTGCGGCCGTTGAAATAGCAGAGGCAATGACACTGGTAACGTTATTCTCGACTTGCTCAACAGGTTGTTCGGCAGCGGCATCGGGTAGCACTGCTGGCTCATTAGCAATGAAAGTTGGTTCAGTTGCATTCGCTGCAGCAGTTGTGGTCTGCGACACATTTTGTTCATTTAGAGTAGCTGCGCAATCGTCATCAGGAGTGTGGCCCCCGGCTGGTTGAGTTACAACAACAATATTATCATTGTTGATGACGTCGTCATCATCATCGACCGGCGTCTCTTGTCGCAACACGGCTGCTAACCGATTGTCATCGGAGACAACGTCACTGTCTGCATTTACTGCATCTACCTCTGGCGCAGCCTCTGCCGCCGTTTCTATCTCTGTTGAATGCTCTTCAATTTCTAAGTTGTTAACCGCTCCATTATTTACATTTGAATGGCTGCCATTATTGTGCGGCAGCTCGTTGAAAATCTTCTCGCCCACTTTCGGATCGATTTCGTTGATCTTTTCTTTTAGTTTATGCTTTAAATCAGTTGGCCATTTAGGGCACCATTCACGAAACAGTTTAATCTATATGTGTACAACAAACATTATTAGATTCTTTCTTTTTTTTCGAGATTTCGAAATAAACTTACGCGACATTGAAACAAGCTCATAGGCTTGTCCTGCAAGCCTGAGACTGCCATTGAGTTGACCACTCCATTCATGTAGACGCCATTGCCACCGTTGACAATGTTCTCTTTCACCAAATGTTCCACTAGCACTGGTAAAAAATCCTCCCTTTGCAATTGACTCCATTCGTTAAACCATTGTATAATATAACGGAACTCTCTTTCGGCAGTCAAATTGTTCACAGACATGATTTTGTATTTTTATTTATAAACAAACACCCAACACACGAAGGCACACCTACGCGAACACAATCGAACTATAATTGGGGCAGTGCACTTTCAACACACGCTTAACATTTGCATTTGTTGTTGCTTTTGCCGCTGAATCTCGTTTTGTTTATTTGTATTCTAACTGCAAAAGCTTCGTCACGATACGTGCTTATTAACGACAACGTATACTACTATCCACTGCTCGATTACAAATGTCGCAGACAAGAAAGTTTACTCAACTTCTCTGACACCAGTGTTGCCACGACCAAATAAATGATAGAAAAATTCTACCAAAACTTTACATTTACATACATCAACAAAACGTTTTAGTTCATAATTAACACAAAATTAGTCATTTGAATGCATATACTTCAAGTCAAAATAAAAAAATATACATTCTTGTATCCATAAGGTTTGAAGCATGCGGAGGTGATTTCAAGAATTAGCACTTATAATTTTGATTTCAATTGATTATTTCTATTATTAGTACGCAAAATCAATATACGGAAATTTTTCTCAATTAAGAAGGGACAATCGAATTTTACCAAAATTCTACCGAATCAGAACTAATTCTACCAATCTACCATAGGCGGACAAATTGGAAAACAGTTCTACCGATTTGCCAAACATAAAAATTGAAAATTAAATCCCCAAAACAGCAACACTGTTTGATACTCAACTGTCTAATTCAGGGCTTCGAGACTGCTCTGACAAGGTTTTAAAAACAAAATATTTTGGTTCATCTCGCCATTATAGAATAGTATCATTCTTATGACCTGAAACAAGTTAAGAATCTTGAACTTGCTTTCGGATTATGTGCATTGGTGCAAGCTAAAATATTTTGATGAACCCAATGGCAGTGTGTGCTTATGTGGTAATAATAATAACACTAATAAAATTTTCTTTTATAAAGATACCTTTTTTAATTATTTCTATTTTTGATAACTATAAAAATTACAATCGAATTTACTTTGGGCAACAAAATTTCGAAATATTCGTATGTACACTTTGGTTTTAAGTGCAGATTTTAAATGAACTATAAAATTGAAAAGAGGGAATTTAACACTTTTAATTGAACAAATTCGTTTAACTTAAAGTAAGTAAAATATGTTTAACTTATGGGTTATTTCCATAGCATTTAACCAAACGCCAGCGAGGATGAGAATCATTATATTAAAAGTTGCAAGATATATTAGTAAATAAAAATTGAATTGTTTTGTTAATTTTACCAACAAGTCATTGCAAAAGTACATACAGTTTACCCTGATAATACAGATATAAAATGATTTTTCTCTGCGCATAATTCAATTCTTTGCCTTTTGCCATTTTGGGTTACTAAAGCACAGCGATCACACCGAAATTGTACATAACATTGACTTATTGCATTAGCAACAAGTACAGCATGCATAATTTCCATGAAATTGGGGCAAATTCAAAGGAAATATGGAAATATTTTCGAGAAAAGGATTGCGCATCAATAGCTAGCTAGCTGAACCTCAAAGGTTCTGGGTGCTGGGTTAAATTGTTGTCTAAATATGCCTTTGGCAGAAGAGCAAAGTTATTTTTTATTTTTACCATTATAAGCCAACAAAATCAAATTTTTGCATGAAAACCAAGAGGCAAAATACTGAAGTTATTCATTGTACATCCGATACATCCAGCTCACATGTAACACTTTCTAACACTTATGTAGGTAAAACGTTCGTGGAAAGGAAAGGTTAAACTTTATAACAAATAATATTAAACAAAATGTCAGCAGCTGAAGTAGAAATACAAAAAAGTCCGGAAGGACCATCACAACAGTGCTCGGCAGAGAATGGGGAGTCTGCATGCAACAACACGGAAACCAATCATGCTGCCGGCAACATGGAAGAAAAATTAGCTTTAGCGGAACAATACAAAAATCAGGGAAATGAAATGCTAAAATGTAAGTAACACTAATGCTAATGTCTACTAAATCACCTGCTGATGACAGCAATATTCATCATTTACATACGATTTATAACTTTAATTAACAATACCTTTGACCTGCTGCAGAAATTTTTGTTGTATAGCAAACATTTGAACCTAACCT
Organism: Stegana nigrithorax; assembly: GCA_037044495.1. Taxonomy (NCBI): domain Eukaryota; kingdom Metazoa; phylum Arthropoda; class Insecta; order Diptera; family Drosophilidae; genus Stegana; species Stegana nigrithorax. Next base: position 208,463 of record JBAMBQ010004947.1, read on the forward strand.
TAAATGTCTTTGTATGATATGAGATAATTAAATGACTGCTTCTTTGTCAATAAAGGAGATTTGAGATTAAACTTATCAATGATAAGTTTCAACGAAAACTAAACGATTTACTAATTTGATTGTAATATCGAATTTACGTTTTGTTTCTTTTTTGTAGCTAAAGAATTCAAAAAAGCAATTGAAATGTACACCAAAGCTATAGAGTTATTCCCAACTAGTGCAATTTATTATGCCAATCGATCGTTGGCGCACTTGCGAGAGGAGAGTTTTGGCTTTGCGCTGCAGGATGGTGTATCCGCCGTGAAATCAGATCCCACTTATTTAAAAGGTTATTATCGGCGTGCAGCGGCACACATGTCGCTTGGCAAATTTAAACAGGCACTTTCTGACTTTGAATTTGTCTCTAAATGTCGACCAAACGACAAAGACGCAAAACTAAAGTATACGGAGTGCAATAAAATAGTAAAGATGCGCGCCTTTGAAAGAGCTATTGCAGTGGACAAACCTGAGAAAACGCTTTCGGAAATGTATAGAGACTTGGAGAACATCAGTAAGCTTATAAGGGTTATATTTTGGAACCAGCTAAACTATGTTCTTTTCCCTTCTCCAGCTATCGAGGATGACTATAAAGGACCAACTTTAGAAGACGGCAAAGTAACTGTGCAGTTCATGCTGGATTTAATGGCTCATTACAAGGCCCAAAAGAAACTACATCGAAAATTTGCTTATAAGGTAGGTACAAATCGTGGATTTGTGTAAACCATAAAAAAAAAAATTTTTTTTTCTTTTATCTAATAGATTTTGTGTGAAATCGACGTATACCTGCGTGCTCAACCCTCATTAGTAGATATTACTGTGCCAGACGAAGCAAAATTTACCATTTGTGGGGATATTCATGGACAATTCTATGATCTTATGAACATATTTGAGATTAACGGTCTGCCGTCAGAGGCAAATCCGTATCTCTTCAATGGGGACTTTGTCGATAGAGGATCTTTTTCGGTTGAATGTATATTCACTTTATTTGGCTTCAAATTACTCTACCCTAATCACTTCTTTTTATCTCGAGGTAAGCATTAAACAGAAATTTTAAGACCATGTATAGGATTATATAATCCATTCAGGTAATCACGAGAGTATCAATATGAACCAGATGTACGGTTTCACTGGTGAAGTCACAGCCAAATACACAAGCACAATGGCCGACATATTCACTCAGGTCTTTAATTGGTTGCCTCTTTGCCATTGTATCAACCAAAAAATACTTGTCATGCATGGCGGTCTGTTTGCCAGTGATAACGTTACATTAGATGACATACGTCGTATTGAACGTAACTGCCAACCCCCGGAGGAAGGTCTGATGTGTGAGTTGCTGTGGTCAGATCCGCAAAATTGGGCTGGTCGCGGTCCCTCTAAGCGCGGCGTTGGCATACAATTCGGTCCAGACATAACTGAAGCTTTCTGTAAACGCAATAATCTGGAATACATTGTACGAAGTCACGAAGTCAAAGATATGGGCTATGAAGAAGCACACAATGGCCAATGCATAACCGTGTTCTCGGCACCAAACTATTGGTAAGCAGTTGAAAATTAATTTCTCTTAAGTTATGTAATGAAATGGTTTCTTTTGATACAGTGATACTATGGGTAATAAGGGAGCTTTCATCACAATTAAAGGCAACAATCTAAAACCAGAATTTAGGTCGTTTGAAGCTGTGGTATGTAATTTGTGTTAAATAAACAAATAACAGACTGTCAATAATATTGATCAATTTCAGCCTCATCCCGATGTAAAGCCCATGGCGTATGCAAATAGTCTTATGAACTGGCTGGCGTAGTGTAATGCTTAATGTTATTAATTGTGTGCGTGTATGTGTGTGGTATCACACAACAAATATTAATAGTTGAGCTCATGCTTTTTATCCCGATAAAAAGATTACAAGAAACGAAACAAACTAAAGCGCAAACAGCATTTTACAGCGAACTTACAACTGAAAGAAAAGGGGATTTGGTCTTCTTCAGAGTCACATCAGTTTCTGTTAGGCTTGTCGAGCCTAAACATATAAATGAAATTCGCATCGGATGAGAAAAAACAGAAATATTTTGAACAATCATGAAAACAAACAACAATTCAATCTGCTGTAATAAATTTTACTACCAAAAGCCTAAATGCCTACTTTGACTTTCTGAAGTCCGATTCAACTAGCGAATGCTGGCCACTACTATCCTGCTGAGCGCTTGCAATATTATATACATACCTTTTATCTTTATGTATGTGTGTTTTGTTTCGAAACTTTAACTTTGCTAATAGTATTGCCTAGTTTTGTATCTTATTACTTCTATCATTTATACAGAGAAAAAAACTCATTTGTTTTTATTCTTTTACAAAAATAACTTGATTTATTTTGTCACTTTTTTGTTTTTTACTCTGGTCTGTTTTTCAATTTCGGTCAACATTTTTTTTAATGCAATGCTCCATTAATCTAAAAAGTAAAATTCAAAAAGACACCTAGAATTAAAAGAAAATAGAGCAATTTGTGAAGCGAAGAAAAGTGCAAAAGTTTTAATAAAAAAATTTTAAGAAAAAATCGTACTCGGTTCTTTTTTTAAATGACCAAAATAATTTAAGAATCTTTTAACTTGTCGCTTCAAAATTTTCGACCTACTATATAGTTTAATTATAAGCCAACTCAAGATCATTGCCGCAAGGCAGTCTGTAAGTTTTAGAAAAGTGCAAAAATTAGAAACGGAAATATTTGCTCCTGTTACGAAATAGAATTATTTAAAAAAGAACAAATAAATATTTACAAAGCATTTACTTAATATCTGTTAAATTGATTGCGATAGACTGGATTTCATTTTTATTAGCATACTTCTATTTCAAGTCAGCTGGCGGTGCAAAATTCTATTGAAGTTTATATTTGTTAAAATTCCATTTCTTTTAAGATCTTGGAAACGTTTTCTTTGAAATCTTTTAGATGTGCACGCTTTAACACGATTAAATATACAAATGGTCCATTGTAGAATCTCAGTGTGCTATAGAACTGCATGGCAAGCACCTGCAGCTCCTTTGGTTGCTTTACAGAAAGATAAATAGAAACTGTTTCGCATATATCGTTTAAGTGTTTGCCAGTGATTTGTAGATTTTGTATAAGTGCAGCAAAATCCTGCAGCAGCTTAACTTGCAGCTTGTACTCCTGTGTTTGAGCTTTGAGGCACTCTATGCCGCTGTGTGTGCCTGCTACTTTAAGAAATTCGTGCAGGAAGGGTATGACGTCACTGCAATACAAGTTAAAAAAGTTCAACTACATACTGACTAACATGAAAATAAACTGGACTCACTTTAAACTTCGTTTTAGTATAAAGTCCTTAGCGTGTAAGCCTAAAATATGCAACAGACTAAAGCAACGATTCAACACAAGAGCATCCTTTTGCCGAAACTTCTCAACGAGTGGTTGCCAGATGAGATGTACCATTGGCAATAATTCATCATCATAATCACGAAGCAAAGGCACACCGGATATCAAACATTCTAAAGCTAAAATTTGATGTGTTTGATTAGCAGAGGTAACGAATTTTACAACATGATTCAATATATCCTTAATCATGCTGATGTGTTGTGGTAAGGCAGGCTTTGGGTCTTCTGGAGTATCTTCTGCAGCATCTGCTTTGGAATTTTCACTCTGTAATTCGTTTTTTGTAAGATCGGCAGGCGTCTCAACGCTATCTAGTAAGGATTCTTTGTTTAACGCAGCTAACCATATTTTCAACAGATCTTCCGCTTCAGTCGTGCTATCCACCAACATGGAAACGTCTTCCACTTCAGCACTTACATCGCTACGCCACTTGGTAACGTGTTGCAAAAAGGCATTAAATACTTTCAGGTACGAGCAGACATTCTCAGACTGATATAATTTGGCACATTCGTCGCTTATTGTTTGGAATATGTTGTCCAGGTACGGTATGCTGCTGCGCGTGCTGTATTGCAGCACAACGGACAGGATATCGACGGCAGCACTGCTTTCAGGTGACTGCAAAAAGAGCAATTGTGTATATAAGATACAGAATAACTGATTTCATTTGTTGAACTTACTCTTTTGAGTAACGTATTCAAATGGTAAGTTATAAAATCTGTGGAACTTTCAATAAAATGTGAGGCTTTAGCGAATTTTAACGCCTTTTGCATGGACACAAAAGCCAACTTGGCAGCCTGATGGATGTGCGTATTAGGATGTGCTGTAAATATTAAGGATATGATGTTGTGATAAGGTTGGACAGATGTCAAGAACCTACCCAGCTTCAGTAATACCCTATGCAGACTATGAAATATGTGATGATCAAAGGTTTCACCAATATATGTAGCACAATGTGCCAAAGCATCCAGGACAATACAACTGTGCAGCACATTGAATTGCGCATCCAGTATGGAAACACGCGTTTTGTGTTTTTGCACTGTAAAAATAGATACTTGAAAATATATAAGAAAAACCTTGCCTGAGTAAGGTTGGTGTTACTTGCTTTCATCGTTGAATGACTCATCGTCGGAATCGCAGTCCTGTATGCGTATTTCGACTGCTGACTCATACAAGCCCGGTGTGCGGTCAACAAACCAGGATGACGGTTTATCCACCTTCAAGCGCCACACTTGATCCGGCAGCAACGCCAAATGCCAATGCTTGTCCTTAAGCAATTCCAACAACAGCAGCTCAACTAAATTCTTGTTCACACATCTTGCATCAAGAGGTTTTGCCATAAGCGTGAGTAGCAAAATCAATTCATTCATCGCAGGATGTTCCTCCGCCAACAGACCTAGGCAATAATCAAATATGTTGTGATTAACCGTAGGTGTTTGGCCAAGCATAGCACAAATATCGTAAAGCACATGCACGTTGCGATCAGTTTGTAAATGTTTGAATTGTCGCCAAGGCAATGTTACATTAAGTGGCGCGTCTTCTTCGATGTCTCGCAGGGCATATTCCTCATTTAGTAAATCGCGGGAGGTGCGCAAATCCAGTGCTGCCAGTAGACACATTACAAATAATTCCATATTCTTAGGCAACAGTAGCAATAAATTAAGTTTATCAGTGTGCAGATTACGCAGAAACCCCTTCAAGAACAGCAGTTCTGCGTATTGCTCCACGTCGTCACCTCGCTGCAAGATGCGCGGCATCTTAACCAAATGCGCATCTAATATTAGCTCCGAGTACTCGTCGAATATGCCTGTTGTTGCTTCCCGCTGCTGTAAGGCAAGCAGCGCTTTCTGACATAAATGCCGTATACTGCTCTCGTCGGTGTCTTCCGACATGGCCACGATGTCCTCGAGCAGGAACTGAAAGTTGTATTTTAAATTGAAAGTGCAACGTTCCAGCAGTAGACAGCACATGCGAGCGTATTCACCACGTATTGTGGGCGTGGCATGTGCGCGTAATATACTAGACTGCACAAAAATAGGCTGCAATTCACGCGTGCTGGCTGTTATCCATTGCGTAGATCTAAGATTGGTCTGCATGCGCTTCAGCTGCACTTCCATTTCAGCATGATCGCTCTTTCGCTTGAAAAACATTTCGTCATGCTCGCCGTTGACCATGGCATTCGATTCGAATGCAATGAGTTGCTTAAACGCTTTAACATCGTATTGTTTGCGCTGAAACTCGTTGGTGGTCTCCTCAAACATAATACACAAAATTTTGCCAAATGCTTTGACAGACAACTAATGTCAGTGCAAGGAGGACGGTTACTGGAAAGTATGTGAGAAATTGCAATGTGGACTTACCGATTTTATGCGTTCACCAACTTTGTCATCAGCCAATGCTGTTTTATGAAGCACCGTCACGATCTTCGGCATAAATATAAACAAGGTATCTGCCACTTGGTTGCGGAGCACCACATCTGCGGCATCAGCATCATCGTGTACATAGAAAACTACCATGAGGCATTCAAGCGATGAAATACTGAAAAATATCATTTCACTTTTGTTAACCCATTAAAGCTACTTGTCGCATTTAACCTACACTAATTTCTTGTATTTTTCCTGCATTATAAATTCAACTAATGTCAGCAGCAATTGTCCCAGCAGACGGGCAGATTCTTTGGAATAAAAGGCTTCCAAGACATCAGTAGTAGAGCGACGCAGTGCCTCCGCAATACACAGCATAGTAGCCAGTTTTAGTTCCTCGCTGACATTCGGTTTTAGAGTAGCACTCTGGCCATCGCGCACCTGGCTAAGCACTACGACTAAGATGGAGCGCAGCGCAGTATTCTCGTAGAGGTATTGCTTCGATAGCACATATCGCAGGCAATCGACAACACCCGTTCGCAGATCCTGGCTTTCACTACAATAAATATTAATTGAGAACCGATTTTTATAGACGCATCGACATACTCATTCAACTGATCCAATTTGAGTGTCAATGGCAGCAGAATTTGCGTTTGAATGATTTTCATGCGCAACCAGTCGAATTTCCTGAACTCCTGCTCTAGCTTTGCAAGATTCTCCTTTGATGGCACCTCGATAAAAGTGTCCAACGCGGGTTTTACGTGCAGCACATATCCTTCCAAAGAGGACATGTTTTAATCTTTTTCCAACTAACAAAACAATGCAAAGATATAAAATTGTGCCGGCTCCCGGCAAATGTAGTCAGCTGTTTTTAGATTCTTCTTCTTCTTTAGAAATTTAAAGAAAGTTTACCCGCGAACGTATTATGTTTTGAATCTTTCGAAGAGTTATCGTTTACAAGCTTAAAAATACTAAACAGCAATGTTTGTAGTAATAATGTGCCAGGTAAGTTATTTTTATTACGATAAAAACATTATTTTTTATTAAATTTCAAATTAAAAATTTTTGTTTGGAATGAAACTACTGTATTTTAGTTATAGAACTCAAGTAACTCCTCAGTCTTTTTAATACTGTTCTTGTAGCCTTGTTCAAAGTCCTTTGCGCCCACTATATAACGATTCTCACGCACAGCATGCATGCCGGCCTCTTGGCAAATGGCATTTATATCAGCATTTGAGATTCTATCGGTGCGAGCAACGTATTCCTCCAAATCGATATCTTCACATAAATTCATTTTCGTAGTAATTGTGCTAAAGACCAAACGTTTCTGCCGGCGATCAGGCAGCGGAAATTCTATTTTACGATCTAAACGCCCTGGACGCAATAGTGCTGGATCTAACGTATCAGCGCGATTTGTGGCCATTATCACTTTGACATTAGATGTCTCATCAAAACCATCCATCTGATTGAGCAACTCTAGCAGTATGCGCTGAACCTCACGATCAGCGCCAGTTTGAGCATCGAAGCGTCTAGTGGCAATAGCATCGATTTCATCAATAAAAATGATGGATGGAGCATGCTCCTTGGCTAAACGGAAGAGGTCACGCATCATGCGTGGTCCCTCCCCCAGATATTTTTGCACGAACTCGGAGCCAACAACTCGAATAAAAGCGGCGGTAGTGTGATGTGCCACCGCCTTAGCCAACATTGTTTTACCACAACCAGGTGGTCCAAAGAGCAGTACACCACGTGGTGGATCAATACCTAATCAGTAATGGAAAATTTAAACAACACAATATATTTTTGACATTTCGATTTTACTCACCAATTTGCTTATAGAGCTGAGCGTGGGTCAATGGCAGCTCAACGGCTTCACGTATTTCTTGTTTTTGCATATCTAAGCCGCCGATATCCGAGTAAGAGACATCTGGTTTCTCATCGGGCTGGAGCATGGCAATCGTGCTGTCGGCTTCAGGCGGAATTAAATCTACTAAACTATTACTTTGCTTGTGCAGTGCAACAGAAGATGCTGGCTTGAGCAATTCGCGATCAATAGTAGATAAAATGCGTACGTAATAGTTGGAACCTGTAGTAGAGGCCACGATGCCCGTGTTCTCATCCACAACTTCCAAAAACTGACAAAAATATTATCTAAAAGATGTTCTTTTAACAAGCACACCTGAAGTTACCTGCCCAATTATTAAAGGTACAGCTTTAATGCGTTTAACTTCTTCCTGTGCATGCAGATACTCGTTCTTTAAATTACGCTGCTCCTCCTTGATGTAATCCTCCTGCACCTGCAGTAAGCCCAAACTCATCTCAAGCTTCTTGAAGTGCACGTATAAATCGTTGGCGTCCAACTCGTTATAGGTGCTCCAAATTTCCTTGCCAAAGGAAAAGGCTTCATTCTTCGTAATATTTTCAGCGACTTCCATAATGATTCCCTGCTCGAAAATTTTCTTATTTCAATTTCACGAAATAGAATTCGATTTTTTTTGAAGTTCCTGCGATGACTTGAAATATTTAACGTCCAAGCGGTCAGAGTTGTCAGTGTCAACGAAATGAAATATGTTCATAAATATAACTTTGGCTTGCAGCCCTGTGTGCTGTAAAAAGTTGTTTTTGTACGTATTTTGTTGTTGCCGGAGACGTGGAAACCAATGATTCTATATTTAAACTTAGTACGGAAATAAACTCTGGAGAACCAAAAGTGATAAGCATTAGTGGCAGTTTTTGCCAAGTGATGCACTGGAGAGTTGTTATTTAATGTTGAAATAGTGGCATTCGTTGTTGTTGACGAAGCCGGCAACTGCCCACGCAATACAAATTGCAACACATCATTGCACACAATCAACAACAAAATATTTCTCCTATTTTTCCACTGCCGCGTGAAAATTCGGAACGCTCATCAGTACGGAATTCAAAGCAATTATGTAATTCATATTCGATTTTTCGAACGACAGCGTCTACCTTATTTTTGTGTTTAAGTTTTCCTTATTTTGTTGACAAGTGATTTTGTTTGGTTTCGTGTACTGAGTAGTGCCCAGTACGATGGATAGCCTAGTGTTTTTGACTGCTGCTGCCCATCTGTTTTACACTCCCTTCACTAAAGTGGAGGAAAGCTTCAACTTGCAGGCGATGCATGATATACTTTACTATCGTAGCAATTTTACGCAAGTATGTGCAAATTGTTATTTAGGTAATTCTACTAATTGTTGTTCTTGTAGTACGATCACCATACGTTTCCTGGCGTTGTGCCGCGTACCTTCATTGGGCCACTGTTCGTATCGGTATTGTCAGCGCCGTTCGTGCTGCTCTTTGAATCGCTGCATATCAACAAATTTTGGGCGCAATATGTAGGTAAAAGACACGAGCAACATATAAAAAACCAATCAAAACAAATTTCTGTCCTGGTATCATATAAACATGTATCTGCTTCTCAGTGCGCCTGATGCTGGCTGCCATTATATCGGTTGCCTGGAATAATCTGCGCAAAGAGATAACTAAGATCTTCAATGTGGAGGTGCGTTTGTGGTTCTCGGCTATTACGCTGTCACAATTCCACTTCATGTTCTACATGACACGTCCACTGCCAAATATCTTCGCTCTGCCCATAGGTTTGTGATATTGCGCCAATAAATTTTCAAAAGCTTGATAACTTTTTCATCTTTGTTTGCAGTACTATTTGCACTGACTTATTGGTTGAGGGGTCAACGCAAAGCCTTCATTATAAGCTCAGGCATTGCCGTGCTTGTTTTTCGCTCAGAGTTGGTCATTTTCCTCGGTTTATTGATCGCGCTTGACTTATTGCAACGCAAGATTTCAATAGATTGGTAAGTTTGGTAGTTTTACTTTTAGATTTTTAAACAAAATTTGCTTTAGGCTGCTGCAGATTATGGTTCCTGCAGGTGTCGTTATTCTGGCTACTACGATAGTTGTCGATTCTTTCTTTTGGCAACGACTTTTGTGGCCGGAGGGAGAAGTATTGTGGTTCAACACTATACTAAACAAGAGCTCAAATTGGGGTGTACGTGTACATTTTTCCTAGCTTTTATATAACCCATGTATTTACTCAGTCTATTTTGACAGTCGTCGCCGTTTCTTTGGTATTTTTATTCGGCATTACCGCGTGCAATGGGCGCTTCTTTGCTTTTCATGCCAATAGGCTTGTACTTGGAGCCACGCATACGTCCAATGGCATTAGCTGCATTGGGTTTTGTGTTAATATATTCCTTGTTGCCACATAAAGAATTACGCTTTATAATTTACGTGTTTCCAATACTCAACTTGGCGGCCGCTTGTGCATGTCATCGCTTGTAAGTACCCACCACACAGTTAGCAAAAATATTAATAATAATATTACAATAAATCGGTTGCAGTTGGATTAACCGTGAAAAGTCGCTTTGGCAAAGTTTATTCGCAGTGTGTGCTGCCGGTCATCTACTGATGAATCTTGCAGTTACCATATTTTTGCTTGTTGTTTCTGGTACAAATTATCCTGGTGGCGTCGCTTTGTCCCGTTTACATCGTCTAGAGTCTGCAACACCCAACGTTTCAGTGCACATTTCGAACTTGGCGGCACAAAGTGGCGTTTCGCGATTCATGGAGATTCGTGACGATTGGACTTATTGTAAAAGCGAAACAATGAACTACACAAAGGAGGAAACAAAAAAGTACTCGCATTTACTCGTAGAAGCTAAAAATAAACACAATTCACAAATATGGAATGCTCTGCAGGAGGAGTATGACATAATGGAATTTGTAGACTGTTTTAACAGTATTGGCATACAATATAATTCATTTTTCCCGGTACGCATTAAGACCAAACCTTGCATAGGAATACTCAAAAGGCGGCATGTGAGTTCTGAGGACGTTGTTGAAGAAATTGTAATGCCTCCAATTAAGTCAAAGAAAGGCAAAACTAAAGCTAAAAAAACTGAAGGAAGTGTTGAAATCGACTTGTCTGTTGCGGAATTTTCTGCGGAGGTGTCTGAGGCAGCAGTGAGTGAGCAAGAGATTAATGAACTTGATTTTAGTAACAATGATGAGGAAGACGGCTTAGTGACCAATGTGGATGAAACATCGCAAGAAACGAACGAGTCGTTGGAGACGCCTAACAAAGAGATACAGTTTCAGGAGTTGCGCAATTTAGCTTTGGGTCACGTCACACGCAAGACAAAAGCAACAAAACTTAAAATTCGCAAAATTATTGAACAGCATTATCGTGCCAGAGGAAAACACATTGAAAATGATACTATATCGGAGTCTGAGCCAGAATTGCATCTAGATAGTAAGCACACTCCTGCGGGAAGTACGAGGCAAAGTGTGAAGTCGATAATAAAACAGGAGCGCATCAAAGAGATGATTGAACAGATTTCTACTATGGACTTGACACGCATTTGTGATTTGGAAATCATTTCGACTAAAGACTGTTTAAAGCAAGTTATAGACAAATTAGACGATAGCGATGCTTAATGCAACGACTAAGAAAGACAAATTGTTGAAGTATACGAATTGTTGAAGCGCCGTAGCCTTAACACCCTTAACTTGATTGCGCTTAGAAAACCTCTTGTTGAATCATATCATCCTAAAATACTTTGTTAACTAATCAAATCCCAAACGCAAATCCTTGTTAAGAGACCAGGTTTTTTGTAAAGGTTTCGAACGCTTATTATATGTGGGGGCTGCATACAGTTTTAATATATTTTTAAAGAGTTACTTTTGAAAAATATAAAAACAAAAAAGAAACATGTTTGTCATTTGATCCCAATTAACAGTTGAAACGGCGTTGTCGCTTCGTTACGCCATCGAAGTGTTGACGTTGTCTATGCTAGTATATACCCGAAATAAAGATGTATATTGCCGACAAGTCCAATAAGACACAAGAGTAAAGTAATTCGATATAAAAGAACGTCTTTGACTCCTCCTTTAAGAAACACGGGTACATCATTTTGCTTTTGATAGTGCTTCTGAAGTTTTTTTAACTTTGGAGTCAGCTTGCCTTCAACGCTACATTGCTGCAGTGCAGGAAGAGTTGGCGCTTGGAACTTTCGCATGTTAAATAAAAGCGGCGATCGTCGTAAAGTAAAAGAAAGTCGCTGGTATAAGAACATTGATAAGTTAAGCAAACACAACAAAAACAAAAAGAATACTTACCCGCAAAGATAATGCTAAGTTACGTTGCATATTCTAATGTGCAAAGCAGCGTGTTTCACAGAAAATTTTATTTCTTTCTTCGACTAGATTTCAGAATTACTTGTGATGTCCATGGAAATTTTGACAGTTAAAGTCATGGTTTGCTTTGCTAAAAATTTTAGGAGAAATTTAATTGTTAATAGAAGTAAAAATACTTCCCAAATGTTTCTTTTTGAAAACCACTTTTCAGTCAGTGAGGCATCGGCTTTAAAAAGTCAAACAATTAGATTAAACCGATCTGGTTTACACAGGAAGGAGCGAAAGACATCAATTGGGTTTTTGTGAAAGTTATAACTGCATATCAATGTATATAAAAATAACACAAATTAGTTTATAACAGAGTAGTAGTTTATTTCCAAGTTTCAAATGCGCCTTCGAATGTTTAGTTACACATTTAGCTTAAATGTTTATAGAATGACTTCCACATTTCCAAACAAATGCAACATTTTGGTTATTGGGTGTGGGATATGAAACTCTGTGGGAAAACAGTAGTGTTTAAAATTAATACAAACATATAAAATCGACAAACTCTTACACAGAAAGACATTTACGAGGCTGTTAGGTTCAATGGACTTGACTAAGATTAACTGCACAATGGTTTATTCCTTCTTGGGCACACTGAGCTCGTAAAACAATTTGGCCATGCCACCAATGCCCACCAAGCTGATGGCAACGGTCACACGGTAAAGCACCTGATCGAACGCTGAGCCCTTCAGGAAAACTGGCTTGCTATCTTTCTTCTGGAAGTGCTCCTGGATTTTCTTTATCTCAAAATAGCCTTTCTCAATGTTTTCTTTGGCTACGGCACGTTGGGAACCGGAGGTAGCAAAGCTACGGACAACAGCCTGAAAAGAATTGTGTGCGTTAATATAGCGACAACTTACGTAACTGCGATTACGCATTTTGCATTTCGGATAAACGAATTTTTCAAACAAGCATTAGGTAGCATAAATAAACTATTAGAAAAAAAGAAGGTCTATTTGAATACGCACTCTCGACAAGTTCAACATTTTTATTTTTATTTAGCAAATTTTGCTCTGCAAAAATTCTTCAATGTAACCAGCTCAAAAGACGACTGTTCTAGAGTTGTCATAGTGAATTTATTTAGCGGCGTTTGCAAATTATTAACATGCTTTGGATGTACAGCAGGTAAATGTACACTTTGCACAGAGTTAGCCTGGTTGGCTGTTCTGACATTTGCTAAAATAAACAAAAAATTTAAAACTTGAAAAAAAAAACATCTGCTGGCTTTTTCGTCAAATAATTAAATAACTAAGAATAAATTAATTACACAGAAGATGGGATTCCTCACTGTCTTGAAGAAGATGCGACAAAAGGAGAAGGAGATGCGTATTCTGTTATTGTGAGTAGGAAATCGAAGCTTCCGAGCGTTTCAAACGAGCCAGTCACTGATGAGTCAGTTTTTGCGATTTTGCAGAGGTTTGGACAACGCCGGCAAAACAACCATACTGAAACGCTTTAATGGCGAGCCAATTGACACAATATCGCCTACTTTGGGCTTTAACATAAAGACGTTGGAACACAATGGTTACACACTGAATATGTGGGATGTTGGAGGACAGAAGTCGCTACGCTCCTATTGGCGCAATTATTTTGAATGCACAGATGGTTTGGTTTGGGTGGTGGACAGTGCGGATCGCATGCGACTGCAGATGTGCAAACAAGAGCTTAATGTATTACTGCAAGAGGAGCGATTGGGTGGCGCTACTTTGCTAGTATTGGCCAACAAACAAGATCTTCCCGGTGCTTTAAGCTCGAATGAAATAAAAGAGGTATGACAGCTGAGAGGTTGTGGAGATCAAAAGTTTTATTATATAGTTTGAAATTACAGATACTTCAATTAGATGAAATAACCACACATCACTGGATAGTCGTTGGGGTGAGCGCAGTCACTGGAGAAAAATTGTTAAGTGCTATGGATTGGATGATAAGTGACATTGCTAAGCGCATATTTACGTTAGATTAATGTGTAAGGAAAAGTAAGGGATATTATTTATTTCTCAAGTAAATACATTTTGTAAAGCCGCGCCTCTTCGTCGTTGTAGAATTTTGGTTTAAAATTAATTTTGGCAATTTCAGTGAAACCCTCGTCCAGCTTGGGCGCTACGTACTTTTTCTTCATCATGTTAAATACGATTTCATTGATTTTACTATGAGTTTCATCCGTGAGATGCCTGAATACAATATTATGCCTTGCTTGGGTCGGCGTAACGTTCATAATGAAACATCGCACATTGACATTGTGATTTTTCGCAAGCTCTAAAAATTTCTGGCGAGCTTCTAGGTCAACATTTGTATTATCGACTACACAAGATCTGCCCGAGCTCAAAGCTTGTTCACACTCCTTTAAACAAGCCTTTACGCTGCCCAGTATATCGGAATTAGCGATTGCGTATCCTAGCGGCAGCAGATTTTCCCTGCAAAAGTGACTTTTACCAGAGCCTGGCAATCCAACCATTATAATCATTTCACAGGCGTTTGCTGATAATTTAGTTGATTCTGGTTCAACAAGTGGTATGTGTTCATGCACGCCGCTTGGATCAAAGTCCGGTTTGTTCCATTGCTCACTCCGTTTTCCAAAGAAATGCTCTTCTGGTGTATAGAATGAAATGCCTATATTGATGGCAAAAAGACGATCGGCAAGGGAATGATCTTTGCGCTTTTTACCAATGCCACTACCAGCCTCTGGTCGGCCAGCTGCATCGCCAACATAAAAGCATTTTTCCATTTTTATTCTAACATTGCTGTTTTTCTCCTTCACCAAGTGCTCCCACATGCCCAGCAGCGGTTTTCTGTAGTAGCCGTCGGTTGTTGCGATGAACACCTGGACAGGTACTCCTAGCTTCTCTACGATTCCCTTGATTTTGTGCTTGAAGTCTGCCAGCTTTATCCTGCCATTTCCTATGGCACCTTGATTGGTGAAGAAACAAATCTTATAACCGTCTTCGTGTAGTTTCTTGAGCTTTGGTGCTACCTCATTGTATATTATTTGCCAGTCATCGGTGTTTTTTGGAAAAACATTGCCCGATTTAGTCTTAACAATGGTGCCATCGATGTCATAGGCAGCAATCTTCTCTGACGGAGCTGCACCTGCACTGGTGAAGACTACCAGCTTTTCACTGTCGATAACATCCCAATGTGCCGAGTCTGAATGTGTGGCATTAGTGGACACCGAAGCACGCTTCTCGGAATTGTTTGGTACATTCGGTGGAGGTTCAAACATCACTTCATAAATATGTCGTCCGTACACCACTTCGATAATGTCACCGTGGCAGATTTGCACACTAGTTTTTGGCATGACCATACCACCATTGACACCGGCTGGATTTAGGCCTATTACTTTTAGCTCAGCACTAACTTCTGCTAGATTTACATCAAACTGCAACTGTTGTTTAGAACAACGCGTATCCTGTATGCCCGTTTGTTTAGTCCGTCCGATCCAATTTTTACCCGCTTCCAGTGGAACTATGCTTTTCCCTGGTTCAATTGGCTTTAGAAAGCAGGACCTTTTTATTATATCGTTGCTGCGATCAGCCATGGTGCGTTTTAGATACTTTGTCATTGACATTTTTTAAAAATAATAATACTTCATGGAAACTCGTAAATTACTATTGATTATTCCAAAGATTCTGAGAATCTTCTGTTTGTGTATGTATATTCAGAAGACGCCAATTATTTACAGGTTTCGTTGAGACTGCAACAGTTTGTTAGCTTGATTAATACTGGCGAGTTTTTGGCGTGCTTGAAAAATGGGCGTTGAAAGTATGAGTTCAGCGTCTTTCAAGGATTTTTGCAGTTTTTCGCGATCCTGTGATTGACCCCCCATAAGCAAGATAGTATACTACAATAATTGAGCATTTTTTTCTAGCATACGAACGTGTGCGAGTGAGAAGCAAGAGCAGAAAACACTGCACTCCCACGGAGCAGTTATGCACAACGTAAAATCGACCTCGACTTTGCTGACGTCACCATGCTGTCGAACAAAAAACCCGTGAATCTTTTTCAGCAAAAACATTCGGGCGACCTGACAACCATGGCGCAATGTTTATTTACGTTTTGTTGCATCTGAGTGCAAGTCAGAAGAGAGCAGAGATAGTATTGCCCTTGGTGCGTTGACTACCCTAGTTTAGTTGATTTGAAAACAGCTGTGCATATTTTCAGACCTTGATCAGCGCCATCTATATGCGAACTCTCAAAGTTGGTTTTAGATTCATTTTTATTTTTTAAATAAAATTCGTTCATTTTCTAAAAGTAATAGTTGGAAATCTCGTGAATAACATGCATTATTTATTAAGAATTGAATATGTTAATATATTTGTAAAAAAAATAGCTCATTCTCTTGCCGGAATGAGTTAAACTGCAAATGGGATTTTGATTTTTTTTTCTTTTAATCAAATGAAATTGTAGCTCATTTACATTTTACGAACTTTAGAAAAAGGATTAATATGTATGTACATATAAATATTTAGGCAACCATGACGGCTTCGTTCATTTTAAATCAAAGGGCGTCACCGACAAGACCTGCAAATGTATTTTAAATGAATCGTAGCACATAGCGCTGTGGTTTAATGCAAAAAGGAAAAAAGGAAATAAAAATAAATTTACAAAAACGCATGTTTGATAGCTCCATTGCATGTAACTTCTTAGTTTATGTTTCTTTATTTATTTTTAGTTTGTTTGTTTGGCTAAAATAAAAGTAAGCGATTTGAATTTAAGAAAAACATCCGCTGCTGCATTGTGAACGTTTTAGTTTATTTTGCGTATTTTAAATAGCAATTTACACACTTCGTATGGGTGGTGTTGTTTTTTTTTTGCACTTACATGGTGTTGCTGTGCTTGCTTGCCCTAAGAGTAAAATCACATTTTCACTACTTTTCACTTCACCGTTACGCAACATTTAAATTTGAAATGCGCGCGCGAAACACATAAAATGAACTTGAGAATCGTTTGCATCTCATCGTACACCACTCCTCGGCCGGGTTAGGACAGATAGCATCCACAGCAGTAGCAGGAGCCGTGTTTCTACTGCAAGTTTCCTATGTCTTACATATTCTGCCAATGCGCTTGGTCGGCAGCCTTTCTGCATTTTTTGTGCTCTGAATATCGGCAGCTATTTACTTTACAGCTTAAGTGTTATTCATGGAAAGACATAAACTTATGGAATTCGAGAAGAGCAGAATTACAAAAAAACAGAATTTTCATTTTAAAAAAAAAATATGTATATTTTCAGTTAATAAACTAAAAGCTATGAGCACAAAATACAAAAAAAAAAACAAACCTCGAATCTTTCGTGTTGCAGATTTATGCCTTCTATTTATAAAAAGTGCATATTATTGCATATAAGTTAAGTTTTTTATTGTGTCTGTCTGAAGCAATATTTTGATTGTGAATTGTATTATTCCCCATTTTAAATATGAAACAATAAGCTTGTGTTGCTCCTTCGAATGTGTGTCAAAGCAGTTTTTATTAGATCTACCAACAAAAGACATTCAAGCGCGCGCACATGTCGCAAACTTATTATATTTCATAGACTGTGAAAAATTCAGAATCCAACAACAGTCAGTCACAAATACAAAATGTCTGCAACGGATTGGTTAGCCCAACGCCGACAAAGACGCTGTTGCCTGCATATTTGCTGTTGTTATTGTTGTTGGCGGGTGCAGCAGCAGCAGCTTGCAACGTAATTGCGGGGAGTGCGAGGCGTGCTATAGTAGGTAAGGGCTGGCTGGCTGGCTGACGACCAGCGTATGCAGCGGTTCCACACGACTTAGCCCAGCCAAATTACAATAATAACTCAAAAAGCATAGAAGATGCGAAACTAAATGCGCCGAGCGGCATCTGAACCCTTTGGCAAAACGAAACGCAGATAAAATTGAATATGAGACAAGAAGGAAAAACACAGTCAAAAAGTCAAAATGAGACAAAATGACAACAAAGAATCGAAGAATGTGTTTCATTTAATTTTATTTATAGTCAGCAATTTTATGCATTTAAAGCGCGTCTATCAACGCAACATCATCATGCGGAAACGCCGCCATCACGAAAATTGCCAGTGAAAAAAAAGAAAAAACAAAGTGCAGCGTGCGACAACAACTTTCACCTTCCTTTTGAGAAGGAGTTGCTGCTGCCGCTCTATCATTTTTTACACGTGAAATATTACAGAACAACAGGCACTCAGACTGGCAGTCAGGCTGGCAGGCATGCTGGCTGGCAGGCCATTCCGTGGCAGCGCCTTGGTCGTGTTCGGTCGCATGTCGACTGCAGCCGCAGCCACAAATCAGAATTCCGTCGAAGCGTTCATTCATTCAAGCGCATCGAGCGAAACGAAGCAAACTCACTCACTCGTCCCTCGTTCACTCAGTCGCTCGCTCGTTCGCTCGCTGCTGCTGGCCACCAAGTCAAAAGCCAAATATACACATACCCCAATAAATGCCTGCAGAGGATTGCACATTGGCTGCCAAGAAACAACTCATCAGCTCTTCCTTGTGCATCACAGTTATTGCCTGCCGTCGTCAAATTGCACTTTTCGTTTTGAGCAATTGTTTTGAAAATGCCTAATTATGCGACACAAAGGTTAGCTGGATAAGGTTAATTCTAATTTGACCGCTGGCAAGTCAGTTTCCCAAAACGCTTTTCGCCAAGTGATATTTCGAGGCTGGCAGTAAAAAAAAAAGTCACACGGGTTCATGTCAATTTTTATGCATCTGTTCATAATTTAGCAATATTTTAACAGTTTAACATAATCATAAAAATATGTCCTAAGCAGTTCATTTTGTAGAGAAATTCAGTTAGTATTGCATTATTAGTCTTTGGTTTTCGTTATGAGAAACAGAAATGTTTAAAAGTTTTACAATATCGTTTATTTTTGTTTTCAAGTAAGTAGAGGTTAAATGACTGTCCGTACAAATTTCTGTTTAACGTAAACCAGTTTTTGATCTATTAGCACATTTTTTTATTACACTTTTGGCTATTTTTTGACGATTTGGGTGGTCTGCGCTGCTGCTGTGTCGGTAGCCAGCAGCCAACGTCGTCATTGCCAACAGTTATGTTTTGATTTATTTGCATTTCAATTAGTTCTACAACAAATTTGTTTTTGTTTATTTATTTACCATTAATTATTGCTTAAAACCACAACCCAAGTGAGAGTTAATGGGCAACGGCGGCACTTTGTGGCATTTAAGGTTTTTTTGGGTTGTAGTTTGAACATTTTTTTTTTTGTTTTTATATCCTCTTTGTTTTTAATAATTAACACTAATAACATAATTTGGAAAACCTTCAGACGTTATTCTTTATTAAAAAATAAAATTTTTGCCCATTTTTTTTATTTATTTACTATTTGTTTTGAATTATTTTAGTATTATTCTTGTTTTCTATCTCAGCGTAATAATCGACAAATTGTTTTCGTTTTGTACAATCTAACAGATGTATAAAAACATATTACATATATAACTTGGCCGTGTTTTCGCTGAAAATATTCTCTATTAATGAGTTCCGTGCTTTTGCAATTAGCTCACAATAGTTTATGTAAATCAATATCAAAGCAAAATATTTCATTTAAAGTATCAAAGAAAACATGTTTTGCAAAATTTCAACAGGAAAACACGTGTTGGCCTATTTGAGTATTACAACGTTTGAATGGAAACTTTTCATTGTAAGACACGGGGGCAGCACAATTTGCAAAATGGAAACCGTAAGCAAAATTATTGTAAGGACGAAGCTGGATTAGAGTTTAATACGTCAGATCACCTAAGCAGTTTTGTATGAAAATCTGTTTATTTTATTTATTTGTATATAAAAAAATTCCTGACGGTGTCACGACACATAAATGACTATATTGGTACAATGTTTTGACACTGTCTCCTATCCAAATGCTTTCGATATTTTTGGCAAGTTGATTATTGGTATATAAGTTTCCAAAACATGCTCCGCAATCTGATTGCCATTTTAAAGTGTAGTAAAGAAATATAAAAGGACCTAAATGAGCACTTGTGAAGTTGTTATTGAGCCTTAAACAAAAAAAGAGGCAATTTTTGGGACCACCCAAGTCAAGTCGAAATTCTTGCATAAACTTTAATCGCTTTTTTTAAAGTTAACACATTGCAAGAGGAGCCATTAAATTTTTAATTGAAACGAGAATCGCTTTTATTTTGAAAGCGTCTGCCTTGATTGACTTTGGTCGGCGGCTGTGCTGTGCTGTGCTGTGTTTTCTCAACAAACAAAAACAAGTGGCACACAAGCCGAAAGTATGCGAAAGACGTCAGTCGTGTATTGTACTCGCATATCCATGCATACGACATTCATATATACGAGAAAAATTACTTATATCAAATAAAATTTATGAACCGTGTCGCCCCAGAGCACTTCCCATTTCCCGTCGCAGCAGTACACGCAGAGCAGCGAGGCAGCGAGGTTGACTTTGATTTGAGAAATTTAAAGCGTAGAAAAACAAAAACATATGAGTCCAATGCATCTGTTTCAGTTGCCCGTTTGCGAGTATCCCTCCTAGAAGTGTCTGTCCATGTTGGCACTTTGGCATCCTTACGTAAAATTACAACTTCATCAGGCCGAACGGTGTGAAGCCCGGGTCAGGTGTCAGTTGCGTTGTCGTCGACGCAACGTCGGTGTCAGTTGCGGCATGTCCTGGCAGCCACTCAAGTGGTTTCAGTTTACAACAATAATTCATAGTTAAGTGCAGTTGCATTGAGGCATTTTAGTACAAGAACCCATCCGTGCTCCTGACTCGCACACAACGCAGCAACTGGACAACAGTTTAATCATGTGATGATCTATTTGCCAAGCCATGTTGCAGTTGTGTCCATTGTAGACACTTTGACGCTTCCGTCCTTAGCAGACGCGCCCCACTTTATTTTTTTTTGCTTTTCTTGCTTCTTTTGTCGTGTTGTTGCTCTGGTCCAATGTGTCAATCCTGTGCAACTTTTGTCACTTTAGGCTGCCTGTTGTATGGCACATACGTGTGTTTATGTGTGCCATCCTTCGCTTTGCTGTTTTCTCAAGTGTCTCGCACGTTTTTTCGGCATTGCTGCTGCTGCTGCTGCTCGGCAACTTCGCTGCTCTTTAGTGTTGGTGTTGCTAATGTTGTTGTATAATATAAAAATAAAAGAAATAATGTACATTTGTTATGCTTGTCATTTGTCGCTTGTCGCGGCAACTTCAAAGATTTGTCATCCAATTTGTTTAACGCAGTGCAGAGCAGAGCAGAGCAAGACGACGGCGCAGAAGATTTCAACGGCTTGAGATCACTTGCGTCCTCTTCTCGCTCTTTGTTTCCGCATGTAGCCAATTATTTTGTAAAACGAATAAAAACACATTGAACATTATTTTATTTTTTTTTTTTGTTTGCGATTAAGCGCTAAAGAGAAATCTTAAAATATTATTGAAAAAGTTATGGCTGTGCATGATTTTTATAAAATCCCAAAATTAAAAAAAGCCTTGCTGGACCATTATTGCTGTAGTTATAATAAATTAAGTTTACATATGATATACATATTATGCAATTTCCAGCTTTGGACTATTACACATAAAATACATTTATTTAAATTGGGGAAAACATATTGTGAAGAATGTTTGCGTCATGAAAGTCGGACTGCCGACATACGCATGCAGTTGAGTTAGTTGATCACAATGCTATAGAAGTCGGGGCAAAGTATCTAGAAGTAGAATTAAATTTTTTGTTAAGACTGTCACTTAAAAAATGTCAATTTATAGTTAAGTACACATGAGAGATTGCCATGGGATTGCCGTATGATTAATGTAAAATAATAATATTATTAAAAGGATAAACTTTCTAAACTGTGATAGACAAATACCTTTTGAGATATTCTATTGAACTGAACAAAGCTTAAGCAAAGCTGTTTGTTTTAGAATTATATTTTGAATTTTGAGAAAGTTGTCGACTTAATATACTAAAGATTTATAACAAAAATGGTGTCTCTAATGTTTACATCAACAATCAATCAATAGTCCTAATGGAAATCTTTAAAAATAATTAATGCAAATTAAAATTCCATATTTGATTATTCATAACTCATCTAAAATGCATAACTCATCTCAAAAATGTATTGTTTGCTCAACTTATTAGGGATATAAACAATCAAGCAGACGAATTTAGCAAGCATGGCGAACATCAGCAGCACAAAAATAATGACAAACAAAATGAATTCGAAACAAAAGGTGAGAGCAGGTAAGCGAATGCCAATGCGAATGCATATAAAGAAGAGGTGTGTCCAACGGCCAACACAAAAACAAAAAACAAAAAGAAAACAACAAAACAAAAGCGAAAAAGAAAAAAAAAATGAATTAGAGAAACCAATCCACGCATACCAACACATGGCGAATGTGCACGAGAACGGACACACGGAGATTTGTTGACGAAACGAACAAAATAATGAGCGAATGACAACAAAAATTGGCAGCAACCATTAAGCTACGAAATTAAGAATTAGTGACAATCACATGAAGACAACTTTCTTATAATTAATTCTAACCAAGCAAAACGGAACGCCTCGGCGAAATTTGAAATGCAGCATCACCGTCAGCGCGCGCAAAAGAAAGCACAAGCATCCTATGCGAGCACAGATGAAGAAAATGGAAAAGGCAAATGAAAAGCATACCTAAATATACTACATACCTTAATATGTATCCATATATGTACATATTTATGCACATATATGTATGTGCATACATATGTAACTGCATCTATGTATGTATATACATGCATGCGGATAATCAACAGCGCCATTTGGGCGCGCTTTATTAGCAAAGACGATCGTTCTGATGATACGATTTTGTTAATGAACCAAAAATAGATGCACACGATCGCTAATTCTGGGCAAACACAGACAATAACAACAACAACAACAGCAATACAATAGCACAACAACAAATCAACAACAAACAACAATAACAACATTAAACACCGAACAATAACAACAACAATAACAACAAAAACAAATGACGGTGAGCATTGAGCGATCTTACACTTTCGACTCTTTCTGCTCCGCCTACAGTGTCACTAAAAAGTCTTGACATCGCTCGCGCATGCTGCGTAACGCTACGGATACGCTTACTTGCTTCAGATTGGCCATTCAAGCATTTAGGAATTAACTCCGCCCGGTTGCGTATGGTTAGTCAGTTAGTCATAAGCAAACTACTCGTGCGCAGCTGAGATATACGCGCATATTTGTATGCGTGTGTGTGTGTGTGTGTCTGTGGCCCCTCTGCGCTCGTATGCCAGCAGCAAGCAACCGAGAGATATGCGCAAAGCCCTTGCTCATGTATGCGTGCGTGTATGTGTGCATGGGCACTGTGTTGCCGATCAACAGGCACGTATCTTGGCACCTCGGGTGGGATTTCGATAAGGGCGGCTATTAGCTACGAACTTAATTGGCACTTGGCAACAGTTATAACATATTTGCACGAATTAGATAAACAAATGTTTAAACAAGAGCAAAAATATAAAGCTTGTTGGACTTAACTACCTTTCAAGGGCGCATATACATTGCAGTTCTTTCAAGTATTTTCTATCGGCTTTACAAATAAATTTCTGTCTTGAATTAAGGCCCTCTTTTTTATTCTTGCTCCTTATCGAAGACTTAAATAGTTTGTGAAGGCTTTATGTGTTGGATTGGGTGCTAATTGCTGCCGGGATCTATCTGTCCTACAATCTGCAATTGTGGAGCAGCTCGTCAATTGAAATGCAACTTTACAAGTGCAAGGTCTGTTTGCACAATATGGAAGAAATGGGGCCCTACACGCCACGCACCTGTGCATGGAAAGATATACTTCATTGCTTATTTTCTAAAGCAACAACAACAAAGAGGTATGCTGACACGCATACAAACATCGCATAGCGCCATTAAACCCAAAGAGCAAATGTGCGCGCAAGAGAGTAAGCGAGAACGCTTGAACGGGCCTTGTGCTGTACTGTGCCGTGCTGTGGTGTGCTGTGGTGTGCTATGTGTAGGTTGCGATCTTTGCGGATGAGAAGATGCGGATGCTATTGAAGCAGAGGCTGTTGCTGTTGCTGTTTCGCGTGCAGTACGCTAAGTAAATCGCTGATCGTGGCAAGCGCATTGTTAGTCGCAACAGGCACGGTTGACGAGCCACAACAACAGCCAGTGACCAGAGTGTGGTACATTACGCGTGCGATCTGCTTGATCGATCGAAGCGAATCGTTCGACGATCGTTGTGTCGCGAGACTCGTATACGAATGCGTACTACTATAATGTGCTACAGTATTCACTTGTTAAAGGATTTCAATCAATTCAAAGCATAAGCAAATAGAAAATAAGAAAAGTTTCGAAAGATAAAGGCTATACAATTTTGAAAATATAAAGAGAATTGTTATAAAAATCGGAGCCAAGTGTGTGCTACAGCTAGAACGGATAATTTGTTTGAACACCCGGTCGCGCAACACGGGAGGTCTCGATCAGCGGCTTTTGAACTGCTAATTGAAGCCTACACTTCGAGAAGTTTGTTGGGATTTACCTGCTGGCGGTGCTGGCAGTGCTGGACGCCGAGTGTAGCAACGCACAAATAAGGTGTGATAAGTGCGTGATAATTTCCAAACAAAAGGCCGAGCGTATACTCTGCATGAATGTGCTAATCAGAATTTTCGGGTATACATTATTTTATGTAACGTCATAGCTCATAGATCTAACGGTCTTGGTCAGTTGGTGTTTTTCTACGTGTATTGCGGCAAAACGAAAACGAAATCGAAAACAGAAACAAAATAAAGAAATCTCAAAATTGCTACATCCCAATTGGGCAGCGTTACAGGAGCAACGGATAACAGCGGCAACATTTATCATTTCATTACTGATATGGATCCAGGTATGTACAATTCAAAATGCTGTACACAATTATTTGATTGTTATCGTTTTTGTTATTGTTGTTGTTGCTGTTGTTGTTATTCTTTAATTAAGTGCTAATTGCGAAAATTTGGTTTTATGAGCGCACACTAAAAATTGTTGCCAGAAATGGCACGAGCAGCGCACTTGGCAGCTGGAGCAGAGGTTTGCATGCCATGGGTTTTCTGACAAACGCCGTCGCTAAGTCATAAATAAACGCCTACACACAAGTTGTTATAATTATTTTTAAGCCAATAAGTCAAGTCCAATAGCATTGTATCAGTTGTGGTGTAGTGGCAGCCAACTTTTGCGCCGCCGTCGGCAAGACAGATTTTTGCAGGCAGCTCAACGCTTTACTTGCAGTAGTGGGTCTGTCACGACAAATCCGCCTTCAGAAGTGTTTTGCCAACAACTTAAAGAGGCCATGCTATTATCCAAATACTTGAGCATTAAAATCCGTATTCTTCAAAAGGTCTACCGAAACGCCAAAGCTAAGCGTTTCCCGTCGCATCCTGCACGGCAGTGAAGTGAATGTTTATACACAAGAGTACAAAGTCAATACGCACGAGTGTGCATGTCTGTAGGCATGTCTGTGGCACTTTTCCTCCATGATGTTGTCGCATTGTGTTTACCTAAGATTTTCATTCGTTCCGTTGCAATGTTGTCATCAGCAGCAGCCACAGCTTCAATGGTGACTTTGTCATTGCCGTTGTCGTTGTCATTGTCGTTGTCATCAGCAGCCGCAGTGCGCTTGCGCCTTTAGTTAGCTTTGGAGTCGCGCATGAGTGGCAGCCACTCGGTAGCATCGAGATTTGTTTTCTCTGCCGGACAAGTGCTTATGCGAGTGTTTATGTGTGGTTTGTGTAGTTTTGTGTGGCATTGCCTTCTCTAATTTAACTAATGATCGTTGTAATGTTTGTGCTCAACGCACTCTAAGGCATGTTTTCCATCTGAAGCACACAAAAACATGCACCGATACCTCGATACCTCACTGAAACTGTAAATGGAGGGACTCTATTCTAAACCCTACAGGTTTGCTTATACACCAAAGTGTTTTTTATTTATGGGATATATTACCTATTACCTGTCATTTAATAATTGATTAAAATTATCCCAAAGATTATATCAACGAGTGGCTCAGTCATGGCCCTAGTTGGTTACATTACTTTATTATTTTTAATTTTTAATTACTTTAAAATAATATTTATTTCGGAAGTATTACATCTCTCATATCATATCATCTCATATACTTCTTAGAATGTAGATGTGTTGATTACGATTTGACAAGTTGCACATATAAAAGCAACTTCTGTCTTGTTTTGACAAGGATCTTTATAAAAATATGCATGTTTTGGATTTGGATTATCTGCGTATCAATACCATCTAGTGTAAAAAACCGCGAAAACTTTTTAAATCCACCAATAAGTAAGCAAATTTCATTTACTCCATTTACATTTAATAATTATCCAAGTCAACCATCCGATGCCGAATGATTCTGGTCTGCAGACAAATCAAAATCAAAGCAGACAATGGAAAGGGCAAAAAAAGCCGGAGTAAGCTTAATTACAATTATGTTATTGGCAGACAGAGGCACCGTCTTCAAATGCAACAAAACAACGTTGACGAAGAAGACTTAGTTGGTATATTGACTGTTTGAGCGCACCGTCTGTTTGTCTGTCCGTGTGTCTGTCTTTCTGCCAGTCCGACAACCCATTCAAGCGTCCGCACGTTTATCTGCAAGCTTTGCTTTGTTTGTCCCCATGTGCCAAGTTGCGTGTGTTAATGCGTTCATGTATGCACACACACTGGACGCCCAAGTTCCCGAGACTATAAAAACGCAGAAATGCGTGACTAACGGCTACCGGTAGCCATCTACTTCGGTAGCTAAACATAAAGCATTGAGTGCTGCTAAAATCCACACAAATGTGTTGTAAAACAAAAGCGACTTTAAGACTCAACTATAACCAGCATAATCAACAGCACTGCCGACATCGACACCGACACCGACACCGGCACCGTCCCGTCACCAGCAACACCCGCAGCAGCCACAGCAACAACAACAACAATAACAACAATGCAATGCCCAACCAATACATACAAAAGCAACAAACACTTGAAAAAGTCGCGTCAATGTTGTGTACACGCCTTAATGGAAGTGCATACAGAAATGTTGTTGCCGCTGTTGTTGCTATTGTTGTTGTTGTACTGTTTTCCTGTTGATTTTGTTAAGGCTGCTGCTGCTGCTGCTGCTGCCGCTGTTGGGTAAAGGTTTACAACCGTAGCGGGCGCAGAGTGAGACATTATTAAAAAATATTAATAAGAAAACAATCCATGCAAACCTGGTACATGTTCATTTAAATTTTCAACCCTACGCTTGAATTGCTTTGATTGTCTGGCGTCGACGATGACGAACGGCGACGTCCGGTTGTTAGTGTACTGATACGGAGACCGTCTGCCCCAAAGTTACGTTACTAATTTTTCTTTAATTAAAACAAGCAAATGTGCTCCTGTATTGCATTTCAACTGATATGTAATTGCAAATACAATTGGAATTTTATTTTATATAAAAAAAAAATATAAAAAACTTGCATCTTGGCAAATGAACTGGGGACAGCCATATATGACAAAAACTGATGGATCAGGTGCTTATCAAAGCTAGGAATTGTTCTGCAAATAATAACAGAGCAGGAATTATCTTTATATAATAAATATGCCATGCGGATTAAAGACAAAATCGATGGACTATTAGCTTTCATTACTTCTGCTCTAGACAATAGATTTCAGTTGTCTCTAGGAATAGTTGTCGATTATTAGGAAAAAACCAGCGCAACCTTTTTAGCTGCCTTAAATCGTATTTACAGTGTTTATGTTGCTAAGATCGGTTTTAAAATAAATTCATAACTTGAACTTCTACACACATTTTGCATATGTCACGCACGCCACTGAAAGATGTCTGACATTGAGTTGCCCGCAAATGTGGCGAAGAGCGACTCCGCTGCCGCTCCGCCGGGAGTTGCCGGCTGACATTGACAAGTGCATAAGTTAGTGCTTAGATTTACATTAACATTTACACAAATAAGTACAAGCCTGAGTACAAGATCTTTGCTCATTAACATAAATTTAATGAGATTCTAATCGACGTCTCTACGAAATTCCTAGCACATGTACACTCGGCTGCACAATGGTGTAACTTGATGGTGTCTCGCAGCGGTGCTCTGTGGCACGCGTTGGCACAATTCCCAAGCAACAACAAGTTCAATGGTAATTAATGGCGGCACATGAATAATGTCGTCTTCTGCTAGACGACTGCCAAAGCAATTGCGATCTGTGCGCAGGAACTCTACCCTTTTGGGGTGAAAGTGCAGTCGAGTGGCGAGTTGGAATTCCCGCGGGCTCCATGAGCCATGCACCGGAACTATACCATATACGCACTCGGCATATGCGCCCATTTGTGTCCAAATTTATGCTCAACTGTCAACGCAGTTTGTGTATGTGTATTTGTGTGCGTGTGTGTGTGTGTGTGCATAACTTAAATGCCATATACATAACTCGATACATAACTCACAGCAATGTACGCGATGCCAATGACATCGATCAGCATTGATGCGCTGTTTGCCTATGCCGCAGATCGGTTCTAGTACATTAGAACTGATTGGCTGCATTTCGCTTGAAGCATTGTCTCTAGATCGGGGTTTGTTTTTGTGTTACATGTTTTAGGCTGTGGCTTTGCTCAGATATGCAGCATTCTTGGTACGCATAATTGATGTTACCGCAAAATATCTAAGGCTCGCCCCCTTTTCAACTGCACACTGCAACTGCACACTGCATGCGCCACGTCGTCATTGTCGCAGTCGTCCTTTCTAGTCGTCAGCGGCGGCAATGCAGCTCAGTAGTCATATTTCGCATTGGACGCATGTTGTGTAGTTTTCTGATTTGTTTTTGTTTTTGGTTTTGTTTTGTTTTGCTTTTGTGACGCTGTGCCACTGTCACTGTTTGGCATGTAAATGCTGCATTTTGCTGTCGCTTGGCTGTTGCGTGGTCTGCGGCATTGTAGTTGCAACTTGTGTTGGTGGTTGCCATGATTTATGAAGCCATTAATTTCTGTTGACAGACAAAGATGTTGACGCCGTTGGCATCTATTTAATTTTATGTATTTTTGATACCACTGACAATGTTCATTGCCTTTAATGCATTTCTAATAGAGCTCAGGTTCTACCTTTAAACGCACACATACAAATAAATTCAAAGCAAGCATTTATAATGAAATAACAAAAAAAATTACAAGATCAGTTAAAGGGTTCAACTGCATGGAAATGATATGCGCTAATCCATACTATAATATTTTCCTATCGGATGTATATTGTATATATGCTAAGTGTAGCTCACTTAGAACTCTCCACCTACATTTTCACCGTTATATCTAAGCTACTTATATTGCTGCAAAAAATCTAAAGGCTGCTAAAATTATTTCACTGTACCTGGCTATAAGCCGCATAACTTATCAATCAATTAATTAAACTTCAGCTTATTTCAATTGCTTTGTTTCAATCAGTTTTCCATATTTCGTTGATAACAAAAAAAGCAATTTTAAAAATTAGGTCCGAATAATAACAACAAAAAAAGACACAGTAATTACAGGAATGATTGCCAATTTTTATACTGAAGATTATGCACATACAGCTTCAGTTAAAGTCAACTGCGCGTCTTCGATTTATTTATAAAATTTATTATCATGACCCGTTAAACATTATCGGAACCCTGGAACTTTTTTTTACATTGTCGTTTGTTTGTCGCAGACGTGCAGCAACAACAACAACAACAACCGACGATTGTCGTTTGTCATAAGCAGACGCTGCTGGAACGAAATCACAACTAAGTCAACATGGCAAAGACCCTGTGGACTTATGTACGGGAATGTGCAGTGCAGCACAATTAGATTCATGATCATTGAACGCATCGAACCGAGTGTTGTCTGCGCAACGTAGCATGCCCAGCCAAGTCATCCTATGCCCATAGCATGAACATGCCAACGTACGTACGTAGGAAATACATTCTCGTAGACGCATCATACTCTTTTCGCCGATAACGCGAATGAATTTGAACTTTTGCAGATTGTAGAAATTTATATAAAATATATACATATGCTTATACATATACATATATGTATATGCTTGTGTATGCCCTGAAATTGGCTGTCCCGACTTTCCGTTTATATTGCTGATAAATAAAAGTGATTGTGCAATAATGACTAAAAAGTTTAATTCCTTAGCTAGCAGATAATTTCAATGGTAATAAATACATAATAACAACAAACAAACAAAAAACAAAAAAAGAAATTATATGCGTCGTATGTATATTGGCACAACATGGCGTATGTGGTACATAAATTATATCAAAAAAAAAAAAGTAGAAAATAAAAGAACTTATAAAAATAATAAGCAATGCAGCACAGTCAGCAGCAACGTACGCGCTCAGGATCAACTCAACTCAACTGAGTTGTAAAATTAATTTTTGCTGAAATGGAAATAAATGCATCAAAGTATGAAAAACTCTTGGCTCTTGTCGCTTGGGCTGCATGCTGCGTATAATTTTCCTGCATGCAAGTCTTTGCTTGCATTTCCCTTTTTTTTTATTTTTCTTGTGTTTTAAGTAAAAGCAGCAGCCAAGCCAAAGGCAGTCGCGTCTGAGTGTCAATCAATTCGTTGCAGCCGAGTTCTAAGCAATATGAATGTGCCAAAAAAAAGAAAATAAAAAAATAATAATAAATAAAATAATGCAAAAGAAAAATTACCACAACAAATTGTTTAATGTCTCTTTTAAGCCAATCGGAAGCGTATGCACAGAATAAAAGATTTATGAAAGACAAAAAACGTGAAACCCAATTAATTTACCATGGCCTGTGCGGCTGCTATAAAATAATAATGTCCTCAAAAAATCAAAAAAGCTATTTCATGGCAAATTTATATACAATTTGTGTTGCTTGAGCCCAGCCGACTAAAAATATGGCAGCAATTTGGCAACCTGCATTGGCCATTTGCATTTCTTACATTATTGGCGGGCACGGCACGACACGGCACGGGGACCAAACACCGTCGGCCATATGCATAAAATCGTGCTAACATATTAATTAAATTATTTAATTTTATTTTTCTGCGTGTGATTATATCAAGATGCATAACTTTATTTACATGAGTGCATCAGCCCCTAGGCCTGCACTAAATATACAAAGAGTGGCTCTTTATTTAATATAATGAAAAACTCACAAATAAACAAAGCTGAATCACATATATAAAACAAATCCATACAATACAAAATCTAATCACAAGTCAGAAGTGAAGAGACCTGCACAATCATTTTTTAAAAATGTATAAGCCGTTTTTCTCGGTTTTTTTATTTTATATTTTTCTAATTTTAAATAAAAAATTGAGCTACGCTTATCAGCTTCCAAGTGACCGTAGATGTGCATAATTTGTTAAATTCAATTACGCATAAAATGAGTTTACTACTTTTTGACATTTCGCAAAAAAATAAAACAAAACAAAAATCAAAATCAAATATATATGTAAGTGTATAATTTACATACCTATATGTGAAACAAGTCTATAGATAATCTGTGCATTTTTTTATTTTTTTAATAAATGAGTCAAATGTTATCAACATTCGCTAAGGCATCAAATCAATTCAAAGTAAAATGACTTTGCGTGCTAGGAGAATTTGTTGAAGCACGTCTCGGATTCAAAATAGATTGGAATTAAACGAAGCTGCCCTTGTGGAACACTTTAACACTGCACTACAAAAGTGTCATCGAAGTGAGCTGCACTTGCAATTTCCACAAGACTCTGGGCTCAGCATTGAGAATATGTAAACAAGCTGACACGCGTATTTGTTTTTTAGCAAAATATTATTTTTTAATTAGTTCTAGTTAGGTTGAGTTCGTTAATTGCTCCTGTAATTGGATTTATGCGCTTCACTGGGTTTCACTGTTTCTTTTTTCATTTTTTTGTTTTTTTCTTGTTTTAGCTTATTTTCATGTGTGCCAGCAGTCGCATTTAAATTAAATTAAATGTGTATATTAGTGACTGCATTTTAAATTACATTTGTTTGACAATAAATTTGATTTATTTATGTATTTTTTCATTTTTTATTAGTCTATAATTTAGTTAATGTTCATAATAAATGTTCGCGGTTTTCATCAAAGATTAAACGAAAATTCTATGAAATTCGAGTGAAAATATTTTTTAATTTACGCAGCTTCTGCTCTTGCTGCTTTAATTTATGTGTGTGTGTAAGGGAGTGTGTGTGTGTGTGTGTAATTTGCTGTTTTTGTTATTGCTGTCTTATATACGACATTCAAAGATATCCGTTTAAGCTCAAACAATGGCCGCGTCTGTTTTCGCCAATTTCCCAGAATTTATGGTTTATAATTTTGTTTTAAAGACAATTTTAATTGAGCTTTTTATAGTGTGTACACTCCGAGTGCTGAGCTGTGGCTCATGCTTCTGTTCTGCCACAGGAATTTGTGATCTGTAGCATGCTGATGGAATCAAATGTGAACTTAGTGTGGTCATTAGTTGAATAGGGCAAACGTTGCCGCCGCCAAGCGATGCAATTACTTCGGAGCAGCATGTGGCCGGCCACGTATTCGACTTTGCTTAGTAATTTCAAAGTGCATAGCATTAAAAACTGTTGATTGGCTAAGATTACTGCAGCACAAGCCAACTTACATTGCAGACTGTGAACACTTAAGGGGCCTGAGCCAAGTGGAAAGTGGAGCTAACGATTGGATGGAGTCGAATATTATTGATCTCAATTAGAACCTGCCTGGTACCTATATATATATAACGTAGAAATCTCTAATGACGGAAAAATGTTCTCTACTGAAAATCATTTTTAGGCCGTCACCCAGGTACGAACCTTGAGTTTAATACACGAACACTGCAGCAGTAAATTTTAATTAAACGAAACTTAAAAAATTATTAAATATTTTTTCTAATATGCGAATATTAGCATAGATTCCATTTAAAAGCTAAAAATCCATTTCTGTTGAACATGGGTTTTTTTATTTTTTTTTTTTAATATAAGAGCAGCTCAGTCCACAAGGTAAAATGATGTTAGCTCCCGCATGAAAATCTCGAATTTCAAAGCAAATAACACTTAAAATCATTTGTAAAAATTTGTACTTCTAGGCTAATAGAAAATCAAGTAGCAAAAACAGAAGAACAAAAAACTACAAACTTATTAGCTGCCTGCCTACACACATACACACACAGATGCGTAGAGAAGATCCGTTTGGCAAATATTGACAGAAAGGCTCAAAAAATATATCAAAATGCAAACATTTTAAGTCGCTTGAACGAACTTGAACACGCTGCACGCCTACAGCAGGAGAAGCTGAACTGAGATCATAATTTTTTAAGCTGTTTGCTTTTACATGGTATTTGCCTTTCATTAACTTGGTAGTGTAGCATGTGTCCCAAAAAAAAAAAAGGATTTTTTATTTTGCATAAATACTTTAGACTGCATTAAGTGAAGCCTCAAAATTTAATAATAATCAAACCGGTAGCGTAGAGCAATGCTGAGTGAGAGTAAAATCGAAAAAACTTATATTGGAATCGGATGACGACGTCAGTTGTTTTAAAATAAATAAACTAAACAAGCCAAGTGCTGGGCGAGCACTCAGTTACTCTAGACAAACACTTTGCCATAGCACAGATGCACAGCAGCCACATGCACCTGAGTTCGTGTTGTTTAACCTTTTGCAGTTGTGCGCGCTGTGATCATGACCGACAATCGACGATCAACGACGGCGACGTCAATAAGCAAACCAACACAGACGGTGGCATGTTTGCACCCTTAATAAGACCAATAAGAACCAAAATATAAAACAACAACAACCACAACAACAACAACAACAAAAAGAGGTGAAGTTGTCGGCAACGACGGCGTCGGCGGTCTTGCGGAGCTGCGCTCTAGGCCCGGTCAACGTCGCTTCGGTCAATAGTTGCCGGCTACCAGTTTTAAATATTTGCCTTGGGCTTTTGGTGCAATTAATTGTTTAAATATACACAACTTAAACTTCTTTGCTGTCTCTGCTACGTCTCTGCCCTTCTTAACTTTTTCACTTGTTTTTTTTTTACCTTTTCTTTCCTTATATATTTGATATCAGTGAGCAGAGTAATGCGTGATTTTGGTAAGTTTGCTTCGACCATGGCTGAGTAATAGTTTTGTGTTTTTTTTCTGTTGTTGTTTGTTTTTTGTTTTTGTTCCGAGCTCACATTGCCTATGCGCTCATCTGTGCAAATGTATTATATGCACATACATACATAAATAGTCTCGTATACGCGTTTGAGTATTTGCGATTTATTGATTTAGCCCATTAAATAATTATTGTTGGCACTGCATTTATTAAAAATCATTTTGGGCGGTGCTTATACACTTGCGCTCGTGCTCTGCGTTGCTTTTTACACAAATGACTATTGTCGGATACCGTCATTTGCATCATAAATATTTGCTGGAGGCTTTCATTGTTGTTTATTGTTTTTCTTGTATAAAATTTGCTTTTGACACGTGGCAGGCATCCGCTTCTTTTTTTTTCTTTTTTTTTGACTTTTGCAATTGAGTCATTACAATACGTGTTCGGATATATGTATAAAGTGATTACTGATTGTTGGTCACAAGCATTTTTCTGAGACTGCTTGGTATCATTTCACTTAGGAGCGTAACTTACAGTTAAGATAGTAATTTTTGTATCTAAACTCATAGTCACCTTTAAATTTGTGTATTATCTTCCACATGCAGCTCACATGCCATCTTTCTTTAAATGTACTCCGACGTAGAATATTCCATTGACCAACACAAGAGCTGCCTACTTCGACTAAGTCTAGATCAGCAGTTTGTTGTTCAATTATCATAACTGATAATGCCATACAATATTATATGCTGAACTGAGTTTAGTACATTTGCGCTTATCATATACGAATAATTCAATATAGAAAAATGAAAACTCTTAAATGTTCAACTCTGACGCTCATTAATCTTTAATAATTACCGAAAATTGATGTCATGAATTTGAAAAGCCATTTAAACTGCCCAAAAAGAAAAACCTATTTGTTTTATAATACCATAAAGAAGAAAGAAGAAACAGAAACTAAAGTGGGAAATAAATAAACTAACAAACTGAAAGTACTCGTACAACAAACGTATGAACATGCCAAGTGACAAATTTATGAACGCTTGGCGCAAAAGTCAAGCACACAAAGATAATACACGAGACAAGAGCAACAAATTGCAGCTATCATTAAACATATTCCGAATACTTCTTCAAACAGCAGCAGAGCAGCCGATACACGAAAATAGGGAAGCCTACCCACAGCCTGCACTGCACCCTAGACACTCCGTGCCGTCGTCCCTTTCTTTTCTTTTCTCTTTTCTCTTTTCTGATTTCTGTTTTTTATTTGTGTTTGCCTGTCGCACATTTAGCTCCTGTGTGGCTCACACATCTCCAGCTTGGCGGCGTCCGTGGCTGTGCTGCAGCGGTGGCAAAGACGACTACCGCGACACAGTTCGTTTCAATGCATCTCAATTCGAAAATAATTAACGATCGTGAGATTACAAATGTCAAACATGATGTCAAGTTGCGTTGCCGTCGTATCACATTCCCGTGCGCTGTCACTAAACAAAATGCCTTCAAAAATGTCTGCGCAGCGACTCGCACAGAGGCAGCCGCCGAGAATTTTGAGATGCGAAACCACCGACGAATTTGTCAAGATGTTTTCAATGCAATAAGCAACAAAGGGCTAAAATCTACGCAGTGTATTGCACACAAAGCGGAACAAGTGCACGGAGTGCGGCAAGCGCCATGAAATTTGTTTTGACTCATGTCAAGATGCATGGCAAAGAGGAAAAGACAAGCAAAGTCTTCAGATTTTGTTTGGGTTCAGTGGGATTATGCGGCATTATTTTGCTGTAGGCACTTGTAAAACTGCATTGCATAATTATTGCAAATCTACATCAAACTTAAAATAATTGCGAATAAACATAAATAAGAGAATCGTAAAAAAGTTATTAAAATATTCTACCAGTGAAACCGCTGAGAGCTGATATATGATACTTTTCAGCAGAGTGCTTATAAACCTTTAAACTGCATATCTTAAGTGAACTTGAAGTTGTGGTCTGATATAATACAAGACGAGAGTTAAGAACTCATAAACGTTGCCATTTACTTAACTCTAATTAAAAAAATTTATATTTAAAAACTCTCCATGTTAACGAGACATAGCTGAGGGAGCTTCAGCGCTGGCTGCTGATGGAGGCATAGCCTGTGCGCCTGAATTAGCCACTGCTGCTGATGGAGCTGCTGGAGCTGCAGCACTGGCAGCAGGTGTATTGGCATTGGCTAATGGCGCAGCTGGTGAAGCTTCAGGATTAGGATTAGCATTGACCGCTGGCAAATTTGACGAAGGTGCAGCAGCGGCAACATGTCTGGGTGGAGGCTGTACGTTGGCATTGGCATTTTCCAGTGGCACAGCTGGCGGCGGGCCAGCAGAGGCAGCAGGTTGGGTTGAAGATTGTGTGCCGCCATTGGCATTTGTTGTTGGCAAACGTGGCGGAGATTCAGTGTTAGTAACTACTACTGGCGATGGCGACAAAGGAATACTTGCGCTTGAATCATTTTGGTGTATGTGCACGGAACAGTTGCGGCAGATTACTGGGATATCAGAGTGCAGAGAATTAATGACATTTAATAAAATTAAAATCAAACAGTCAACTTACAATATTTTTCAGTAGAATTCTCCTCAGAGCTGTCATCATCGTCATAATAGTCCCATAGCGATGCAAACCAGTCATATATGTCGCGTTTCTATAAAGACAGAAATTTAGAAAAATGCTCAAATGAAAACTCCTTTCAGAAAGGTAACTAATTTTCTAGGATTGAATCATAAGTTACCAGTCTGAAATTCATTGTCCTTAATTCCAGCCACTCTACTTTCACTTCACAACTTCCAGATATTGAGACCAGAAAAAATAGCAAAGTCTCATGTGGTTTTCAATTCTATTAACAGAAATAAGCCAAATTTGGCACTACAGCTGAAATACTTACGATGCGATCATTCGCTGAGTCTGCTTCGGCAGCATCCCTTTGCATGCTGGCAGACTTGACATCCTTTAGCACCAGGCACGCAATGAACACTACAAACCAATTACGACTTGGAAACATTATTGTATAAAACTTGACAGACACTTGCACACTAGCAAGTCAGGTGTACTGTGCGCTCCATTTATATGCGCGTCTGTCGTGATCTCAAGTTGCGCCGTTGCTCAATGCTCAATGGCAGAACTTATCGTCTACAAATATACTATATAGGATTTTAACTACCTAACTACCTTTGTTGCTGTTCGTTTTATGCAAGTTGCTCGGTATGTGGAACATTTATGAGTAATATCAATAAAAAAAAAAAACACAGCACAAAACATAAAAATTAAAAACGAGAAAAAAAACCCCATTGTATTAACGCGTGTATTTATGCAGCTGCACGTCTGTGATGCAACTTTGGATAATTCGCAAGTTCTGAAACTTTGTCTAAACGCATTAACGAATAATTGTAACAACTTGTGACCCAATGGTAATCCGAGCTGAGCGCAGGAAGTGCCCCTAAAGCCAACAAGTGTTCCTCCAACTGTCTGTCTGTCTCTCTGTCTCTGCTATGCGAGCCTAGGCACACTCGGCCAGTATGCAATTAGACTTTCAGTGTACACTTGCCCTGTGCCAGGCCGCGATTCTAGGCAGCCGAGTGCAAGAGAGAAACAAAGCAGGAGCTACAAGTGAGGAACCGATCTACAAATACGTATAACATGCCATAGACGTTGACCAACCGATAATTGCTAATTCAATTCAAATGTGGGTGCATGTGCTTCTCTGCCTGCTTCTCTGTTGCTGACTCGTTTAACTCGTACGCTGCTGTGTGCCAACGCTTCCAAGTGCGATTATGTACTCGCATTAGTTTTTGTTTTTTTCTCTTGAATTGTTTTTATTTTATTTTTATTTTTTGTTTCTTTTTATTTTCTGCTACTTGCAACGTTTATGAATGAAAATGAGGTCGATACACTTGTTTCCAAATGTGTTCTTGTTAGTTGCTGTCGTTGTATTTGCTATTGTTGTGGTTGCTGTTGTTGTTGCTGTTGTTGTTGTTGTGGTTGCTGCTGGTTTGCTGTTGTTGTTGCCACTTTGGATTTTCCACAGCACAAAGCAAAAGTAAGAACAAAACAAAAAATTAAAACACTTCTATTATGTTTTATGGCATTGTGGCATTGTGGCGTGTGTACAGAACGTGTTTTGTTGAAAATTGTGTAAAGCGCAATTCGTATGTGTTTTGAAATTTGAAGAAATTGGCGAAAAGTTCAGCGCCCTGGCGCAGATGTACATGTTCTACACAATTATGCGATAACACATCAGCACAAAAGCCAAAAGCCAGCAGACACTGCACCATGGACAACGGACAATAATAGGGCAAGAGTGTTAACTGCAGGCTCACATACGCGTAGGTGTCTTTATTTAATCAAGGCTCAACCTGCCACTAAGCAGCATGCAAGAAAGTAGCCTATTATGGCTTCCCATTAGCTTTTCTATTGTAATACTTAAGTGAAACCCAAGGTTATCTAAGCGTTTTACTAATAGCAGCTGAGTCATAGGCATGAGTTCACATAAATCATTATTGGCAAGTCTCTGTGGCTGCAGTGTTCCGAGTTATAAACATGAATTTTTGGTTAAGAGGCTTTGGCATTATCAGCAACACAAAGTCTGTAGTCAAAGTTAAAGGTGCCATGCAATGGCCTGTACAGCTGCCTTGATCTTGTGCACTTGTCAGCAGCCCCAAATGCCGAAGTAAGATCTAAGCAAGTGCAAAATGCATTTCCGCACGTACAATGCGTTAATTTTGCAATATGGCCAGCCGCGAGAAACAACGTGCACATCCGCAATTCTCGGAAGCAAATGTTTGCTCCGCCAGTTAGTGCAGTAGACAGAACAAAAGGCGCAAAGCACTAAGCACGCGGGGGTTTGACTTGGGCTGTGGGGTGCGGCGCAGGCAGCGCAGCTAATTAGATGCAAATGTTTGTAGTTTGTTATTTTTTTGTTTTGTTTCTTTTTTCTTGATAAGCAATAAAACATTTTTCTTTCTCGTTTGCTATTGCAGAATCCCAGTGTCCACAGTATGGCGAAGTGAATCAGCTGGGCGGCGTCTTTGTAAATGGCAGACCGCTGCCCAATGCGACACGCATGCGCATAGTGGAGCTGGCCCGGCTCGGCATAAGACCCTGTGATATATCGCGTCAGTTGCGCGTCAGCCACGGCTGTGTCTCGAAGATACTGGCGCGTTATCACGAAACCGGCTCCATACTGCCCGGTGCCATCGGTGGCTCGAAGCCGCGCGTCACCACGCCCAAAGTGGTCAACTACATACGCGAACTGAAGCAACGTGATCCGGGCATCTTCGCCTGGGAAATACGCGATCGTTTGCTCAGCGAAGGCATTTGCGACAAAACGAATGTGCCCAGTGTCAGTTCCATATCGCGCATACTGCGCAACAAGCTGGGCAGCATTGGGCATCATCACAGCGCATCGGCATCGGCGTTGTCGGGCGCGAGCAGCGCAGCCGCCGCTGCCGTGGCCGTCAGCAATGGCGGTGTAACACATCACAGTCACGCCGCAACACATGCCCCGCATCATCACCATCATCATCATCATCGGGCACAGCATGCCGCGGCCGCAGTCGCTGCCACCGCTGCGCATCATACGGCACACTCACATCTCTACAATTCGATCTATCAGCCCTACAGCACGGCGGCGGCAGCTTACAGCATGAAGACGGCGGTATCCTGCGGCAGTCCTTCGCCGCCGCAGAGCGCAGCGTCCACACAGTCCGCACACCTGCGCACGGCAATTGCAGGCGCCGCCGCCGTGGCGCACTGCTGGCACACCTCACACCCCATGAGTGATATACTGGCACACCATCAGGCGGTAGCCTTGCGCGCCAGCTGCCAGGTGGGCAACACCGGGGTCAGTCCGCTGCCGATGACACCCTCGCCGGTGGGTGGCACTGCCAGTGACTTGGCCAATGCACAGCAGCTGCTGGAGTGCGAAAACGGCGTCGCGACGCCAACCCCCATGATGGCGGCGGCGGCCGCGCAGCAACCACCCTACAACTATTACATGTACTTTCAAAATGGCGGCATGCATCACCACCATCACAGCGGCATGATGGCAGCAGGCGCAACCGGCTTATGAGCGACTGCCGGCTGCATCCCCGCCGTGTATTCTTAAGTAATTTTGTGGTTACGAACCGTGTCTCATATGATTTTTGCCATAAATAAGCAACTTATTTTTTAGTCAGGTAATCGGCGGATTTGTACGTATCGAAATTTTAAGTGTAGACATTTAAGTAGCTACGTTTAGTAATTAATCATATATTAATAAATTTATTTAATTAATTAATGAACGTTTCAACGAATTTTAAGCAATTCTGGAGATTGTGCTGCTGCTCCGCCGATGGCCATATGCAATAATTATCACTTATTGTTTTTTTTTTAAATAAAAAATTAAAAATTCACGTACTTTAGTATTATCCCATCTAATAATATGAATATCTGTTAAAACATAAATTGATGTATTGATCTAAGTAGGTAATTTAAGACTTTATTTTATTTGATTTTTTTGTTTTGTTTTCTTTTTGTAAAAAAAAAAAACTAAAAGTTATGTGAATTTTTATTAGTGGTATTTAAAACCGAAATGTTGTATTTATGCTTAAGTTAACGACTCAAATTTTAAAATAAACTTTTATTCACAGAAATAATCATTGAAAACTTTCTTTCAAGTTATACTTGAGAACTGAGTCTGTGGAAAGGGGAATTTTAAAACTTCCACTGCAGTGTGAAGCCTCTGCTGCTGTGTGAGGACTTCAACTTGGATCTCCCTATATAATACCGAATACTAGATGCATTATTGTTGCTGCATGAACTTCAGTGTAAGGCAAACCATATTCATATATATCAACGAACAGCTGCTTCGATATTTATGCGGAAATTAAAGAATTTAATTGTTTCGCTTAGTTCAGGGGTTTTAAAGCAATTCTGTCAGGCTTTTGTTCTCAAGCAATTGCAAAAAAAAAAATCATTTTTAGTCTGAACACTGCGACAGATTACAATAAACGTAGAACACATCATCTTGAAGTTAAATAAGCAATTGACTTACCAAAATAATTTTTAATAATGAAGCAATATCCGTAAGTTTTCAGAGCACATGATGGAACACAAGTAAATATTAAAATAAAACTGAGTTACGATCTTAAAACCACAAGTTGATGTTAGTTGCACAAGTGACTTCTGTGCTTTGATATCCATAAAGTGCCTCAAGGTACCCGTAGGTCAGGTGGCAGTTGTGAAATATGAAAAGGTAAGCAAACTCAAATGATTTTATAGGAATTCTGGTATGTTCATTAATGCCTTATAAATATCACGTAGTGGTGATAACAGTGCTATGAATTGTACTATTGCATTTCACTTGAGGAAGTAGCGCTTAAGTGTCTTTTTGGGGTCTCTGCTTATGTAAGCTTTGTAGGCAATTTGTTAAGCTTATGAAAAATAATTATGTAGGGAAAAATTAAGAACAAAGAATATTCATATATGCATATGTGTTCGTATATTTGTTGTCGGGTAGTTTATACACCAAAGTAAGTTACCATATCTCACTTTTCCTTGTTTTCTTTTTTGTCAAC
This sequence comes from Stegana nigrithorax, assembly GCA_037044495.1. Classification (NCBI taxonomy): domain Eukaryota; kingdom Metazoa; phylum Arthropoda; class Insecta; order Diptera; family Drosophilidae; genus Stegana; species Stegana nigrithorax. The sequence goes on from JBAMBQ010004947.1 coordinate 250,093, forward strand.
TAATACATATTATTAAGTATTAAAATTACAGTCATTTTATCGTTAAAATATTTATCATATATTTGATATCGAATTGATCGGGATTTAAAAATGAGTATTTAATATATTGTATATTAGACATATCGTTTACACTAGGGGCAACAATCGCTCTCTTTGGGATCGCTCTTAATCCAACCGAAAAAGAAGTAGCCCAAGCCGAGACCCAAGACTACAGACAGACAGAGCCAATAGTTGTAGTTCATGAAGATCAACATCAACAGATATGAAATGATAATTTGCACGAAATTAAGTAAGGTCTGTATGAGATGCATTGAGCCGAAAATGCGTTGCCAATAGTTTTTCCCAAGACTATCGGCCAATGGTGCAACAGCACAATCGCCGGAGCTACAAGCACTCTCCCCCGATTTTGTACGTATCTCCATAGCCATGCGTTCGGCCTCTTTGCGAGCTTCTTTGCGCATCAGGTGCTCGCGTAGAAATTTCAGCGCCTCATAGAGAAAGGCGAGCACCACGAATGCCAAACAGGAAAAGGCAAATTCGACAACGGTGCTGGCCACCCAACCTCGCCATAAGATGCGTTCACAATGACCACCATGGAACTGCAAGTGAAAGAGACGTGTACGCATACTATTTGAAGCGGTTAAAGCAATTTGTTGTATAAATTTTTGTACTTTGTGGCAAGTGTTTGCGTTAGCTACTAGGGGCGAAGTGAGTTGTTCAGATTAGATAAAAAATTAACCGCAATGCACTGAGAAAGAGTGCGTGATAATAGAATAATACAAGTCTTCAAGATTTAATTTGCATCAAATCGAAGTAGGTCATTTATATAAAAAAAAAAAAAACCAACTTACCACCATAATCATGGGACAGGATTTTGCAGCGGTCGTACCATCACCATGATCCATGTCCATAATGTCGACTATTCTTCTTTTATAAACGTAAGTTTATGTCTGGGGACTTGCTTAACTGCTGGGAGCGTAGCTGGTACTGATTTGTCAAAGCAAGGTGGACGTCTCTTTTTAAGGAAAAAAAAAAAACAAACTCTAATCCCTTTGTTTGATAAGAGCTTCTTATCTTTCGTTATCAGCATATTGTTGAGAAAGTTTTTAAGGTTTCTCCCGGCTGTGCGTAATTTCATGTAGAAGAGAGCAGCAGGTAGTGTCTGGCAGACCTGAATAATCGAGGTGAGGGCAAGATAACGTAAATGCATGCATGCACCTGAGCAGTCAGTGTAAGCTGAATTGTTAAAAAGGTCACTGAATGCAGTTTAAGAAAATCTGAATTACAGACGATTATCGGGAGTAGTTGGGTAGCAGAAGTGTGTCTTTAGTATTTTATGACAGAAATCATCAATAAGTTTATTATGCCAGACATAATCATTATTTATTGCAATCATCAATACTTGACAAATCGCAAAGTACAGAAATATTCTTTGTTTATTTTTTTGTTTTTAATTTTGTACTCAGTCTTCTTTTATTTTTTTTTCCGTTAGCAACCATTGTAGCGACGGTCGCGCGTTCGTTTGCTATTAACGGATTGTTTTGGTTTTAGCTTTCTTGGGCTGATAGAAATTTATATTTTAACTGGTGAAATATTGGTAAGCGTGTGCAAAAAAAGAACTGGGTGCCGTGTGCAATTTCGAAATTACGAGACGTGCGCAAATAGTGGTAAAGTTTTGTTTGGCCGTTGAAGGAGCGGGTTTCAAAACCGGCTATGACTGAGCTTTTGCTTTTGTTTTAGATGCATTACAAACAGACGTTTAAAGTTAGTTGAAAAAAATATATGTTCCTCAAGGAGTATACAAACATACATAACTCAATATATGAACAGAAATAGTTTCACTTTAAATGAAGGGCTTAGAATTAAACTAAACTTGGGCTTTCCAATCTATGATGACAATAACCCACATGCTCATTATTACTTAAAAAGTAGTTTAATTCGAAAAAAATTGTATTCACAATGCCTCAGTCGTGTACTTTCAGATAAAACTTTTCGGTCGCCCCGCGCATGGCACATTGGTTAAAAATACGGTTGGCAGCCCCATGAGTGCCATATGGTTCGTCGTCGGCGCGTCGCGGTAAACATGCGAATATAATAATAATAATTAAATAAAAACTAGTTCTTGCCAATTTAAAAGTGTATAAAAGAAAACAATAAACTAACTATTTTCTGTTAAACTAAATCAAAGACACAAAAATGTTTGCACTGCGAAGTTTAAAGTATTCGACATTATCAACTAGGCACATGCCAAAAAATGTGTCGCGTATTATCAATGGTTTATTACGTATGCGTTCAACCGGTTACGAGGGTCACCGTTGGCTGAACTCTGCACTTTATAAGCAGACACAATTACACGCCATAATAATACAACCACTTCGGACGACGACGACAATGAGTAAGCCGACACCAAATACAGAGCCACCAAAAACATTGCGAGAGCAAATTGCAAATGCCATAACACCGTATACGCGTTTGATGCGCTTGGATCGACCCATCGGTCAGTTAACGAATTCAATTGCTTGACTATTGTGCTTACATGTTTATTATTATACGTTCAGGCACTTATCTGCTCTTCTGGCCCTGCGGTTGGAGCATAGCGTTGAGCGCTGATGCTGGCTGTTGGCCAAATTTAACCATGCTTGGGCTTTTTGCTACCGGTGCGCTAATAATGCGTGGTGCTGGCTGCACTATAAACGATCTCTGGGATAAAGACATCGATGCTAAGGTAGAACGCACGCGTACGAGGCCGTTGGCTGCGGAAGAAATAACGCGGTTCGATGCAGTTGTATTTCTATCGGCGCAGCTGAGTTTGGGTCTCTTGGTTTTGTTGCAATTAAATTGGGAATCGATTTTGCTGGGTGCTAGCTCGCTAGGGCTGGTCATAACGTATCCATTAATGAAACGTGTCACATATTGGCCGCAACTAGTGCTCGGCATGACCTTCAATTGGGGCGCTTTGCTCGGTTGGTGTGCCACTCAAGGCGCCGTCAACTGGGCTGTCTGTGCGCCACTCTACCTATCCGGCGTTTGCTGGACTATTGTGTATGACACAATTTACGCGCACCAGGATAAACTAGACGATCTGCAAATTGGTGTCAAATCGACTGCATTGCGGTTCGGCGATAATACCAAGTTGTGGTTGTCGGGTTTTACAACCGCAATGTTGGCAGGCTTGACTACTGCCGGGCTAGCTTGTGATCAAACGTGGCCTTACTACGCTTCTATTGGAGTTGTTGGTGCGCACTTAGTGCAACAGGTTTGTAACATAAATTCCCAAATATGTATTACTTAAATGACGAGTTTTTTTCATTCTACTTACAGATTTACTCCCTTAACATAAATAATCCAAATGATTGCGCTAAGAAATTCTTTTCGAATCATCAGGTCGGCTTAATTTTGTTCTTGGGCATTGTGCTGGGAACATTGTGGAAATCAGAGGACCCGAAAAATCGTCTGCACTTAGCAAATAGTAACACGACAGCAGCGACTCCGTATGTGCAATTGGCTGCGACAGCCTCCTGACGTGCTAACACATAATATAGCTGAGATATAAGTAACTAATTTAGTAGTTTTTAACTTGTGATTAGTTAGTATAGTTGGTTTTTGTTATTTATAAGCCATTAACGCTTTAAACCAAAGTCATTAGTTTTCGCAAGGTTTTTTATATTGTCGAAGTACCTCTATAGAGAAGTAAAATAAAAACAATATAGTTTCCTAGCTCAACCTTGGTTGTTGGAACAAAAATCGATTTAAATTTATTTATTGAAGTATTTTTTATTCTACAAAAGTTTTTGGATGTCGTTAGTAAAATATTGTTTCATATCTATAAAAATTAATTCATATTTATGCATCATTTTATCTTTCAAAGTGAATCGGTACACTTAAGCTTATCCTTTCACTCAAACACGTAATACTACATTAATTACAACTGCAATCTAATTTTAAAATTTGTTCTGGGTTAACTGTTTTTGTTGTAATCAAAACGTACGAGTTCATAAGATTTTCTCAAAATTGTCATGCAAGTGCAATATGCTTGCTTGTGAGAGAGGACTTAGCTAGTTAGAATTGAATGCTTAACTTAAATAATAAGTTTATATTAGCGTACTTATTGCATTTTTCACGTTTATACGATTGTGTACGCTTACTTAAGGTTTAAATCAAGTCGGCAACATTCATAGGCATCTCGTCGATTTGTGTGGAGTAGTACTGTTCGATATCGCGCAGAATGCGTATGTCATCCGACTTAACAAAATTGATGGCGACACCTTTGCGTCCGAAGCGACCCGAACGACCAATGCGATGTATATATAACTCACGATTATTGGGCAAATCGTAGTTAATGACCAGCGACACTTGTTGTACGTCAATGCCACGGGCCCACACGTCGGTTGTGATGAGGACACGTGATTGCCCAGCGCGAAATTCTTTCATAATCTCATCACGTTCTTTCTGTGGCATATCGCCATGCATGGAACTGACTGTGAAGTTTGCCTCACGCATTTTTTCAGTAAGCCAATCCACCTTACGTTTAGTATTGCAGAAAATTACTGCCTGTGTGATGGTCAATGTGTCGTAAAGGTCACAGAGAGTATCGAATTTCCATTCCTCGCGCTCAACAGCAACGAAGAACTGTTTGATGCCTTCCAGAGTCAACTCATCACTAAAAGTGTGAGACGTTAAAATAGCCTCTAGTAACTTGGCTTAAGTGTTTGCTTACCGTTTGACCAGTATACGTATCGGATCTGTCATAAACTTTGATGTCATTTCTAGTATTTCATGTGGCAATGTGGCCGAAATAAGCACAACTTGTGTGGCTGGTGGAAGATAGCGGTAAACATCATAGATTTGTTCCTTAAAACCTTTGTTCAACATTTCATCGGCTTCGTCCAACACTAGCATCTTTATAGCTCTATCAAGTTAAACAATTGAATTACTTTCTTTTGTTTACAACTCAAATAATAGTTACCTTGTGCGCAAAACACGTCTCTTAATCATATCAAATACACGGCCGGGCGTACCGCTCACAATGTGTTGGCCGTAATCCAGTTTACGTATGTCTTCGCCTAAATTTGTGCCACCAATGCAGACATGACACTGTACATTCATCATGTCTCCCAAAGCCAGTATTACTTTTTGTATTTGTACTGCCAATTCTCGAGTTGGCGACAGACACAACACTTGTGTTTCGCGTAACGATGTGTCCAGACTCTGCAGGATAGAAATCGAAAAAGTCGCAGTTTTACCGGTGCCGGACTGCGCCTGGGCTATCACATCCCGGCCTTTAACAATTGGTTTGATGCTACGCTGTTGTATAGCCGATGGTTTTTCAAAGCCTACACAAGTAGTCGAAGAGTTAGTTGTTATAATATAAATTGGTTTCTGCTACCCCCTTATTACCGTAAGCATATATGCCGCGTAGCAGTTCCTCTTTCAGATTCATTGCGTTGAATGTCGGTATCACTTCGACATCTTCGCTGGTCTCGAATTCCACATTGGAGAGATCTTCGGCAGGTGCTCCTTTGCGCGCCATGTTTGCTCAAGTTATTCAAGCACAATTTTGCAAATTATTTAATAGTTTTTTTATTAACTTTCACAAAAACTGCCGTGCAAAAAAACACACGCACGATGCTCACAAATAACAGTATAAAAAGTGCTGAAAAGTACAACATTTTGTTGCAGTGTTGAAAGTCAACTGTTTTATTAAAACTTAACCGGTACATCCCAGACAAAGTTACATAAGGGTTAAAAAAAATGGTTGGATTTAAATATTTTTATTACACATGTACATGTCCTTTTTTTTAAATAAAAAATGTATATTTTAAACTAATTTTTATATTTATATCTTATTCAAGTTATTAACTGTGTGCGTAGTAACAATGATGCATTTAGTTATTTTAAATTGGTCTCGAGACCGAATAAAATACAATTGAAACAGCACCAAAGTTAATTTACAAAGTCATTCTTTACAATTTTTTTTTTAATTTACATTCTTGGTTCATTCCGCTGTTTGTTTGATAATATCTACTGGATCTGCATTGGATTCGTCTTCGTCCATTTGAGCATCTAAAAGTAAACAACGTTCTTCCGCGTTGTCATCAGCTGCATTATTGTCGACCGGAATTTCATTTATCGCTGCCAAATGATGACTGCTGCGACCATTTGGTTGCTCATCTAAGGAGCTACGCGACGAACAGCTACGCCGTCGTCCGCGATGCATATCCTCAGCATTATTGTTGACTATGTAATTGGCATCGTTGCAGCGATTTCGCTCATAATTACAGGAAGAGTTAGCTGATGACGACGAAGAAGAACTCGATGTGGAACTGCTGCTATCGCTCTCACTGTCTTCGCTGGAAGATTCCATCGGAGTAGGTTCACAAATAGCACCAATAGGGGCTGCTGCAGAAGGCGGTGAGGCGGCTGCGGCAGCAGTTAGTGTCGCTGATCGTATCAATTGGCAGCGTAAATCTGTTAAAAAGGGAAAATATTTAATTTTTTAAATTAAATCAGGAAATAAATGTACTTACTGTAATTTTCGCGTGTCAAATCTTTGACTTTTTCATCAAGCGCACGTATTTTGGTTGTATATTCCAATGTTATCCGCTGCACGTTTAAACTCTGCTGTTGCACTCTACCCTGGTCTTTCGAATAACGATCCTCAATTTGTAGGCACTCTTTGATCAGTTGTTCTTTGGTCATGAGTTCCAGACGTTCCACCCGGGCTTTCTCATAAACATTTGCGAATTCTTTTGTTAAAAATTCCTCTTCATCTTCTGGTAGTGAAAAGAAATAATTGTCATCTGAATCCACTGAGAAACTTGAATCTCGAGTGCGTCCTGTTGGTGTCAACAGCGTGGGCGGTACTTCCGCCATATGCTCCTCCATTAGAAATTTATTGGTATTATAGGGAACTAATAAAGAACGGGAACGTAACAATTTGGCACGTCTTCCGCCACCTCCTCCACCACTACCACTACTGTTTCCTCCACAGACATGGTTTGACTTGTTCATCTGTTGGCGCGGCATTTGAAATCTCCAATTTGCTTTCTTATATGGTTTGTTGCCACCATTTTTTGGTTTTGGCTTTCCACGTCTATGTTTGCGCTTGGGTAGCTGCGGCTGATGTTGCAGATTTTCTGGCTCTTGTTCGCTGATATTATTTAGCGGCGCATCTGAAGTGTGATCTGTAAAAAACCATATAATTTTATTTAATAAAATAACGATATTAACAATATTTTCCGTTAAGCTTACACAGTGGTGCTTTAAAATAAAAAACTTATACAAATGCAGCAACTGGATATTTTTACAGGTAAACCACTACAGGTTACCATTTTTACACATATATATTACATTTTTAAATTCAGGCAGTTACCACAAAAATGTAACAAAACATTTTAAATTGCGTAAAATCAGTGACTGCCAATTTTACTCTACTCTACACACTGTTTAAAAATGGCATGAATTGCCCAGACACTACCACAAGTTGGCAGCTTGTTCGATTGAGAAAAATATAGAAAAAAGAAAATAAACTATATTCGATAGTCGCCATTTGTTGTTTCTAAATGCACAGGAGGAATTTTCGCACGTTGATGAAATAAATTATTTTTACCTGGTTTTAGAACGTCTGCCATTATAATTTTTTTGTTATTCGATTAATAAACACTTTCTTCACTTCACACTATATTTTCTCGTATTTTTTTGGTTAATCAAATTCAGGAAAAATAGATTTTAAATCGCGCTGTAGCAGCTTCACAGCTTGCCTGCCGTACGTAGTCTCAATACAATAACAATTGCATTTGATATGAGCTCTGCGGACCAATATGATGGCAAAATTGCAGTGTAGCGTTACCAGATGGATTCAACGCCGTCCCTCCAAAAATAGTTCACATGTATTTACATGAATGCTTTTGAAAGTCGGATAAGTACTAGGTGGAAGATTTTTATTTGTCAAGTTTTGTAATTATAGTAAATCATTTTTATCTTGCGCATACAGAAATCTTAATTAATTCTTGGTGCAAATATTAATCACAGTTTTAATACCTTCATTAAGGTGTCGACATAGTTGCAAAATCGTCTAAAATGCGGTATTCTGCTTACCGCCTGACTCTTTTCATTACCGAATTCGAATAACTCTTCGCAGCCCCCTATAAAAAAGTTTGTTTATTGTAATTTGTTGTTGTTCTTCTATTAGATAATAATAAGCGGTCTGGCTACCCAGTATGGACGTCATTCTTGGCGTCGATGTAGATATTTTGACACATGATGCTGTGGTAGAGTTTGATGTAGGATTGGTCTTGGTGGTAATGTTTGTTTTATTCGTCGTTGATGGTAATGGTGTAGGTTTCTTACGACTCATTTTTGCAACTTTTAAATTAACTGAGCTTATGTTGATTATAGTTTATAGACTTCTTTCCGCATTAGTTTAAAAGCTTCTTCTTTAATTATAGATGTTTTTTTATAGAATAAGAAAATAGCAGGATATGATGAAGATGTATCAAATAATAATTTTATTCGCCGTGTCGATTCGAAGAACGCTTAAAAAACGTTAACCGCCAAAAAAGGCGAAGCATACGATCGTGTGCGAGTGAGAAGCAAGAGCAAAAAACATTGCACTCCGTGAAGCAGTTCTGCACAACGTAAAACAGTCCTCGACTTTGCGGACGTCCGCATGCTGTCGAACAAAAAAACCGTGAATCTTCTTCAGCAAAAATATTCGGGCGCATTGAAGCACTGGAGACTGGCATGTACACATATTTGTACATATATATATTTGTAGGCAAGCGCGCGCAAAATGTAAAATTTTAAACTTTACAGAGTTTGTAATGAGAGTATGTGTATGTGATAAATTAAAATTATTTTCGAATTTTAAAAATGAAAGCATGAAAAATAAGCCAATTTACAATTTTTCAGAATATTGACTGGATCCCGATAACAAAATACAATTTTCAACCAGAAAATGAATAGGATGAAAATATTTATTTGTGATATCCATTGTGTCTAATTGGTATTAAGCCTTAACAGTATTATGTATCCAATCAATAAAAGGTGCCACCTTGGTATAAACGTCCGGCCAGTCTTCTCTGCCACACTTATTGGCACCATATGACCAGACACCAGACAGATAGTAAAAACTTTCAGCAAAGTGCATCAGCGGTCCACCAGAACTGCCCTGGCAACTGTCGGTCTTAGTATCCGAAGCTAGAGCAGCGCATGTTTGTGTTGTTTGCAAACTTAACTGATAAGGCGCGTAAGTGCTTTGACATTCTTCAAACTTCCAAATCTTAACAGGTACTTTGTACAATTTGGTATGTGGCTTCTCCCAACCGGCTACTTCCATTACCTGATCCGTCATCAAGTTTAAAGCTGCCTCTTCACCGACAGGCAAACAAATCGGTTTGACAAACTCATTTAAGGTAGCCACATGCTGGAGACGTAACAATGCAATATCATTATGTTGTTCGGTATGGGAATGCTGGGGATGCGCTACAACTTCCTCAATGGGTATATCCTGATGCCGAGGTGCGCAAATGGCATCAGAGGATATCGACTCACAATCCGGATTAGTGGCTATGTCCCATTCGCCTAGTCGCACGCCAGAAACCCGCCGATTTTTCAAAACCTTTCCCCCAACGCAGTGCGCCGCCGTCAGGACGTAACGATCGTTGATCAGCGCACCGGTGCATAAATGTTCTTTTTGATTGTCATCTGTTGGAAAATCTCGACTTCTAATCAAAATAATTCGTGAGGTTTCTTTTTTAACACAGTACCTGCAGTATATTCGATCAAGACTATCCACGGAAATTCACCTAATTTGGCAGTTGTGTTTTTTCTACTGAGATTGTGTTGCCAATCGTATGAACCGCAGTTTGGTCTTTCCGGAAGCAACGGATTTTGGATGCTCTTGCCTGCTGAGGTATCCGATTGTCTACTGCTATTCTCATTCGTCTGCTCTGGACAACAAATCTACAAAGAATGGTAGGTTTAATTAATCTTAAATCAGTTTTACGTATGTTTAAAAACTAAGATTTTTTTAAAGTTATACCAACCATACCTTGGTTAAATATGTTTTTATACTACTATTATAATTTTATTATAATTGATTTTCATTTAAAGTTTTAAGTAATCCGCTTAAATCAAGTTGAGATTTGTTTACTTACAAAGACCTCAGAGCCTCGCCTATCACACTGATTATCCCTGAGTAGACGGCGTAAATTGTCCGCGATCTTTGATTGTCGAACATTCTGAACCAAAATATTCATGAAGTAATGACACTCCTTGATGTTAATACAATTGCCAATTCGATTTTCTGGCTTCGTTGTGCATTGTTGTGCTAAACGCATGGAAAAATAATATATTTCATGTGATTATTTACCTTACTTTTCCTAATAGGAACAGGTTCTAAGTGACTTCAGTAATAACAATACTTGCCAGTTACGTTTGATGCCATAAAGTAGTAAACAACAACAAAGCCAGCCACTATAGTGACGAATCTATTTTCCACCATGCTGGGAGAGTTTTTTCTTCTTCTATACTTGTCTCTATTTTTAAAACGCTTTAATTATTACTGTGGCGCTGTCTCCGCTGTAAGCGCTACAATATCAACGGCTAAATCAAGACTGAGCGCCGTAATCCACTTGTGGAAAAAGTGTTTCAACTATTCGCTACTCAACTGTGTGCTAAGCTGCTGCTGGGCAGGCTTAAGAGACACCGACGACGATCAGCAATTCATGTGCTCTCGTTCAAAGAATCGATTCTGATTAAAAAAAATAATGAACAAAAAAGTTGTTTTTTAAAAATAATGAACAAAAAAAGTGCAAATGTTATAATCAAATGCAAATGTTGTTATCAGAACAAAATTTTTTGAAGCAGTTTTTGAATTTTGTAATTTTCGTTTAATATGTGAATATACATTTCTTGATCGCACATTCATGTAAAGAACATCAAGCTATAAACTTTATATTTTAAAATGAGTAACAATTTTGAATTATTTGTTTCTTATAATTCTGGTGCAACTTAAAGTATGCAATAAGTAAGTCCTAAAAGTATGCAATACAAAAGTTACTATTTGCTTATTTATTTCCTAAAATATACATATACATATATATATTGGCAAAAATGTAATTAAATTATTATATTTGGAAATTGTATGATGCAGTAATAGACATCAGATGACAGTATGCACAATCGTGAAAAAGTCAATGGTTAATGCTTATAAATTTTTTAATAATTTCACAAGAAGAAAAATCATGAGGCGACGGTCAAGGTCCATAATCAAGTTCAATAGTTTTTGATAGTAGAAGTGCGGTAGACTATCAGCAAGCGTCGATGTGATCGGATTATATGTCGAAGTGCAGTGAATGAAAAGAACGCCATCATCACGCTACGTCCGGCGGGACTATTTCGAGATAAGAATGGGAGCAGGTGTTGTTTACTACTGAGTAGGTAAATAGAAATACCTTAATCAAAAGTGAGTCAAAATGTCATAAAATCAATTATAAATTTTGAAAGCAGCCGCTTTGAGCAAATAAATATAATTGTTAAAGATCACCTTGATTGGTTGTGCTAGCAACACCCAAAGCTACTATACTAGCTATGTCCCAAAGCTACCGGTATTTTTAGATATTAAATCAGAAAATGCAAGAATTATACGTTTGTATATATAATTATTTATTTACATATGAGTAACTCATTATTTTGTTTTCTTTTTGGTTGAAAGAAATTAAAATTCTCCTTCCTTCTTTCTTTTCTTACAAACTTAGGTTTAAAAGCTATGCTTTACATTAATAAATATACATATTTAAATGATTTCGTTCAAGTTCCTGCTGTACTTTGTTCTGCTTTTATCAAATATAATCAAAATAAACAAAGCCACCCGAGGCTATAGTACCTTTTATAAGAGCGCCAAATAAATGAATTTTTAGAAATGGTAACCAAATCCTTCATACACTGGTTCTAAAAAAAAGAATACATAGAAGCGATTTCGAGTCATACCGCTTAAACCTACGCAACTACGATTAAGTTCGCCGTTAGTTAAAATATATCAAAGTTTCTACTTTGACTTTTTGTTAAGAATAATCACATCCTGCGCATCTTCCGTGGTCAGGTCTTTGTCGCCCCAGCCCCACAGCTCGTGGGTTCCATCCCCAGTGCGGCGCACACGACGTTCAATGGTATCTGGTGCAACCGATTTGAGGTCGTAGGCCCAGCCAATCTTAGCAAAGAAATCAATGAATGCCGTGGTCAAATTCATTGAGTAATTTCCCCATTCTGCTGTCTTGTAGTCCCAAGGGAACACATGATGGTAATTATGCCAACCCTCGCCAAAAGCAAAGAGCGCAACGCCAACGTTTTCTGAGGGGTTAATATTTCTAGAAGAAACGAAGTGAATTTATTTAGCATATAGACTCCCATCGCTGTGGCAGGCAACTTACTTGTCATACGGACGACCACCGAATTTGTGAGCGGCGCTGTTCACGCACCAGGTCACGTTCAACAGGAAGCACCAACGGAACATGGTGGCGACGAACCAGGCATTGACAAAACTCTCATCCCAATAGTACATTGGCACAACCGTGGGCAATATAAAGCAGGCCAAAATCATCAGTGGTGTATAATGCCTAAACACAAAAAAAAAAAAAATCAATTAAGCAAAAGTTAATGAGCCGCAAGTGAAGGAACTTACTTGAGCTGAAACATGACTATAGGATCATCGCGCAAGTCCGATAAATCGAGACTCTTGCCCTTTGCCACAACATCGGGATGTTTCTTGCAGAGCAACCAACCAACATGCGAGAAGAAGAAACCACGAGTGGCATTATGTGGGTCGGCATCAGTTTCCGAGAACTTGTGATGAACACGATGGTCTCGCGCCCAGTGAAAAGCGGCATCCTGGAAGGCTATCGTATTGAAGACAATTAAAATCAAACGCAGTGGCCACTTGGCCTTATATGACCGATGTGCCCAGAGACGATGAGCACCGGCGGTAATGCCCAAAACGCCGACGGAATACAAGAGTATGGCTACAAGGTCAAATATAGGTTAGATACATTAACCAGGCTCAGCAAACCCAAGCATACTTACAGAAGAAGACTGTAGCCCATTTGGCTTGGGCAAAGAATAAATAGCCACCGTATATGGCTGCTAAATGCAAATAGCCAAAAAGAATAATATTGCGCCAGACTAGTTTCAGTTTACGCTTCTCGGCTTTCTTGCGTTTGTGCACGTCCACGTTCAAGGCGCCGTCAATGGTGTCAGCATCGCATTCGAAGAGTACACCAGTCTGTTTCGAGGTATCTTTCAGTTGGTCTGCTTCCGGCTCACCCGGCAGCGGACAAAGTGTATTGGGAACAGATACAGCATTAGGCGGCATGACTTAGCTGCAAATAAAAATAAACAAAAAGTGAAAGCAATGCATTATTAGTCCGAACAATCAAAATGTTGTGTATATATTTTATTAAATCTTTTGTAGTTTTTCAATATTCCTATGAAAGTGCTTATGGGGCCAAAAAATTTGAACTAACGTTTCGTTCTAGCAATTTCTCATTAAACTCTGGCGTAAGTGAGATTTTGTTTATTTGCCATCATAAAACATATTCGTTGTGTTGATGTAATAGCTTTTGTATGGAATAAGCTTTGCCATGCCAACACGTCAGCATTTTACTTTGATTAATTTAACTGTAATGCTAATAGAAATTGCCCTAAACAAACAAATGAATAAAAGAAGCATTGTGCGAAAGGGAAAAGCCGAAAGAGGTACGTGTTCTTCTCGTATTTGTGTGTATTTTTTATCTTCCCTTTTATCAACATTTGGCATCCGAAAGACATGCGTTTATGTTTGCAATAATTAAATACGCTCCCGCAAAACTTCCCTCTACCAATTTTATAGAAAATAAAGAAATTGAGCTTATCATTCGAAAGCCGCATGATGGCACATCTCATGCTTTCTAATGTAGAACCAGAACCGTTGATCACGCAAGCATTAATTCGCACGAAAGTGGTACTAATGTGTGTTTGTACACTTATATATATATACTTTATATACTCAGTATTTCTTTTTTTTGTTTCTTTATTATACACAAAATTTAATGCCACTGCAAATTTTCCTTTTCTTTTTTGCAATAGCACAAAAATTATTTAGAAGTTTCCCTATTCTTGCGCTAAATATATTCCTTGTGAAGAAATTTTTATATGCAAAGCGTGCAGTTTCTTTTGCAAGGCCACGTAATCAATTTGTTTTTTAATAAAATTATTTCCCTAGGATCGCAACCTTTTTGCTACTATGTGTTGTTAGGTTCACAACACTTTGCTTACCAGTTAAGCAAACAAATAAAAACTATATACTTTTTCTCTTTGCAATGTTGTAAATATAATGCAAAGAATATCACAAAGTGCTTCTTAACCGACAAGAACAACGTACACCACGCGTGACTGTTAAAAACAAACTGCCCGTACGCGCGTCAAGTTTTCCGTTTTATTATGTCGCGTAAGCTCTCACGCCATTACTCTCCATTACTCTCACTGTGGTTGTAAGTGCTCTCACTATTTCTTTTAAACAGTTTTTTTTTTTTTGCTTACCTGTATTAACTTTACTTTTGCAGACTACAATTTGTTTATGTTTCGTGCGGTATGCGTTCTAATAGCAAACTTTTGAAATTTTGGCTGTGTTCGCGCCTTTTATACATTAGCGTGAGTCTTAATCTTGTTTCCTATTTTCCTGTTTTTTTTCTTTTTTTTTGATTATTCTCGTGTGCATTTTGAAGCAACGTGAGTTCTTATCAGTCGTTTGGTTTTTTCCTTTTACCGATTTATATACATCACAGTAATTGTGGTAGGTAACGTGTGTGTTTGCTTAGCAGATCGACTTCGAATCATAGAAGAAAGCCTTATTTAAAATTTGATATAGGAGCCAAAATGTTACTATTACGAGAAGTAGTTTAATTTATTCTCTGACCTAGTAAAAGTGTTGAGTATTTAATATTCAAATGGTGGAAAAATATGTTAATGAACAAACGTAATACATATTCCTGATTACTCAATTTTACATACATATGTTTCATATATATGTGTATTATTCTCTCGTTTAGAGCTGAATAATTCTTTCAGACTATGCTGGTCACTTTAAGCATGCCAATTGGGTTTGAAATCATTTGGTAAACAAATGAAGTGTAATCATGCATACTTTTATAAGTACAAATATTTACATACAAAGGTATGCGATGTATCATAAAATTCAACTAAAAAGTAAAGAAAATCAAATAGGCTAATAGTTATTAATTAAATTCAAAAGAACCCATTAACTACTGATTTTATTAGCCATACTATAATACTTATCTGTTATTGCGCATTAATTAACGGTTCGAACGCTTCGGCTTACCAGTTAATTTCAAATAGTAGATTCAAAATCTTATCTCTTTTGAATTTCAGACATGGAAATAAACTTTTTTGCTACTTTGAACATTGTGTTCCGCTAATAAGATTAAGTCCTCCTAGAATTTATTAATAAAGGGTGAATGCATTGCATGCATTGCTCTAGACCGTAACTGAACAATTTGAATGACAAAGTTTGCTAAGCAATAAATTCTATAGCGGCTATGCACACAAAAGTAGTAAACAATGGTGTGAAAGTTTAATTTAATTTATGAATCAAAAGCAATGAAGTTGTTTAAAGTCCAAACGGCCGTCAACGTCGGTTCAACAGTCCAAAACAGCATTTGAGCATTAAGAGTCCACGTTGTCTAATCGAATCTTCACAATGTGCTCACGTCGTAATTGAAAGCAAATAAAAATGCAAATATGCGCAATTAATTCCGAAATTGTGGATTTGCATTACCATTTTACAGCGGTCATGGAGAATATTACTAATCGAACATGTTACTAGTACAGTGAGGCCGAAAAAAGTTTGCTATATCACAAAAGTTTTTTAAAGATTATTTGGTTCTCCTTAAAATTATTTACCTTGCACATAAATATGTAAACTATTAAAAATTTACCACTTCTATTTACGAATATAGAGAATGAGCGTAGTTGGATGTTTTGTATTGCTTTACCATATAAAAAAGAAGTAAATTATAAAATGATTTACTTCAGTAAAATTCATACAGTTCAAGAATTACAAGGTAGTGCCAATAATTTGCAGTTATATCGCGTTCTCCCAATGGCGACTATTTTATCTCTTTAATTAAATTTAAATTAAATTATTTTTTAAATAAATTGGTTATTATTAATTCAAAACAACATAAAAAGGTTCTTAACGATAGAAGTGACATGTTAAGGATAAGCTTTTATTTTAAATTTGTCCGAATTATACGTTACGTTATTTGTACGTAACGTAACGTCATTGTTAACGTATTATCTGAAACAAATCTGGCAATATATACTGTTATGTTTTTGCTTGGATGTACATGTATGTAACCGAACAACGCTTCTTGCATGAGCGCGAGTACATAAACTATATTACACATATGTGGGTAGCAGGGCGAATGCTGTTGGTGCGAGCGAGAACAATATCTAGTACGGGCAAATCATTGAAATTTGGTCACTCTGCTCAATAACAAAATAGCGACGAAGATTATTTCAGTATTGAATGTTTTTTCTTGTTGTCGAGAGCGTTTGCGGTAGCGCGCAAATCCCGTAGATATAGTGTGCATTAAAAACAAGTGTAATTACTCATTTTGTTTGTTTTTGCTTTGTTTGCTTGTGCATACGAACAATTCGGTGTTCATTTTAAAGCTATTGTGAATTATTTGCGCTGTTTTTTTCTCATTTCTACACATATCAGTTGCATCGTTACGAAAGTTTTGGTATACAAAAGTGAATAATAAACACAAAACGACATCGCCCGCATTTCAATAGTAAACAATTAGTTAAGGCGTATAAGAACTGAGTGGAAAAGTTTAAAAGACGGCAATGGCAGTTTTAACAACGATTTATGTTAATTTCGTCTTAAAATCAAGCCAATAAAACGTGAAAAGAAAGTGCGAAACATCGCGGGGGAGTGGAGTTGTATTTCTATTCTGACTTCTGTGCTCCACTTTGTAGAACGTGTCAAAATAAACGTTAAACAGCGAAGCAAAAAGAAGGCCAACACAATCGTCAGCTACAAACAACAGAATAAAGCAAATAAATGTAAAACACGAAGAACTTATACAAAAGCTGTGAAAAATACGAACATATAGTGTGAGTGTGTGTGTGGTGGGATCTCGTGTTGTACCCATTTAAAATTTATTTACTGGTCCCCCAATCCCGTGCTCGACCCTGTGGAAGTTTTGTACACAGTGCGCTGGCACGCCAACGTCAACAACAACAACAGCAACAACAGCAACAATATTGCAACAAGCTGGCGCTAATTTAGCATTTGCGTTCCCGCTAGGAGCGCTTTGCATGTACGACTCGTGCAACTGTTGGTTTATTGGGAGGACGGACAGGAAAGGGCGGAGAGACGATTGCACTGTTGTGTAGTCGGCGGGACGCCCGCGTAAGCGAAGGTCCGCATATCAACATCGCTTAGCTTACATAGACCTGCGGGAGTTGTAGGTGTAACCGCGATAATAAAAATGTCATCACTCAAGGTTGCGGTGCGGGTTCGACCCTTCAATGCACGGTAAGTACGGACTACAATCCACTGATTAATACAGACAATAGTTAGAATTAACAAAGCGTAGAAGCAGCAGCATGCAAGCGGTAATTTCAATACGCCCCCTTAAAAGACACACACACGCACACATATATACATATATGTGTTTATGTAAAACGTGTGTGGATCTTTCACATCTGTGAATGTTACTTTTTCAGTCAGCGGCCTAAAATAAGCCAAACTAGTATCTTCAAGCACACAAAGCTGAGTTTCAGAGAATATTCTGCTACCTGCTGAGTGGGCAACATGAAGTTGTGATGGAATTATGTGGAGAATTTTCATATAAGCTCTAACCCTCTGGGATTTTTTGGTATACATTTGGAAAATATTTATTTAGTTTTATTTTTCACATAATGCCAGCTGTTATTGCTCTAAAATGGATATTTGGTTTATAATGACTCGGCGTTTAGCAGTTTTAGGGCATGTAATTTACATACTTATTACAGTAAAACTGTGTATGCATAAATTTTTCCCTTTTAATGAAAGCCATTTTGTACTTCTTGGTGGTTTTTCGTTGAGCTTGCTTTATTTTACATTTTTTCTGCTAGGCATTTGGCATTTACACACCAGTCGCTTCCTAAGTGCTTATTACGCAAAACAAGTTTCTTGCTAACACGATTTTTATTAATTTTATTTTAATTTTTTTCTTATTGCTGGTTTAAAGCCATTCACTTAGCCGTACATTCGCCCAGGCGGCTTCTCGCTTTTATGCTTCGCTGACGCCTGAAATGTTTCGCGAAGTAACAAGAAGCAGCCATTAAAACTTCAAATTAAGTGGAATTGTAGTATAAAAACAAAGTATAAGTATTGCAAAAATTTATGACAGTTAGATGCGGTAGAAGCAAAGAAGACTCAAAAACAAAAAAAAAGAAAAAAAACAGGCAACAACTTCGCCAACAAGCGTAGAAAAAAAAGGCACATTCACACAAATATTAGCCAAGTTGAGATCAAAATATGGCAATAGCAAATGTTACAAACAACAGCAGTAATGACAACAACAATGCTTAATCATAGCAGCTAACGCATGTTTAATTGCGGTACTGTCTTGCTCACAGCGCCACATGTGGATGCTTGCAAAAAGATGGAGTCGGCGCACGCATGAGTATGTAGCTATTGGTGTGCACACTCGCATATGCAATATAAGAAAAAAACAATAAACCGCATAAAACATAATTTCTGACCTCAGCGGTTTGCCGCTGTGCGCTGCTGCTCTTTTTTCATATATTTCGTTTTTGTTTTGTTTTATTGCTGTGCCAAATCTACAAAGCAAAAAGTAAAAATAAAAATGTGCGACTAACAGATAAACATGCACGGTACAAAAAAATGTTAAATAAAAAATTAGTAGTTACGCTTTGTTGCCATTTTCGTTGTTATTATATTTTTGTTGCTGTTGCTATACAATGATTAAACAGAAAAAAGTATACATGTATACAATATATAACACACACACACACACACACATACATAAATATAAGACGAATAAAACAAAAAAGCCGAATATGAGGAACAGGCAAGAGAAGTTTCAACTTTTATCATGATGTCATCCAGCAGATTTCTGCATACTCTGTGGGATTGCAAATGTACAGTGTACCTCGTTAAAGTTTTGGGTTCAAGTTTGTTAGGTTTAAATGATGGCAAAGCACTTTTCGCCAAACAATTAACTTTTTCACTTCATTTATGCGCAACGAGTGAGTTTCCCCTAATTTTGCCAAAGTTATAAATAATTACGGTTTGCCCTAATTGAAACTTTTGAAACTTCAGTTATGACATCATCGCGCCACTGACAGACATCATCATCATTATCGACAAATTTATTACTGTCGTATCTTTTGGCACATTTACCAAATTCCATTGCCGTGTATTCACACATTTCTTGCACTATTTTTAGAGTTTCATTTGTTTTTGGTTGTATTATTTATGTAGAGGTTATTTTTGGCCAAAGTTGTGACTGAGTATGTCATGTCATTCTCGTATTATAAAAATAACTCTCTGTCCTGGCATTGAAGCAGCTTATACCGATCCTATCGGGAGTATCTTAACTGAGTCTCGAAAATATTCTTGCACAGTTGCCAGATATGAATTTCATGGCATTACACTAAGCATATAGGCTAGAGCTATACAGATATCAACAGGTTAAAGTTCTTTGGAGACAGAAATCTAGTCAACAAAATGCCAGTAAGAGCTTAAGAGATCAGAAATAACTTTGCGAAATTTAGAAGCTACAAGTGGCTCAAATACGCAACACAATTTTTGCCAGCAGAGTCTTTAGTAATTGTTCTAAATAGTTAACAAAATTATCTATAATAATAATTTCTTTAAGTGTGTAATTAGCCTCATGAACGGAAGTTTATAGCCAATTACGAAAATAATAACATAATTGTCATGTAGATAACAGATGACTTCCATTTTGTTAAAAGATTCGGCTTCAGGCACGTTTTTTGGCTATTATGTTTTTGCTTTTATTTTGTTAATTGAACGAATAGTTTCGAATTTTTATTTGTACTTACCGCAAAGTCTGCCGCCCTCTGCACTTAAAAAAATATAATTGAGTATTACAAAATAAAAGCGCTCAAAGTTGAACGACCTCCACGCGTCTCTTGTAATATCTGAATTGTATATTTGCACACAACACACTTCATTACATTTTTGTATTTGTTTATTTTGAGAATGACTTAAAAGAAATAGACATCATTTGTATTTCAAATTGTGAAAATTAGGTGAAAAGGCGTTACAGTAAGTTATTAATCCGTGAAAAATGCCTCAAGCAGAGTCGAACACAGTTTGCCAAAATATTATTAAGAAAATTGTTGCTGCTATGTTTTGGCACCATATGGTATTTTGTTTTATAAATTTTTGCTTTAGTCATGCAGCAACAGTGTGAATTTTCGTAATGTATCTCAAAAGGCAAATAAACAAAAAAGGAAATTTAATCATATTGCAGCCGAAAAGCATTTAACCAACAAAAAAAGCTACATGTTTGTTTTTTTTATTTTTATATTTTGTTTTTGTTTAGTCTGTGGTATGAGTAATGTGTTAATTATTTTTTTCCTTATTTTTGATTTTTATCTTGCTGTACTTGCTGTTGCTGATGACTCAAACCCAAAGTAAATGATATATTATTCTGTTCATTTTTGCCTTTATGTCTTTTATTTTTGGTAAATGAAAACTTGTTTGAAAAATAAATCAAAATCGCATTTAAAGGAAAAATCATGTGCAAAAATCGAAATACGAACTCGTTTCAGCTTTTTCGCTGTCACGCTTTTCGCTTATGGCGAAAAAATTTAAACGCTGCTAGAATGCTGTGTATTAATAATTTGCCTTTAATGTACGCGTTGTTGTTGGTGGAAAATTATAAAACGCTTATGTAAGCACTGCATGCAAAGCAGGCATTGTGCACAGTGTTGGGCAAAATAGGAGCAGTCATGCGATATATGGCTCTTTAGAAAAATTCTAAAATTCATTTCAAATATTTCAAAGATTTATTATTTTATGTTATTTAAACAAAATATGATAATGCAAGAAATTCGACCCAGAACTCGTCTTATCAGAACTTGCTTACATTGACTTGGCTCTGGTTGACCTTTAACAATTTCATTTAATCATTCCATTATTTCCTTTAACACTGTAAAAGCGTGTCATATTTTGTTTTTCTCTCTCGCGCGCCCTAATAGCTTAATTGCATAATGTGAAGCATGGCTAATGGGCCAATTGGGCAAAGTTAATTGTTTTTTTTTTTTTTTGTTTTTGTTTTTTGTTTTAGACACAGTTGCAGCTGTTGGTGTAGTACACCAGCGAAATTCTTTGCCATCTCGAACCAGCTCAGACGGCTTTTTAACCAGTTTTGCGTTGCAAATGTGCTGCACTGCGATTATCTAATGCGGCAGCACCGCGTCGGTTTAATTTACACACAAAGATGAGAAATGTTACATCGGCAAGTTGAGATTCACTACGCTTTGAGCTTAACTTCAAACAATGTGGAAATTTACATATAAAGCTGCATTTTGTAATGATAATCTTTTAAGCTAAAGCGTAGCTAAGAGACCAGCGAGTCAAAGCAAAAGCCAAAGCCAAGCTAACTAATCTGAATAAGTAAAACCACTTAATGCTGACATACTCGTAAAAATTACAACAAACAGCAAAGTTTTGTGCGCTCACAGTTACAATGCGGCATTATGCTTTTTGCATTTGTCAGATACATTTTCCATGCTTGATTGTAGTTTCGGTTTATGTTTTGTTATTTGTTATTTCCTTTTGTTGTTTTTTGTTTTGTCTGCTGCTGCTTTGCTGCCGCTGCCTATCTTGATAGTGCGCTTGCTGTTGTATCTGCATCTCGTTTGTTTGTAGTTGTTGTTGTTGTTGCTGGCGCTGTTGCTGCTCGTATGCTGTCGACGTTTAATCGTTTGCCTGCCTAGTAAGAGTATCTGTGCGTTAAGCTTAGTTGCTATGCTTGCTTGATTTGCTTTGTTGTTGGTTTATTGCTTTCCAGTCTATCATACACTGAGTGTGTGTGTGTGCGCGAGTGTGTGGGTGTCTTGTCGCCCCCTTTTGTCACACACAGACACACACACACACACAGAGTTGCAGAGTTGCCCGCAGAGTCTAGTGTTGTGTGCGTAGTCTCAATGGTTCCAACTCGTGTCAACCGGTTCCATAGTACAACATCAACAACATCAACAACACCAACAACATGAAGTGCTGCTGTCAGTTGTGTAGTTTGCTTGCAGCAGCAACAACAACAGCAATAACAAAAACACTAGCAGCAGCAGCTGTTGCTGCTAGAAATTTGTATCTTTTTAGTTGTTCGCTTGCTTTATTATTGTTTTTCATCTTTTCTTTTTTCCCTCTTTTTTTTTTTTTTGTTTCTTTTTGCTTAAGGGTCTCTTAGCTTTGAGCGTTGTGCGCTTAAACCGGATTCGTAGTTTCTGGTTTGACTCATTTGCTTTTGTATATATGGTAGATGCCCTTAACTTGAATGACGTTGTTATTTATTTGTGCGCTTGCTGTTGTTTTTGTTGTTGCCAAGATTCGTTGCAGCAGGCAGACAATGAATTTTATCACTGCAAATGGTGTCTGTGCCCTACAAGTGGACAATGATCTGAGCTATGCAATTTATTTTATTTGTATTGTATTCGTGTTTTTTTTCCCCCTTCTTCTCAAGCAAATGAGGTCAAATACCTTTTTTGTGTGGGCCCATATTATTTCGTTGCTGCTCATGTAGTTACTATCGTGCCTTAGATTTTATATTCTGTTTGGCACAAACTGAACTTTTGTAGTGCATGTCTACGTAACAAATAGTTAACGTTGAACTTAATAAATGTGGCAGAAGAAGCCGAATACACGAACGGCTGAATAGTCGCACGGGCGGTCTTGTCGATCCAGGTCACAGCATTGTCTCGTTACAATAAGTTGCTAAGGCACAGACTGCGCCTGGAGATTTGAGAAAGAAAGCGTTACATGACTTCTTTACAAAACTACATAAACGAAAACAAAACGATTTAGAATGTGACCAGAGAAATGTTTAGTTGGATTGGATTGACAGGAGAAAGCGGCACTTCTGTAAGTTAGTGTAAAACAATTATTAAAAGCAGCTCAGCGCTTAATTTCTATGAATCCCCCACTAACTCATTCCTAAGCTTGCAATGAAAGCAAAACCTCTAATAATAATGATTAGCATCTCAAATTTCTGCAGTATTACTCTTTGGGAGTATCGCATTTCAGTTGAGATTTTTCTTGTGTTATTTTTGAATGAATGCTACTTAGTTACTTAGCATAAAATATCTTTTTCAGTACAGTCCAATGTAGCTGTTTTATGCGGGTCAGTTGTACTTTGATTATCTCATATATGTACATAATTGACTGCTGTTCTCGTTTATGGTTCTTAACTTTTACTACTGCAGTCAATATTTCTTTGTGTGTATTAATTATTTCAATGTTAAATGAGCAATTAGTGACTCAATCTTTATAAAGATTTTATTCTTGCTTACTGTATTTCTGTCTCTTGTGTGGCGATGACTAAGTGCTTTGTGCGTTTCTTCATATTTCAATGTTCCAACCCATTAAATTTGTTTTCCCCAATGCAAATTTTTTTTTGCCGTATGATGACATTGCACTTAAAAATGTTTGCAAATTTGAATTTAATTAAAGAGCTCAGCGTTGACCCAAGCAATTAGAGCTTGAATATGTGTAAATCTGCTAAAATAATGTGTTCAAGGTCTTCAGACATTTAAAAGGCACATTTTTGAAAAAAATAAATTAATTTCGTTTCATTTGATTGTTTTGAGCTATTGATTAAAAAATCAAAATAAAATGCATTGCATATGTGTATATACATAATAGTTAATATAGCATTTATTTAGAATTTTGCTACACTGCTGTGCTAAATTGCGTTTACTTTGGCAAATTTCGGCTCATTTCCACAATTAAATAAGCGTAGTTGAGGAGGCGTAGACCATATGGCCTATTTATTATTGCTATTGTGTGCTGCTAATAACAACAACAACAACAAGCAAAGCAATCGTCGTTCGTGGGAACTTTGCTTATCCAAAGATAAAAATAATTTATGACCATTTGTATTTTTGGCTTGAATCGCCTATTTTCCGTTGCGTTCTACTACACACTTGGCTGCACCCTTTGCACCTAAAAGCTAAATTAGAAAAAAAAACTCTGTTAAAGCAAACTTTTACCTTTTCCGCGATGGTTGTTTGCCTTTGATTTATGTACACAAGTCTACCGATTAATTGTTTTTCTCATGCCAAACACGACGCTCGCTTTTGTTTTTGCTTTTGCTTTTGTTTCGGTTTTTACTTTGGTTTTTTGTTGCTTTGTTTGTCTTGGCTTACCAATTTCGTCATGCCAAGTGATTGTTTATTGCCTATGCAAAGCAGCAATGGGCACTCTAACACTGTAACACTGTAGCACTGCAACACAGTAAATATACGTAATAAATGTGACTAACTGCGTTGTAATTTGTTGTTAGCCCAAGTGTAGGCTATTTTTAGTTATGGCTAATATATACGAAAATAGCCAGCGACTTTTTAAGCGCGAATGCGTAGGGTAAGGGGAAAACTAAAAGCCGTGTCAGATTTTCATAAAGATTGCCGTGCCGGTTAGCGTTTCCTCTGTTAATCGCTGGCTTATGTAATCGCAAAATCGCAGCTGACTGCATACGCTGTCCGTCTGTCTGTCTGACTGTCTGGCTGTCGAACTTTGTTTTAAAAAAAAAACCAAAAAATAACAACAAAAATCTCTGCCTGCTGTCAGCCTTGACAATGGAAAAAGTTTTAAAAGCCGGAAATAAAGCATAGCAATAGATTTAAAAAATTATTTAACGTCTACTGCATGGATATTATATTTGTTTTTTTTTTTTTTTACAGCGAGATCGACATGGACGCACAGGATATTGTGCAGATGGAGGGCAAGAAGACGCGCTTGCTAAAGCCGCGACTACAGTCGATACGCGATGCTGGACGCGACAATCATCATGACTTTACCTTTGACTATTCGTATTGGTCATTCGATGAGGCGGATGCGCATTTTGCAACGCAGGAACAGGTCTACAAGGATCTCGGCACGGATGTCATCGATTGTGCCTTCGAAGGTGAGTTGACATTGTTTGCAAAAATTTAATAGGCAGGCGAGAATATTGATATTATATTGTATTTGAACAAAATAAATTGCTACAAAATAGCTTTAAATTGAAACTAGGATACGAGGTATCCTTGCGTAACATTTAAGTGACTGACCACAAGTAGACGGCGCTGAATAAATAAGTTTTTTTTTCTTAAGTCGATTTTTTATTTATTTCTGGTTTAAGTGCAAAATAAGCTTGCACATGCGGTTTTCGCCAATTTCCAACTGCCAACTAGCAACTGTACGCTGCAGCTTGAAAAAGTTTTCCTTGGCATTGACTTTGACTTTTGCATAATGCCACAGACGCAATGTAATGAATTTTTTTTTTTTTTTTGTTTTATTTTTTTCTTTTGTGGCTTGGTATGTGTACACGCAGTTGGCAAGCAAGCAAGCGCGAGAATAAACTAAAGAATGATAAAGAGCAAATAGCAACAACAATAGCAAACGTGGCCACCACCCACGTTGCGTTGCACACGCTAACGTCAACGTCAACGCCAAGTGTCCCTGCCACCGCCACCCTCACCGCCTGCGTGTATATAAATTACACGTTAATGGCCAACGGCTACTTGGCTTGCGTTTCCTCTGATTTTCTTCAATTTTCTTTTTGTTTTTATTTGATTTTTTTCATGTTTTTTTGTTTAGTGCATATTGTATGATTTCCGCATTTTTCTTACGTTGCTTTATATGCATGCAAAGTTTTCTTTATTTTTTCCAATTTGTTTTTCTTTGTTTTTTTTTTTTTTTTAATTTTTTTGTTCGGATTTTGTTTTTGGATATTTTTTTATTGTTTTTTGTTTTGGTACTTTTAAAGTGAATTGGCTTTCAATCTGTTTTCTGTTGCACAGCAATGTTTTGTTTTGTTTATTTGGGTTTTTTCCCCCTACTTTGCTGTCTATTGAGTGCACTGCTGTTGTTTACCTTTTGGAGGGGGTTTTCAGCTAAAAATAATGCACATAATATAAACAGAAGCCATCATTTAGTGACTGTAGCTAATATTTATGCTGCCCATAAACGGCGACTGTGCTTGCCACTCATTTATTTTAAGTAATTTTGTTTTTTTTTACTGTTATCTCACAAGCTTGAAATTCGTATTAGTTTTTTATCGCTCCATTAACCCAGACTTGGTACCAAATTGCTGCTCTATTGCCATTTGCTCTACTTACGCGAGTTTTCTGTTACATTAGTAAAGCTTCATTTATTTTTATTTTGTTTTTGTTTTACTTTTTTTTATTTTTTTAGTTGTTTCTAGTTTGTCATGTGATACGACTTGAGTCATGTATTGTGCTTGCCGGTGCACCCTCTTCCGGCCCCGTTTTCTACATGATTGATTGTTAACACGTGTCTACGTGTTACTTTCCCTTTTTGTGCTTGTGCTGTTTATGGGAAAACGTTATTTCTTGTATCATTTGTCGCTTTATTGCTCGCTTTTCATGCTGCAACACATCACTATTTGATAAAAATTACGCGAACATCGTATCATGCCGTATCATTTATCAACGAACCACTTAAACGTATTAGATTTTATTTATATCAGTTTTGTTTACGTTTTGTCTAATCAGCTAATTGTAAAAATGATTTAATTTTTATTGTTATTGTTTTAGTTTTTGTTTATGGCAATCGTGTCGTTTAAGTTGATTAATATTTTTAGATGGCACAATTTCGACCGTCATACGGGCCACAATCTTATCAATTGCATGATTTAATTCAACGATTAGTTTATCAAATGGCAATAATCCAAAAAGTGTTTTTCACTTTGCTACTTAAATGTTCTTTTAAATGTGATAATTATTATACTTATAAGCGGCTAGTTTTCTTATTTTGAGTGATCTGTTTCTGTGTCACCTGTATTCAAGGGAACTGCCTTTCTTGAGTAGAGTCTGATTTGCTTAGGTATTTTCAGATTCTTATTCTTTTACCATCTACTCTTACTTCTCTTAAGCTTGTTATCACAGCTTTGGTATTTTCAGATCTTTACCAATTTAATGCACACGTTTGTCGCTGCTTGCTTTGTGCTTTAAGAAAACAATCTATAGTCAGTGGTGACATTATTCTATTTTTACGACAGAACGTGCTTTTTTAAGAAAAAACTTTACAGCACAAATGACATGAAAAAAACTTTAATGACATTTTTTTTTTATAAATAGTACTTCCGTTTTGCCAAGTGAAAATATTAAGAAAGAAAAAAAAACTGCTATAAAAATAGAAAACTGCAGACATGCAATTATTTTTAACACTAGTGTAGTTACGTTTTGAGTCTCTATGCCGCAACCCACAGCAAGTTAATAGTTTTTTGTCATAAATTGTGTCATAAATTATACGCGAAACCTTAACTGCAGGTTTAATTCGCTTATGAATATCATCATTAGTTTTGCAATTTTAAAGTTAATTAAAAATGAACACTAGAATATAATTAAAATATTTTACCTGCCGTGTTCTTTAGCTGTTTGCTTAGCACAAAAAAGAAATTAGTTTTACACGAGGCAGATTTGTAGGAAAATGCGTTAAATGTGAATTTCATGCTTTGTATTTTGCAAATAATATTTCAAACGCTTTCACTTAGAAATGCAATAACAACAAATCCAACAACAACCAACGCAACATTGTATATGATCATATTTACGTGTGTTTAGCCAAAAAGACTTTCGCCTACAAAAATACGAAAACGCAGAAAATGAAATTAATACAAATTGTAAAAAAAAATTAAACAAAAGCACAAAAACAAAAAACCAAAGCACAAAATAAACAACTGCAACTAAAACAAAAGAAGTGTAAGCCGAATACGCTCATGGCAAAGCGTAAAATACGCAAGCATATGAATTAGTTTCGCACTACCGCGTTTGCCATATGCGAAAGCCAAATCTAGATGCAAACAAAAACAAAATAACAGTAAATAAAAAATAAAAAACAAAAACAAAAAATTAAATATAAAAAGAAAAAAGAAACGGTGAGCCTTGTCTTGTATAGACAATAATTGTATTCAACAGATACGATACGTTAATGGGTAACGCATATGAGATTGCGATTAAATATGAATTTTGCGGCGAATGGCCTGGCCGAGCATGGCATGGCATGGCATGGCAAATGCTGACGCACTGCTGTGTTGCTTGGTCTGACTAACTAAGTAACTGTCTGACAGAATGTCTGAGTGAATGCGTCGTCGCATGCTGGCGGCACTGCGGCTGGCTGACTGGCTCGCTGCTGTTTAGCTTGACTTGGCTTGGCTTGGCTTGGCTTGGTTAGCTGGTGGCCCCTTTCTTGGCGCTGTTGAGTAATGCATTTCGCGCTTCGTGCGCTCTCAAGTGACTAAGCGCAAGCTGAGTGATTGTTAATGTTGTTATGGTTTGTTGTTGTTGTTGTTGTTGTTGTCGTCTTGTATTCTGTTGTCTCGTGCGCCACTTGTGCGGTCTCAGGTGATACTCAAGTGATAGCAGCCTATAAACCGTTAGACACCGAGACGGATGAGCTAGCAAAAATGGAAACAAAACTTGTCGTAGCGGGGAAGATGTTTTTTTTCTTTTGTTTTTGGTTTTTTTTTTCGGTTGTTTGCAGCATTGCTGACACAAAATGCGCTCTGTGGGCGTGACACCTGACGGCATGTGACGTTGAGTGACATTTGAGCTTTGGCGTTGAAGTAAAAGTGCTGGCAAAGCAGGCAAACATGCAACGCGGATTGACGAACGGACAGACATACTGACAGGCAACTATGCAGACAGGCAGGGCAATGTAACTCGTCTGCTTGTGTGTGTTGGCAATTAGCTGGCATGTCATTGGATTGCAGTCAACAAAATTTTTTTTGGTGTGAAGTTTTTCGTTTTTTTCGTATAACATGGTTTTGTTTGGGTTTTGTTCGCTTTACAGGCTACAATGCTTGCGTGTTCGCCTATGGCCAAACGGGCTCCGGCAAAACGTTCACCATGATGGGCACACCCGATAACCCCGGCCTGATACCGCGCATCTGCGAGGAGCTGTTTGCGCGCATGCGCATTGGCAAGGAGTCCGGCACCGGTTACAAGACACATGCCAGCTACCTGGAGATCTACAATGAGCGTGTCAAAGACTTGCTCGGGCCGCAGAGCAACGGGCATGGGCTGCGCGTGCGTGAACATCGCAGCTTGGGACCTTACGTGGAGAATCTATCGCAACATGCTGTCTCCGATTTCGATGAGATACAGGTGGGTAGTCAGCAGTTTGCCATTGCTATTATTTTGTTTGTTATCGTATTGTAATTGTAATTTCATCAATGTATTTTTTTGCTTCTGCAGGAGTGCATAGCGCGCGGCAATGTACAACGCACAACGGCGAGCACCAACATGAACGATACGAGCAGCCGCAGTCACGCGATCTTCACGATTACATTTGTGCAGGCGGTCTTCATGAATGACATGCCAAGCGAGACTGTTTCGAAGATACATTTGGTGGATTTAGCGGGAAGGTGCGTAGTGCGTTGCATGTGGAGCATGAAGCGTGTGAGAGTGCAGCGGTAGAAAGTTGCCGCAGTAAGGCGTATTGGCCTGAGGACATATGAATATCGTATGCCAGACAATGTCCATGACCATTATTTGGCACTTTTTAGCGCCTCGCAATGCTTGAATGCGCAGCTGATAGACATGCAGCTTGCATGCAAATATTTAAAAATGTTTGAGATTCGTTTTAATGTTTTCTTAACATCTTCGAATATTTTTCGTTAACATGCAGTGAGCGCGCCAATGCAACCGGCGCCACCGGGCAGCGTCTGAAGGAGGGCGCGCACATCAACAAATCGCTCGTAACGCTGGGCAGTGTGATCTCAGCGTTAGCAGAGCAAACAGGTGGCAGCCTGGTAACGACGACGCCGAATAGCGCAGCGAAACGTGTGCTGTATATACCCTATCGCGATTCCATACTCACTTGGCTGCTGAAGGACAGTTTGGGCGGCAACAGCAAGACGATCATGATTGCCGCACTCTCGCCAGCTGACTGCAACTACAGTGAGACGTTGAGCACGCTGCGCTATGCGAATCGTGCCAAGAATATCATCAACAAGCCGACAATCAATGAAGATGCCAATGTGAAGCTCATACGTGAGCTGCGCGAGGAAATCAACAAGCTGAAGTCTATGCTCACTGGTGACATTGTAAGTGGACACATGCTCTTCTGAGATTGCGTGGTGTATTTAATAAAGATAATATCGTTTATAGGTTTCACTGCAGCCATCGCTGAAAATGCTCGAAGATTTGCAGAAGAAGGAGGCGCAGGAGAAAGTACTAACCGAAGAATGGACAGAGAAGTGGAAGGTGGCACAGTCCATTTTGCAGGAGCAGAAGAGTTTGGGTCTGCGAAAATCGGGCGTTGGCGTAGTGCTTGACTCGGAGATGCCGCATCTGATAGGCATACACAATGACGTGACCACTGGCGTGACACTGTACAGCCTGAAAGAGGGCGAGACACTTGTTGGCACTGATGACGCTGATGTGCTGCAGGACATCGAACTTACTGGCGATGGCATACGTTCACAGCATTGCAGCCTTGTGCTCAAAGATGGCGTAGTAACATTGCATCCCTGGCCCATGGCACAGTGTTGGGTTAATGCGCATCTCATTGACGAGCCGAAACAGATTTCACAGGGTGACATTATACTATTGGGACGCACAAATATTTTTCGTTTTAATAATCCTGCTGAGGCGGCGAAATTACGCAAAGATCTCAGTCGCTCACAATTGGACATGTCGCGTTTGTCTTTAATCACTTCGTCGCGGGAAAATCTGCTCACTTCCAGTTTCTACTCGGAGGAGGATGGCATGTTGTCGTCGTCAACGGTAAAACGTGCCGAACGCCAGTATTATCCACAGTGCCCCATGTCACGCGACGATCCAGAGCTGCAGGATGAGAATCGTAAGATTTTGGAGACCATTGAGAATGCGCTTACGCAGTTAAATACCGTAAGTAACTTGTATATTTTTAATTAAACCATGACTTATGCAATTGCTATGGTTTTTGGTTTTTAGGAGCGCGTGCAGATGCACGATCAATACAAGACGAAAGTACGCAAATTGACGGAGGAGCTGCAGCGTTTGGAAAAGGACGAAATGGATACGCTGCAGCTCATAGATTGCCGTGAACAGGAGTTATTGGCGCGCAAGGATATGCTGCTATGGGAGAAGAACAACGAGAAGGTTCAGGTGCGTCTCAGTTTTGTAGCGCATGTTGTTTTAAATTTTGTATGCGATGTTAGGCAAAATATGTGCAATGTTTTTTAATTTTATTTTGTTTTGTTTGCTTTTCGATTTTGTATAATATGGCCTGCTATTTGCTAATTTATGTTTGTTATGATTTTGATTTGATTTTGTTTATGTTTTATTCTTTTTCTTTACATTTTTAGATCGATATCGTGTGTAGCCAAATTTCAGCGCTGCAAACACAGCTCGACTCAAAGAAACGTGATTTTTCTGAGTACGTAGCAAAAGAATTGCAGGAGTTGCAAGATTGTGGCAAACTAGATGAGGTTTGTGTTCAACTTTGTGCTTGACATTAGTTCTATTAGATTTTGTTGTTGTCGTTGTTGTAACTTCTTAGTATTTAGTGGTTATGTAGCTTTAAAATTTGAACGCACATTAACTGATTCGGTATGCTTATGTTATTTAACAGATTGGCATTAAGATTGACGAGGGCACGCCGCTCAGCGATGAACTGCTAGTGCAAGTATCCGATTCTTTGGACTTATTCGCGGCGCAATTTATCAAGGAGACTGTCAAACGCAATGTACGTAAAATGTGTGCGTGTTTGTGCTATCGATAAGTTTAACTTGTAATATTTTTTATTTTTAGAATGAGGAAATACGTAAGCTGGATGAACAAATTGCTGAAAAAGAGCTTATACTCAATGCCAGTACAAGTAAAATAGCCAAGTTCGATGAGACAATGTTGGAGATGCAGGCACAACTAGAAAAATTGCGCCTGGAACGCGCCGCAAGCGAAGCCGAAGCGCAGGCAATGCGTGCCAAAAAGCAAAAGTATGTTGTCATTCGACAACTATGCAAGCAATCATAAACTGATTTAAACTTTTTATGCTTACAGCATGAAATTGAATCTCAGCAAGAGCGGCATCTCAACGATGACCACGTCAACGTCAACGGAAGCCGACACAGATGTCTCGAAATCCGATACTTATGAAACCTGTGATACGTACCACACCGCGCAATCGAACTGCTCATTGGTGTCATCGCCAACCATTACCGAAGATCAAAATACGCCGCTTAGTAATTATTCGAATAACTCCTGCGATGCTGAGGACGAGGCTGAAGAGGATACGCAAAAGCAAACTTTGTCTTCAGCATCAACAGCTTCTGATACATCGACTACCTCCTCGACGGCGTCGCCGGGTGTGTGTCATAATAGTGAAGTGGCGCCCCCCAGCAGTGGAAATGGTAGTGGCAGCGTGACGGCTGCTAGCCTAACGCCATCATCGAATGCGATCATGAGTGACAGTGGCGTCTGCTTGGACACCGTGCGTACAACGCACGCGCAGACACTGCCATTACATGTCAATGGCAATGGCAGCAGTAATGGTTACCTTGCGTCGCAGTATGCCAAAAATGCTGCCAATTGGCGCACCTCGGACGAGGAGACGGCCTCCTGTTCGTCATGCGAATTGGGTCGTCACTCGGATATACCGCGACCCTATTGCCCGTTGCATGCACTACGACGCAAGATTGCCGCACAGAAGGCTTTAATCATGAAAAATCTCGAAAAGGATGTCAATAAGACACAGCTGGATGTGCAGATTTCTGACCTGCAGGAGCTGCAGCGTCGGTATTTCCAAATGGAACAAGAAATGCTGAACGCAACCCATGACATGGATGCGCATTCGCAGTGCTGTACTGTGGAGCGTGAGCACGGCATGTCCGAACGACAGTATGAGCACACGCCCACAATAATGCGCTCGAGTGTGATGAGTCCCAGCAGCATGGAAGATGCACATACGTATCCGCCGAGTATGACGCGTTCGTGTCCATCAATGCGTGAGATTCGTAAGTGATGTGCGGGTAAACCGTTTATTAATTTATATTAAAAAAAATGTATTTATAGCTGAGGGAGAACATTTCATTACAATACCAAGTTTTGTCATACGTGGTGCCGGCAAGCAGACGCACTATGAGTACGAGGTGCGTATATGTCTGCCGGATGGCAAACTGAATATACTGCGGCGTTATAGTCGCTTCAGGGAGTTACACCTTAGCATGAAACATTGCTACGGTGCAAAGGTGAGTAAATGCGTGTACAAAATACTTAACCAATAATACATTTGATTTATTTATTGACAGATTGCCGCATTACCATTTCCACGTCGCGAGCTATTCGCCTCGAACAGTGAACCCGTGGCAAAGCATCGTCGTCGTTTGCTTGAATTGTATTTGCGTCGCTTGTTTAGCGTCTGCACGAAAATACCGCAGTGCCCAATTTATGAGGGAGCCGGCGGTGCGGGCCTGACGCGGGCCACACTCTCGCAACTGTCGCCGTTTTTCAAGCGCGGCCTGTTCGAGAACGGCAAGCATGGGACGGGCTAATAGTTAACCTACTGCTGAATTATCTCCTGCCTACAGTGTGTCTTTTTATTTATTTTTACTATCTATTAGGTTATATTATAAACTAAACGACAAATGAAAATGAAAAACAGAAAACAAAACAACAGAAACCATATACATATTTAATTGGCATTGATTAGTTGTAGCTATATTCTTTTTATATATATATATTTTTTGTACATTCATCATGGCCGCCAGTGTCCTTGCAAAGCAATCTATTTTAAAAAGTTATTATTATTTAGAAATAAATGGATTTGAAAACTGGTCTCGCACGCGTATTTTTTTTGCTAATCAAAGCATTTAAATTATACTGTCTTAGACTTTGTTGTAAATGCATACTTATATAAAACTAATCAATTTAATTGTACGCTTTGACACTGTTAATGAAAATCTTGCGCTCAGTGCGTGACTTTTGTTTTTAAATATATAAAAAAGTTGTTGTTGCATTTGTCAAGAAAGTAAAAAAGAAAAAAATAACAATAATGTTTATATATGCATTAAGTGCAATAAACAATGTACTGTACTATAAGTTCCTGCATTGTCAATGGAACGTTGCAATTACAGTGGAAACTGCCACTAATGACATCAACAATACTATAAAATATTTGTTGCTATAAACTGCAATTTGTATATTTTTATAGCTAAAGGATTTTTTTCTAGCAAAATATTAAAAAAATTTGATTTTTTCTGTTGAACTTAATTTTTTTTTTTGAAACGAACTTCCATTTGTTGTTATGCAGTAAGTTATTCCAGTTGTGTCTGTGATTATCTACAGTTAAACTACAGTATAAAGAACACATATAAAATATACTTGTATTTATTGTTGCTGCGCCGATATTATCAAGTAAAGACTATTTAAAAAGATATTTATAGAATTAATGAACGCTCACATATAACAAAACGCAACTAAACATTTCACAAAGATGTGCAAATTAAATGCTAAAATAAATTAATGAGCTTACAATTAATAAACAGTTACATTAGTAAAAATAATTGTTAAACAAATAACAATATAATTAAGTAAATATATATATTTAGCTGTATAAACACAAAGATGACCACTGTTGTATGTAGGTAGGCAGAAGTTTAGCAGTAGGTAATAGCAATTTAGTTCTTAGGAAAATCCTGTAAATTCTTGTATATTTATTTAGACAGTAGTGTAACCCAAGCGAGTAACAAAACAATAAACAAAACGAGATACATATGAGCAATTTATTTTTACACCTAAATATAGTGAGTAGATGTGTATTTTGTAATTAGTTGTTCCGAGTACGAAATCTAGCAAAAGAAGTACAATTTTTCAACAAAAACAACAATACCGACAATTAACAACTTCCAGTAAGCTGTACACATCAAATTACAAAAAGAAGAGAAGAAGTGAACTTTTGTTACCTTAAGAAATCGTTTAATATTACAAATATTATTTATGTTTAAGCGTACAATGTGCATTATGTGCAACAATAATAGTCTAAATATATAAATAAATTAATTTCTTAAATT
This sequence comes from Stegana nigrithorax, assembly GCA_037044495.1. NCBI lineage: Eukaryota > Metazoa > Arthropoda > Insecta > Diptera > Drosophilidae > Stegana > Stegana nigrithorax. Next base: position 285,414 of record JBAMBQ010004947.1, read on the forward strand.
TTTTTTGCATAATTGCAACATGCGACTACTCATTTTTTTATTGCAAACCTCAATCGCTTTCGCTCTGCCTCCTCCGATAATTTGAACTGCATGAGTATGACCACGTACGTGGTTATGGTCAGCACCAGCTGCAAGTTGGTTAAGTAGGACGCATAAGCAAATAAATAAAATAATATTATACTTATGTTAGAACTGGATACTCACGCTACCAAAGTATTTCAGATTGATGTCGAAAAAGCCACCGCAAGTGAACAACAATCTCTGATGCAGTAACTGCAGCGAGTACTCACGCACGCGCAGCTTCAGCACTGCGTCTGCGCTGGCGGACTTGAGTTGATGCAAAACGCCTGCAAATTCGTTGTACTGCAAGTGTACAGTGAATGAAATGCATGAGTTCCAGAGTTGATAATTAAATAGCATAGCATTGCCTGTGGGGTTTCTAAGTCAATTACTTAGACTGGGAATACCCAGCTTAATAGGCATAATGTCCCACTCTGACGTCACTTACCGTATCTATGCAGCACTGACTCAGCCAGCAGGGTATGAGCATGCTCACAATCGTGATGATGATTTTAGCGAAACGCACTGCGGACGGTGTGCAATAAAATATTAAAAAAAACCACAAAAAAATGCCAGTGGCCTTACTCACAATATCGACAGCAATCGTTGGGATTGAACGACGAAATGTAGGTCCAGTTGAAGATGTGTGTTATGGCCACGCCATTGTAGAGGAACAGCGACAACATGGGCAACTTGCAGTACCGTTCCACTGAACCGGCGAGCAGCCAAATGCGTGCCAGCAGCAGCTGGTTAAAGCGCAAACGTACGCACAGGATCTGCCGCAGAGCCGGCTGCCTGCAGGCGCAAAACTCCCGGCGCAGTTGACGCAGCACCGCCTGCAGGCGCAGCAGCAGGGTCTGCAATAGCAAAACCAATACACAGTACTCCACCGCCTTCAGCTGCACATTGAGCAGTATAAAGATGCTGGCGATTTTACTTGGCAGCGACATGGGATCCGTCAGCAGTGGCATATTCAGATAAGACAGGCCAAACACAAGCAACAGCGTGAAGGTGCCAGCGCACGTGGCGAGACGCCGATGTAGGTTCATGCCGCGCACGGCAGTGGCACGCAAGGCGGAGGCTTCGATGTCGCGTTCCAACTCGCACATGGACGCAAAGATGCAATGCAGCCGGCGATAATAGATGCACATGTTGCCTTCTATGATTGCGTATATCAGAGCGACAGAGACATGCTGTGATATGCCCAACACGTACGTTAAGCCATCGAGCGCATAGTTGATGACGATGTCATCGAGCACGGTGCTGTTGATGTAGGCCACCCAACAGGCGAGTGCGAGCATGAGCAGCGCATAGGCGGCGTAGAGCAAACGGAAAGCCAGGCTGAGCACAGCTGGCGGCGATGCCAGTGCCAAGCTGGCGAAGAGCAGCCGATATGGTCTGGCAGCTGCCAACAGTTGCGTATGCATGCTTGACCTCGTGGTGTGTGTGTGTGTGTGTGTGTGTGTGTCAGTGGCAACCGCAGAGCGTAATGTAATGTGTGCACACGCGTCGGGTTAACCAACTAACTGACCGCCGACACTGAGTTAGCTTAACTCGCTTAGCTCTGCCTGCCTGTGGGCTGCTTGCCTCGCATAGCTGCAAATCGCACAAATTACATTTCGCATGCATTTGTCGTTTGCCTTTGGTTGCGTTCCCTCTTTTTTTTTTTTATTTATTTTTTTTTTCTGTGCATTTCAAGCATTGTCCTTGCTGCTGCTGCTTCAGCTGTTGATAATCTATTGCCTGCTTTTAGGCTAATTACTCATACGCCAGCGTCGTGTACGTGCGCACACTCAAAACCCATTCACCAACACCCCGGCCCCCTGCTACTCTTTGCATTATGCATATGCATTCCTATCTTTACATCTCTTTACGTTCTATATACATATGCAGATATACTTGTATATATATATATATAGCAATTATACATATGTATGCATGTGTGTGCAGAGATGCATATGCGTACAATATTTGATTATGCCGCATTAATTACCTAGATTACTTGGTTGCATTTACCATGCAACTTGCGTTCGCTTGCGGTTGGCTTTCTGCTCCCAACTGTGTTCTTCCTGGCCATTGTGACTGGCTGAGTTCGCTTTTGCCTTTGTCGTTGTCGTTGCCTCAGACTTCGCCTCTTCCTTTGCCTCGGCTGCTTTGGCTTCTGCTACTGATTCAGCTGTTGCGGTTGTCGTTTTGTTCTGGCTTTATGCTTGATTTTCTATTGAATTCTCGGCTGTGCACAAGAAATGTTATCTTTGAATAATATCTGCATAGCACTAATGTCCTTTCGATCAGCGATGAAGCGATTTGTTTAAAAAATACTTTGACGATACTTTTACAGTGATTATGATTTCTGATATGTGCAGCCAATTGTTACTCTCGTGTGTATACAATATCTTTGACACCGTCAGTGACTAGCTAAAGAAGTAATATAAGGTACGCATGGATTACATAAATGCTGAGAACGGACCCACAATCATTCAACAATAAAATCTCGGTACTTCTACAGCGTAAAGTCAAGAAAAGCTACAGAGGTTAGCCACAATACTCTGCATAGTAAGGGAATCCTGTAAATGTATTTATTAATTTTCATGCGTGTAGTCGGTATCGATACTTGTGGCCAAGGAAATGCCAGCCATAATAATTTGTAATGCTTGGCTGCAGTTGGGGCTGCTCACCCCACCCTTTGGTAAACAAGCTAGGATGATCTAAGAAATTTCAAATGAGCGATGAAAAAACAAAAATGCACTAATTGAAATTTAAGTTGTTTTTTTTTTCCTTCTGTTATTATTGTTGTTGTTGCTGCTGCTGTCGAGTTTCTTGGTATTTAAGTAATAATTATGCACACAATTTGCCAACGCTTAATATGCGAATTGTTTGCCCCAATAACCCCCCAATGGTCCATCCTTCCATCGTTGCATTGTGCCACTGTGCCCACAGTGCCCACTGATCCCACTGTGCTATTGCACACATGCTATTGTCGCCGCATCCAGCTGGGCTGGCCATGCATGTGACGTGGTGTGTTTGCTCCAATTTCTTGTGTCATATTCATTGCAGTATGCACATAATTGCACTTCTTGTGTGCTCTAATGGACAAACACAAAACCCCGAGCAGTTCGAGGAGGAAGTGTGATTATGTAGGCGGCGCAGGGCAATGGCGTTTAGGCCACTGCGCAGTGGATGCGACTGTCTGCCAAATCAAATGCAAACGGCTGCCGCACGCTTCTGCTTAGCAGCTGCTAATCCATGTGCGGCCGTTAGATATACCTTCAACGCAGTTCGAAACGGTTTGAGTCGAGTCGAGTTGAGTTGAATTGAGTCGAGTGCACTCACCCGAATTTCACTTATTCATGAAGCCATGGTGACAACGACAACAGCAACGTCAAAGGCAAAGGCAACGGCAACGTCAACGGCGGCGAGGCTTGGCGACGGCAGTGGGCGGCATATTGAAAGTTAGCTGGGCTTGCCGTCGTACTCCGGGTGATGCTGCTCTGTAACATCGGCAGGATTAAGTGTCCCTTTTAATTTTAAACTACTTCACTTCACTCAATGTATGCTGCTAGTTTTTATTATTTCGCTTTTTCAAGTGCCTTTCATTTGCAATTTTTTTTCTTCTTCTACATGCTCCTACTTCAGCTCCTGCTTCTGTGTCTTTGTCTTTGTCCTTGTTCATTTTCTTTTTTCTTTTGATTTTATACCCTGTACCAAAAAGTGGTAAATGGTATATTAAAGTTGTGCAAATGTATGTAACAGGCAAAAGGAGGCGTGGCAGGCCACAAAAAGAATATATATATTATTGACCAGCATCGAAAGGCGTGTCGATATAGCTATGTCCGTTTGTCTGTCTGTCTGTTTGTCTGTATGAATAAACGGATCTCGCAAATGGTTAGATCTACAAGCACCAAATTTGACACGAAGATTCTCCTAATCTACAGGTATAATAAATTAATTTTATTTCTTATATATTCAACCTATAACATATAGCTGCCATAGGGACAATCGGCGAAAAATGACTTTAACTAATAAAATTTTTTTCTTGATATATTTTAACATAATAAATACAAAATATTAAAGCAAAAAAAAAACCTTGAATTTTTGATTGGGTACAGGGTATTCTATAGTCGAGTATGCCCGACTATAGTCCTGCCTTTCTAGTTGTTTTTGTTTTGCTACTTTTACTGCTTTTATACTTGATTAAGCACTTTAGTTGCCTATGTGTGTGTGTGTCCTGCATATGGCATGTAGCATGGGTATGTGCAATATTTGGCCATTGGCGTTTTTAATTTGCATACTTTTCTGTTTTTACACTTAATTTCTTTTTTGTTTTTGCTCAGATTTTTCTGTTTTTGTTTTTTTGCTTATTATTAGACTTTGCCTGGCTTTGACAAGCTGGCTGACAACTCGATTCTTTGCTCTCCGTTAGTAGGATATAAGTGAGAGTAGTCAATGTGCACTTTTGAGATATTGTTTCATTTTAAAACCAGTTTCACCTACGGCCATGGCTTTCATATGATGTTTTTTTAAGTCTCTAAACCCTCTTGTGGACAGTTGATAGTTTCTTTGAAAGGTTCTCAGGTTGCTTGCAGATCGTCTGTGCCACAGTTTTTTACTGAAATGTCGAAGCTCATAAAGTGGAGTCATGATGTACATATTAACTGTTTCGGTGTATTTTGTTTAGCAGTAATGAATTTTATTAACATGGGCCAATGCATTTATTTGTTTAAATTAATTTGGCGCTTTAAATTTTAAATGCGTCTGGGTGTGAAGTGAAAATGCATAAATTACGAGTGTGTGCTGCATAATGAAATCAAAATAGTCGGCAAAAAAAGGCGCCACTGCACACAAAGGCGGCCAACAATGGCCAATGGAAATGCTTCCGCATTTATTGGGAAAAAGAGTGAAACGTTAAAAAATCGAATTAAATGCAATAATTTTTAACAAGCAGCAGGAAAGCGGAAGTTATGCAGGCGCATAAAAAATTAAATTACATTTTTTATACTGTCATTTCATAAATTTTTATTTCTGTTTGATTTTTTAGTTGTTAAATATTTTTAAAGCTTTGCGATGGCATTTGAACGCGGATTGTTTAAAAAGCATAAAAGGGCAGCAAATATATTTATGTAAAAATTGAAAAATTCTTTGTGTATTTACCTTTTATGCATGCATGCATATGAACACAATGCCGCACTGACTTATATATATGCGTGTCTATATGGTACGTAAGTATGTGTGTGTAGGTACGTATATATGTAGCAGAGAAATAAACGATTTTATGTATATTTTATGTGTATTTGGCCAATAAACGGATATCCGTGGGGCTGCACTTACTAACCGATGGAATTGTGTGAGTAGAAAAACTTACAAAATAAATTCAAATACAATATTTACTTTCAATAAATTCATTTGCATGCTGTGCTGCATAAACATGTATATCATATATACACAAGAAGAAAAAAAAAAAAACTGTTATGTTGCATTTAAATTTAGTTAAAGTTCAACTGTGACTTGGTTGTGGCCACACCCAACAGAATTTCTCTTGCTAGTCAGTTAGAACGCAGCAAAGTGACAAACGTCACAGAGTCAAATGTAAGCAGGAAGACAGAAACTTGCTCAAGTTTCGCTCAGCTGCCAAAGCTGCTCTTATCAATAAATAATCATTACTTGAAAGTTACTTTGTGCTGTGCACACACTACACACGACTGTCGAAATGCGAGTGCCAAAGCGTAACGGTATACACGCTGTTGGGCGCATATTATTTGTAGCCACTGTAGCGCGCACGAGCAAACACAAAACAATGCAAATACAGGCAGGCAGAAGACAGCAGTCTAGGCGTGGGAGAGGGAAAGGGTGGCGGGCGCTCAGTGTACATGCTGCGGCGCACACCAAAGGGATTTCAAATAATACAAAACACAAGCTGTGCTGAAAGCTTAAACAATAAAAGTGAAAATTCCGCAAAAAGCCTTTAGATATAAGGATAAGAATATTATCAATACATGCTCAATGCGTTGCGTTACGTGGCAAATGACACTGGCAGTCACTTGGGTGAGGGCTGCGCTGCTGCAATGCAGAGATACAAAAAGATAGACACACTCACATACAGATTGGATGTGTGAGTGCCTGAGTGCCTGGGTGGCTGTCTGCGGCGACAGATATTGTATCTGCACATTTCTTACAAGACAATGCAGATTAGCTGACTTAGAGCTGCTGACATTTACACAGTTGCCGACATATGCGCCAGACAAAGTCAAAGGCAACGACGACAGGAGCTGCCATGTGCCTTGTCGGTGACTGAACTCAGGGCTTGCACTTGCTTAACAGATTTCGAATTACTGCTGAACATTCTGCTCAAGTGAAGTTGATTTGCTAGCTAAGCACTGCGCAGCCTGAAGGTATGCTTCAAAATATTTCCTAAGCTCTTTTACTGCTGCTGCTATGTGTGTGGCCAACAGGGCCAACAGGGCCAACATGGCTTCTCTAATCCAATGCTAATGTCCATTGGCTTTGATGTCTGCTGTTGTGTGTTATCATTATAGCGAATTTTGGGCAGTTATTATAATTTTATGACTCTGTTACCGTGCCGCGTGTGTATATGCTGTGTGTTACATAAAGCTAATTATTTTTCTTTTTTGTATACGTCAATTTCACATTATGAAATTTGGTTTTGATTTGTCTGTCAATCAATTGCATTGACCCGCAGCGATGTCATTTTAATTAGCAATCATTCGAATTTTCGCTGTACATTTCAGAAATGGTTTCATGTTTTTGTAACTGACATTTCTGATTGACAGACGATTTATACCGCTAATGTTTATGATTTATGTCGGCTGCCATTATGCCATTATGTTTTAGTTATTGTTAAGAGAATTACAGCGGCTTTAAATGCGGTTGCCTTTATGCTTGTGGTTGTTGTGGCTGCTGTGAATAGTTTTTGGCATAGTTACATGAAATTATTACATTATGTGTAATTATGCATATTGGCGGTGGGCCATGTTTGGTTTATGCTGTACAATAGATTGAAAATCATTTCATATTTGAAAAAATATTGTTGCCTTATGACAGATTTTAACAGCAGCTGAAATGGTATTAGATATGGAACTCGTAAGCTGCAAGTAAAATTTTTTTTCTCTTTAATTTAAGATTTTCCAATGCTGTTTAACACATAGTTTGCATGCATCATTTAAGTGTTTAACCTTGTAAAATGATTGATAGTGATGTGCATTTAAATATAATTTATTCTTATTTAAACATGTCTGCATTTTTGAGTTTAATTGCGCCCATTGATTTATTAAAGTAATCCTATTTACTATAACTATAAAAATGTAATGAAGCAATCATATAAAAACCCATTTAAACCTTTGCAATAAGTTGAGTAACTATTCTGTAAATAAACTTTTTTAATGTCATTTGCAAATGGCATTGTTGCGAATAATTCTAATGTGCATTTGCCAATCTGGAGTGAACGATTTTCGCATTAAAGCGCTTGCAATGACGTCAGGTACCACACATGCCAGGACTTTAATTTATCGCAAGTGCACGGAACGAAGCTTTGGTTGGCATAAACAACTTGTGCCGGTTTTTGATGACTGCAACGCCTGAAAGTAGGCAACGCCCAAGCGACGCCCATATAAGGAAAGCACAAAAAATAAATAAGAGAGTGAGATAGAAAGAGAGTGGGGGAGGAGGAAGGTGAGGCAGAGGCAGAGGCAGGAAACTGAATACGTTTAACGCTTTGATTGTTATTATTTAGTTTTATTGTTTATTGTTGGTTTTCTGTTGGCATAAAACTGTCATACGTGTCTGGATTCGTGTTCAAAACATTTGTATGCGAATAACAGCAACAAGAACAAACGGAGCGACAACAATAGCAACGACTATATTAACAGCAATCGCAAAGAAGCGACTGAGAAGAGAGAGAGAGAGAGAGTGAGAAAGAGAGGAAGAGGGAGAAGGAAAAGAAATCAGCAAAAACTGCGCACAGCAAAGAAAAGCTTGGAGCTTAGTCAGTTGACGAAACGGACGCAGCCACTGATATACAGACACACAGACAGACACATAGACGGACGGACAGACGTGCATGGTCGAACGATGTAGAAACCTGGTACGTGACTGACGTGATGTTTATGCGAATCTGTTTGAGGATATCATAATTCCAAGGAAGCATTAGGAGCGAGTTGAGTGTCTAATAGTAAAATAAACCGTAATTGTTGCCAGACTCGGCGAAGCCTCTGCCGGAAGACATGCCGACCAGAGCGGTCAGAGGTGAGTAGTTTTTGCTTGCACTTAGTTTTTTGTTCTTGGTTTGTTTGTTGTTATAGGTTTTGTGTTTTTTTTTTTTTGTTTTTGTTTTTCGTCAACATTTATTAAGTTTTAACATGCAACTACACACACACACACACACACACACACATGCAGACACACATATACACGATTATTGGCAAAGCGACTTGGACTTGGTCTTGGACTCTGTTTGGTACTTGGGATTTTATCTATAAAGAAGTTTACTTGCTGTTGCTGCTCCTATCTGCGTTGCTGCTGTTGTTTATGTTTTCAGTTAGCAGGCGAAGACAACAAAGTTTTACAAAGTTTAGAGTGCAAAGTTTACTTATGCATATGTGTGTGTGCCAACAGCTGTGCTGTAAAATCGACGCAAACATCTGCATATGTGTGGCAGCGTTTATGTCCTTCAACTTGCTCGGTTATGGCATGCCAGCAGCGCTGCACGCACTTTGCACTTTTACACTTGCCACTCGGCACTTGGCACACGGCACACGGCACGAAGCACGAGGCACACGGCTAAGTGGCTAGATGTGGCAGCTCACTCGTAAATAGCAACATTGAAATTCATATTCAATTCGAGTATCATCAGCAGAGCAGCAGCAGCAGCAGCAGCAGCAGCATGAGCAAGTGGCTTGACAGTAGGAAGGAGGCAGGTAGTCGTGGTAGGTAGTAATGTCGATAAGGTAAGGAGTGGCAACTGTCGCCTTGTCCTTACCTTTGCCTTTGCCTTTGCCTTCGATGACGATGACGATGACATTGTCAGCAAACAAAAAACTAACGCCAAGTACGTGACAATGCTGCCGCGATTTCTTAACTAAAATGCGACAAAGTGTGGCGGACACACGGACATGCAGCGTGTGGCGGCGACGTTGTTTGAACTGTGCCAGGAGAGCCACTGGCATGTGGCACGAAGATGCTCACTTAAGGTTTTTGTTTGCTTTTTTTCTTTCTGCTTAAACAAAAACCAAATAAAATGTAACATGATTATGAAAAATTTGTGCTACTCCAAGCAAGCTGACTTTAACTATCTGTCTCTTCTATCTCTTGATGTAGATATGGGCAAGTCAGATGACAGTGCAAGGTGTTATTATTTACTCATGGCATTACACTCAATTCTTTAACAACTCAGCCTCGCAGGGTTGCTCTCTAACTATGTTTTTTCTTTTTCATCCGTTCAATAGTTTTGAAATATTTGGAAAAATCTTGTCTAGATCACATTTGGCACTCTCATAATGAGTATTAAAAATCGGTCATTCAAAATCTACTTCTAGTAGACTCATCTACTACTCATCTCTTCTACATTAAGTCAGTCTTCTGGCAGCAACTTTAAATGTGTGCATAAATGGACAAATCTTTAGCAAGTTGTATCAGCAACATGGACACAAAAGCTCATTTTCCGCCTCCATAAATTCGCTCTTACACTCAGGCGGCGCTGTTCATTCATGTTTGGTTTCTGGCTGCGTTGTTTGTAAAGTGATACTGCAGTGGCGTGCTCATATTTTCCAAGTTGTCGCATCTTGAGTTACGTAACGCAAAAGTGCGCCCTGCACTCGCTTTCACGCACGCATTCAGCCACACGCAGCGTAAATATTTAAACAATAATACTGGCGGCAAGTCAACGGAAAAAGTGTAAAGTATGCAGGAAAGCGTAATAGGATACGCTGATATGCTCGTGCGCATCCTTATGGCTGACAACTAGCTTAGCTTCGACTCTTGTTATCCTTTTACCGGTGCAAATGGCGTGAAATGGTTTCAGCGTATCAGCGTATCATCGTGACAGCGTGCCAGCATGCCAGCGTGTAGTGTGTAGTGTGTAGCGTGCGTATCAGCACATTATGTTTATGCAACGCCGAATACTTTCCTCAGGTGGGAGTAGATATTGGGTTTCCTTTAGCAGCATGCATTACTTTAATTAGCAGTTAATGCTCTTATTTTGCTTACAGCTTGCAATGTATACTGTGGGGCAAAATGCACGATTTATGAAAGGAAAAAAAAATGATTTTCATTTCAACTCCTTATATTGAAATTTTTTGTTAGTGCAAGCACGCAAAAAAATTTGCGAAACTGCAACTTGAATACATGTTGAACTCATACACACATATGCACTAAGTAGAACTATACGCAATGCTGCTGTGCAGCTTCCGCATATTGCAGCTTCACCATTGGCTGTCAATAAACTATGCCAGCGTGTAGGATGCGTTGTCATTGGCAATGCTTATCATATCGTTTTACCGATTTTCAATTAGCACTTTTGTAAGAGTTGTCTGTTGAGTCAATAATGCAAGTAATGGATTTCCGCAAGGTATACACTACGTATACGCAGTTTATTTGCTGCAGGTCGACGTTTGTCATACAAAAATGTGCGCTAATGGCTGCTGACAGTTCATTGATGATGTCAGCCCCATTTTATGTGATACGCAATATTTGTGCCAGATGGTTTTAACATATTCGCACATACACACATACATACTCACTTACATATATACAAAATTACATCATTCGTTTGTTGTTAACTCTGCATGCGCCTTAAATAAATAAAATCATTTGCATAAACGTCAATCATACGCCATGTTTGTCGGTGAAAAGGTTAAAAAGATGAGAGAAAATCAAAAAAAAAAAAAAAGAAAAGAAAAAAACCAGAAAAACAAAAATCGAAAGCGATCTGTTTTTCAATTGTTGCATGATTTTTTCTTTTTTTTTTCGCCCAAGCCAAAGGCAAGGGATATGTTCATACATATGTGCCATGTTTGTGGGTTTTTGTTTTTCTATCGGTTCGGTTTTCTTTGCTAGCGCAATGTGTTTTTGTTGTTGTACTGTTGGGTTTCCCTTCTTTTTTTTTTTTTTGCTATTTTCCAGCAGAATTTTACATTATTTGCGCATGAGATGTGTGTGTGTGTGTGTATGTGTGTGTGTGAGTGTGTTTGCGCATTTTCCGGCCTTTTTTTTTGTTTTGTTTTTTGTGCCTGCGTGCCATGCTCTGCGCTGCTCTGCTTATGTGAAATTATGTTGCTCGATTACGATTTATTTCAAAATTGAATTTCTCTTTACTGATTATGTGCTTTTTCTCGCTTTAGGGCTGGCACTCAGCTACCATTCGTTTTCAATTTCCTTACTTATTTGTGCCAACAGAATTGCTTCCACTTTCACTTTTACATTCACCATTGCCTTGGCTGGCTGGTTGGCATTTTGCGCGCGTCTTTTTATTTGCTTTTTGAAGACTCTGCGCGTGTTTAAGTAAGTAACGGCGTGGCATCGCGCTGTGAGAGGGTGGGGCTGCGAGTGCGTATGCGTCCTTAAGGCTGCATGGGTAAGGGTGCATAAATAATCTGCACTCAATTATGCTCATGTCGACGAAGCAGCAATAATCCTTTTCTTATTTGCTTTACATTTTTTCTTTTCAAGCCCTGTTCCCTGTCTGTGTGAGTGTGAGTGGATGTGTCTGTGGGTGTTGGCCCACACCTGGTAGGTGAGTGTGTGGACGTGTAAACATGCATGCATTTCTTTTTTGGCATCAGCATGCGTTTCATTTGCTTAACAATTTATTTATTTATTTGCTTTTTTTTTTTTTTTTTTTTGAATTGCTAAAATGCTGTAAAGCATACAAACACTCGCGCCTGCACTTGTTGTTCACAATTTTCCACAACTTACACATCTTCTAGATTTCTTTCGTTGCTGATTTGCTTTATGAAGTCGTTCAGTTACCTTGAGCCAAGTTGCTGGAAGCCATTAGAAGGTGTTTGTGCAATGTAGAATAAAAAGGTAAGCTTCACTAAATCGTTTTGCTTTGTGTTCTTGTTAATGGCTGTTGTTGCTGTTGTTGTTGTTGTTTTTCTTATTATGTAAATGAATGTATTGTTCAGTTTCTTTCTCTGCTTGGTTATTTGTGGGTTCAAGGGCTTCAATTAGCCATCTATGTGTAGGAGAACTGACTTCAAAACACGCAAAGCATTGAAAAAGGCAGAAGTCGTTGACCAAATGCTTTGTTAGACCAAGGTCGTGCCAAAACAAGGCTTATGACTCATGAGTTTGTTGTTTGAGTATTATAAATTGTATTAAAATAAAATATTGTATAAGCGGAGACGCCATGTTTCACGCAGAAATAGAATTTTATATTCCGTGTTCCCTTGGGAATTGTGTTTTGCTTTATCTGTAGTCTTTGTTGTGTCTTCTATCTGTGGGAGGATCACTTGAAATAATTTTTAAGCAGTCTAGTGTAAAAAAAAGCGAAAGAAATCATTGTTTCGTTGGTGCATCTTAATAGAAATTTTGTTGGCAAATTTATGCTCATGTTATCAGATATATTTTCATCGGATCGCAAATTGAAAAATTGTAATTGCATATTCTACGATAGGCCAGTTAAAAATCATGTAAAACAGAAAAGTATTGTCTGCATTGCTTCTTTGAGTGCAAAGCAATGACAAAAAACGACGAAATACGAAAAAAAGGACACAAACTGTGCCAGTTTAGGTCAACAGCCGAAGTGCCTAATTACGCACAAACTGTCGCCAATTAAAGCGATTTGCTGTCTGCAATAGGGAAAGTTGTTCGATTCCTTTTTAAACGCGTTCAATGCGAATCATTTGGCAGCAAAATTACGCCAGGCTTCCTTATTGACAGCACAACGTTTAATTTTAATTTTATTTGGGCTACACGAATTAAACACTTAAGCGGACAGCGCAAATGAAAATTGGGCGAACCCAAGAAAATATTTGAGGCAACGCTGTCGGCTGCCTTATGGGCAAGTTTAAAACTTTAAAAAATAACAAAAAATAACTGAAAAAAAAAAAAAATAGAAAAAAAAAGCAGGAAAAAACTGAAGCGCTGAGTGTTGGCTGTAAGTAGCTAAAAGATATCAAATTATTTAAATGACTTGTAAGGAAACTCTTTTTTTTTGACGTGAATGTGGGAATTTGGTAACACTCATTAAAAGTGAAATTCGAAACAAAAATAAAAAAAAAACCCCAAAAAAAAAAAACGAAACCCAAAAAAGTGTCCGCAACTAAAAAAAGCAAAGAAAACCCGGAAAACTTTTGCGCTCTTGTTTACGTACAACGTTTGGCTTGGCGGCGGAATCGAGTCGAGTCGGAATTTGTTTAATATTGAAAATTTAATGAGCTGCGCTTATCGCTGTCCTGCAGCATGCCTGCGGCAGTGTAAAGCCCAACAGCATCGCATGAATCAATGATCAGTTTACGCGCATGGATTTCGCTTCGGCTACGGCAGTGACTATGACTGTGACTGCGACTGTGAGTGTGCCTTGACTGGAGCTTGGACAGCGTCATCGTCCGCTTGCTGCTGTACGTACTCTGTTGGCATACTTTTGGGAATTTTACATACACATACTCATACGTACACACACACACACACGGACACATGAACACTCGTGCATACGTTGGCGCTTGTCATCTCTGATTGCGCGTGGCTCATGGCCCATGGCTGGTGGCCCGATTTGGTGTCGCAGTTGGCGCTGCCAGTGGCATGCAAGTCAAATAAATTTCATTTATTGGCCCATTTGCTGCGACGTTTGCAAGTTTTCCACTTCTGCTTTTGCGTATCTGCTGCTGCTACTTCTGCTGCTGCTACTTCTGCTGCTGCTGCTGGGATACTTTGTGATGCGCAGTTTATTCTGTGTCTGCTTTATTTTATGATTTTCCTTTTTTGCTCTAGCTATTTTCTTAAACTCGATTTCGATTCTTTCTGTTTGCTAATCGTTGAATTATTGCAGCTGCTTAATGGCATACCGAAAAGGATTTCAGCTTTTATAAGTTGTCTCTGGGGGTGTGTCCAACATATGGAGTAGTGCGAAATATGTTTGAGCTTAAATTGAAAAGGGTTTTGGTAAATCAAGGAAATACTGCACTGAAATTGAATACAATATGTCATGGCCTTGGTTAGTCATACAATCGCTTAGGAAGGACAAGATTGCCTCATGTCTCAGAAATAAGTTTAGCATTTGGTTAGATTGTGCGATCTGACTCTTGTTGCCACTTTGTTGTGGCTTAATTGTTTGAACATCGTGGCAGAAGTTACATTAAAATTTCGGTGAGATTTCTTGGAGCTGGCTTAATATGTTTATTGCTTGACACGTAACCAAAAAAAAACTAGATAGGCAGGGACTATAGTCGGGCAGACCCAATACAAAATTCAATAAACTTTTTTTTTTCTTTAATTAAGAAATTGTTTTCTTATCAGCAAGGTAAAGTGCAAAAAACTTTCAACCATCTCGAAGAATATGAAGATAAAGTTAGAATGATGATGGTTAGTATTCTGTTTGCTTTTATCACATGCACTCTTTATATACTTAATTTTCTCTTTAGTGTTTGAACGTAATTAACCATTGACCATTTTATGAACACTTTCTGTTTTACTCTTTGATTGACTTTCAATTGTTTATAAGTCAGAAGCTAGCCAGCTAGCTAGTAGCTCGCACATTAAAATGTTATTATTTAAATGGTTCAATAATTAGTTTCGAGTTTTTTATTGTAAAATAGCACAAATTATTAAGCATACAATAGATATTAAAATAAGTGTTAATATTAGTATTTTACTGTGTTTGGTTCGCTAATACGTGAATTAATAAATTGAATGCAGCATCGGCTTCGGTTAACGGTACTGTTGACAAAGAGTCTACGCAAGTTACGTTAGCTAAGAGAGCGCGTATAAAGTATTCAATATGAGCGCATGAGTGTATCGTTTAAGTGACTTAAAAACGTGTCGCTCAATTGCAATAAATTGTGATTTGCGTATGCAGTGGAATTGAAAAAAAAATCTTTAAATTACTCCGATGATTGAAAGAGACTCGACATCTTCATGTCGATAAGGAAACACAACTTTTATGGGTTGTAAACTCTTAATGTGAGTAAATTCTTTCTTAAATATACAAATTTATTTTTGGTAGATTAAATTAGAAAGCCATGGGCTGGTACATACATTTGCAAAACTTGAATATACCCTTTACCATTATTTGGTACATGGTATAAAAACAACAACCATTTTATGAACACTTTCTGTTTTACTATTTGATTGACTTTCAATTGTTTATAAGTCAGAAGCTAGCCAGCTAGCTAGTAGCTCGCACATTAAAATGTTATTATTTAAATGGTTCAATAATTAGTTTCGAGTTTTTTATTGTAAAATAGTACAATTTATTAAGCATACAATAGATATTAAAATAAGTGTTAATATTAGTATTTTACTGTGTTTGGTTCGCTAATACGTGAATTAATAAATTGAATGCAGCATCGGCTTCGCTTAACGGTACTGTTGACAAAGAGTCTACGCAAGTTACGTTAGCTAAGAGAGCGCGTATAATGTATTCATTATTACAAATTGTAGAGCATACTAACGAAAATATAATAAGTGTTAATTTTAATTTTTTACTGTGTTTGGTTCGATTGCAGCATCGGCTTCGAGTAATGGTAATAGAGACAAAGAGTCTACGCAAGTTACGTTAGCTAAGAGAGCGCGTTTAAAGTATTCAATATGAGCGCATGAGTGTATCGTTTAAGTGACTTAAAAACGCGTCGCTCAATTGCAATAAATTGTGATTTGCGTATGCAGTGGAATTGAAAAAAAAATCTTTAAATTACTCCGATGATTGAAAGAGACTCGACATCTTCATGTCGATAAGGAAACACAACTTTTATGGGTTGTAAACTCTTAATGTGAGTAAATTCTTTCTTAAATATACAAATTTATTTTTGGTAGATTAAATTAGCAAGCCATGGGCTGTTACATACATTTGCAAAACTTGAATATACCCTTTACCATTTTTTGGTACAGGGTATAAAAAAAAAAAAAAATAAGTTTTAATTTTTTCATTGGCCATTGCAAGACCACAATTATTGGTTGACATTCGATTTCTTATTTGATGAGCGTCGGTTATTTGCTTACATTGCAATTAAATGAATTAATTACATTTTAATTATATTTAATACAACATTTTAGTATATGTTTTTTTAACATAAATATATGTTATTTTTGTTGAATGTTATTCGCATATACGTGCATGCTTATATATATATTTGTTTTTTCTTTTTTTTATTGTTGCGAGTCGGTCACAACTCAGTTGTTTGCGGAAGTGTGTTTCGCTATGTCACCCTATATTTATAATTAAATAAATATAAAAAAGTAACACTGAAAGTTTATCGTGAAAAGCAGTGAACAATTTAAACAAGCAACAAAAAAAATAAAAACAAAGAAAAAAGTATGAAAATTCTGATAAAACTGCCGTGTGCCAATTGCAATTATTGTAAATCAAGGAAGAAGCAAAGTTGACGCTTGCTGCAGTTTTTCTCTTTGTCGCTGTTTAAATTGATGGAAAAATGTCACCAACAGTTGTTGCCGTTCCTATGCGTTGTTGCTGGCATTGCTGCTGTTAATTGAGAGCATAAATTATAAAACTGAAAACACCAGGCAAGAGTTGCATGCGTATAAAATTGAAATAAAATACTCGTGAAATATATTGAAAATGCATGTTCTTTGGTTTTTTCATTTTCTTTTTATTTTCTTTTTTTAAATTTCAATTAAACTGGCAATTGCACGCCACAATTAACTATGAGTATGTTTGTGTATATATTTATATATATAAATGAATGCATACAATTGCACGTATATATAAACTTAAAGCAATTGCCTCGTAGGCTTGTGCTCATCTGCATTTTTTTTTGTTGTTTCTGTATCTTGCAAACACATGAACTCGATCATAATTAGTAATGTGCGCAGACATATTGACACTTGACCGAACACGCAACCGTCAAACAGTAGATAATTGCAAAATTACTCAGGCAATATAGCATATGATATTGTTGTTGTTGCTGGTGCTGTTGCTGGTGCTGTTGTAGCGCAGACGCCTGTATGTTGGCATAATGTGATTTTTGCTGCTGCTGCTTCTGCAGTTGCTCCTGCCAATGGTCAATCGCACATGCTGTGGTCAAGCGTTAATTTAAATGAATTTATTATGTGTTGCATGCATTGTAGGTGCAAAGCAGAATTTCATGCTGTCAATGCCAGGCATTACACACAAACGATTGACCAGCAGCATCCGACTTAAATCGCATATAGTGTGTTAAATAGGGCAAACATAAAAGTATGCTTCATTTTTTTATTTTATGCAAGTGTAAAAATTTAAAATGGAAAAAACTGTAAGAAGATTGTGCAATTTTGTAAATTAAAACAAGTGTAAACAAAGTGGGAAACACAAGTAGGACAGAGACGGGTCTGGCAAACGTTGACAGATATGAGTTGCACTGTCGCTTCGAAAACAGCCTTTGCTTACTCTTTAGGTTTGAGGACAATACAAATAATCAGAACTTTCCAAGTATGCCAACGTAATATAAATATTTTAATTTATATGATTAGAGTTTATTCAGCTTCAAGTGATTCAAAAAATTGTTCAGTGCCTTGCTTAAGTATAGTTATATATCGTTATTATTGGATTATTAAAACAGTACAACTTTAAAACAATTTAATTAACGAGCTACGCTGTAGCGTAGAAGCCAACACTGCTTAGTAAGAGCAAATTAGTGGCGCCTTGAAGTATGCAACACTTTCGCTTACAGTCGATTTCCATTTACCAGCGTGAAGGAATTGACAACTCGCATGCAATTATTTACTTTATTCAATAAATCAAAGCAGATTTTCAGCTAACAACATACAAAAACTAAAGACAAAAATAAAACGAATTCCAAGAAAACAAAAACAAAAGGACAAAAAGGAAGAAAAAAGCGAGTAACGCTTTTAACACAAGTTAAGTGACAAAAAGGAAAACGAATGAAAGCGCGCAATGAATTTCTTCCTTTTTGTTCTAATTCTGCGCTTCACTGCCCATGGAAAAATCGAAATCACTCTCGCTGCCGGCAGTTGTCGCAGCGCCAACCTCGGCAGCAATTGCTTTCGAAGCCGCCGCTGCTGCTGCCGCTGCCGTTGGTTTTGCGCTTGAGCTCTCATCCGTTTCGCTGCTGTCAACGAAATTAACGCGCTTCTTCTTCTTCGGCTGCTGTTGCTTCTGCTGCTGCTGTTGCGCATCATTAGACGCTGCTTGTTTGTCTGTTGTCGACGACGATAGAATCGATGTGGGTTTGACAACTTTTGCTTCAGTTGTTGCTGCTCCCATTGCTGCGGCTGCTGCCGGTGCTGAAGATGTTGCTGTTGCTATTGCTGTGGGTGTGGGTGTGGGTGTGGGTGTCGTTGGTGTAGGTGTAGGTGTGGTTGCTGTTGGTGATGGTGTGGCTGCGCCCGTTTGCGGTGTCGTTAAAGTCGTCGGAGTGAGATCGCCATAGGTAGGCTGTTGTGTTTGGTGTTGCGCTTCGCTTAGCTCCAAAGGTGGCACACTTGGCGCTGTTGTTGTGGCTGTGGTTCCGGCAACTTCACCATACAACTCTGCACTGTTGCCTCCGTTTTCTTGTTGTTGTTGTTGTTGCTGTTCTTGCTGCTGTTGTGCGTATGCCACAGCATAATCATAATTTTCCATAGCAGCAGCCGCATCACCGACGCCTTCATAGCCCTGTGCCGCGTAGCTCTCATCCGTGGCATACTGCGTGGCATTAGGATCGGCAATATACTGGCCGGTTGTCTCATCGTAAATGTAGCCAGGATACGCGTTCGGATCATAGGCGCCGCCATATTGCGAGGCATCATAATTGCTGTAATCAATATTAGCATACTCCTGTTGGCCGGCATCGTTGAAGGCATCACTGCCATCGCCAGTTGCTGCTGCTTCTGCTACTGCCGCTGAGCTATCGTATGCTTGTTGCTGTTGTTCTTGTTGTTGTTGCAGCTGCTGCTCATAGTCCGCAGTGGGATTTCCGATTTCGGCATAAATCGGCTCAACGTTCTGCTCCATGTTTGCGATGCTATTATTGCCATCAATGGTTGCGTAACTCGGCTCATAGCTAACCTCGCTGCCAGCAATTGAATGTGATTGTTGATGTTGTTGTTGCTGCTGTTGCTGTTCCGTGGTATTGGCATTGGCAAAGCTCGTTGCTGGCTCGTAGCCGGCATAATCAGCAACTGTAGCAGCTGCGTATTCCTGTGAGCCGGCAGCAGCCGCTTGCGTTGGCGTTGCCATTTGCGGCATTGGCGCTGTCGCCAAATTCTTGAATAATCCTTGCGCAGCTTGATCTGTTTGTCGATTCTCGTGTTCTGCCATTGGCGTTGTACTCGCTGGCATCGTATTTGCCATTGCTGTTGTTGAGGTTGTTGCTGCTGCTGCGGTTTCTGCTGGATTTAGCAACTCACCATAAATGGCATTTTCAATATTCTCAATCGACAATGGCTTAGCTGCAGCTGACGACTCGGTGCGCGGCAATTGATGATTGCCCTGGAGCTCCGCTGGTTGCGTGTGGGCCGCTGCCGCTGCTGCCACTGCAGATGCTGCTGTTGAGACTGCTGCTGTTGCTGCTGTTGTCGCTGTGTGGGCCATGCGTGCCGCAGGAGCCATGGCGCCATTTTCAGCGCGTGGTCTGTGGTATGCGCTGGAGTCTGAATTTTCACTCATGAGTCTTTCGACGCTTGTTGGCTGTTGCCAGCCGGTTGTAGCAGTCCGTGGCATTGATGCCTGCCAGGGTTCATCGATTTTCAACGCAGCAAAATCGGCTGCAATGTTCGGTGCTGCCTGTGTCTCTTGGTAGCCATCGTTATTCACAGCGAAACTTGATGATTTTTCTTGCTCAACTCCAGTCACGCGTGAATCGGACAATGCATTGTTATTGTAGATGTTGTAGTTCATGTCGTTGTTGTGGTTGTTGTTGTTGTTGCCTTTACTGCTGCTACTTTTGCCTATCAATGGTTCGATTGGTGGTGTGCCAATGTCATCACTCTTGATGTCATCTAGATACCCTTGAGTGTGTGACTGCCGTTGCTGTTGTTGTTGTTGCTGTTGCTCGACAGGCAACGTCGACAATGTCCTCGGCTGCGGCAATTTATCATATGCCAGTGAGGATGTTGCCAAAGTGCCCACTGTACTGCCTAACGCTTCAGCAGCAGCTGCCGTTGCTTGCATGCTTCTGTCTGCGCCTGGCGACGTGGCCGCCTGATGTCCACCTGTCAACCTGTTGACCGCTTCAAAGTTGTCCAAGTGCTCTTCCCTGCTCTCGTCGAAGTCTCTGTCCTCGTATCTTGACTTAAGATAGTCGCTGCCGCTGCTGCGTGGCATGGCCAAGTGGGCCACTTCATTGTCGTAGGCACGCAGACTGGCACGCAAGTCATACAAGTTAGGCGCCGAGCCCAAGCCGCCAGCATAGAAGTCATCGTAGCCGAGTGCTGTGCGTGGCATGAGACCCAACGGATATGGCAAATAATCGGCGCTGAGTGCGTTGCATGTCGCTGTGGCGCCACGTGCTGGCGCAGTCAGCAGCAATCCGCCGGCTTGTGTGGGTGTTGCCATTGCCAGTGTCCATTGTTGTTGCTGTTGTTGTTGTTGTGGAGTGACTGACATCGCCGTTATTGTTTGTTCATGGCCTAAGCAATTATTTGCAGACATTTGCCCCAGCGGCGTCACAGTCGCACCGACAGCTGCAGGCGCTGCAGCTGACACGGCTGCTGCCGGTGGGGCAGCGGTGCCATGCTGTGTCGTTGCTGTCGGCACCAGCACGGGGATGCCGGCGGGCGTCGGCGTTTGCTGCAGGCAGCGCATCGTTTGTGCTTGCACCAACTTGGCAAAGTACATTTGATATTGCAGCTGAATGCATATGTGAAATGGCGCTTTAGCTTGGATGTCATTAATGTACTTCCCATGATTGTACCTACCTTCATCATCTTGAGCCGCTCACTGCGTGCCGACATGGCTGCCGTCTGCTGATCGATGCGTTCCAGCATCTGCACGAGTATCTTATTGCGATCGTTGCGTTTCTTCTGCTCATCCAGGAATTCCTGATACTTCTGACGTGTCTTGTGCCGTGTACTTTTGTCGCTGAGAATACAGTATTGTGGCTTAGTTCGCCTCTTTGGGATGTGTGCTCTGTGCATACTTACAGTTCGCTACGTTTTTGTAGTATTTTGTCCAGTTTGTGCTCCAATTGATTGCGATTCTCTTCGCTGTGAAAAATGCGAATATTAAATATGTGAAAATCAATGAGCGAATTAATTAAGTTCTGAGTATTATGCTAGGCACTGCCACTGCAGCAAATTGATTTCCAATGAGTTCGAAGGAAACTTTTGTTCTTTATGGTCAAGTTGCCACTTACCTGCGTTGTAATTTCTCCTGCAGCAACTCCACTTGCAGTTTATAGTTTTCCAATTCGGCCTGTGGAAACATTTTCAATCGATATGAGGGTCACACGTTGCTACGTAGAATGAATTCCCAAGTATTGGCTCGGGTCGGCTCGGCTCGGCTCAATTGTGGACTGGCAGCTACTGCGTGCCTCAGTGAACTGAAATGTGTCCGCGTAGCGCCCGAATTCAAATTGTTATGCAGCGCACGGCGTTGGCTGTCACAGACTTAATGCACTACAGTCATGTACGGCAAGCAGCGACGCCAGCAGGGTACAGTCTATTAAGTCGCTTGTGTGCTGTGTGCGATTCGTTAATGCGAGCATTCGTAGCATATGAGTGTGCGCTATTTTTAACCAAGTTTTCTTTTGTTGTTGTTGTTGTTGTTGTTGTAGGTATTATTTGTTTATTTACACAATGACTGACAAGTTGTCATGGCGATGAAGGCGTTTAGGGGTTGTTCGCATGCAACGCATACCTGCGCCTATTGATTTTTGCTTTTTCGTTTTGTGCTGCGACAAAACTGTGACCTGTGCAGGACGAATCCACTTTCGATTTTTGACTGACCTCAACTGAGTGGAACCGTGCAGCGCTCTGCTCTGCTGTGCTGCGCTGTGCTGAACCGAAGCGAAGCATATGCAATATGAATGACGGCTGTTGTTTGAGCTGCTGCACATAGTCACGTGTATAATTATATGGCTGTCACTAGGTCAGTTTTTTGAGCAATTGTCAGTTGAGGCAAGTGCTTATGTTTGTAAAAGAAAGAAAGCTAGTTGCATATGGAAATACATTTATCAAGGACCGCATGTGATGACCGCTGCGAATGAAATCACATTTGGCTGCATTGTCGCATCGAAATTGCGCAGCGAAGCGTGTAACACCTGTATGAGAATTAATGGTGGCGAGTATCTGTTCACATTTGGTGCACGACTGCCGCAGACATCACTTTGACACATTCGCACAGTCACCAACAATGCCGACACCACCTTAACCAGCTTCAACAACAGCGACAACAAACTCAGATGCCGCTAACTGTAGCAGCGACCAGCCATGAGCCACCAGCCACCAGCGACAGTCAAGGCAACAAAGACAAAAAGCGTGAACAACAAAAATACAAATGCAAAAAAAAAAAAAAAAGAAAGCAAGCAAAATCCAAAAAAAACAAAAAATAATAGTGGGCCGCATATAACAGAACAGCAAAGTCAACATTGACACTGTTGACCGCGCTCAGCTGTGCTTGGCTTGGCGTGGTTTGGTGTGGCTTTGCGTGACGTGCCCGCGCGGCATGGCAAGGCATATGCAATGTGGGTTGGGCTGGGGTGGGGTGATGGTGGTGTAGAGTGTTGTGTTGCGGTCGTATGCAACATAAAATTCGTTACAATTTTTGTGTTTTCGCGAGATAAAACTGCAAAAAATATATTTGTATACGTGCTAGCTGCGCATATCCTTGCATGCATACGAATATGTGTTGCTTAAAGCAAGAATTTGTACTGTGTTTTCATTTTTCCCCATCTTTTATTTCGGTCGCATTGCAATAAGGACATTCTTAAAACTCAATAAGTTTTCCTTTAAGTTGAATGTATGCACTATTATTTGCACCAACAGACATTCTTTAGCGCTTCAAATATATTTTGCTGTTATTAGAACCTGTAAATTGTGTTTTCTGTTAATCCTTAGAGTAGTTTTTTGGTTTGAAGTGCCATGACTGTTAATACTCCTACATGTCTTAATATGCATTAAAAAACATCAGCAGTTTTATTTCATTTATTATGTTTGTACAAATAGAACAAACATACTAAATGAATGAAAGCTGTGCTGCTTTATCACCTATGAATATCTTGTCAAAAGTTGACTGCCAACCAAATTGAGATGTGCATAGTAAATAAAAAAGTTCGCACGCAGTCGTCACATGTTTGTCGTGGCTCAAAATTCGGACTTAATTGGCATCCACTGCAAAAGTGCTGAATCAAAAATTCTTCATTTTACTCAAATCGATTATCTGCACTTTAACAAGCTCGCAACGCAACTCAAAACATCAAACACACATGCATACACTCGCAACGCACACACGCACACACACACACACTCACATACGCATAGCAGAGAAAAAAAAAACAAAACGCTTTATCGTTTTGTGTGCTCATATTTGTGCTGGCTGCGTTGTTGTTATTTTTGTGTGTTGATGCTATGGTTCTTGTTGTTGTTGTTGCCGCTGCTGTGGCGGTCGCTTCTGTTGTTGACATGCAGATGTCGCCACTGCTAGGCGCCACATAAAATGGTTTTTATTTTTGTTTTTTGTTTTTTTATTTTGTATTTTTGTATTTTTGTATGTTTGCTTTTGTTTTTTTATTTGCTCGCTTCGTTTTGTTTGTTTTGGTTTTGCTTTTCTATGACTGCAGGTGTTCATTCTGTTCGCATCGGTTGCGGCATATTTATTATTTATTTCGCTTTGACAGAGCATTCAGCTTTGTCTAACCTTGAAGTTATTTGCATGTTTTTGTACAACGTTTTGCGTGCCTTTCGATATTTTATTGACTTTGAAATTGAGTTTGCTAACCAACAATGTTCGGTTGTTTTCATCTTTTTGCCTTTTCTTTCCTTTTTTGTTTTGTACTGGCTTCCATTGTAAAGGTATTTATTTATGCGAATACGCTTTCAGCTCTGCCGTGCGCATGTTTGTTCTTGTCAATTCACTCAATAGCACATGCCATGGCATGCCTTTGATGTCAGCTTATTTGGTAGTTACAATTATTTGCTTGATTTAAGGCTTTAACTTTTGACAATTTTTCAAAAATATCATCTCTTATCAATAGCCACACAGCAAATTTTTAGCTCTTGATTCTTTGTTTTAAATTTTTTTTTTTTCGTCACTTATTTAACTTTCTGCTGCTGCTGTCGATATGGGGTCAATGAAGCAGAAAACTGAAGTGTATCAAAAAGAATGGGCTAACCTACAAAAAACGACATAACGCTTAAAATATTTAAGCAAACTATGGCGAACGTTGCAGAGCAAGTGAAAGAGAGAGTGCGAATGCGAATGCGAGTAAGTTGAGTAAGCGCTTACAGGGCAATGGCGCACAAAGTGCTAAATATCAAATATACGACTAGACTAAGGGCATTAAATTATTGTCAGCGCATATTTGGCTGAGCAAAAAATATAGCAGTGCCCAATTTAAGCAGACATGCAGCCATTCATTCGGACAAAAGTACGTCCGTACGAACGTACATAACCGCGGTGCCATGTGCAGTGCAAGCGCGAACCAAAGCAGAAGCAGCAGCAGGAGCTAACGGTAATGTTTGCACGTTGCAGGGCATTGACCGTTTTTGTGGTCTCGTATTTTTAAGCCAGTTTCGCTTTTAAGGGTTTATTGCCATTTTACACACTGAAAAAAAACTTACAAAAAATATATTAAAATATATATGTTAATTATCAATGATATCCTTAGGAATTTTATAAAGCCATTCATGTGCAAAATATTTTAAATAAACTCAAACTGAAAATACTTGAAAATTGATATTTGTTTAATTGATCTGAGGTATTAGTAGCTTGCTAGGGGCACTTAAATTTCCTAGAGGCACTCAAAATAAAAGAAAACATATTTTTTATTATAAATGTTTGTCTCATTGCTGTTTAAATTTGACCATTTATGAGAAATACTTTCATATGGATTTCTGTTTGAGAATTTTTTTTGAGTGTACCATTGCGGTTAATGCGATAATTTAATTGTAATGCGGACTCTGCGTCATCTATGCCAATAATTTAACTTGCAATCAGCAGCTTGCTTATTGGGTTAAATCTACACGAGAACTCAAATAAAAAAAAAAATAAAGACTCCATATCAAGTCAAATAAAAAAAAAGGACGCACGCAAGCAGTGCAGACGCCATTGAAGCGGAAATCGAGAAGTGAACGAACTGCAAGGCGCGCGAACCAGTGGCAATAATGAAAGAAAAATAAAGCGAAGCGCAAATAAATTCATCCGTGGACGAGCAGCATGTCCAAGAGTGAGAGATGGAGCAAGAGGCAAAGCGGGCGCATGCTCGTAGTCGCTGGCTCGGCTGCAATGTGGCGCCAGTTGGCGAGCTTCACATTTTTACACGTAGTGCACATAATATCCGCAAATGCAGCAGACTTTCCTGCCGAACAGCAGCGAGCAGAGTGTGAATATTTTTTGCGACTACTGTGACAAAGGCAGTTAAACTAGGAGAGAAGGCATATGAAAAATTGATGTAGCATTTTCAGTTTCCTTGGCTGTGGCGCACAAATAGCAACAGTTGCCCAGGTAACAGTAACAGTGACAGCCGAGTATACGCGACTGCAGGTGTTTGGCGCTAAGCTGTGTACAGTTACACATGGCAGCGACAGTGGAAGCAACGGAATGCGTGGAAGTGGAAAACGAACTGGACGCGTATACGCCTGCACATTGGCAGGATTTGCGCAAAGCATTGCTGGCCACAGTCTACAATGAAACGGTCATGCAGCTGATCATTTTGCAGCGTAGTCAGCGCATCAATACCCAATTGCCATACCCACGGCGCCAAGTGGCAAACAGCCGCAAACAGTCAACGGATCCGACTGGCCAGGCAGACTCACTACTTAACACGCCGACGCAGGATGGCGATGAGGAGGAGATACTCGATGAGCAGCTGCTGAACTCCATCAAATACGAACGTGATCTGGACTCACTGCGGGGCATCTATGAGAGTGCCTACGCTGATCTATGCGACGCAGAAGAGTCGTGCCATCTAATGCAATCGATCGAGTTGCTGCGCGACAGCAACAATCAGGAAGAGCAGGCGCGTGCCATCCTGCAGGCGTCCAAGTGTGAGCTAAATGAGCTACGCGCTGACTTGGAGCAGAAGCAAAACGAAGGCGAAGCTCAGCTGCAGGCTTTGGAAGATCGCATCGCGGACACCAAACACAAACTCAAATGCGTGCATCAGGTTAACGAGCTGGAGTACGATCTGGTGCAGCGCTGGGAGGCCAGTCGCCTGACGCAGGCCAGCATCTGGGGCGAGAAGCACGAGCGCGCCTATCTGTGCGAGATAATTGACTATAAGCGGCAGCTGGCCGGAGAGCAGCGCATCATGCAGGAGGTGCAGGCCTTTCGCAATCGCGAGCAGCAGGCATTGCGCAGTCAAATCTCTGCCTGGCAGCAGAAGTATGCGCATGAGCTGAAACGCGTCGATGGCGAACTGCAGGCGCAGGAGGAGCAGATAGCGCAGGTGTTCAAGGCGCTCGAGCGGCATCGTGAGGTGTACGAAGAGCGTGTGGCGTTCGTGCGTGAATACGAGGCGCAGAAGGCCGAGGAGCAGCGCCAGTATGAGCTGCAGGTGCATCGTGTGGAGTGCGCAGTGCGCATCCAGGCCTGGTGGCGTGGCACGATGGTGCGGCACGGACTGGGTCCCTTCAAGCGTAAGCCGAAGAAGGGCAAAAAGGGCAAAGGCAAGGGCAAGTGAGGTTGCGCACATTTTATGATTATAATAGAATAATAAAAAGAAGAAAAAACGAAAACGAAAACGAAAAAAGATAAACAGGATAATTAAATTAATTTATCGTAATTAACTTGTTTTGTCTTTAACCCCTGAAAACCAATTAAAAGTTGGTCTTAGCTCATCGCTGACCAGCTAACGCTGTGTGGCAGTTGTTGCTGTCGCTGCTGTTGTTGCTGCTGCTGCTGCTGCTGCGGCTGCTGTGAGGCACACTTTGCGCCCATGCAGCGTGGATGCGTCGTAGGCTTTTGTTACGTTTCGCAGCCTTAATGACATTCTTCATTGTCAACAACATTTTCATTGTTTACGAGGCGATAATGGAGCAAACAACAATTCAGCCATGTTTGTTGTTGCTGTTATTGTTGTTGTTAAAGTACTTGCTGCTGTTGTAGGTTGCGAAAGCGATAAACTGCGACAATTTGCCCACTGAATGAGGACAACTTTTTCGTTGTCGCTGCAACACTGCCCTGCATCCCAAAGAGAGAAGATAGTCAGCGGGCACGGGCCGCAGACGCAGCAGCAGAGTTAAATAAAACTTTACTGCACGTGTGTGTGTGTGTGTGAGCATGTGTGTGCATGCGAGAGTGTGGAGTGCAATTTAAAATATAATTAATGGACGCTCTTGTAATTTATTGAATTTGCATTGCGCAGAATGCTGTCATTTCTTGTTTGCTCGCTTGTTTCGCAGCCTGTTTGCCTGCCTCACCAGTGTGAGTGAGTGAGTGAGTGTGTGTGTGTGTGTGTGTGTGGCTTATTGTTTACTACTTTTGTTTTATCCTACATTGGCACACACACGCGCACGCCCAAATAACCATGTATAGCACATATAAAACCAATAATGCTGCCACAAGTCCATTTCGTTGCGCTTTTGTTTGTATGTCGCATATAAATTAATGACAAATTTACATACATGCTAACTTCACACTGAGAAAAGCAACGTGAATAAAATTGAATTTAACAAAGAAGATAACAAAACAAGTAAAAATAAAAATTCGAAAAATTCATCAAGTAAATAGCCTAGCCAACCTTACTCTATGGAGGCCCAGGGAGTTTATATGCGTTCGATAAAAAAGAAGTACAAACAAAAAAAAAAAAACACAAGAATATTGGCATTAATGAATTTGTATGTGGCATGAGGAGGGGAATTTTTCTGAGTCTCTGTCCTACAGACTGAATTATGAGATTCTTAATCACACAACTTACAGTCTCCGCATCGTGTTTCCTCACAGGAACATCACAAAGCTTTGCTTAGCGCACTGCGGAGTTGAACAAATGACTCAGCATATTCAGTATCGTTTCGCACAGTGTAGTGCGGACGAGATGCACGCATGGATCGCACTGCGTGTGCCATGTTCTCGCACAACAATGCGCAAGTGGCAGCAGCAGCAGCGGCAGCGAAGTCGACTGAACTTGTCGAGTCACTCGGCAGCATGCGTTGTTTTGTACTTTGTACTTTGCGCTTACTTACTTGCGATGAGTGTTTTCAGTTTTTTGCATTTGTCATTTAATGCTTTTTTCCGTTCGTGCACTTTTTCCATTTTGCATTTTCCATTATTTGAAGCGCCAACAGCAGCACTGCTTCTTCTTCATATCTTTTTTTTTTTTTTGTCTTGTTAATTCGGTTTTTGTTTTGCATTTTTTTTTTTTTTTTGGTTGGTTTTTGCATTATTCTCGTACTTAATAAAGCCGAAAAAATGTTTTAATAGTCACTGTCATGTTTGTATTTGTTAAGACAAATTGCCGCTTCAGCTGAGTTAAACTATGCAACGCTGAGTGGCGAACAAAGCAAAATTGTAAGCAAGTGTAGGAAAATTGTTTTCAAATGGGGCCGGGAGCAAACAGGGCCAGGGTTGCTGCTTTGGCTGTTGCTGCAGACACTTTTACCAGCAGCTGGCAGCTGTAAGCTGCACGATATTCTTGTCACATGCTGCTGTTGGCCAAGAAAAAGCTAAAATAAAAAAAAAAAAAAGAAAAGAAGAAAACAAACAAGTGGGAAATTTACATACAAATTAGGGTTAATGAGCGATGAAATTGTTATTTAACTGGGATATTTTGCCTGGAACTGGCCGTTAGGCGCTTTAAAGCAGGCAACGCTGTTGCTGTTGCCTTGGCTGCTGCGCATGGCTCGCAGGAGGACGGCCGGCAGCTTATCGTTACTTAATATCCGAGACCAGCCAGGACTTAGGCATTCTGTTGGGTATTAAGCGACAAGTGTTTCCCTACGTTTAATTGGACACTTTAAGACACGTTTTTGGCATTCCTTGAAAATAGTGCGAGGGGCGGCAGCAAATCCTTGGCGTCGATTGCCTTTGTGTGTATTTATTTTTTGTTTGGGTTTGCACTTATTAAATTTACAATGACACCGCGTGGCGCATAGTGTAATATGTTGCAAGCCGCATTGGCATGAAATTTAATTGCATTCAATATTGCGCATACGCCGCGTTACACATTTATTAATTCTTATTTTTATTTTTTTATTTTTTTGTGGTATAACGAGTTTTTGCACCGTTTCGTTGTTGTTTTTATGTTGGTGTATGTTCGGTTATAAAATTTTAAAAATTTAATCAAGCGCTTTAATTTGATTAACAACGCACGTTTCTCAATATAAATTTATAGCCGTACATAATGGATCAAGCATGCGGGTGTATGCGCTTATGTAAGCATGTGCACAAGCATGTGGGTGCCTGACTGCTTGACTGCCTCTCTGCCTGAAATAATGGCTTAACATAACGTGCGTCGGCTTAGATATGAAAAACGTGCAATCACTTTTTCTAAGCGTGGCAAGTCATACTCACAGAAAAAAAGAAAGAAACCAACTGAACTGGCGCAGTCAACTTTAACTTTTACTTTCGTTTGCAGTAAAAGTAAAAAAATAAAAAAAATGAGCAGCTGAAAATCTAATTCAACAAAAATGTGTAAAAAGGGTTAAAAACGTCAATGTTGCCTGCCACAACGTTTTGCTACTTAACTGCTGAGCTGTCGACACATCAGCACATCAGCACATACACGTCGTCGTCATTTGATGTGTGTTGGCGCGTCCAGCAAAAACGCAGCTGAACAAAAAAAAAAAAACAACAAATAAAAAAAAAAAGAGAAAACAAATAAGAAGGCGAAAAAATAAAATAAATTTTCTATTTAATAGCAACACGTACACTGATAAAATATTTTATTAATACGCACCAACATGCAGATGTATGCGAGTCAGCCATGTCAAGGTTGCGTCTCAGTGTCCAGGGCAGTATTTCGTCAGCGCATCGCTTGCACACCAGCCAACTGTGTAAGCCAACTTAACTTAAGAATGTTAGGTCTGTGTGTTTTGTATTATTTATTTATGAGTCACTGTTTTTGTTGTTGTTATTGTTCTTGTTACTGTCGGCTGCATATTTTATAAATTGTTAGAAACATGCATATATCAATAAATTTTAAGGTTGCTGCACGTGTGGCATAAGCGGCCATCAAAGGGGTTAACTAGCGCACGGTGCGTATGCGTAATAGGTATTTGCTGCGTGTAAGCTCTATTGTACTTATTATGCATACGCGCGGTTGCTTTAAGAAACCTTTCTTTTTAATCTTGAGATCCGCTACAAATGAATAGCGAAAAAGGCTTCTTATGTATTTCTCTTTTGACATCTATAAAGGTAAATATCCTTTTGCTTAAATTCGAGCTATGCTTTAAAAAAAGTCCTGAATATGGTTTGAATCCTGGTTATCTTTTTATCATCAATTTAATCTTGAGAAGCTTAGCAATGTATATTAAATTACCTTAAAATGTATAGTTATGTTCTTGCAAAACTTTAAATACTATTTATAATATTATATTGTAAATTGCCGTATTTATATTGTATGAGAATAGCAAAATAGTGTGGCTCATAATTTTTCCAGTATGCGTTTAAGATTATTCTATCATGTATATATCAGCTTAGTTTTACTTAACTGTAGCTACAGCTAATAAATTATGCAATTTTGACTCATCACGTTGTTGAACTTCGTCTAGAAACTTGAATGTATAAACTACCGAGTAGCTACAAATATGCCATAAATCATTTTAATACGCTGCTAAAGTAACGTTCATTCTATTTGCCTACATTATTTACTGACAAACTAACTGAGAGCTACAACAATAACAACAACAAGAATAATAATCATAATAAAAATAACAAAAGTATGCGCGCACGCTGCGTAAGCCGAAACAAAACTAGTTTGAAAAAAAAAACAAAATAGAAAAGAAAAGAAAAAGGGAAAATAAAAGAAAAACTGCGGAAATTTTTATTTGCCTACGTGTCTTTTATGCCGTACACTCGAACGAATTTGTATGTAGTAAATGCACGTTTGAGTTCCAGTTCGGGTTCACTGTTCAGAGTGGAAAATCCAGCAAATGTAAATCTCGACATGAAAATCTGAAATAAATCTTCAATTTCTGCTGCACGAAAGTCACGCCGCATTGGGCGAAGGAATGTACGAGAGATCGAGCACAGAAGCAAATGCCAATGGGATCAACAGCATAATCGCTCAGC
Source organism: Stegana nigrithorax (assembly GCA_037044495.1). Lineage (NCBI taxonomy): Eukaryota > Metazoa > Arthropoda > Insecta > Diptera > Drosophilidae > Stegana > Stegana nigrithorax. The sequence continues at coordinate 316,966 of JBAMBQ010004947.1, forward strand.
GTGTTTTATGCTGTGGGCACGTGCGGGGGGCGATGTTGGACGCTGGACACAAAAACTGCAACAGCGCAACTTGCTATTTTAGTTACCGTAAGTTGTGTCCTTTTATGCTTATATAGCTTTTTTTGGCATTATTGTGAGTTGCTGCTGAGTGCAGCTGGCAGTCGGGCATTTGCGGTTTAGAATTGGATGTATTGGAAGTATTTTTAATTTTGTTGGCTAATACATTAGTATGGTCAAGTGCAGCAGCTTATGATTAATTTTGTTGCTTTTGCAATGCAATAACTTTCCTTTAACTATTTTGTTGCCCCACACTGCTGTTATGCTGTTAACCGAGCCACAGCTTGGGAATGTTTTTAGCAGTGCGCACGAAAGCATGCTACATTTTTTTGTCGTTTGCTTATTCCCAACAACATAACATAATGTAATGCCATAGACAGCTGTTGTGTGCTGCAGCGTCATTGCTTAACATTAAATAATACAAAATGTAATAAAATGTACAAGTTTTTGCACTGTTTGGTTTTATTGTCTTAGGCAAAGTTTTGCGCAGACTCATTTCCGTGCTGTGTGCGTTTTGTTGTCGAATACGAGTGTGGCAACGGCAAAGGAAGGACAAGGCATGGCAAAGGCTTTTTGCATTAATAGCATTTTCACTCATTTCCTTTCAACTCATTTTCGAGTCATTTTCCATGTTAATTTATGCGCACATACTACATTTAAGTTGGCGAACCTCGGACGCTGACGTCAAAAGGAAACCCGACTCAGTAGTCAACGAAGCCTAAATTCAAATTTTCTCAAATGTTTTGTTTTCGTTTCGTTTACTGTTTGTTGTTCTTATTGCCGTTGTTGTTTTTGTTGTTGTTGTTGTTCTTGTGTTAGTTACAGTTGTTGTTTTGCATTTTCAGAAATGAAATAAAATAACAGCGTAACGGTTTTTCGCTTTGTTGTGTTCTTGTATTTGTTTGCCTGACGTCTATTTTTGTGTTTTCGCTTTGGTGTTTTTTGAATTTTAAATATGGCGTCTGCTTTGTTTGAAAGCGGAAACGAGTGTCTGTCAGTTTATTTCTTTAGTGCTTTGTTTATTTGCTTTGCTTTTGTTCGCCTGCATGCATGTGCCACGTTTGTTTATTTCTACATAATATACATACTATGTATATGGTAAAAGTCTGCGACCCATAACAAAGTCAAGAAACTTTGTTTAAGAAAAGAGCAACAATAAACAAAAAACAAAAAAAAGAAAAAGGAGAAAAATAGATTGGGCAGAGGAGACAGAAGATGAAGAGGAAATGTGGCTGTTATGGCTGTGCAGCAAATCGAATTGTGTTTAAGCAGAAATTATTTGACTATGCACGGGAAATAGTTTTTGCGTCGCTGCGTGCTCATAAAAACTAATCAAGTCGGATTTCTTGAATTTTTAATGCCTGCTATGTGGCGCATGTACTGTGTTGTTCATTTGTTTGTGCGTTATCTTTGCATATTATTTGTCATAGACATTTGTATTTTACTGCGAAGGTGTGCAGAGACGGGGTGGAAGGCGCAACGCAGCAACTGTGTGAGTGTTTGGAGTTAGCATATGACATGTGGCATGAGAAGGCATGTGGGTGTGTAATTCGAAGGCCACCGATTGCACAAGTTAATTAGATAAACATAATTAATGCAATATTAAAACAAAAAAAAAAAAAAGAAACATGCTGTGATGAAAGCTGAGGAGTAATTTGAAATAATTAAACTTGACATAGACATGTGTGTATATACTGTTGGAATTTCAGCAGGTATGGTGAGCACTTAATTGAAGTTGAACAATAAAAAAAAATATAGTAAGTCAATTTGCAATTAAAAGTAACATTTGTAATTCGTAGGGAAGCACTCACAAGTTACTTAATCAGAAAAATATTGCAGGGATGGGCCATGAATTCTTGCACAGAGAATGTGCCTCAAGCCATAATGAACTATTTAGTGTTAAATGCTTAAAGGGTGCAAGTGTAGAAGAAGTACAAAGTGCAAACAGAAAGCTAAGTCGAAACTTAAGGGAAATGAGAAGGTTGCGATTTACATAATGTGTAAAAGTAAATGCAGCGAGTTCCTTATATGCTTCCTCAATCGGCAAAGCATTTTCGTCAAAAGTTAAGATGAAATCTCTCAGCTTAACTATGGGAGCAGGCACGTCTACCAAAGTCGCATATCCATTACAATATACAATTCCCTAAGTGTTTGAACTTCTGTGGCAAATTTGATGGCCTTTGTTAGTCTTTTTTATATATACTTGACATTTTCGCTTATCATGCTTGCCATGTACGAGTCCAATATGCGCATTTGGCAGACAATTCAAACGCAATAAAACTATAAGAAAACATGCAAACGATAAGAGGTTAGACAACAAAAAAGTTCAGCATGGCAGCAATTGACAATTGAACGCAAACTGAACGAAACTGGACGCATGCGGGCACGCGGAGGCAAGCACTCGCTAAGATGGCTGCTGGGCTGGCGGGCAGGAATTATGCACTGGCTTATGCACGGGCGGGCAGAAGAAATGGTGTCACAGTCTCAATGTGTCTTCGGTTCCAAGTGAATGCCTTAAATCTGCAACTTGTATCGCATGATTCGTCCTTTTTGTTGTTGTTGTTGTTGCTGTTTTGTCGTTTCTTGTATGCAGTCGCATGCTTGGCTGGCTGGCGAAAATTTATGTGCATAGTTTTTTGTCGGCGTTGCAAAGATTACAGACGTAGCTACTAAACCGTTGCATACTTTTGGGCTGCCAGCAAGTGAACTAACGTCAACTGTGACTATTTGCATTACTTTTTGTATTTGTTTGCATCTGTGTTATGCGCTTTTTCTTCTTGATTTTGCTGTTTTCGCTTAGTTTTTTCTTCTTGTTTTTTTTTTTTTTTGTGTTTTTTATTTATTTTAACATTGTCACATGGCTCAACGATTATCCCTTTGCGCACAATTTAATTGCTACAATGCTTTGCCAGCTTGTTTATGTGGCTTAAGCCTGTGCCACAAAACCTTGGCCAGCGGCAAACTCATACGAACAATTGATTTCCACACATTTTGCTCGTATTTTGGCATGGCTACGTGCTGCCAATCTGGTCACAATGCTGTTGCTGCTGCTGTGGCTGGCCGTGTTATTTAACTGCTTTACGGCTTAAAATTTTTCTCTGGCAGAGACTGAAAGGATATGGCATTTGTGCTTTATGGCGCTTGTTATGCTTTTCAAGCAGTTCGTTGCCTTAACTAAGACAGGCAAGGCAGCGGAATAAAAACAGCAACGTAACGAAGAAAAAAAAAAAACAAAAAGCAAAAAAATGGTATAGAACGGAAAAAACAGTGGCAAAAGTTTTAGCCAAGTTGAAAAGGGACCATCAGGACATAGCATGTAGTGAAGCGGTCAATAAAACGATTTATGTGTGTCGTGTCTCTGTGTGTGTGTCGTGTGTGTTTTGTGGTCAGTATAGTAAAGTTTTGTTTTGGCAACTCGCTTATATCTGTTGCCAGGTTTGTTGGTTGTTTATTGTTTGTTGTTAGCCTACGAGTAAGTGTCCTTTTAGCACACAAAATGCGCTAATAGTCGTCGCCAACTGTGCGACTTATGCCTTATTAGTGCAGTTTATGGCTGACCGCACAGGAGGCTGCTTTTAAGTGGTCCCATATTTTCTTGAACATTTCTTTTTGGTTTGTTTTGATTTTCTATTTCTTGTTTTGCTAAAGGATACTTATGTCTTAAGTTGTTCACAGCTTGTGTGATGCGGCTTAAGACAGTTTTTGCACGAGTGTTTATGGCTTTTATGGCATGGCAGCATAAATCTCGCAACAGCTTGCCAGGCGGCTGCCTCAACTTTGCACGGCCCCAAAAGTAGGCAACGAATGACTCCGAACAGCTGATTGGCAGGAGTAGTGAGCGCTGCTGAGTTGTTGAAAACTAAAAAATTGATTTCTAATTTATATTGTTGGATTTTTCTTTTTCTTGTTTTATTTTGGTGCAATAAATCTGTGTTGTGGGAGTTAGCAAAAGCAAAAGCATAAAAGGAAAAAAAAAAAAGAAAAAATCAACTTTAAGTGCAACACAGCTAAACATGACATCAAACATGCCACAATTCCCATGCAACATGGCAATAAAAACGGCAGCAGACAAAACACGCTGTACAAAATCAAACACGCAAAGCGAGCAAGGACGTGCAAGGCAGCGTGCAGGAGCAGCGCTGATATACTGCACCAGAGACACATTTGTGCATTAAAACTGCAACACTGGCAGCAGCAACAACAAAAAGCAAAATGGCATATATTTTGTAGTGTGGTACATGTAGCAGTGTTTGTGTTTGTGTGTGTTGGCTGCTTGCAACAGGCGTGCGCAAGTCGACGTCCTTCTCGTTGCATTTGCCTTTGCTGTGCCGCTGTTACATTTCATGTTCATTTCGTTTGCCAAAAACTGCACTCAGCTCGTCACTCTTCACTGCTGCAGGGCTGAGCATGGCGATTATGGACGCTGATGCGAGTTTCATGCAAATCAAGTCTCTGAGTCGTCTTTTGTTGACATTATTTTATTTGCTCAGGGAGTGCCAGGACATGTCGCAACATCAACATTGCACAAATGCTTACGGCAAGCAAAGTGAATTATGCAACTGCTCGGAGATTGAGTTCAAACGTTGTCCTTGCGCCCTCATCCGCTCAGAAGTTCAATCCGGGCTCTTGTCCTTTTGCCTGCCATTGACGTGGCATAGCAGTTGGGCGTTGTGCTGCAAACATGATTGGCTATTAAGTTGATTTGTTTGCTGGCTAAACGTTTACGCTGCTGCAGGTGATGCGCTGCTCTTCTCGTACCTGACTCTTCGCTTTGATTATTTTTGTAAATTGTGTGCAGCGCACAAGTCCTTGTGTGCCATTATGCAGTGTTGGCTGAAGTGAGTTTCTGCCAAGAAGTTGCAGCTTCATTTTCATTGTTGCCTTGCAGAGTTTTTCATTTTGTGTTGTTTCGGTAGAGTAATTATTCATATTTGTTTAAACATAATTGTCCTGTCTGGCATTTATACAATATAATGGATGTTAAGTAGGATTAAGCATTTTTAAGTTTTCAGCGGTTTGGTTGATACTTTAAGCGGCAAATGTGCTGTCAACTACATGTTCTGGCTTAGCTCGCTATCCATTATGCGCTTAGCCGAATTGCACAGGATGCTGCTGCCGTTAAATGGCAAATGACTTGCGGCCTTTTGAATAATTTGCAAATGTGATGCGACTGTCAGTTCTAGAAGCAGTTCGACATTTGGCAGTGAACGCAATGCAATTGTCATTTGAGCTGAGCATGGTAATTAACGCACACACACCACACACTCCATATAGGCAACACCACATGCCATAGTGTATACTCAACTACACCACGAGCCACACACCACACAAATGCATACACTCGCAGAGCACACAGCAAGTGGGCTGCGCATATTTATAAATGCATTGCCAATGTAGTCGGCCAAAGACAGGAATTTCCATGGCCGCGCAGGACACGTTAGACAGCGCCATGGCCAACGTCATGGCCATGGACATGGCAGCTGCACATCAAACACTCAAAAATTAACGCAATTACAGCTGATGCCCAATAAGTGTGCGTGTGCGTGTGCATGTGGGTGTGGCTGTGTGGGGGTGTGTGCTTGGAGCTGTGCTCCCCGTAGCCGCATTGGAAACCTATTTAGGCGGCGGCAATGTGCGGTGAGCCTGCAAGTGGGCGTGGCAAAGTGGTGGTTATGCATGCTGTTGCGTTTTTAGAGGGCGAGGGCGGACGCAGCGACAGAAAAGGGATAAAAATGTCGCGACATTACAAAATGACATTGTGAAGCGGTTGGACAAAACCATCGGCGGCCAGCGTTAGGGCAATTATAATCCATCGGCTGGTAATTATCCTTTGCTCGCGCGCATGAGTACCGCAGCATGGCGGCGTAAGCGCTTAAATCAGATTTCTCGTAAATTTGCGCATTTTTAATGATTTTATGTAATTTTAAAGTTGCATGCGAGTGACGTCATTCCATATCAATTAGCAACAAAGGATATTCTGTGGGCGAGGTGCAGCCGCATGGCATGGCATGGCATAGCGCTTGACTTGGCATTGTGCGTCAAGTAGCCAGCGTGAAAATGTCCTCAGGCTTGCGTTGCGGTCAACTGACTGCTTATGCGTTGCAATTAAGGACGACACAGCAAAGTGCTGTGCAGTGCAGTGCAATGCAGTTAGTTTGCTTCGGTTCAGTTCGGTTCGCTACAGTTCGATTCACTTTGTTGCACTTTGCGCCAGTTCGATGGAGTTTGGTTTGGTTTGGTTTGGTTTGCTCGGTTAGCTTGGTTCGCTGCTTCGAGAACATTGACTGAGCATTGCGCGTTGAACGTGTTAACCTTGTGTAATTGTCATATCTGTTTGTCATTTGAATGCAATTCGTTCATGTGCTTGCTTATTGCTGCTGCTGTTGTTGTTGTTGTTGTTGTTGTTGTTTTCGTTGTTGTTATGACTGCTGCTGGCTGCTTATCGTGACAGTAATGTCATTTATTTGGCGCAAGGACTTTACATTGCTCTCACATTCGTCGGCTGCTGCTGTTGCCACAAGCAACGTCTGCATGCATGCATGCTTCGGCATTGCAGCGCATAAATAAATAAAAAATGTAAATTTCCATGCGAACGTAGCCCGCTGGCATAAATAAATGAGCTGTTGATGATGGGGCTGCTGCTGCTGCGACTGCTGCTGTGCTGTGCGTAGCAACGCGTGTGACAAGTGTCAGTGCGAGGGTTGTAATGACATATTTTTTTTTTTTTTATTAAACATAACAACGCAATACACGGAAAAAGGAAATAAGAAAAAGAAAGAAAATTTTTTAAATGAAAAATCAAATTAAAAAGCAAAAGGAATTTGCATGTTGACATGCAGCTAGCGTTTTAAGGTCAGTGGGATCGCATGCCGCATGCCGCATGTCGCTTGGCATTAAGGCCTACAAAAGTCCTGGCAGACATTTTTAAGACGCATAAGAATTTAATACTTGAGCTGTTAAAAAATATTGTGACTTTACAACTGTTGGCTGTCGTGCGTCGTGTGTCGGCTGACGGCTGTTGGCTGTTGGCATGTAATTAGTTAACAAGCCTGTTGCGCATTGTTGACTGTCAACCGGTGGCTGGTGGCTGGTACGCGTGAGTCGTGCATATTTGAGTTTTATATGCCATATGGGCTGCACGCAATTTTATTGTTTAATTGACAAATGGCTTACCGCTACGTGCCAGGCGTCATTGTGTATATTTCATGTGTAAGTGCATCGCAAAACAAATTGCCTGCATAGCAGCGTTGCACGCACGCATTAATAAGCGAACGCAAAAGTCAGTGGCACTTAAAACGCTGTGAGTTCTTTTCGCATCATCGGCTCATCAGGCAGCAACGTGCGGTGCTTAAGCATGAGCGAAAGCAATGAACTCATTGCCGCTGCTGCCTGGCGTTGACTGCATCGAATTTGTGCTAAGCTGGCTGCAGTTCAGCAGCTGCACGTTTTTCAATAAATGCCAACTGTTTTTTATACCATGTTTATGCGACTGTGCCAAGGAGTGCACTAAAAAAGAAATAAAGAAACAAAAAAACCATTGCATACTTTAGTGCGCGACATGCGGCTGCGTTGGCATGTGGCATTGAGGTCGCCCGTTAAGTGGCGCACACAGTCGCCGACTGCCGCTGCACACTTTGTCACATGCTTGCTGTCTTCTCGAACTGTTTAGATGGCTTTGGCTTGCGTCTTTGCTGCTGCTGTGCCTGTGCGCTGCATTTCTTTGCATTTCACACAAAAACGTCTTTGGCTGTTGCTCTCAGCGGCTAGTCGACGCTTGCCCCATGTTGCATGCTGCACGCGCACACGGCACTATGCTGCGCATAAATCAATGGCAACGAGCTTTACGTGCCGCCGCTGCTGATGTGCGCTGCTGCCATTGTTGTTGCTATTGTTATTGTTGTTGCTATTATTGTTGCACGCTTTTATTGCACTGTGCGGCTTTAAAAATATGTCCGCTGTGTGAGTGTGTGGTGGAGCATGCGGGAGGGTATGTGCCTGCTGCTCCCTTGCACGCTTTAGTTAAGTCTACCGCATAGTTGCTGCTGCTGCTGTGGCATTAAAAAGCACATTTGGCTTTCAATTTGTTTGGCTTACACTGTAACTGAAATATTTTCATTAAGTGTGCGTTAAGTGTGGTTTTCTGTGAGCCAAGTTCATTGAAACATTCCTCGTAGATTTATGAAATGTGCCAATAATTGTTAACCCACAAAAATAATAACTAGCAATGTCAGAAAAAAAGAAAAAAAGGAACTTCATGCTTCAGCGTAGTTAAGAATGTGAGATCAGGCTGTGAATATTGATTAAAATCGTTTGGCAGCACTTATGTACCTTACAGTCATATCAAATGCTTTAAAAATAAATATTTCTGTTTAAGGAAGGAGGCTTATGTGCTGAAATCTGCCACATACAGTACCCTAACAGCATATGATGTGAATTTAATGTTTGAGTTCGGTTAGTTTTGTTAAAGTAATTAACGAAATGCGAGTATCCATACGCAACAAAAGAGCGCAAAGGCATTAATTTGCATTAAACATGAATTGACCTTTGAATCTTTTTGCACGTACAAAAAGTGCACAAACAATATAAATTAATAAGCAATTAATTACAATGGTGATGCAGGACATGTGCCACCGCAACAACAGCACACGCGCCACACACAGCATACTCTGAGCCTAACAATGCTCACAACAATAACGAAAACAAACAAAAAAAAAAACATAAAGAAAGGAAAGAAAAAATGAGAAAAATTATAATAAAAACATGCGCCAACTGGCAGGCAGAAAAAATAAAAGTGGAAAACGTGTGAAAATAACGAAACATGTGGCATTAATTGCGTAGGACAATAATACGCCCATAATTGAACAAGGCATGTGTGTGTGTGTGTATGGGTGTGTGTGGGTGTGTCCCTTGACCTCCGTGTTAGGTCTACACATTGTGTAGAAACTGCCAACAACAGCAACAACAACAAGAACAGCCGCAGGGATCATTTGAAAATTATGCAATTAAGCATTGAAAGCAAGAAGCACACGCAGACTCATGCTGAGTGCCCGGCGACGCGTTGGCGAAATGTGAAAATCATGAACTTAAATTGATTAAGTTTAATTACTATTACGCATACGTCGTGTTGCCGAATTGTATAAAGCTTAAATACTCCGTACACAATAAGCATCAAAAAGGAAAGCAAAACAAAGCGAAAATTCAGACAACAAGCATTTGTACTCAATGCACATCCACTGAAATCGCATAGCAGCCAGTGATGGAAATTCGCTTTTAAGTGAAATTTCAGCTGAAAAGCTGTTTAAAAAAAATTATACTGCCTATATAGGCATGCATATGCAGATGTACATACATATTTATGTGTGCACATTTAAAAAAAAATTCCATATTCACATACAACAATAAACGGCTTAATCCTTTTTTTATGCGCTCAACGTAGGCATTGAAACGCAGAAACGCACAAACGCAAAAAAGTCAACAAAAGGTAAAGCAACGCAAACAAATTCATTAATTTGACCAAAAATGCCATAACGTGCAAAAAAGGAAACCGCCTATGAATGCAAAAGAGGATAAAAAATTAACAAACACATAAAAAAACTTTTATGGAAAAGCAGAATTTTTTCGATAACAATAAATGCAAGAATTTGTTTTTGCATTGCGAATGTCACAGCAAAACATGAATGCTAGGGACTTAACTTATGACTGTGCCAAGTCACTAAGAAGACTAAGTAGGAACAGCTTGACAAAGTACTTAACAGGAAGTCGTTAACTTGATCCTCAGTAATAATATTTTGATATCTCCGTCGTGATTTAGCTTGGTAAACTGTTGATTTTAAACTTGAGACAAGTTAAGGACTGCCTTAAGCATAGCAAGGCAATACTAAACTATTTCCTACGTTTAAGATAAATTCTACATCATTATACTGAGCTCACATGTATAGACGCGTAAAGCTGAATCCTGCATATAATTTTTCTGTTTGTTAAGCAGCAAAAATTAGTTTAAATTAATTAATTATCTATTTATGACTGCAAAGGATGGCAATGTCATAAACTGCTGTTAACTAAACTAACAAGAAATGGTCAAGTCCATGCAGCCAAGTCGTAACTTGCAATTTTCAATTCAATAAGTCAGACGTTACTGCACTTTATTCCAGCTGAGATAATATACGGTGCATAGGCATGCATGTGCGAGTATATAAGCATATGCAGGAGTATATAATCGTATTTACATAGTTGTGCAGTGTCCTGCAGGCAGTTGGCGGTTGATAGTCGCAGAATACTCACAGATGGACATTCTATATGCGCATTGCCTGCATTTGTAGCTGCAAATGATCCTTTGAGCTGTTCATTCTTGTCCGTTGTTTGTTATATTGCATATTGTTGTTGTGTTTGTTGTTTTTAAATGATTGTTGTGTTTGTTCTTATTGTTGTTGTTGATTAACATATTGCATTTGCTAGAAATGCTTTTGTAGTTTTCGTTGTTGCCGTTGTTGCTGGTTTCAACGCTACACAATGCGTTGACAAAATGTCCACACATCTGTCACTTGGCCACCATGCCATGCAGCAGCAGAAATGTTCCACACATGCCGTGTCCTTTTTTTTTTTTACAGCACAACACGACACTTGTGACAATTTGTGTGCTTGTTGCATTTGTTTTCTATTTTTTTGCGTATGTTCTGTTTTATTTTATTTTATTTTGGGGATTTGCATGAACAATACACATTTCATTTGTTACTGTTGTTGTTTTCTATATTTTGCTGACACACGCATTTTTGCGCACATTTGCACATAATCCGTTAATAACAGAAACAAAAAACGAAAGGGATATGCATACATGCATGCATGCAGTATAAGTTCGCACAAATGCTGTGCTGATCTATGCATGCTGAAAAGTATGCAACAGAATTTGTTGGTAAGTGAAATTGTATAAATGTTATAATGTTGCTTCTTTCAGCGCTTTTTCCGCAATTTGTTATTATAACATTAAATGCACACAAACGTCGTTTATGTGTGCATGGCCAGGACATGGTGTAAGGACACAGCTTAATGTGCACACATTTGCGCGCTTGTTGCCGCTTTGTTTATTGCTGTTCGGTTTTTGTTGCCTGGGTGTTTTTTTTTTAGAATAGCATTTTTTTATTTTTTCTTGGTTTTTCGTTTTTTTTGCGCACTTATGTGCACTTAAATGTTTTGTCCTGTTGAGCTTTTTGTTGTATTTGCATTTTGTGCTAAATGCGATTTTTATTTATTGTTTTTATTTGCTTTGTTGTTGTGGTTTTGCTGTTGTTGCACTGCATGTTACTGTATTTGCATTTGGCACACATGTTCTGTGAGCTGCGCTTTGCTGTTGCAGTTGCCATCGTACACCAAACGACAAACAGAGCCAATGTGTTTTCATTCTTCTCTTTTTCTCTAACTGTTTGGCAGTTTTTGGTTTTCGGTTCGGCTTTTTTTTTTTTTGTGAGGAATCATTTTGTGTTTTTTAATTAAAAATTTTGCGTGAAATTATGACTTAGCTTTGCCATAAGTGAATTTCGCCCAATGCGAATGTTGTTCTGCTGGCACTGAAATTTATTTAAAATGCCGCCTCTTCCGCGCCAAATCCATTTGTAGCAGTAAATTAGGAAGAGCACAATAATTTATCGTCGCATTTATCTTTTGAAGTTTTGTATTATGTGTAGCACAGTGCAGCAACAACAACAACAACATCAGCAACAACAATACGCATAGTATAAATAATAAATGTAAATGTCAACGCATAAAATAAATTCCATTTCGATAAAACTCGTGCAGGAGCATGCCAGGCAACTGCATTTTAATCTTGATATATGCATTTAATTGTTGTGCACGATTACGATGCAACTGCGTGAAGGTTTTTATTGCCTGGCATTGTACGTTTAACCTGGAGTCATGTTGGATACGCATTAAATTAAATGCAATGTCATGTGTTTAACAATTATATTTGCATTTAATTTATGTTGCATATGTCCTTTGATTTTTTTTTTTCCTTTAAGTCACAAGCTTTAGAGGCTAAGCAGATCACCACGAGCTGTATGTGTTCTAGCCTGAAATTGACTATGATCGTGGGGACGGCGGAATCGGCTGCAGTTCAGTCTCAGGTCTCAGCTGATATGCAGCAAGGAGACCTTCTGTCTCCGTGTTGACTGAATCAGGTGCAAAATCACCTAAGCAAGTTAAGTCTTTCTATAAAATCGCTGTAGCAAGCTGCATTCAATATTTTGTCACCGTATTTAGCTTAGCTTTAAATAGATATTTATATTTAAACTAAGTTAAAGTAACTCAAATACAATTTGCCAACATTCGCTCCCAGTTTCAGTGTGCACCTGCTGCTGGCAGCATACGACTTGTCACTCATTGGCCGGCATGGACTTGTGTTATATCGCAACATTTCTAACAACTACTAACAACTGCTTACAACAACAAAATCAACAACAAAACACTTCCGTCACATTTTGCAACTTCCTGCGACTTTGGTTCGATACTTTTATGGCACATAGCAAGCATAAATTTGCATTTAGAGCATGCCAAAGCAGGTAAAAGCCAGCAGAAGTTGTCTCCAAATGTTTTTGCGCAAAAGTAGAAGGCGAAATAGCAGTAAAAAGAAAAAGTAAGGAATAAAGTGAGACGGAAAACGACGTAAAAAAATTATTTTGCCATTTAGTATATAATTTCCGTTGCATACTTTCAGGTGCTACTAAGTGGCATAAATTTAACAGCGCAAAATTTGCAATGCAAATGTTAGTTGAGCTGCAAGAAATAAACAGCAACTCAAACAGTGGCACACAAGCGCTTAACTTTTTTTCACCCTTTCTTCTGTCTACTTTCCTTCTTCTGTTTGTTGCTTGTTGTTGTCGGCCATAGAACTGTTTGTGTATCTGTGTGTGTGTGTGTATGTGTGTGTGTGTGGCAGTTAAGAGCGCATGGGTCAGTCTATTAAAATGCAAAACGACAGAGCGGAAGTCCATTTTGTCTTGTCGTTCACGTCATAAATATGGCAACGCTGCTGTTGCTGCTGCCCTGCGTTGTTGTTGTTATTGTTATGCTTTTAAATTCTAATTTGTAGTGTTTAGCACAGCATTAAAATTTGTTTTTCAAATAGTTTTTGGTTCAAAATGTTCTTTTTTTACTTTTGCTTGTTGTTTTGCTTAAATTTTATTTGATCTTTGCACATTTTCAATTTGTGGCCCAACATTTGTCAGGGCAGCGCATTTAAATGAACTTCTAAGCTGGCGCACATGTTCATAGAGTTGTGTGTCGTTTTATGACGCATAAAGTGATAAGTTCACGCAATATTGGCCCGTTATGTTTTTATGCTGCTGGGCTGTGCTGCTCGGTTAGGCTGCTATAAAATTGATGGCGTGGTGGCGCCACTGCCACGCGTTCTGACGTTTGCTTAGTGCTCACAGGCCTATGCCTGCTTTTAAATTTGCATTTGCTTATAACGTGTGTTTTTATTCCTTGATATATGCATGTATATTTATTTTTATGAGGCTGCATGTCGCTTTATTTGCCTGCTAATGTGCTGATGGCCTACGCTGCAGCTTATCACAATGAGGCATTTATTGCATTTTATTTAAAAGTGTGTTTAGGTAGTATACCGTAGACTGCCGAAAAGAGCAGAGAGTACAGTGAAATCCATAAATAATTGTTAATTTATTTGTGCTCGTGCTGATCTTTGCTGACATGATTACATATAATTGCATACTTTTTGGCATACATTATTTTACACTTGAGTGGTTTACATAAATTTACGACTACATGGCTACGACTGTCACTTGGTGTGCTGCAGCCAAAGCAGCCAGAGCAGCCAAAACAGCCAAAGCAGATTGTCGCTTGTCACTTAACGTGAAAAACAATTTTTCTTGGTAGATGGTAAATTCCAACATCTATGATGGCTGTGCAGTGTGTGCCAAAGCAGCTATCAAAAAACCAATTTTCGCAACTAAATTGATGTTTATAGCTACGTACATGACGAACCAAATAAAGCAAACATAAAATATAAAAAAAGAAAAATGAAAAATAAAATAGAATAGAATAGAATAAAAAACAAAAAAAGAAAAAAAAAGAAAAAACACGACATCGCATTGTACTCAAGCAGTTACAGCGCGCAGAGTCAACGCAAGCATTTGCCATACGTACGGCGGAAGTTCATTTCTTTGCGCGTGCAGCAGCAACAACAACAAAAATCAAACCGACAGCAACAACAACAGCAACAAGAACAACGACAATAACAATGGCAAACAAAAGCAACGAATAAAACATCATCATCAATATCATTACCACGACAGCGCAGACACAAAACTTAAGCAGCGGCCGCACTCACACTGCTCACTCGCTCACTCGCTCACTCTCTCACTCACTCACTCATTCACACATTTACTTTGTCAAGCAGTCGCTTATTCACCCGCTCACTGACTCACTCTTGCAATTGCCCCCTCAGACGTCGCTGGCGTGCACTTTCACTTAAACTGACTTGACTTTATATTGTCTGCGAAATCCTTTTGAGACACTCAAATTTTTGAGCAGTCATCGTTGCGCAACATTTTTGAAGCTTCCGCTTGTAATTTATGTGACACTTGCACTGCAATAGATCAGCTGCCAGCGCGGTGTGCACGGTTGGGGGCGTCGACCGCAGTATGTAGGCGTGTGTGTGTATGTGTGTCTGATGCTTTCATGTTGATGTGGCCAAAGTAGCTCACAGTGCTGCTCTTAGTCTTGCTGTTGTTGTTATTGTTTTTGTTGCTGCATGTGTGTCTGCTTTGTTATGACTTAAGTTAGTGTAGGAGCGCACTCGAGTTGAGCGTTTGTACAAATGCTTACAAAACGGTAATACAGTTTACAATAGCAATAACCTAAACGCGTATCTAAATTGCTGCACATGAGTGTTGTTTATACGTACTCCGCATGTGTGTGTGTGTATGTACACTTGAAGCGATGTATGGAGCAGTTAAATTGTTATTATGCATCATGAGTTTGTGTTAACAATGTTTGTTAATCATTTAATTAGACATTATTTCATTTACATATATATAGCAACGTTATAGACAAATAATCTCAACAACAACAATCAGAACAGCAATGACAACAATAACAACACAATAAACGGCAATAGGCAAGTGCCAAGTAAACAATAAACTGTCAGGCTGACGTCTGCATTTTGCATTTCGCATTTCGCACTTTAAACGATTGTAATTGTGCATATTAACACACGCAACTAAGCAAACAGCTGCAGTCGGCTCCTCTGCTCACACTGGCACAACACAACTACCTAGGCGGACAGACTGTCGGACGGACGGACAGACAGCCAGTGGTGAGTGGTAGACTGCATACATTTTAAACGCGTATTCAGCAACAAATTTAACAGCGTTTAAGTGTTTACAATACATCGTGCAATATGCAACACATACACACACACACACACACACTCAGCGCATACACATGCAGAGTGGATACGTAAACGCATTTAAGTTGCTTTTATTGCGATTTGCATACTGAGTGTGTGTAGCTAACGCATCTTTGTGGTCGTGTGGCGTGCATGTCTGTGCATGTGTCATTGCTTGTGTTTTCCCCACTTGCTCTTCAAATACTCGCACTTAACTCGCTGATTCATGCACTCATGCACTTATTTGTGAGTGCTTCATCGCTCTGTCTGTCTGCCAGTCTGTCTGTCTCTCTGCCTGTCTATCAGTCTGTGAGTCTACGAATGAATGAATGAGTCAAATGTGTTATTATAACTGCTTAAGTGTGTGCAACATTTTGCTTATTGTTCGTTTTTATTTTTTCTTATTTCCATATTTTATTTATTTATTTGATTTTTTATTTTTTTGCTATTAGACATTTTCTTGATTGGTTTTCAATGGCAATGCGCTTTGTATAAGTGCTTATATATTATGTTTTTTTTTTTTTTTAAATTATATGTCAGCAGCATATTGTGACTGGCAATGTGACAACTCTGGTTTAAGACTTTTAACATTTATGCTGGCAGCAGGGTTAACGTAGAGCAGCAGCTGGCTACGGTTCAATGCTTTATCCGCACACAGTGCAGCTGACGCTGAGAGCTTGCCGGCTTATTAAAAGGCAATTGTCGCTAAGATTGCTGATACAATTTTATCACAGGATCACTTATGAATTTATATGTGAGTTACTCTTACACTTGACTTGTCGCTACTTTCTTTAATTTACTGCTTAAGCACAATTTGTGTGTAATTGCTTTGATGTTCTTCTGGTAACTAGTTCAATGTTCACTACTTTTGTTGAAGTACGAGTATCTAACAGATATTTTGTATCTTTCAGCTCAGTGAACAATTGCGCTTTAATAAGTCTTCCGCTCTTTATGAGTATTATTTGTGTTCACACAGCTGTATGCATGCTTTGTAGTTAAAAATATTTAACTAAATTATATAATGTTTGCACTACGAAACTTAAAGTTTGATTTGAATTTTTATTTATTTATTTAGCATTGTTGTGGTACACTTGAATTGACATTTGAAAATTTAGATACTTAATCTTACATAAGCTGGTTAAAAATCAAGGTTCTTTATTCGTGAGTGAAGTTTAATTCTCAACTAAACAAGTATTATAACGTTTCTTTGGCTTTGAGCGGCATGCTTTAGTTGACGTGTTAAACAATTGCCATAAAGGTGGTTATGTAGCTGCAGGCTCGAATAGCTGAGAGCCTTAGCAGTCTCTTGTTAATAAACATAAAAAGATATTAAATTTGTGCAAATACTGACAATATTTCAATACAAATTTTATTTATTTAATTTACTGTTTTATTATTACCTTTTTTGTTTGTTTTGTTTTGTTGTGAGTTTTCTTTTGAGGCCGCAGATTAATGACCTAAGCCTACTTGTCGGCAATGCCTGCGTCCTTGTGCATCAGGGACTTAAAAAATGTGCAATAAACGCGTTGGCAACGGGTGATAAATTGTTTTTGAATAAAAAATTTCCTTTGTTACTTGTTTATTTATTTTCATTTTTTTGACATAGGTTAAAATTAATTGCAAAAAAGCAGCTACAAGGTCGTGAAAAAGAAATCAACAAGAAAATGTTGCTAACTTCGCAAAAGGGCAACTTAGGCGGCAGTAAGCTAAGTTAAGCCATTTTAACGACATTTAAAATTACGTTAAAAGTGTTTAAATGTTGGCAAAAAAAAAAATAAACAAATAACAATTTAAAAAATGTTTATTTCGTCATTAATAAATGTAAACAGAGTAAAAATCGTTTATTGTAGCAATTACTTAATTAATATATCGAGAGCTCTTAGAAAATATAGAATTAGTCTGTTTATATGTTGTCACAATGCAAATGTTTGCAGCTAGCGATAATTTATTTTTAAATAAATTAAATTTAAATAAGTCACTTTTATTAATTGGCTTGCAATTGTCTGTAGCAAAATTATTTCTCCAGAGCAAGCAAACAAGCTGTTATAATGACAAAGAAATCCAACATGAGCAGAAGCTTCATCATATTTAGCTCCATCAGTTCCATTTGTATGATATTCCAATCTTGAAAAACGTGTTTGAAAATATTATAATGCATGCTATGTAGTAAAAAGTATTTCTATTTACTAGTTTGATCCAGCTGCACGACCAGCTGCCCTCTGGGCACCAGATTGCACCCATAGACTCCCAGATTATTATTGTAGGCTTGAACTAATTCCACTTTAGTTATAATTGGCGCCGCCTTGGAAAGATGCGAGAAGCAGGTTTTAAAGCTGGGTACTTCAAAAAGACTTCAATATATGTAATTTACCTGCGCTTCGCTGTTTAAGTATATCTGGCAGATGCATATTAATACACCGAAATAACTTCTAGGCGACAACATTTCGTACTGAATTGCTAAACTGTTTCAACTGTGTCCTGAACCATGAGCAACTCTTGAATCGTAAGAGTTTTCGCTACAACAAAGACAAAGAAATCACCTAAGTAAATATTTATTCAAATTTGTATCATCTTTTTATTATTTATTTCTTTTTTTTTATTTTTTTGTTGGCAAATAAAATACGCAAAAAAGCGTTTTTTTGTTCATGACTTCGCATTTTTGCGTTTCATTTTTTTTGTTAAATTAAATATTTAATGGAGCACGTTTCCATAAAGTCTGCAGCAAGATGGATTTTAGCGCATACACAGCTTTTGCAACTTTTGTGCTTGGTAGAAATAATTACTGTGTATTTATGGCTTTGAATAACTGCTAGGGGAGCTCCTTGCAATTTAAAGGATCAAATGCTAAGTTTCATTTAACTAACATTTACTGTGATTTAAATTTGGCCCTGAGTGAAGTTTAAAGCAATTTATAAGTAGATCCAAATCAATACGCTCTGTAAATGCGTTAACAGCAATGTCTCTTGGTTATTTAGACTTTATTATTATTAATTTTATAACTTCATTATCTGGAGCATAATTTTATTTATACAATTTTATTTATACAATATATATGCACTTTCTTTTGGTTTTTTATGTGCCAACGTCACTTGAATAATTTCTTTTAAGTTATATAAATGCATTCATTTTGTTTATATTTATGTTGCATTTAATATAAATTTAGCCTTGGATTTCACTTGGCCTTGCATTCGATCCTTGACCAGCTGTGCCTCCAATCGGGCGTGTGATTGGCACACTGTCGACTGGTCTATTATCTGTTTCAGGCAAAGTTGCTGGTGGTATAAGAAGAGGTGTCGGTGGTCTGATGACAGGACGGGGATCATCGTGGTGATGATCGTGATGACTATCGTGTTGGCTATCGTGATGGTTATCGTGATGATTATCGTGATGATCATAGTCCGGCCTTAGACCAAGTAGACTCTTAAAGACAAGGAAAGTATGTTTGGTTAGTGCACTCAATGCTGTAATGTTGTTGTGTCCATGATTTTTCTCACCTGTTTAAATTGTCTCCAGAACAGTTCGACTTTGTTCGTTGCCAGCTCGAGTGCGGACTGCAGGTTACCATTAAAATTCTGATTCTCGTGGTGATGATCGTCGTTATCGTGATGGTGATGATCATCATGGTGATGGTCGTCGTCGTGAAGGTGATGGTCATCACGGTGATGATCATGTTCGTGTTGGTAAGGATCATCGTGGGGATGATAGTCTTCTGGTAATCTTGCCGGTCGCTTTCTACGTCCCGCCCTGGGACTAACCGGTGGGTCCATGCCAAAATATTCGCCAAATCCTCTTATGGCCTCATCCATAAAGCCCACATCTTGCGCTTCTGCTTCGTTTCTAGCCAACATGACGCTCAAGATGCAAACGAGCAGACAA
This sequence comes from Stegana nigrithorax, assembly GCA_037044495.1. Lineage (NCBI taxonomy): Eukaryota > Metazoa > Arthropoda > Insecta > Diptera > Drosophilidae > Stegana > Stegana nigrithorax. Next base: position 336,299 of record JBAMBQ010004947.1, read on the forward strand.
ACCGTTGGCGTTAATGGCTTCATGGTCTCTATTCAATTGATGGCGGCAACTTTTCTGTTCGACTTTAATTTATTTGAGAACTTTACAGCATTGAACTGCACACTTGCGTTGTTCATGTACATCTGATGTCTGAGCTGAATCTATTAAAACTTTTAGGTATTTCGTTAATATTTTTTGGTTTTATTTGCATGTCATTCTTTGTTTTTGTTTGCTAACCTTGGCCTACATTTGAAGTACATTGTCTCAGATGGCAGCTGAGCAAATATAAAATTTAGACTAAATGCTCAAGAGTTTAAAAATGCTTTTTTTTTCTTTAGAAATTTTTATTTACTTAAAGAAAATGCGGTTGGCATGACAGTGACTAGAAATTGTGTACAAGTTAAATAAGTTTTTAGTTGCTTTCGCATGCAGCATTGGGTCACATTTATAAAATTTAGTTGATAATATTTTGTTTTTGGTTTATTGTCTATATGCAGTATAAAAAACAAAAAAATTAATAGATAAACAAATATTTGAGGTACAGCTTTAAGTGAATGTCTATATTGTGTAATATGTATTGTCTGTTAGTTTCCGTAGAATATGGACAATACCAATATAATATATATGCTCAGTTGGGTCTGGTTTAAACGTATATTCCATCTGATACATGGAATATTTGCATATCTACACATTATATATATATATGTACCGTTTTGTATATAATATATTTGCACTTTGGGTGGTGCCTTATATGTACCTCAACTCTTGAACCCAAATGTACTCTCGGCTATTATGCATCCTACGTAAACTGCTTTTATACGTTTTGCTATAAAATTATTTTATTTTATTTAAGCTTCTCTTGTGCGCTGGCCACTTTATTTTGATTGCATGAATTTTGGTTCATTAATTTTTTATTATACACAATAAAAATATTTTACCACATAAAGAAACAAAATTAAAAAAAAAAAAACAACAACATAAAAATGGTTTGTTTTTGTTTGCTTAGTAAATTGCGTTAAATTTTCCAATTCATTGCAATTAATCAAAGCGTACCTCGCATGCTGCCCCTCTTCGCCTTCTATGCAATCACATCCGCATCCGTATCCGTATCCGCATACGCATTCACAACATAAACGCCGAAGAGCGCCGTCGCAGTTGATTGCACAGTGGGGCATACGCCTCATTGCACAGGTCAGTGTGTTAATCACAGTGGCTCATGGCCAGCAGGCGACTATAAGTAAGTACGCAGAAAAGTGCGGGGGTGTGTGTGTGTGCTTTTTCCATTTGTACACAAATTAATGCCCATAATTGAGCTAATAAGGGAGCAAGGAAAATACATGAAAATTCGCGCTTAAATTTCATATGAAAAAGCCAATTAAAGATGACCTTAAAAATTCAACCAAAAGCGGATAAAAGAAAAAAACCGAAAACACAAAAAACTTGTTGCATATTTCAAAATATTTGCTAACATGTGTGGTGCCGCTTGTTGTTGTTGGCTTTGTATTTGTGGTTGATGTTGTTGTTGCTGTTATTGTAACTGTTACTGCTGCGGCTAGGCTTGTGTTAGTTAAAGTATGACTCTTCCGTACTTAATATGCTCATAAATATTAACAACACTTATCGCTTTGTGGCGTGTGCCAAAAATGCGCCAATTTTATGCGAGTCCACTAAACTGCACTGCACTGCACTGCACTGTACTACATAATGCAACACTACACTCTGCTGCACAGCACTTGACTCCGCTCAAGTTCTCGTATAATAATTTTAAAGTTTAAAACTAACTGCGTGCAATTTACGCGCAATTTTCAAACAATTTTAATATTTGGTTGCAAAATTGGAAAATGTTTTTAACCCCCCCCCCCCCATTTATGCTGCCCGAAAAATGCTGAATATAAAACGAGCCCGCAGAGCACAGGGGTCAGCATGCAGTGAAGTTGGAAAGTTGAGGCTGCACTGCGCCACGCTTTGACTTCATATGCAACTTAATTAGATGGCATGACTGCATGTGATATATGAAAATCAAACTCGCATGTGGCTTGGTTTATTAAAAGCATCAAAGTTTCTCTTGGAGTTAAGCGCTGAAATGCTCGTTAAAAACAAACAAAATTATTATAATAAAAAGTTGTTGTGAAAACTCTAACCTGCGTTTAGCAGTCTTTGCCGCAATTATGGTTAGCCACGAGACGTTAAAAAACCACAACGCAAAAACACACGAAAGTGCTTCAGTTCGTCTGTCTGCCTGTCTGGCTTAATGTGCGCCTAAAAGTATGCCTGCCTGCCAGCTGCTCTCTTTCACCTTTGTGAGTCTTCTTCTTGAGGCTTTTTGCTACGCCGCCAGCCGCTTTCAACGGTGTCAGGTGCTTGGCACTTGCCGGCAGAAATACAACTAATGACCATTTAATTAAAAGCGGAAATTAAGCAAGTGACCATTTCTTGGCACGAAAATTGGAAATAAAAGTGTGCGCCAGGACGTGGCAACTCACACGCAAACCTTAGTTCTTTTTTTCTTTCATTTTTTGTGTTCTTGCTTTGCGAAAATATTTAAGAGGCAAAACGTTTGGCCAGCTAATTTTGGCCGTCTTGCACTTTGGCTCGTGCCACATTAGCCACTTAAGTGTGCTCGCAGCCAGTAAAGGGCAAACAAGACGACGGAGTTGAGATTTCACTTTACTTAAATGCTTGGTCTTTCTGTTTAATGCTTTCTTCTTGTTCTTCTTCTTCTTCTTCTTTTTGTTGCTAATTTGTTTAGGTGCAGCACTTTTTACAGCTTGTTAAACTTAAATATAAAAAAAAATAAAGAATTTTTATTTATAAATAAGGTTGCCGTTGTGCCAAAGTCAAAAGCCATGGAGTCAGTTTTTATAAGCAAACGAACTTCTTAACAAATTGAGTCTACTGAACACTTCATAAAGTTAGAGCGCAAATTGCCCTGCATGCTTTCCAATTATAAGCTAAGTATTCAAAGCTAAAACAAGTTTAGTTTGTGAAAGTTTAGAAAATAATATAACTTTGGCTAAACCGTAACTTGCATACCATATATGCAGTGGATCCTACTGTTTAACTGCAGAGGATATCATCGTCATAATATTTGTATAGTTTTCACATTGAAAAGTTAACTAAGGAGCAATCCGTGCCTTTACTTATCTTTGCTGATTAGCAGAGTGTACCAGGATATACTAAAGCAGCGTCTATGGAGGCTTAAGCAATCTAGTCTGTCAGTTGAGTTGTCGATTTCGAGGCATGCGTTCAACATACTGTGCCAGTTCTGTATAGTGTATAAGAAAGTGTGCTGCCTTGGCCAATTGCTATGTATGCTATATGCTATACATTCCTTTGCTGAGGTCCTTGTGCGTGCATTGACTTTAATGTACATGCATTCAGTTGCATATTCACTTCACAACCTGAATGCTGGCCGCAGTTACGCTCTTTTTAAAAGTAAAAGGTATTTTAAAGTATTCTGAATAAGTTCGAACCTATTGCTGTAGCTATTTCAGCTGTGGGTCGGGCTTAAAGTTGCCTTTAACTGACAGCTATGTAGAACCCCAGTTGCTCAGTGCCCCAGTCATCCTAGTCATCCATCTGCAAAGTACTTTGTAGCTGCAACTGAATAATAAATGCCAACAACCTTTCGTCAGCAGGATGCGTATTTTCAACTCAGCCAACTCCGAACGCTGTTTATAACTTTTATCTGCTTTCGCTGTTATGTGCGCAAGTTCATAAATTTTTCATATTTAAATTATGCTCACGCACATCCACGCACTCACGCACGCACGCAAGCCATAACACGTGGATTGTGCTTTTTGCTGTCGTTTGTTTGTTTAAGATTACTTAAACAACTCAAGCAGATTAAAGACAACAAAAAAGCAACAAATCTTTTAATCGAAGCTTTTAAACACTTTTCCACAAATTTAGAATAGAATTAGCAATTTGGTGTCATTATGAGAAGATAATAAGCCGCAGATAAACTAATTAAATGCGAATACGCCAGCAAATCTTTTGAAAGCTGCTTACGAAAATCTTGCTGCGCGGAGTAACGTACTTGAAGGCATTCGCAAATACACAAAAGTCTCCAAGGACATGCTGCTCAATCAATGCTCTTATGCAGCTTGTGCCTGCTAAGCTCTAAAGGCTCTGGTGCATCCTGGCTTGAGGCTACTGCGCCAATTTACCCTTGAGGAATCGCCATTCGCTTAAAGGATCTCTAGGTATGTGCACTCTTGGGTATTTTACTGGCTTATGCTGATCAAAGCACCGCTGCAGCGCCAGCTGAGACAGCTTAGCAGCATCTGCATAGGCAAGAGCTGTTAGCCCGACCAGCTGCCGCTTATGTCCTGTCAGTGGAGCAGCACTTGTGCAGTCGCTGTCGAATTTGATTCTCTGGTCAAAGTGTGTGTTGACAAAAAAAAAAAATAATAATATAGAAAGGACATCTTACTTTAAAGCCAGGCTTGAATTAGTTACGTGCGTGCATGTTAACGTGAACGTGATCGTGCAGCTTTACATTTATAGTTCATTGGATTTAATCCATTTTGGTTAGGTAAGCGCAAAGTTGACACATTTCAGATTTAGTATCCATGTCGACCCAACTCATCTCAACTTCGCACTAATGAGTGAGCTGCCGCACTAATGGCGGCCAAAAACGTGTTGGCCTAAAACTTTAACAGAAAAAAAAAAAGGAAAAAAAACCAAAAACACAAAAACAGACAACGCCAAACCACAAACACACTGAAACTAAGCATTGCATGGCTGATAACAATAATAACAAAGCCAACAACAACAACTACAACAACAACACCAACAGCAATAACACATTAGAGTAGGCATATGCACACGCATAGCATAAATTGCTAACATGCTCAGGCCCACAGCATGCCAAAGTGGCTGGCGCATGGTTGGCATATGTGTAGGCTTGGGTGGTGGCTTATGGGATGGGTGGGCAGGGGGGGCCGTGTGGATGTTTGTGTGTCACTTATTTCAACGCTGCGATAAGAAAGTGTCAACATGCACGTGACAAACTTACAAATGTTTAATTTTATGCCTCGCACCACGCGAACCGAATAAACATTTTATTTACAGTTACACTGGAGCAGGACTAGGAGCAGGCACAGCCTCCAACCCGTTCGCTAGTTGGTACACGTACATGCGCACAGCATTGGTCAGAGCGTAATTTCAATTTTTATTTTTTTTTTGTTGTTGTTTTTTTTTTTGGCAAAAATCACGTTTTTACCGTAAACATTTTTGAGTAGTTCGCGAGCGCAGAACGCGCGGCCAGAGCCGAGTAGGCGCGCGCAGGGGCTGGGGGAGACACATACAAATGACATTTGAGCGCTTTTGGAGTTGTGTGCCAGCCTGGCAACCGGTCAGCAGGGCACACAGGCTGGGGCTGGCGGCTGTGTGCGCTTTATCTGCAGCAGCAGCAGGACGGACGCGTGTGCGAGTGACGCATGAACGTGTTTTGTCGTTATATTTAAATGTGGCAAAGCATTTCCCAAACGAAACTACAAAGTTACTAAAAAGCGAAAAAGGGTTTCAGCTCGGCCGGCAACGATGGCAACGTTGACAACGTTGGCAACTTCTCGTTTCGTTTCCTTTCGTTTCGTTTTTTGCGTAAACAAACACTTGAAACGATTCTATGCAAAGTTTGTACATTAAAAAAGTATTTTTACCTCCCCCCACACCATCCTCTGCATGCACCATATTCCAGCATTTGGTTGCTTGTTTGTTTATATGTTTGTTGACTTGTTTGTGCGTTGGTTTGTTTGTTTGTTTGCCTCCTCCCCCTTCGTTCGTTGGTTCGCTCGTTTGTGAGTTGCTTTTTGCGTTTTCCATTTTAATATTTTCCTGTTGGCTAACTTCATTTCTATGCGTGTTTTGTAGTTTGGATAATTTTAGTTGTCACTCCTCAGCACGCACATGTACATATATACACATAAATGTAGTTACATTCACTCACACACACACACACACATACAAACCCACAGATAGATTCTATATAAATACATATGAGCACATGCACGTATGTATATTCACATAAAAATGCTTACTGACTTTATGTTCCAATCCATGTATGTGTGTGTGTGTGTGTGTGTGTGTGTGTGTATTTGTGCTGCTACCGTTGTCCTTACTCTAAAAGCCTTTTTAGGCAAAATGCCGTAATGAATATGCTGAAAATTTTTGATGCCCTCATGGCCAAAACCAACCCACAGTCGAGATTGTCGTTTTCAACGCAAATCGCGTTTGTTGTTTGTGTTGTTGTTTATGTTTTAGTGGTTGTTGTTGTTGCTGTTGTTGTTGCTACTGAAAACAATAAATTACTGCTCTGCCGTAAACCGAAAACCATTAGCATAAAACTTGGCACAGCAGGCGCTGGCGACGTCGCGCTCTTTATGCCGGATTATTTGGAAAAATTGTTGTTTAATTTGCGCGACCGGAACTAAAAATAAACTAAATTTTGCACATTAAGGTAATGTGCAAAATTTAAGCAAGAGTCTTTTACAGAATATATATGTAAGCAAATGGCAGCACTAAGCCTACACTGGAATTTTGTAATTGAAGGCTTAAAAGCAAAGTAGACGCGAAATTTATTTTAATATAATTTTCAAGTAGCAAGAACGCGCCGTCAAAACATTTTCTGCTGCGCAACACGGCCAAGGTCTAGGACACGACAGAACCGGACAGGCATTCACTTATATAAGTGTGTCTTTTGCTGCGGCGTAGTTGATTTTATTGAAGTGAATTTAACTGATATCCTGCTCACTGTTTACTTATTAGCTGCACTATGGACTGCAAATGTGTGAGTGTTGGCACTTTACACACAAAAAAGCAATCTCAGGCTATTAAGGCAGAAAAGAACAGAAAAAAAAAAACAAAAATAAAAAAATAGAAAAATTCGTATGCAAAAAATGCCATTAAAGGCTTAGGATAATAAAAGAAAAAGTAGGTGCGACTTCAATTAGAATCCTTGCTGAACTATGTGAGTGTGCAGGCGTCTGTACTGTACTGCTGCCAGTTCTGTCTCGTCCTGGCTGTCCCTGACTGGCTGTATTGGCATGCTGGGCATGTCATAGGCAGCTGGCTTTGGATTAATAAACTTCCCATTGAAGTTGGCACCTGCCATATTTGATTGAATGTCCTGCGTTGTGTGGCCAAGCAGTTTTGCAGAACTAAGCTGCTGTGTATTGCATTCTGCTGCCAGTTTCCTTTCAGTTTTCTTTTTTCTAAATTTTTTCATGTTAGTTCGTTTGCTGGCTTCTGCAAATTGTGCCTTTGCCATGCATGCTAAGCAATGCCAAGCACAGTAAAGCAAAGCGAAGAGTATGCCGGAATTTCCAACTCATAAAAACTGTGTTGGGTTAATAGTTTTTGTGCAGATTTATGAGCTGCCAAGTTGAAAATATCGCCGCATGCGAGAAGATATAGCGCCTGGAAGTATGCAAGTTTACTTTGTCACCAGAAGTAAGATTTGCCCGAAGTAAGTTGACGCTGCAACGCCTTGGCTTCCTGTAATGTACCCTGCAATGCTGCTTGGCAGCAAGTTTTCGTTTTTATTTGTCTCAATTGCAATCAAAGTTTGAAGTTTTGCAAGGCAAATTGCTCAAAGTTGAATTGACTTGAGTGGGAAATTAAGTTGAGTACGAGTAGAACAGCTCATGATGCGCCAGATCCTGCTGATGCTCCTCGTGCCGTTGTCGACGTCTTGGCTTCGGTTTATTGCCACTGCAGCTTTGCCTTTGCCTTTGCCCTTTCGTTTTAAACAATTTTGTGTCGTTTTTTCGTTTTGTTTTATTTTTTACACATTGGTTAGTTGCTTTCTTTTTTTGGTTTTGCTCTTTTCCGCTTTGGTTTTTGTTTTTGTTTTTTTTTTTTTTTGTTTCTGTTGGCAGCTCAAAGAATTTGTCTTTGCATGCGCTTGGCATATACGTGCACGTACGTTGTCCTGTGTATGTGCGTGTGTGAGTGTGTGTAAGTGTGACAGTAACTTGCTTTGTACTTATTTAACTTGCAATTTTGTAGTTCTGACAAAATTTTGAAAGCATATTAAAAAGTTTGACACACTCGAATTTCAGCAAGGCAAAGGCAAAGGCAAAGGAAATTCGCCTGCGTCTTCATGTGCATGTTGGGCTGCCTCTTGGCCTGCGGCAGTTGCACCTTTGGCAACGTCAACGCTGGCTTTGCCATACGAAACTGCTTAAAATAATAAGTGCCTTGTCGCTGCTGATGCCGATGAGGATGCTGCCTAGCAACACTTTTCACTTGCTGCCGAGTCGGGTACGCAGATTCTTGCAGGCTACAGGCAACGAAAACTTGCAACTTTTCTTATTGAATTGGTTTTCTTTAGTTTAAGATTTTTTAAATATTTTTTTTTTCTCGTTTTTGCGGGATATTCTTTTGCTGCATTTGTGTGTTTAAGCGCAGTTGACAACCATGTAGCCACGTAATTGCTCCACTAATTGGCTCTTCCGCTTACAGTTCTCCTTAAGTTCACTTTGTTAAATTCTTTTGCCTTTGATTGTGACTTTTAATGAGTTCACATATGCAAACAACAGACAGCACGCATATATAAAAAATAATAATATTTTATATTAAAAGACTTTTCGTTAAAACTAAACTGCGCTGCATAGACACACATACACACATACAAATACACACAGAGGCAACTGCGTAAAAATGAACAAAGGATAATAAACATGCAAAGCGGAATGCAATGCGGAAGCGAGCTTAGTAAACATCGACGGAAACGGAAACCTAATATAAGTTTTATTACTATATTTTGAAAAAACCACAGCGCAAAAGGGTGAAGCGGAAATTTCACAAAAGAAAAAAAAAAAAAAAGAAAGAATATAGAAAGAATAAATAGAGCAGCGCAGCATGCTATGCAGCGAAACTATATGCAAGAGATGCATTTACTTGTATTATTAGTTTTTCGCTGCTGACTGACTGTCCTGGGGACAGGTTGTAAAGGAAGTTTTGACGAGCTAGAAAACCAAAATGAAACAACTAAAAAAAGTTTGAAGTTAGATGAACGCTTTGATATGTATGCTTTATACAGTGAAAACTGTCTAAGTTGTACACAGTTGCATTTTATTTACATGATTAGTTGCCTTTCAGACAGCTGAGACGTGATTTGGCATTAGCTAATGTGATCTGCAGTCTTTCTATTTCTATAATGGCAACATCAGCACCTACGCTGCCTCATCACAATGAAGATCCAAGCCAATCAATGGCATCAAGCAAGCAAACTTACATTTTTCCTTAGTGCAGCAGAGCACATCGCGTTGTTTCCTCCATTTTCTAGGCATCTTAGCTTATTTTTGCTGCAACCTAAAACTTTATGGAGTAACTTGCTTGCCTGCAGAGATGCGCATTATCGTTTGCTACGCGGTGGCAGCATATTAGCGTAAAGCGCACGAAATGCAAAGTTGCCATCGTGATGAGTTTTACTCGTTGCCATTTTCCTCAATATGCCATGGCTGAGGCTGAGAAGTTTTCCGCATATTTGCCAAGCACACATACACATATTGGTAACCACATTTGCTGTCTGTCTGTTTGTTTCTTTGTGAGTTGCTTTGTTTGTTTGTTGCAATTGATGACAATATGCGCCGCCTGCCATTGCGAACTTTCATTATGCAATACTTTTGCGCACCAAAACATAAAAAAAAATATATATATATAAACAATAAAATGTGAAAAATAAAAACAATTTGGAGAAAAAAAAGTTTACGCAAAGAAAATAGTGCAAATAATAGTTTCAAAGTTTGTTGCACGTTTTCATATTATTATTTTGCAGCGTGCATTTTCTTTTCGAGTTTTTTTTTGCGCCCAACTCGCATTTGTCCATGGGGCCTCTTCTCTGCTTCGATACGTTTTGATTTGGCATTTCGTTCTTTTGATTTGCTTTGCCTTCTCCTTGGCTTGCTTTTTTTTTGTTGCTTATTTCCGCTTTTTGTTCGCTGTGCTCTGCTGTGCCATACTTTAGAACTTCTTCTGCGCAAAATTGTTTCAGCTTCACTTAACAGGGATTATACTTGTGCATTTATAAGATACTTTGCATTTTGCTGCTGGGCAAGCAAAAAAAAATGGCAGCAGCAGCAGCAACAGTAACCTCAGCAACAGCAATAGCAGCAAAACACATTTTTCTGTAGCGTTTCTTTTCATATTTCTTTCTTATATCAATTTTTTTCTAGTATTTCATTTTTGCCATTATTTTTTCGGGTTCTGTTTTATGTTTTTTTTTGTTTTACTTTTTCTTATATTTTTTATTTTTTATTTGGCATTGTTAATTTTTTACTGATGGGAACAGCATTTTTCCATATGAAAATGTAGTCAAATTTACGGAATTTTACATATTTCTTGAGATAAAGACAGATGACAAAGTCTGCATCCCAATTCTACTAATGCTTTGCTGACGACGCACGATCGACGAACGTGCAGAAGCAGAACTGATGATAATTTTGTTGGTGGCTTGTTGCCACTGCGCCCTCAGTTGTCTCGCCTTGGATTGACCATTCGAATATCGTTGCCTGTTTTTTTTTTTTTTTTTTTTTCATTGAGGCAAAATTAGCAAGTGTTTTAGTTTAGGCAAGTTTCTTGAGTGGTTTCACTTACTACTAAGAGATTCTTTTTTCATTTTTTGTGTGTGTGGGTGCATTAGATACACTTGAGTACAAATTGAGCAACAAAATTGAATTTTGTTTTGATTCTTTCCGAAAGCTGAGTTGCAGCAGAACTTCGATTTTTTTGTGAAAATATGCTAACGCCAGCGTCGAGGCACAGTCAGCCGTAGTCAAGCAGCCGTCAGCAGCTGGCAGCAGCAGCATCTGTCTAGGCACCGAAATGCTGTGCCGGATTGCAGTGTGGCAAGCTCAATTCACTTGATTGCATTTTGCTTATCAGTGAGCTAAAGCAACTGCAACTGCCGCCCTGTGCTTGGACAAAGCATAACTGATGCTTATGCAGAAAGGAGCAAGGATTTGCTTTCGCTTATGTGCAGAAATATGCATTGACAGCAGAATGCTTTTGTATATTCTGAATTGGCAGCATGCTGCCTGCCTTGGCAATTATGTGCAAATGTTCTCAAGCAAAGAGAATGCCGAGAATTGTTCCTTACAATATTCTGCATATGTGTATATGCAGTCTTTCGCATAAATATATCGCAGACCTTCATTTAAAGCACTGATACGATTAAGTTCACAGAGTCGGTATTTAAAATAGTTGCCCCGAATCAGCACAGATTATGTCAGCATTTAAGTAAATTTCCGCTTAGCTAATATTTTTGCAATGGCTCTGCATGTGCTGGCAAATATTGTGACAGCTTTTGCCAAAAATTTGCCATGGCATGATTATTTTTTGCTTTGCTTAGCTGCGTTGCACTTTGACGTTTCTAATTAGCATTTGTGTGAAATTGCATTTAAAGCGCCCGAAAGCCGGCAATAATTTTCAACTAAAGCAATCGCATTTTCGTCAAATTGAAAAAGCTCACAGACAGAACATTTTACGCATTTCGATAAATGTGCAAAATACTCGCGGAAATGTAGTTACGCAAAATGTTTTGCCAGTTTGATAAATTCCCCCATCCCCGCACTCTGCACACTCTACTCCCCACTATTTGCACGTCCCACCTTGACTCTCATGCATGCATTCACATACGCATGGCCGCCGTAAACGCGGCTGACAAACGGCGACACTTGCTGCGCACACCGCATCCCATGGCCGCAACATTCATTTGTGGATTTACGGCGCAGGAAGCCGCGCGCCATTATTTGCCCGTTTATGTTATTCGACACCTGGTGCGATGGCTGGCTTTGTGTTCTTCCTATTTTGTAATTTTTCTGGTGCTACGCAGCTAAAGACTTGTGTTTAGCCTTGTTGTTGTTTAGCCTTGTTGTTGTTGTTGCTGTTGTAATACTTATTGTTGCAAATGTTTTCGTTGTCGATTTAATTACGAATTTGTTTACTGAATTTCCATTGCTGTGCGCCAAAAGTTTGTTAAACTCTGCCCTGACTGCAATTGTACTCAGCTGAACCCTCAAATTGTATTCAAACCAATCCAACCGAATCGAACCGACCCCAAACCGAACCCGAACTGAACCCAACTGAATGAAACTGCACTGCATTGAACAACATCGTCATGTGCTCGCTCCTCTGCTCTGCTGTGCTCGGCTTTGCTGAGCTCTGCTCAACTTCGCATTGAACTATTTGGCTAAATTTCGCTAAACTTTTGCTTAGCTGCAATTTGTTGCTGCCACTGTTGTTGTTGTTGTTGTTGCTGCTGCTGTTGCTATTGCTATTGGTAGTTTGCGTTTTGTTGTTGTTGTTTTAGATTTGGTTTGGTTTGCTGGAATTGCAGCCACATTTTGTTCAGGATGATCTTCCTTATTGCATGCGTACTATGCAACATTTAGTAGTGTGTAGCTGCCTTCGTTGTTGTTGTTGTTGTTGTTGCTGCCGATGTTACTGTTTCGGTTGATTTTGTTATTGCTTTGCCAAAGTGTCTGCATTTAAGTGTAATTCCACGCATTTGATGTAATCTACTTTGCTATACAACGCATGTCCTTCGGTTCGCTCTTCTCTTCTATGGCTGCTGGAGTTGTTTGTGTTTTTGTGCGTTTCGTTATTGTTTGTGTTATAGTACAGGTAGTTGTTGTTGTTGCCGGTGTTAAGCTCTTTTGCAAATTAATTTGTATTCGAAATGGTTGTATCAACTGATGTCTAATACTTTTTTTTTTCTGCTAGTCATGAAAAGTTTGTCTAAGTGAGTGCCATTCTAGGACCCTGTTGCAATAAACACGCGAGATTGAGTTTTATCTTAGAACGTTGAGTTTTTTCATCACGTTGCATGTGACTGTTTGAAAATGTTTTATTATCTTGCAGATTATTTGCATAATTGCAGATAAATGCAAAGCTTAACTCAGCAATCACATAAGTATTTGTACAGATTATGATGATAAGTAGAGATGAAAAGAAAATAAAGTAGGAAGATTTCAAATATTCGGTTTGGACACAATTTTTATACCAAACAATTGAAACACATTCTGCTAGAAAAGCTTTGAGTTCATGCACCTTTAGATATGTTTAATTAAACTGAGCTGGAGTACAGTGTGCTGCTGCAAATGCACATACAGGATCAGTCATTCTAGGCACAGCGACCCACTCAGTATATGCCTTCAAAAGAGAAACCACAAAAGCCATCATTGACGTGTTACAAACTGCCTATAAAAATTCAAGGATCATTCGAGAAGGGAAACTCAACAGGCTGCAGAGAAAAACATAGCAAGGTAAACAGTTGACTTTTGTTTTGTTTTTGCCTTTTGTTTGGCGCAGCTACGGCTCCATTACAACTGCACCTATGTCCGTTGGCGCTTCCGGAATGCGGGCAGCTAGCCTACATGCCCATACGCCGTGCCGTGCAGTGCCTTGCTTACAAGCCTGGCATGTGCCAGCGTAGTGTAGCAAATTCTTTTCTGTGTGAGACTTCGTGGATGGGGCAAGTGAACTTAGGCGAGTGCATTATGTGTGTGTGTGTGATAGTGTGTATTTGCATAAAATAAACGGAAGTGAGCGCAAAACAAGCAGAAGTTGGCTGCAGCCAGTGCGAAGGTGCGGCACTGTGGCAGCGGCAGGGGCAGGGGCAGGAAACACCCGCACCAGGACATGAGCGTGCAATGCTAATAATGTTTGCATTTCAATCATATGGAAAAACAATATTGAAAAATATATGCTGCACATGTCTACATATTTGTATAATATATGTATTTACATTTACTTATACCCACACATACACACACACACACACACACACATGCCGTTCATACACATGAGCAGCATAGCAGCAAGTTCGAGTAATTTGCTTTTGTAAGTAAACAGTCAGGGACGACGAATCGAGTGGAAGTTTGTTTGTATGCGATAGACAACGGATGTGGTTAGAAGTGTTGTTGTTTTTTTATTTTCCATTGGTTTTCTTATTGCCGTTATCTTGACTTTGCATATTAAAATAAACACATATATATACATATATATAAAAAAAAAATAAGAAATTGTGTACCTGAATTACGAAGCTAGCAAAGAATTTTGATTTTTGATCAACTTTCTGATGGCTTAATAAAAACTTCTTACTCCAGCTGCATCTATGAAACTCTGAAAGCTTATTTGTGCATATATTGGTTTATTCCTAATTGTATGGCAGCTTATAAATAGCAAGAGAATGCAGTTAGCCACGTTACGTCATGAGCATGACCGTTCTGCATAAAAAGTTGTTTGAGTATCATTTGGTCTCCAGGACATCAAGTTCATTTAAGACTGTAAGTGGCACATCATATGTACAGAAAATAAAAGTAGCACAGCGCAAGTTATTCTGCTCCTCTGCGTATGCTTTTTAAACGACAAGTTCAAGTGTTTATGCTGGCGAACCAATTGACACGACGCCAACAAGTCCGAGCTGGCCACGTACTGAGCCAAATTGCAGCGAACCGTATTGACGTGAATCATGTATAAACGTTTTAATGCTGCCGCCAGCAAAATGTCTGCCTGCCTGACTGCCTGACTGCCTGCCTGTTTATGCTGCCAGGCGGCAGTGGAGCATACCTAATAAAAGCAAAGTAAATGACTTCAAAAAGTTTTCGACGCTTGGCAGCGTTTGCGTTGCATGCATTAAATGTCGCTTTGGAATTATTCCAATTTTCAATAAGTGTGCGCTAATGGCTTGCAATGAAAACACGAAACGCGACAATTACGACGGCACAGACCCGACCACAAAGCCAGCCACGGCCAAACAAAAGTTTAAGGCAAACTTAGTCCGGCTTAAAGCCGCAACGCCTGGTGGCTTTCGCGTATAACTTGCAAGCGGCTGTTAACGCGATACAACAAAGAAAATTTCCACGCACGCACGCACGCTCGCATGTGCACAATGGCAGTCGTTGCGTGAATATAAGCGGAATGCCATCGTGGCAGAATGGATGCAGGCTTTGTACTAGTTTCGGTTTCGGTTACGGTCTGCGTTTATTTTTTATTTCCAAATCAAAGACAAAGGCTGCGACAACAATAGCAGCGACAACAACAACAATAACACAAACGACAACGAGAACAAGAACAATCACATAATAAACGTTATTCGCACAACTAGCGTACAAACGCAAAAAAAAAAGAGCAAAAGTAGAAAAAAAATGCGAGCGACTTAGCAACCGACTGACTGCGCAGACTTTATGCTGCTCTTGCACTGCTCTCCCACTGCTCTTTTACGGTTCGGCCACTGCTCTTTACGTCTCACCGCGTCGTCTAACACAACACAACACAACACAACACAACACAACACAACACAAGCAAATAAACAAACAAACGTGCAAACGAAATGGCAAAATCAGCGGAGCGCGCGACATGCCTAATCTTGATTTGTAAACTTCTAAAAACAACCTCGGACCCAAGCGCACTGTTGTCGTTCTCATTGCTGTTGTTGTTGTTGTTGCTGTTGCTTTTCTACATTTACGCCATACTCCTCCATGCTATTCTCCACTTTTTTGTTGGTATGATTTGTTGTTTGGTTTTTGTTTTGTTGTGTTTGTGTGCCTTTTGTGTCTTTTATGTTTAAATTTTTTTTTGTTTTGTAGTTTTTGTTTTTTATGTATTTGCAAAGGAAGTGCATTAAAAGGTTTTCACATAAGGTGTGAAGATTTTACACATGTGTTTCAGTTAACAACAAGAAAGTTACTCTGTTAGCCAAAATTTTGGCTAAACATGTCATTTTTTGCCGGTGAAGTAATTTTAGCCATGTTAAAAATCAACGCAGATTGCCTTAAACGCGTTTGCAACATATGTTGCGCAACATTTGACGGTTTTGTGACTGTTGTTGCTTTTTGGGCGTGTAGTTTTGCACGCGCAACACTTAACGAGGTCAATGTGTATACGGATTTGGCTAAGTGAACAGCGTGTATTGCGTATACGCCTGTATGCGAGGTAAAGAAAAAAATAAATTGCTTGAGGTAGGTAAGTTACTATATAAGCAACATGCTGCTAGCGTCGTGTGCCGCACAGGCGATGTTGATACAATATATGCTGTGTTGTTAGGCATTTAGCACATGTTGCTAAGCAGTGCATGCTGTGTGAATGTGGATGCTATGTTGAATAGTGTGGAGTTTATAGCAACACGAACTACGCAGAATTGCAAATAATTTAAATTATGCATTATACATTATACAGTTAATATACTTGTGAAAATCCAGCACGCATGCTGCAAATTATAATGAAAATATTGCCACATTATGTGCATATAGAAATATGAAGACACGCACCTATGTGAAACATTTTTAAGTCACTGTGCTTAGTTGCGACTTGTGGACTCTGGCTCGTGTTCGCAATTGTGCTGTTGCTTTGCACGCATTTACATTACAATTAAAGGCCCGACTGGGGCCATGCATACAAAACAAAGCAACGCTTGGTCGAGATATTGTCTACCTGCAGAGTTGGCAGCAGTGCGGGATGAGAGTCCGAGCAAATAAGAGAAATTATGTGTAGGTGTGCGTACGCTTTGTAACTGTATCGTTGCAAAATAAACAGCAAGACTAGTCACCCAAGTTTGGCTGGTACCTTGCTTACACATAACCCACTTACCTGACTCTGCAGCTGCCCAACTGGCTGCTCACTCCAATTATCTACCTCACATGCACCTACATACAGACATTTGTTTGTGTGTGCATACGCATGACAAAGTGTTTTCTCATGAACTTTTCAAACATTTCGCACACGGGCACTAAGTGCACGCACACATTAGCATGCGTTAGTGTGCGGCTTAACTGTCATCCCCCCGTGCAGCGCCTGCCCTTGCCACAGCTTACCTCATGCCAGTGGCACACTCACTTATTCGTGTGTGTGGGTCCCTTTCCGGTCATATGCTGCCTCATGAGGCTTTGTGGCCAGTGTCTGTGTGGCACTTGATGAGTTGCAAAAACAAAATACAAAAGAAAAAGAAAAGGATGTAGGCAGAAAAAAAGAAAAATGTTTATTTAATTATCGTCAAGACACTTTGTTTTGCTTAGGCAACAGTTAATGGCCGGCAATCAGTTGCAAACTTGTTTTCCAAAGCAAAGGATGTGCCTTTCATTTTCTGCACTTGCTAATAGCCTTGAGGACAGACTGTACCTGTTGCTTAGCTTGCTCTAAGTTGGAGTGGACGACAAAAAGCTACGAAGTTGCGTCACAGGCAAAGCTTTGTACAAAATTGTGCCTTTGTAATTATTTAAGTTCGAAAAAGTTTTGTTTCCTTGGATTATTCAATTGACATATGCGATATGCAAGTTAACTGGCTGGCTTTCATATTGACGGGTTGTCAGCTCAGCAAAGCCCTTGGCAATAGGAATTGCAATTGAATTGATCGAGCAGCGCAAAGTTGAAGATTTTTTGGTAAGTCTGGTTTGGATGCTGAGTTCTTGGGCATATTGTGCTTTTCTGTGCATTTTAAGCCTCTTGCATCTTTTAAATATCCTTTGTTCAATAAACTGTCCACTACATGTACAAAATTTTTATGAACGTACAACCAAAACATGCCGAGTACTGTGTGCAGTCTCAGCCAAATCAGGTTATTGCATGCTTCCTTTTGCTTTTGTTTTTTATTTTTTTTTGGCACCAGAACATGTGTGCAGAATTTTGTATGTCAACTGTCAAATGGGGAAAAATGTGTGTTCCAATAAACAAATCAGCTGCTGCTGATGCTGCTGCTGCTGCTGCTGGCTTGATTCTGTTAGCAATTTATGGCCGGGCCAGTGGCTTAGAACAAAGCAGCACCAACGCACCAACACAGCCAGGACCCAGCACACCTGCAGCTGAGTGCACATAAAACACAGAACTGAAATATGAAGTGACATTTTTCTGCCTGCGGCAAGTCGCATAAAGCGAACTAAGAACATCCTTGTTGTGCATTTGCACTGACAGCATCCTTGTTTAAGCACAAAGTCGAATTGTTGTAACTGATGCTGGCTCTGACAACGTACGGCATTGACTTGGCTGACACTAGTGTCAGCTGTGCGCCCATTTTAGAGTTAACAGAATCTTGGCTACATTATGAACGCCTTATGAATGGAGGATTTCAGGATATAGGCTGAGCTTATGATATTTTGTGGCTGCTGCTGTCGTAAGTAAAGAAAGGTATGTGTTGTATTTGCAATGGTGTGTGTACACTGTGCCATTATTGTATGTCTGCTATGCAGAATATGCATTGTGTCAAATTGCAAAAAAAATGTATATTCGAAAAATGTTTGTTCGCTTTGGTTCTTTGTTCGGAAAAAATTAATTAAATTCATCTGCAAATAATTATGCAAAATGTCAACAGGCAGCTACAGAGCATTTTTCGGTTTTGGTAATTGATTTTTGGTATGTGGGGCTTAAGCAAATTTGCATTTGAAATGCATTTGCAAATGTTTTTCATTTTCATTTCGGTTTTAATTTACATTCTGATTTCATTTTAATTCATTTTTATTTTATTTCATTTAAATTTTTTTTTGTTTTGTTTTGTGGATTATTTGGCTACAGGAAAATTTATTTATGTACTTAGTTTTTGCTTGCAAATTTTTCAAATTTTTGTGACATTTTGTTTAGAAATATTTTTATTATGTTTTTATCTGTTAACTGTGCAGCCTCGAATATTTGTTTTGCAGGCATGGCATATTTCTGACTTCTCCATGCCCTTGTGCAAATTGCTTGCCAGCAATTGGTTTACTGCGCATGTTAATTGGGCGCATGTTGTCTGCTTTTAGGCGCAGCAGCCAAACCCACTTCGCTTTGCTAAATTTCACTTGTTGGAAATTTTAAGTCAGGCAAACACAGCATAAACTATTAAGTGCATTTACGAAGATACACTTCGACTGCTTTCTTTTTGTGTCTAAAGCTGCTCTTCCATCACTGGAAAATATTCATCGAAGACTTTGCATAAATTTCACATCTTAAAAACTTTTTGGAGCAAAGAAGTTTCAAATGTTTGCTGCTCGCTTCCTGCTATTCGTTTTTGGCTTGGTAAGAGTTTTGGTTTATTTTCGTAGGGTCCTTTGGCTGCCGCCAGTTTTGCTTTTATTGATTTTAAACTCGTTAAAGAATTATTTACGATTATGCATTTGGCTTTGCAAATGTCGCTTCAAAAGTTCAATTGCTCTGCGTTTACATTTTACGCTTATTAGTTGTGCGACTATTTATTGACGCGACTGTAGTGCAGTTGGCCATTGTGCAGTGGCACCAGGACTTTTAGTTTCTTAGTTATAAATGCACTTCTAAGTTTTATTTAACAGTCTGCTTGGCCATTTGCTTTTATGGCTTTCGCACGTCAAACAGCAGCACAAAGCAAGACTCAGAACTTCATTAATTGTTTACTACTTTTTATAGCAGCTTAAGTTTTTTATAATGTAAGTAAAAACTTTGCCATAAAAATAGTTTATTGTGCAGTCAAGAATTTAATATTGAATGGTTAATCCCTTTTTGGTCCTTGCTAGAGCAGCATGAGCTGGCATGATTAGAATATTTGTCAGGTATTAAGCTGCACAAGCGAAATCATGTATTACAGTCATGCAAAATATAGCGCAACAAATTGTGTCATTATCAATTTTCAGCTGCAACAAAATTTCAATCAACTGCACAACAGACCCATGTCATAGTTGCCTACCTACATTTAGATGACTTGGCTTTTAGCCCAGTTACAGACAACGAAAATTGTAACAAAACAAATACACAAAAAAAAAACAAAAAAAAAAAAACAAAAAGAAAACAAAAGAAAAGAAAAAACAAAAAAGACAAAATAAAAAGAAGAGGAGTATGTAAAAAAGAAGAGTAAATTGAAGACAAGAATGTAATTTGTCGCTAACCAAGTGTGTACTAACCTCATTTCACTAAAAGCATTAAAAATAAAATGTAATCACATGCTTCGTAAAAGTAATAACTACATACGAGGCAACTTCCGCGCCAGCCACCACTCCACAGCATCCAGCAGCCCACAGCCCAGAACCCACAGAACACCACACAGAGTACAGAGCACAGAGCACTGAGTCACCTGCACCGAGTATGAGGCACCACCCAACGTGACTCACACTTAATCAGGCTACAAGCCGTATTAGGTTCTGTATGCTGGCAGCTGGCTGCTGGCTCCTGTCTCTTGTCTCTGGTCTCCTTTATTCGGTCGACTGTCGTCTGTCGCACGTCTCGTGTCTCTGCGTGAGTGTATTTCTATGCTGAGTGAATAGTCGCAACGCATATTCAGGCATGCCAGATGAAGGCAGCACAAACGAATCCGTAACTGAATCCGTTGATGCTGCTGCTGACTGTCAGCCCGACTGACTTGTCTCTCCGCCTGCCTGCCTTGTCTGCCTCTCTGCCCTGCCCTGTCCTGTCCTGCTTCGCTCTGCACTGCGCGGCTGCCATTGTCTGCGCAAAAGTGTGTCTGATTTTTACGAGACGATTATGAGTTGCTTTTTATTATTTTCCATTGAATTTTCGCTTTTGTATGCGCTGCGCTCGCTGCCTGCTGCCTGCTGCTCTTTGTCTTTGTCAAGTGTGTGGCATGCGCAGGCAGCCACCGCAGGAAGATAAAGATGACGCTGAAGAGGAAGAGGAAGTGCTGCCATTATGGGCTATGCGCTGAGTTTACGTTTACGTTTACGTTGACTTAACTTGAAGTTCGAAGTGTTTGCATAAATTTTTATGTTTAACGAAAAACAAAACAACAAACAAGCAAAAAAAAAGAAAAAATTGAATTTTAAGTAACTTAAAAAAACAACAACAACAACATAATGTAAGCATTACGAAGCTGCTTGTTACGTGCGTGATTTGACAACGCTTGTGCACGCGGCATGTGCGTATGCGTAATTTTAATTAAAGTGCAACGGAAAATCCACAATGTCACTTCGGCTTTAAAGTTTTGCCGTTTGGCTTAGCTTTATTCGCTCAAAGCATTACCTGATTAAAATGTTGCTAAATCCTGCTAAAACTTTCAGTTGCCAACTTAGCGTGTGCTGCCTGTTCCTTAAATTTTAAAAATATCCCTGTAATCTGTTTAAGGACATTCTTTGTTTACATTTATGCCAGCATTGCAATATTTGCTAATAAATTTTAATGTCAGTTAACATCAGAATTGACCCATATCGGCAGGCGAGGCAGGCTGGGCAGGCCGCGGAGGCCAGGCAGTCTGCCAACCATGTCATAAGTTTCAAAACAGAGTCGATGACTCTTATTTGTTTTTAATAAACAAGCGACCAGCCAACAAGAAACCCAAAATAACCAACATGGCTGTCACATGGCGTACACATGCTTGCCTTGGCGACGCAACGAAAACGCTCTGAAGTACAAATATTTTCGTTTTTCCTTGGTTTTTCTTGTTGTTTTCATTGTTTGGGCTTAGTTACATATATGCGTATATGGGTAATGGAAATTTCCGATTGAGTGCGTTGCGGCTTCAGACAGACTCCGATTTGTACAATGGAAAATTTATTAAAACTTAGGTGGGCACAGCAAATGTTGGCTTATACATATATCGATGTATATATATATATCGTCTACATATATGTAAGTGTTTATTTTATCTGTATGATGACTTCTACGCCGTTAAGTAACACAAAGACGCCTTCAAATATGTCAAGTTCACACGGAATTTCACACTGATGGGCATACCGCCCACGGCCGATGGTTCACAGTCGACTAGACGCTTGCACAGTTGCTGCAAAAAATATAAATTAAATGCCAAAAGTCAAAGTGCTGAGTCTTTAAGAATTATATTTATTTAATGTTTATAATGGACTTTTTTCTTGGCAGTACATTGTGTACATTTTAATATAATTTTTTTTTACGAAAATAATTGCTCAGCCATAACAACACAAAGTAGACTTTGGAGCTCAACTCTCGGTTGACTGTGATTGCCTTTATGCAATGACCTAACATAGACATACAGCTGAGATATGTTAAGATGAGACTGCGTAGCATACAGCTCAGGTATGGACACGAGCTTAATCGCCTTTGAGATCTAGGCCTGCTATTCCCCCACCAGGCACACCTAAGACTGATACACACACGCGCCTGGGCTGCTGCGAGCTTTGAGTGTCAGCTTGCCGCTGTCTGAACAGCATTTCGGCTCAATTATTTGAGCACAGCTCAGTGGCCTGTTAGAGTATTAAAATTGCAATTGTTTAATGCGGAACTCTACATACACAATTTAAGACAGCACTTCCGTCTCTGTTACCTCTCTTCGGCTTAAATCGGCGATTGTCTTGGGCTGGCAGTCGTTGCCATGCCATGTTATGCCGTTCTGCTGTAAGTTGCTACAAAGTCGTCTTAGTCTGCTGCCCACCTTCTCGTTTGGTTCTACACCTTAAGTAAGCTGAAATTTAAATTTTATAGCAGCAACCCCCATAGGAGCAAGTTTCTTTTGATTTTAGTTTTGTGTCGTGTTTTTGTTGTTTTGTTGCTTGAACAAATTTTGTAAATTTGCCATGTTTGCATGTAAAATAATTCAAAAGTGCCAAGTTATTTTAATAAGGGCAACTACAAAAATATGTTAACAAGATTTTCCGAAAGTGAAATGCATTTAATTAAATTTGACAATTTGATTTTCTGCATGAGCAAAGCCTAAGCCAATGCGAGTGCCCCCAAAAGGACCAAAAGAAGCCAACTACAACGAATCGAAAATTTATGCGTTTCTCAGCGTACATATTTGTAAAAATTTATGCGCACTTTACAAACTGACCCACGACTCACGTTCACGTTCACGTTCATCGTCCAGCTGCCCATGCCACACCCACATTCCCATACAAATGCACACACAACCGAAACTTAAAAGTAAGTTGAGCAGAGTTTATGAAAACTGATGTAGGCACATCTCTTGCACGCACATATCAGGGAGCAGCAGGATAACAATTTGTAGAGTCTCATTGGCCCTTGGAACGCATTAGGCTTGAGGTGGGTACATACCCACCCACTTACACACACACACACACATGCACTCACGCACGCATTCACATGGAACTTTGTAGTGGCGTCGCATAACGCCTTCGAGCTTGTGGCATTGCAGAAGCACACTTAGGCCGGCATGTGTGCGTGGCAACAATGTCCTGCGGCAAGGACTTACATGCACAGGCTGTTCTACGACGTTGCTGGCCAAATTTAGGCTGTGGCTAAACTTGACGTCACAAAATGTTTTGGTAACAGTTTCGCATTTTAGGCTCACTGCCAAATGCCAGTCCCTGCTGCTGCTGCTGCTGGGCCAGAGTACGCTCGGACGGACGGATGGGCATTAGGTTGAATGGTCGGACGGCCGGACATGCGGGTGCGTTGCGTTTTCATGCGTAACGTTGTTTTTTGGTCAGTTTTGAACGCGCTTTGCTTGAATCTCTATCTCGGCAAAAGTTTTTAATAGAATTTTCAAGCATGAATAATTATCTGCAGCACGCTGTCTTATATTTGCTCTCTAAGCAGCGTTCGCCTTTATTATTGTTATTGTCGTTGTAGGCTGGTACTGTGTTGTCATTGGCATTTACACATGGCCTATGATTCGGGTGGGCAACTTAAGTGAAAAATTGGCAGGAACAACAACAACAACGCATGCATAATTTCACTTGCCAATTTGCCATTTGGTGGCAGGCACTCATGTGTAGTTCCCCATGATTTTTGCCTTGATCCTTTTTAACGCACGTATGCTACTAAAATTCTTAAAATACTTCATTTTACTTAATTAGCTTAGAGATTTAAGCGTTGTGCCCACATATGGCCAGCAACGTGATTAGCACAGTTGATTCGAAAATCTATTCCACAATACTCCACTGTCAAATATACAGACCTTGTCTGGTTGCGTTTCGATTGCCTTGATTTGATTTAATGTTTAAGCTGAAGTTGTTCATTTTATTTTTTTTTAAATGCCTTATTTGTAATTAACGTGCTTAGCTATTTTAAAGAAACACATATTAAATGTTAGATTTTATTCTGTATCTGGTTAATTTTCCTTTTCAGCCAAGCTGAATTGTATGAGTACGACAATGTTAACGATTACCGTGTAAATAAACTGAAAAAAGAAATACATGCCATATCAATAATACATAAAAGCATCATTTACAAACTGAACATACCAATGCAAATGTTGCATTATCAATATTAATAAATCCGCCAGCGGAGAAGTTGGCTGGCTCAATCCAAAGTCTCAGCGAAATGCGCTGCAAGCTGCGGACTAAGTAATGATTACGACGGTTCTTGGTTGGCGTGTGAAAGAGCCCACGGAATTTCAAATCCTAGAACAAAAGTAAACCTTCAGTAATTGTAATTTTTGCAACAGTTGACCCAACCATTCTCTTCCACTGAGCGCATAACCAGCATACTACAAAAAACTGGAACACCATACAAAAGCCTCTTGTGAAGCAGTCTGGAAGAATGCACTGATACAATATGAATACGATAAAAAAGATATTTCAGCCTGTTACATACACAAAGCACCTAGAGTTGTTTTGGTCACAGAGCCCCAATAGCCGGACGTTGAGACATCCATGTAACACTTCAGCAAGAGGCCTGGTAAGCTGAGAAATACGTAGTGTTCTAAGTGGCGCTTTGCTTGCCAGAGTAATGTGTGCTGATCTTGTAGGAAGGTTAACTTTTCCAAATTTTCCCGACGCAATGTGCCTTGTCCAAATCGCGTGTGTTCTATATCATCCAGTGTGGACACACCATCCTCATACAAGTCCGAATGTAAGCCAAAGATCACAGCAGCCAGTAATGAGAATTCGGTTAGTTTTACAAGTAGGACCACTTCCGAGTAGCCTATGAAAAATATTCGATGTCCATCAGGACCGTGGATCACTAGCAAACTAAGCCCCGCAATAGAGATGAGATTCCCTATTAAGATGCCATAGACTATATGACAAAGTCGTTGTATCCGTTGCATATTGATTCTCTTGCCAAAGTTTTGCTGAAAATGCACACGCATTGATTCGAGTTTTTCAAAGATGCGATCATAGTTTCCGGTATTCCATGTGCTCTCTGCCTGCACGATCATGTGCATTGATACGACAGCATAGAAATTGGTTACTTCTATGTCACTCGCAATTCCGGCTTTCAATTTACTGTTGACTGGCTTCTTAATGCCTTTGTGCCACCAAGAAATACATATCAGATAAGCCATCAAACAAACAGTGTGAAGGATTTTCTTCAAGAGAATAAGTTTCTTATTGACACGTTTATCGCAACCCAACTGCTCACTCATTGGAGTGAGGATGGCCAAATACTTCATGGCACGTCGCAGCCGACCAAGCGAAATGTCGTGTATTGAATTCGGAGAACGGCACATGATTGATTCACCTAGCGTACCTATACTTTATTGCTTAATTTGCAGTTTACTTCACTCGCCTCCTCGTCAAAAAATCGATATTTGTTTTATTATTTACGAACCTAATATGAAATTAGTCAATTCCTTTGCACTTGTATAATTTATTTATTGTTTAATTTATTAACGATTGTTTTTACTTGCAGAAATATTATGTAAAGCTTATCTTGATAATAATTTCACTCTACGTTTATATACCGAAGTCAATGTGAGAGAATGAATGGGCTTCAGTATAATAGTGTGCATAGTTAGATGATTTGCTATGTAGAAATACTATTGAGATTGGGTGAAGTGTTAGATTTGGAACATTTCAATTTATATAGATAGATAGAAGATACAATTTTGAAGGATCCATTAAAGACACAGAAATATATTAAAAAGTTTTGCTGTCTTTCTAGTATCTGCATGAGCCTCCTTTTCTTCAGTAGTTAGCCATCCCGAATTGTATGAGTACGACAATGTTAGCGATCACCGTGTAAAAAAACTGCAAAACGTACCAAACTAGTTAGAGAAGAAGATATTCACTATAAACTGAACATACCAATGCAAAAGTTGCATTTTCAACAGTAATAAATCCGCCAGCGGAGCAGTTGGCTGGCTCAAGCCGAAGTCTCAGAGAAATGCGCTGCAAGCTTCCGACCAAGTAATACTTTTCACGATGGTTGCTTAGCGTATAAAAGAGGGCACGAAATTTGTTTTCCTATAACAGAAATCAATAATAAATGAAATTTGTGTAAAGTTTAATCGAACCATTTTCTTCCACTGTGCGCATAACCAGCAAACGAGAAAAAATTCGGACATCTTATTAAAGGCTTTTAAGAGATAATCTGTAAGGATGCACTTTAATTATATGGTTACGGGAAAAGTAGAATATCATAATTTTACATACAAAAAAAACCTAAATTTGACGTCTGCAGGTAAAGCCAATATCCGGAAATTGATACAACAATATAACACATTATCATCAATCCCGGCAAAGAGAGTCGCACGTATTCCTCCAGGTGGCGCTTAGCTTGCCAAAGTAATGTATGTTGATCTTGTAAGAAATCTAACTTTTTCAAGTTCTCCCGACGTAAGGTGCCTTGTCCGAAACGTGTATGTTGCATGTCTTGAACTGCGGCCACACCAGCCTCATATAATTCTAAATGTAAGCCAAAGATTACTGTCGCCAGCAATGTGAATTCGGTTAGTTTGACAAGTAGGACCAACTCTGAGTAGTAGGCAAATAACAAAATAATTCCTTGCTGATATTTGGCTACTAAGATTGCAGCAACTGTCAATTCGTCGATTAAGTTCACGATCAGGATACCATAAACGAATTGACAAAGGCGTTGTATGCGTTTCGTATTGATTATCTTGCGGAAACTTTGTGCATATAAGTCGTCAATGGCATTGAGATTTTTAAAGAAGCGATCGTAGCTGCTGGCTTTCCATGTGCTCTCCACCTGGACGAGCATATGCAATGCTATGGTACTAACGAAGTTTAAAATGTCCATGTCATCTACAATCGTACTTTTGTTAAAGAAGTTTGTATGCTGCTTAAAGACTTGACGCCACCAGAAAATCCATATCACATAAACAAGCACAGAAGCAGTGTGCAGTGTTTTCTTCAAGAGAATAAGTTTCTTATTGACACGTTTATCGTAACCCAACTGCTCACTCATTGGAGTGAGGATGGCCAAAAACTTCATGGCACGTCGCAACCGACCAAGCGAAATGTCGTGTATTGTATTCGGAGAACGACACATGATTGATTCACCTTTTGCAGTTTTTTTATATTCGTTCCTCTGTCGCAAAACCACATTTGTATTTTTGTATTCACAAGCAGGGAAAATAATAAAAATCGATTGATACAAACCTAATATGATAATCAGTATTCCCCGTGCGTAAAATTTTTAATTGCTAAATTATTAAACTAAATTCCACTGACGAAAATATGATATATCGTCTATGATAACAATTTTAATTCAATTATTAACCCAGTCAAATGTGATGTTCTTGTTTTTACTATACATATTTTGATGTTGGACAAAAATTTGTTAGGATAAATTATAAAGAATATTTATTGTCGGAAGGTCGATTTCAGCCTTGATTCCTTGGAGCTATTGCTTCAAGAAGCAATAATGTCGAACATTGAGGTTTTAAAGAAGCAACTTCATATGTTGTGGAAGGACAACGCACTAAACAATAAATGGCACGAAATTATTGGCTGGCGGCGAGGTAGAACAGGAGCCAATGATTTGTATGCCAGGCTGAATGCACGTTAAATAAAGTGAAAGTTTAACATTTATCTGTAAGTAAGTGTTAATGGCTTTGGCCGTGACTGTGGGCGTGTGGATGGGTATGGCTGTGTGAATAAGCACAGATGAGTGTAATTCCATGTGTGTACGTGCAGATGCTTGTGGCAAATATGTCGATAATTATATTTGGCAAACAATTCATAATCGACCCTTGTGTATGGCTCACACGGAGCAGAGCCAAGTTGCTTAACTTGATTTTCTTTTGCATTTATGCCATACATTCTCCATTCCAACTAAAAGCATTTTAATTTATTTTATTGTACTTCAAACAAATGCAAGGATAAGCCACACACACAGACACACACACACACATTACATACACGCACTCACATCTCATGCAGAACTCGAGACATCTGCAGAACACAAGATTTGCCACAATTGGTATACAAATTACAAAATTATACAAATCAAGGCAAACACGGAACAATTGCTGCAATTTAACTCAGTGACTCAGGCAGTGGCTGCCAGTGGAAGTGCCGGTGCCGGTGCCGGTGCCAGTGCCATGAAGCATTTACAAATTGAAGCTGCTTAATGTGCTGATGATGACGATGAGGACGAGGACGAGAACGATGACGAGGATGAGGATGAGGATGACGATGATGTACCTACATGCAGGCAACTGCGATGTGATACGTCTGGCTGATGTTGTCAAGAGTTTGTTGGCTGTTGCTGCTGCTGCTGCAGGTGACGAGATTAGACGCAAAATAAAAGCCAAGCAAATAAAGCCAAGCAAAGCCAAGCAAAGCTAAGCAAAGTGCTGCAAACAAACGTAAAAAAAAAAAGGAGAGTAAGGAAAAAGTGAAGTAAACAATAGCCAAAGCTGTTGGGGGTAAGAGCAGCAAAAAAATGTGTGAAAAGGCGCAATGAAAGTGTCGCATCTAGAAACTGGCAGCAGCAGCAGCAGCAATGACTGACGCAGCAGCAGCTTTGATGAAAGTGAAATTATTAACACACTGCCTGGCTTACTCTGCTCCCCACACCACCCTCGGAAATCACCTACTCTGCATACACTTTCCGCAGTCACTCACTTGCTGTTCGCAGGCATTAAAGCGTTTATTGAGTGCCATTGAAAGCTGCTTGGCTTGGCTTGGCACGGCTTAGCCGTCTCAGGCATGTTGGCACGGCGTAAGGACTCATCAGGCGTTGCATACTCGTGCAGCTCACTCCCTGGCGTTGCTGGCGGCAGGCGCAATTAAGTCATTACTACAAATAAGTTAAAGCCTAAGGGGCAGCAGTGACGCTCTGGCGGCGACTGTCGAATTATGCTGCGTATGTGGCAGCAGGTGACATGGAAGGAGTTGCGAGGCTGCTAAAGGGGATGTCGGCAACAATTTGGTTGCTTTTGTTGTTGTGCTATGCGGTTGCACAAAAATATGCGCATGCGGTTGTCTCTGTTTGCCTGTACTCGTACTTGAAAATCAAGGCTGCAATAAAGGAATGCAAATTTATTTCGCAGCCCCCTTCCAAACCCACTCTCACCCCACACTCCGTACTTCACACACACGCACACACCAATCATGCGACACACTCAAAGCAAATAACTGCCTTTGCTGTTTGTGCGACTGCAAGGACATGGCACACGGGCATGGCGCAAAACCCTTGAAACATTTTGATAAGCAATTTTAGCCATACTTTGTGAATGTCGTCATGTATTTAAAATTTTGTGAAAATTCTTGTCAGTAATGAAATTAGCATGCAAGCCGCTTGGTGTGCCTGGCATGCTTTGGTTTGCTTCGGTTTGCCATGGCTTGGCTGGGGATTGGGATTGGCCTTGGTCTTGGGTTTGGGCTGACTAAGTGGGCGGTTAAGTGCGTGCACAAGTGTGTGGCTGACTGTGATTGTGCTTGCGTGTGGCAAGTGTCTCTGTTGTGACGGTGTGTGTGTGTGTGTGTGTGTGTGTGTATGTGAGTGTGTTCCGTTGCTGATATGACTCGTTTTTGATGTTAATACGTGAGACAGATGATTAAGACATACTAAATGCCATTAAGCGCGATTAACATGCTTAATTTGTGCGTTCTCCTTACACTTACACTTGTGGCTGAGTATGAATGAATAAAAAAAAAACGTAGCCACAAACATGAATTTCGAGGGGCACATCTGCAGATTTGCATTTAAAGTGTGCTTTGATCTAAGCATAAGAGGCACAATTCATTTGAGGTTTGGCTTTACGCAAACCTGACTGGCTGGCATTATGTGGATGAGATTATTGCTGCGTAATAAAAAAAACTTTTTACTTAAACAGGATTCGTCTTGAGAGGCACAACGATTGTAAAGTTAAACATAGGATGAAAAAAAAAATGAAGAGAAATTTTTTAGGCTGCAACACTTTGCTGAACTTGCAAGGTGCCAACAATTAGCAGCAAAAAATTCAAATCGGAACGTTATATAAGCAGAGCAAAATTTTATTCGACACATATGCATATGTGAAAGTACAGTTTGTGTAGATAGTATATCTGTTTCTGCAGTTGAAATATTTTGACAATGCTACATCATTTGTGTTGAGCCTGCTCCCTATCTTGCTCCTTACACTGCTCCCTGCCTACTACAGCGTATGTGTGTGTGTGTGTGTGTGTGTGTGTGGCAGCTTGCGTGCTTGTGTCGTTTATTTTTATCTGATTTTAATTTCAACAATTTCCTTTTTACACCTGTTTCTCTATATTAGTTGTACGTGCAAATCCTTGCATGTGTATGCGTGTGTGTGTGAGTGTGTCTAAGTACGGCATTTTGCTGTTGATTATTGCTGTTGTTGCTGTTATTATTATTGTTGTTGTTGTTGCTGCTACTGTAGCTCTTGCTGCTCTTACTGTAGTTGTTTTTGTTGTTGCTGTTGTTGTTATTATACTTATATTGTATATGCAAATAAATATGCTAATCCTTAAAATTGATTTTGTAATTTAATTGAAATTGTTTCTTTTTCTCTGCATATTCTCACATACTTACTTTGTTGCGATGCGAGTATGTTTTATTTTTGTTATTGCTTGTCGAAGCAGCTGCTACAAATTGCACATATGCCACAAACACACACACCACATACATACATACATACATACATTCATAAGCTCGTACACCCCACATAGTCTCACATAGGCAGTCGAATCGAGTCGAGACGAGTCAAGTCAAGCCACAAGGGCCGACAACTGCCATGGCCATGTTTGTGTTTGCGTTTGTGTTTTTTTTTCATTTGTCATTTATTTTCGCCAGCTTTTGGGCAAACGCTTGACACAGACAAAAGACGGTATTTATTTTTAATGTTATTACAAATCGATTGGTGTTAAAAATCAATACTTAATACGCTCCATTGTACGGAAGTTCAACGTGCAAGCGACATTTTCCTATTGACTGAGTACACATTTGAAATATGCGTGCGTCTGGTTGCATAAATCTCCCTTGGAAGGGCAGCCGCCTCCTTGCTGGGCTCTGGCGCTGACTTGCAAAAATGCTGCTACTAAAGATTTCTTATTTTTCCTCCTTTTTTCGCTTTTTGTTTTTTTCTGCTTCTGCTTCTGTTTCTTCTGTGCTTTGTATTTCATTTGAGTTTTGTTTTATTTGCAAAAAGGCTCTAGGCTCGAGGCGCTGCTCAAGAGGCATTTGCAGTGCGTAATTCATATGTGCTGATATGTGGCGGCAGCAAATGGGTTTCATGTGATAAATGTGCAGCCACATAAATTACAGAAAAATCCAAAAAAAAAAAAATAGAAATAAAAATAAAATAACAAACAAATCAGAAGGACTCAAAATACAAGAGCAACCAAAAAAATAATCTAAAATAAAAAATGTTTTGAGTTAGAAGTGCTTTGGCTGGTGTTGTTGTGGCAACATGTAAAAGCAAATTAAAATTTGCTTATAATGCCTATGATATATTGTACGAGTATCTGCGACTTGCCTAAGTTGCCTAGCAAAGCAGCAAGCCTCATAAAGTTGGTATTAAGACCTAAGCAACTTACTTCCTCTAAATCATTTAGTATATGTTTTAAGCACTGCCAATAACTTTAAAGACAAGTCCAAAGTTTTCCAAAAAAAATAAAATAAAAACAACAAGCATGAAAGAAATAGAAAAGCAAAGTCGAAATACGAGCCTGTATTATAAAAAGTTAAGTTTGTGGCCATAAGTCAAACAGTCAGAAACGTAAATGATAATATATAGTATGCCCCGTGTGTATATAGAAACCCACTGCCGGCACCACACACCACATATCACACACCCACAATGAAGTAAGCGCACTCGTCGTGCTCTGCCCCATATGCCTCGTATGGTCATGTGTGTACACTAACAAGCGGCAAGGAATCATTGCAAAAGGCGACGGCGACGGCAGCTGAGACGGCGCAGGCAAAGTCGTTGGCAAAGTCGATGGCAAAGGCAAAGGCAAAGACAAAGTCGATGGCAATGGCATTGGCAAAGATACATAGTGACAACTGCGAGAAAAACCATTTATCTTGTGCTGCGACTTCGCTGACTTCTTGGCGCGCGTCTGCTTCACTGTACGCCTTCCTGCTACATACGCGTACATACGCAGATGTGTCGGTGCCAGGACAATGCCGACTCCAAACTTCAGGCAGGGTGCTAACACGGCATGCGTATTTCCGCATGATGTTTGTAACATAATTAGCTCGAATTCAGCTAAAAGCCATATGCAGAAGACTTTTTATCTAAGCCGACAAAAAAAGTAATCAGAAGGCATAGTGCATTCAAAAGCTGCACTACAGTAGCATAACTAAATAGCAAAATATAAAAACGGCAAACGCAGCCGGGTGTAAAAAGGACATTAACCTGTAGTGCATGTGTAGCTCATTTAAGTTTTGCTAGGTTGGCATCAAATAGGGTCAACTGCCGCTTCTTGGTTAAATTTGGTTTGTAATTTGTTTTCTTGCTGACTTCACATATTTCGCTTGATCTACGCTGTCGATAGAGAAATTCGAATAAAAAAAAATAAAAACTTTTGCCGAGAAAAATTGCTTTAAGTGTAGCTTCGTCCAAAGAGCAGAAAAATGATGTTCAAGTTCTGTTGAACCATAAGCAGACCAACTGTAGGCGTTTATGCTTTTACGCTTGTTATCCTAACGTGTCCTTGAAATGTCGAATGCCAAAGAGCAAATGGCAAGTGAAATGCAGACGCGACTCGTGGTCGTCAATGCAATTAGGCAAGTTTCATTGGGCGAAAATCAAACAAATAATTTTTCCAATTCTGTTATTTTTTTTTCGTTTTGGTTTTCTTTTTTTATTTGTCATTAATGATTTTTTTTTTTATTAATTTATCTTAAAGATTCACACAGACAACGGTTGCTTAGCGCGGTGCCGCGCAGAGCTTTGATTTGGGTACTGTGCTGCGCCAAACAATTGAAGATTTATTGCAACTGTACATGCCGCGTCTGCCGAATGCCGTCGCTTGTAACCACCCACGACAAGTAAGCCAACTAAGCCCATTGCCAGGCACTGTGGGAAATTCGAGTTGAAAATGTGTTCTTGGTCTAAATGCGTGCTACAAATTTTTCACTTGCTGTAAATAATCACTTGTAACAGACACGAGTACACGCGGCTGTGCTGCATAAGCAAGCGAACATTTTGCTTTATTACATATGGCAAGGACACAGACAGACAGAGAGACAGGCAGACTGGGAGTTATAGGCAAAGGCAAGCCAAGGCAGTAAGGAAATTTAAGCATGCCGACAATATTGGCTGCCGTGAGCTGTTATTTTACATTCTAACATATACATCCTAAGCTTTTTTGGGTTCACTGCAGCCTAAGCGACCTCTAACATATCTTCTACGACACGCGTGAAATTAAAAGACACAGCGAAGAAAAGAAGGATAAGCGAAAAAACGCGCATGGGTGAGATTTGCATGCGCATATGCGTCTGTATATGAAATCTGTTTGCGATACACGAGTACAGTGAAGCTGGCATACACAGCTAGTGTGTGCGTGTGTGTTTGTGTGTGTGTGTGTTTAATGTGTTTACCTTCTAATATGACAGTCAGCTTCGCCTGATCTGAATGCTTTGCTTTGCTCCTTCGTTTGTTCGCGTTTATTTGCTAATATGTTCTTTCTGCTGTTGTCACATGAAATCTCGGTTTTGTTTTCACGCATGTTTTTCTGTACTTAGTCATGCGTTTTGTCAGTGTTGTCGTTTGTTGGGGCATGGCAAATATATTTGTGACACGATTGCGTACGTGCATGGCAAAGGGCAGAGGGCAGAGAGCACGGGTATTAGAGGGAGCTGAGCACAGTCACATGATGTTTGGGCACGCATCAAAAATGAATTTTAATATTTGAAAATGTGTAAATGACAGTTCCCGGAATCGAAAATGATCATGAAAATAATGAAATGACACGTGTTCCAAAGAAATTCGTTACTTATTTTAATATTTTAATATCTACGCATATGTTTAGGGTAAAAGCGGCTGAGTAGGTGCAAGCAACTGTCACAACAAATTTATGCCAAGCCGAAGTTTATTTGTGCTCACTTACCTGTTCCTGTATGATTCCGCGTATTCCGCTTTACGTGCTTAAGTGTCATGTGTAAAAATGTATTTTTTAAATTTTATTTGTTTTTAAATTTGCGATACTTGAAAACGCCTGAGAGCGAAGCTATAAATAAAATTCGTTAATTAACATTAAAACCTCAGACTAGACAGTCCTTGCTCGCAAATCTTTCACAATGGGGAATTAGAATTTTCTGCTTAACACTTTTGAACTTTTTTTACTTGAGATTGGATTGAGGATTTTCTATTTTTGTTATAATTAACTTAGTGGGACAGGGAAACAATTTCATAATGTGTAATAGAAATTAATTTGATTTTAGCTGGAAACAACTTTGCAATATGCTGGTAAAAATTTAATATTCAACAGCAGCCAAATGTTTAAAATAACTTTGGCCGCATTCGCAGTTGCGTAGGTTAAATAAACAATGAAATAAAAAAAAATAAAGAGAAACCAGCAGACAGACGGCTTAGCTTTCACCTTAAGTAGACGAAATTAGTATTTCAGTTTGACAAATATTATTTGGCCTTGACAAGGCCAACAGCCAACTCACCCGACCATCTACTAAAGACAACAGGCATTTTTTACTTACAATGGCATATTGAGGCATTTCGCACATAAAAATAGATCAAAG
This sequence comes from Stegana nigrithorax, assembly GCA_037044495.1. NCBI lineage: Eukaryota > Metazoa > Arthropoda > Insecta > Diptera > Drosophilidae > Stegana > Stegana nigrithorax. The sequence continues at coordinate 371,006 of JBAMBQ010004947.1, forward strand.
TCAACTTTTTCCACAGGAGCAAATGCAACTGGAAAACTTTTTGATTAAAGAAGCAAACAAACAAATGAGATTTGCGCTTTGTGTGCGTCGGTCTTTCTCCTCTTCTGTCTGTCTGTCTGTCTGCCTGTTTGTATGGCTTTGTGTATGCATGAGCGTATGTGTAACTGATGTTGGTAGAATTTTAAGGAACTGTTTCCACTTATATGCAATGTGTGTGCATTAACATATGTCTGCATATATGCACATGTATGTATGTGTGTATGTGTGTGTGTGTGTGTTTATAGAGTGTACAGCTTTCGTTGCTGTTCGCACACACTTAAAATGCAATTAAGATGCAGGAAAATATAAACAGATAACGACAAGCTCAACTCGTGTGAATATGAATATAAATTTTCATAACTGAATGCGTGCAAGGACTCTGTCTGTATATAGCATTGTTTGCCTGTGTGTGTGTGTGTGTGTGTGTGTGTGTGTGTATGTGTGTGTAAGTGCGTGTTTGTGTGTAAATAAAAGCATCTAGATACACATAAAACAGTAGGCAGCTAGCTACCTTAAGAGTAGAGTATAGAATTTCAGCATTGACGCACGAATAACTTTATTTCAACTGCAAAAGGTAAAGCATGGTAACCTAAGCGTCTTTTTCCCGCTGACGGTAAGCCAAAGCAAGCCAATATGCGCATATCTGTTTGCATGGCAGCTGCTGCGCATACTTACACTGCGATGCAAGTGAATAGGTACGGCAATGCCAATGTCAATATAACAACACAGAAGAGCAGGACCAAGCAGCAGGACAACAAGCAGAAGTCAGTAACGCAGCTGAGCTACCAAATCTTTAGCCCAGAGCTTCAAGTAAACTGAGAAATAATCAATAAAATTTTGTCAGTCATGTTCCTAAATATATGCGCAACAGTGTTTGCGCGTGTGATGACTTAAAAGTTCGTCATTTTTGTTTTCGGTTTTTTCTTCTATTTTTTTTTTTTTGGGTTTTATTTTCAGCAGCGAATTTTGAGCAGCAAGCACACAAAGACTGGCATATGTGAGGTGTGCCATAATGAAACGTTTCTGCAAAGTTCACGACTGACTGAAGCCGTGGAAAAGCCCGAAAGCGGCTTCCAGCAAACATTGCTACGTATATTGGCCATATTTCAAAATAATTTTTGTAAAATTGCTGCCGCATTGTTTGCCTTTAAACTTAAAGGCTTTAAAATTTATAATGTTCAGCTTTGGCTCATTACTTGCGTAATAAATGGAATTGCAATTGCACTCCTGCCTTGCCTTGGACTTTGCCTTCTGCGTTGTGCAATAATTTGTGAGTGCATTATTTGTGTAGTTTATAAATTGGTGCAGGCAGCATGCATGCGCTGTAGTCATCAACAGAGCCGCAGCTAGCAATTTGTATTGCCAGCGAAAAGAAAAAGAAGAAGAAGAATCAAGGAGAAGAAGAAGCAATAAAGTCGAGCAAAGCCAATAAGAAACACACAATGCGGCAGCAGCTTCGCACGGTGAGAAGGCAAGAAAATGCAACTTTTAAAGGTATTTCCTTGCCATAAATTCTCTAAAAAGCTTTCTCACCAAAAATTTGTAACTACCTTCCGCTGACAATGCCCAGCACTCACGCCTGAGGTGCCCCTACTCTCACCAAGTTCGCTGCCTCTAGGCAAACGCTTGGCTAAAGGTTTTCATTTTCATTTTCGTTTTCGTTACAGTTCTTAGTTTTCGGTTTTCAGTTTTCAGTTCTTCGTTTTTATTTTTGTATGTCTGCTGCATGGCAATGGCAAGTGCAGTCAAAGTAAAATTTACACCTTTAGCTTTATTAATATGTGCATTGCTAGTTATTTGTTGTTGTTGTCGTCGGTTTCGTTTTTTCCTGCCTTGCTTGCTTACTTGCCGCATGCCGCAGACGTCGTCGTCGTCGTAGTCATGGCTGTTGCCAGCGCATTTCTTTCTGCTTTTTTCGGGCGTCTACTCGCTGTTGACTCCTGCAATTCACTCAGGCAGCTTGCGCCATTTTTCGTCGAGGACATGACTGCCGACCGCAGCACAGACAATTTGGCAAACGTGCAAATAAGTTTCTAAATAAGAGTGCAAACTAAATGAGCATTTAGTGAGCGTGCCTCGTAAATTCTTGTTGAAATATTTCTGTCGTCTTCGTATTTTAGCTTTTTGCGCTATTTGCCAGCGTCTACACATTTTAACATGTCTAAATGTCGCATATTAAACGGTTTGCACTTTAAGTTACTTTGTAAGTGTGTATAAATGTCGCCAACGGCGCGTATACGTTACATTTTATTTCATGTTAATTATGCGCACTGTAGACCAAGCTCAGTAAACAGGTAAATGCGCAAGCAAAGAAAAACGCCACAGCCATACAAAATTGACATGCATAGACAAAGCAACAGTAACAGTAACAGTAACAGCAACAGCAAAAGCAACAACAAGATACAATAAACTTGTTTAATGAGTCGACAACGTCGTCTCCAACATCGTCGTCAATATCCTCTGCATGCTCTGCGTCGCAGTCATCTTGCTGGCTGTGACTTTTGCTGCGTCTTTGCCGTTTGTCTTTTTTTTGTTTTTTCGTTTTGTGCAAGTCTAACCGAATTCAAATCTACACGACTTCATTAGTGTAATGAAAAATGTCAAGGACACTGCCGACCGACAGTCAGCGACAGTGTCAAAGCGTCATCGTGTGCTGTACATAAGCGACTGTGGCCTGACTTGGTTTGACATTTGCATTGCAGGGGCATGGGCATGGGCATGGGCATGGGCCTGAGCATGGGCTTCATTATGCAAACGAGCGCATTCACAGCGCTGAGACAAAGCCCCCGTCTATGTGTAGGCATGTGCATAAACATGTAAGCGCAAGCTGCTCTTCTCTTTGCACCTGCCTGCCTCACTGTCATCCGGCCATCCTGCCATCCTGCCGTGCTGCCTACCCGCCTGTCGCTGTTCATGCATGCTGCACGTTACTATTTATGCGTGTCTCAGGGACACCGGCAGCGAGTCTAGATTCGCTCGCTCGTTCGCTTGCCTACGCAGGCCAAAGCATTGCAATAAAATATGTTCTCCTCGGCTGTCGGCTTTGGATTCTGTGTGTGCATAATTAAATAAGCACAACAAGATTTAGAGAGTCAATTTAATTGCATATTTCGCTTGTGTTTTGTCGGTTTTGTTGTTATTCATAAAAATACATATAAAATTATTTGATTATGTAGTTGCACTGAATGAAGTTTCCTGCTAAGCCATGCAATGCAAAATGGAAATAACACAAAAGACATTGAAACAAATAAGGCAACATGCTTCATATAATAGCAATTACATGGCAGGTGTCCAAGTATGTAAACAAAATTTGCATCTAGAGTGGAACAGCAGCAGCAACTTAAGGCTGCAGTGTGCTTCTGGCATTGAGAAGGGATGTGCAAGTTATATGGCAACAACTTTAAGTCCAAATGCAAACAAGCACAGCAGCCAAATGATATTAAAGAGAAGTAGGAAGAATAGCGTAGCCAACTGGAAAATGTCAGGAAGGGATCTGCTCTATCTGTTTACATCAAGCGAAGCCTCTCTCAAGTATATCCAAATGCCCAAGGGCAAGGCTGTTGACATCTCACTGCCAATGCTTAGCTTGATATAACAAATTCTCTTTATGCTGTAAATGAACATGGCATAAAATGCATTAGAAATTTAACAGAAATAAATTCAAAATATGCGGTTCTGAGGCTAGAACCTAATACGGTTTGATTCTAATGCCATACATTGGGAAATTCTAATTAACGCGTGACATTTTGTTTTCACGCTGCGGGCATGTGTGCTCACACACACACACACATACACACTCATAGGAAGTAAAGCGTAAAACGTATATGAGCCAAATTAAGTAAACTGTTCACCACAAGCAAAGGAAGACTCCATTGCGGACTTGGAGCATATGTCAAAGCAACACCGAACGGAATCAGCGTACAAGACAAATATACAAAATTAGAGTAAACATGTTAAAACCATAAACAGGAATTTACCAGTGAGCAAAAACACGCAAAAAATAAAAATAAGAAAAAAAAAACCGCACACACAGAACACAAAATAAAATAAAAGTAGCAAAAAGCAACGCAGGACGAGTGATGAAAGCACGCAGCAGCAGCAGCTGAAGAAGAAGAAAAAAAGCAAAGATAAAAACGGAAGTAGAAATATTACATGTACATGCAACAGAAATGAAAAATAAGCAAAAACGTAGCAGAAACAAAAAAAAAAAAAAATAGAAAACGAGAATAGAAAAAGAAAAGAAAAACGAATACTTGGAATAAGAAATTCCAAAGAAATCAGTTAGAAAGCTTTGCGCACATGGACACGCCAACACAGTGGGGCAATATTTTGCACAGCAGTGTTGTTTTATTATTATGTTCCTTCATATGCTTTACCGTTTCTTTTTTGTGTAATTTTTGTTTGTTGCTTTTTCTGCCTTGCGTTTTGTTTTGTTATGTTTCGTTTGGTTAACTTACTTTATGCTGTGGCTGCTCTTCGCATGACGTTGCCGTCGACGTTGCCGTCGACGTTGCCGTTGCCAATGCTGGCGATGGCACAACAAAAGCTGCAGCGGCTGTAAAATAGCAAAAGGAAAACGTAGACGTTGACGCTGACGCTGACGCAAACGTAGACGCAGTCCATGCTGCAGCAAAGGAAATATGTGAAATCATGAATAAACTGCCATGTGCACAACATTTCACTTGTTTTGTTTTTTATTCTGGCTGCTGTTGTTGTTGTTTTGTTCTTGGCTCATTTTTTGCTCGTTTGTTGCATTTCGTGTTGGCGGACAGAAAGAAGAAAGCACGCAGGCAACAAAGAATCCATTGTGCGAGCATGCAACAAATTTAGCATGCAACTTGACTGCCATGCATTATGAGGCACGAGCTGCAGCCCACTGTGCATAGGACGGCATCGAAGCATGCAGTCTGGGTTGGCGCCTGTTGGCGACGTGCTGCGCGCTGGCAGCGACGACAGCGGCAGCATGTTGTGCATCACTTTTCACTGTCGTCGCTGTGCATGCATATGAAATGCACACTGCGGGATGGTGTGGGGCAACGCTGTCTGGATGTAAAGCAAATGCAGGTAAACGTAATCGGCAGTATGGGCGTACATGTGGGCGTGGCCGCACCTTTCAGCTAAATAATGCACAATAATAGTAAATGCGATGCTACTTAATTGGCTTAGGCAGAAGTTATGCAATTTGTTAGCTCTTCAATACGCAAGTGACTATTTTTTTTTTTGTAGCATAAACACAGGCGCACAGTGGAATGTCTAAGCAAAGCCAAGCTAAGTCGAGTCAAGTCAAGTCGAGTCAAGTCTTGGACTGCCAAGTGCCAAGTGCGCCAGTCATTTGCATGGCAAGCAGAAATGTCAACGCTGAGCTGCAGTGATGAAGATTGCAGCTTAAAAGTGAATCATTTCACTTCTTTTCACTTGCTTGCTGCTCTTGCGGCCGCAGTCGCTGCTCCTGTTGTAGCTGCTCGGCTCGGCTGCTTATTAAATAATTTATAAGAATTAGTTGAGATTTGCATTGCATGCGTATTTCTGTCGCAAGAGCATAAGAGCAAATTTCAATTTAATTTGAAATTTATTACGTGCAATTTTTCTGTTTTATCTTTTTTCTTTCAAGTAACAGCAGCATCAGCATTAGCAGCAGCAGCAGCAGGGACACGGCGTGCAGTGGCAGTGCAAGTTTTCGAGGCTGGCGCTTACAATAAATTTGCGCTTAGCGAAGTTTTTATTGCGTGCATTTTCTTTGCCTTATTAATATTCTCTTTTGCAAGTTTTCTTCGCTTTTTTTTCTTCTCGTAGCCATGCTTTGCGTTATTATTAAAATAGTTTATAGCAGCAGCAGCCATAGCAGCAGCAGCAGCCGGTTACAAGGTCAGTCGTATCGTAACTGTTAAATAGTTGCTGGCAAATTATGTAGATACGCCACCGAGTAGCGCCAAATTTGATTATGCAAAGTTGCTCTGAGATAGGCTCTTGGACGGTTGCTCTGATGGCTGGCCTGATGGATGCTCTGTTGGCTGCTCTGATGGATGGTGGCCCTAAGTGCCTTAAGTTGCGTTCTGTGCTTTTGCTGTTACTCTGCGCACGTTACTTACCGTGCACGCACTCCACGAGCGTGTGGGCGGCTTGTTTATTTATTTGCGCTGCCTGCGTTGCTGCCAAGTGTGCGAACATGCCATTGAATATTTATTCAACTTCATGTTGAATTTGCTGCATTTTATTAAATTACAGTTTACAATTTGACTTATGCATAAAAGCAAAGCTGTGTGTTAACCTACGGCATATTTGTCAATTGACATCAAATAACAAGAATTCTGTCAAAATATTTGAAATAAAATCCTCGCAACACACTCGAGTTTGTCATATTAATGAATTATGCCAACGAATTGTAGCAGTTGGCTCTGTGTAAAATATTCTGTGATAAATTATTGCAATAACAAAATATTTCATAAATTTTCTTATCTTCATCTTTTAGTTACTTTGACATAAATCATCAAAATCGACATTGAGTCACATTAAACCACATACAACAAAAACGCAGAACCACTCAAGCTGGATAATTTGTGCGCATAAGAATATTTTTTTTGGTTTATGCTAAACAATAAGTCTGCAAGTCCTTTACTCCTTTACTCCTGTTACTCCGTTGATCGCTTGTGTGGTTTGGGTTTCGTTCACTCTTGGCTCATTTAGGTTGCTGCTGCAGTTGACCAAATGCTCTGCTGGCCGCATATAAAATAAACCCAAGTGCAATTCGCAATTTCGACTAATAACAGCGTCTCTGTCTGCTGGCCTGCCTGGCTCTGACTTTGGCTTTGATTTGCAGTTTTCTGCTAGTTAATGCACTTTGCTTGCTTAAGAAAATAAATGCAAATAAGTTTTGATAACTGTTTGTCTTGTATAATTGCAAAATAATCCAAAATACCGGAAAATGTATAAAAATACCAAAGTGCGCTTCAGCTAATGCATGCAAGTGTTTTCCTTAGCCAACTTTCTGCAGCTGAGCAAGCCGAAGTTGCAGTTATTCGTACCTGGATCTCGCCTACGATGTTTGCACTTGCGTTTGATGTTTGGTTGTTCATTCGTTCGTTCGTTTGTTTGTTTGTTTGCTTTTGTTTACTCGCTTGTGCTAACGCATAAGTTCGAGTATCTGTGGTTGCTCTTGGCATTTGAGCGTTGAGCCAAGCAAAGCAAAGCAAAGCAACGCAATGAAGCATGCGTAGTGCATTTATGCACATTTATTAATGTTTATTATATGCGGCCACTGCTGCGCTGCACTCGACTGCGCAGTCCTTGCTGCATTGCTTGAGTTCACCAGTCGTGTCCTGTTGGTCGTCAAACGATATTTGCCATATACAATAACACGAATGGGACAAACATTGCTTGATTATTGAAATTGCTGCCATGGCTGCTGCCATCGATGCCGTTGATGCAATTGCTGTTGCTGCTGTGGCTGTTGCTGTTGCTGTTGTTGCTTAGCCTTCATGGCTGTGTGCTTTATTGCTGGCTGCTGCTTCAGTTTTAATTAGAGAGCCAAGTGCACGGCGTCTGCAGCTGCTCTTCGAGTGCTCAACGCTGTGTGTACGTGTGTGTCTTTGTGTGTGAGTGTGAGTGAGAATGGTGTGCGGGTGCACTCGTTCAACGTGGCGTATGTGCAATAAAGTTCAGCTCAGTGCAGCTGAGTTCAGTTCAGTTAAGCTCAACTTGTTTGAGTTGTATTATGTAATTAAAGCAAGGAAAGCATCGAACAAGATAATTCACTCATACGTGAATGATGGCATTGAAGATGTTGCTTAATACTTTTGCCAAGTAATTATGCGAAGCATTCAATTTGCCTCAAGATATTTTAATAAAGCATTCGCAAAGTGGATTTACATGCGATTTATCGTAAGTCTTGACATGAATTTTATTTTATTGGCAAATACTTTGAACGTTGCTATGCAAATAACTGCAGAGCACTCGAAATCATTACAAAGTTGTCAATGCATGTAAATTGAAAATAGAAAATCGTAAAACGAGAATGAAATAAAATACGAGAAAATAGAAAACGCAGCGCCGTGCGCAGTAAAACATTTTAAGCTTAAGTATGCCGAAAGTAAGCCAAGTCCCATGTGCAGGGCAAGAGAAGATGTTGCATGTGTGCTAAGAGAAAACTTCCTAATGGAACTCACACTGTAAGCATGGATTGAATCAAATCCCAGTTGCATAAGTAAACACAAACAAGTTGCGCTGGTCAGTCTTGCAGGTAGCAGACACTCACACACATGGCAGTTACTCGTGCGTCCTTGTGTTAGACTGCGCGCCAGTCTGCCCATCAGTCAACGTCTGCGTCTACGGCTGCGTCAAACTGCCAAATTGACTATCAGTCAAACTCGCTGTCAGCACGGCAGACATGCCTCTCAGCACAGCAGAATATTTTTTATTGTCGGCGCCGGCACATGCGAAGCTAAGCTGGCGAATTATGCACAAATATAAAAGAAAATGTAATAAATGCACTTGACATGTCTGCCTTGTTAGCCTGTCGAAATGAGTACAATAATGTCAATATGTGCTATCGATTTGTCTACGGTTTTTATTGTTAATGCCTTGGCAACACGTGGTTAGCCAGATGCAAACCAATAAATTAAATTAAGCACATGAAAGTTGTTAGACTAAAGCTTGATTTTACTTAATCTTCAAATGCTGTCAAAATCCTGCCTTAGTTCGTCGTCTTTAAAAAGCCAATGTGGGTTGCATTGGTCTGACCGCCATTTTATTAAACCGAAGTCGATTGCAATAAGTTGTTAACAAATCAGCATTTCCTATAAATGTCACATGATGTCAACTGACGCTGGCAGGCACAACTTCACTTGCCTCAACTCTCGATGCCTGCCGCATCTGGCGGTGTATGGTGGATGGTGGTTGGTGTATGCTGCCGATGCTTTTTGGGGCTTATAATTCTGTTGTGGTTTTGCGAAACAAGCTAATGAGTTTGCGGTTTCAAGTACAATGGCCATAATTGGTTTTAATTGCAATCACAAAATTATTTATACTTGTTGTTGCGGTTGAAATTGAGCTGCACTACAACAACACACATATATATTTATATATTTAAATACATTTGTATACATATATAAAAATACAATATGTATAGTATAAACGCAAAGTTGTATAAAAACAATTGCATTGACAACTGAGAGTATTTTCAAGTTAAAATGATATTTTGATTGATGCATGCAACGCAATTAACGATTTTTCATGCAAAAAATACAATTTTTGCAATCATTTGGCTGCTAATTAGTCACTTGTACATGATTACGTATACGCGAGCACTTAATGAGCCGCTGCTGTAACAATAACAATAACAGCTGCTTAATAGCACATTAAGTAAGGACTTTCAGCAGCCAGCAGCCAGCAGCACAACACGGATACGCCTTGTTAGGCAGCAGCAGCAAGCATAAAGGACAAAACAGAAAGAAAGAAAAACGCAAAGTTAAATTTCAATGGCAGCGCCAAAGTGTTTATAAGCCGAAATTAACAAAAACAGAATTACTAAAGAAATAAGCAAATACAAAGCGAAAAATAAACAAAAAACAAAAACAACAAGAAAAGGTGCCGCAAAAGGACGACGACAATGCGTGTCTAAGTGTGACAGCATTTGGGCTGCCAAGTAGCTGCTGGGCGACAATTTTAATTCGGTATTTTTAAATAAATTTGCAAGTTGATCTGCTGTTAAATATTTCATGTTCATTTGCAAACGATTTGTTGTCATTTTAATTAACAACAACAATGTTGGCCAAGGCTATTTGCCAATCGATTGACTGATTTTTGTATTTGAAATTCAAGTTAATTAAATTATCCTGCCAGTGCGGACTTTCGCATTGCTCGATTTAATTAATAATTTCCTAGCAGTCCTCGACGACAACGACGGCGCAGCGAGGCTTAAAGCCATTACAGTTATTTAATACGCTTATTGTGCTCTGTGCACTTATTTAGATGCAAATCGGCTTAAATTGCCATGCGAAAAGTGCAACAAAAGTTTAATCATATACGCAACATACACTGTGAGCACATGTGCATGTGTGTGTATGCTTCTGCTTGCGAGTGTATGCATGCTCTAAAAATGATTACTTCGCCTGAGCACGTTGCATTTTCATGACCTTGTTGCCATGACAGTTAAATGCGCTTGCAAAATTAAATTACATATTCACTGTTACTACTCACTAATAATGAAACAGGATATGTGCCAAATAAAGAAAATATCTGCCACCCTCGCACTCTAATTGAGCCAAGGCATCATCATACGTTGCCCGCATTCATCATGTAATTACTTTCATCGCTGAATTTATATTCAATTATTGCGCTACCGAAGCCCCAATTTATTTGCATATTAAATTGCATAATTATAAGGTTGCATTGCATTAACTGCTCGGCTGCATTGACTTCATCTTTGCCCTTTGACTTCTGTCAAGATTTCGATACAAAGGGAGAAACCTTAAAGTGCCTGCCACTCAACTCGCATGGTATCCCGCATGCAGACAATGTGACTGCGTTTGCATAAGCCATGGCACGCACTTTAATGTGCAAAACGGTTGATTAGCCAGCTTAGCTGCGAAACAAAAACTCTTCGCTCAGATGTGATGGCCAAGAGCTTGGTATGTGGTTTGGCTAAGCAGTTGCCTGCTTTGGTTTAGTGTTTTAGTCGCTATCATTGGCAAGGCATTCCTCGAGTTGCGTATCCTGGCTAGTGATAATGGCTATTTCATCAATTAATTTTATACTCTTTAGCAAATGAAGTTGCCTTTTGGTAAAGCCAATGTTTCTATAGGAATTTCTTTAAGCAGCGAGAAATGAATCCTTAGCTCATTCATTGGCTCATGACCAACGTGTCTGCAGATGCATTCCTCTGCATTTTGTGCTTTCAAACCGAATATAGGAAATGCCAATGCCAATTCAGGCAGTTTGATAACATTAAACAATACATAAAATTTAAGCTCAGCACAGCACAGCATAGAAATTTCTTTAATTCTTTGCCAAACTTTGCTTTGACACAAAACTTTTCAGTTGGGTGCTTAGTAGATTTGCTGCAGTCATTTAAAACTATGCACTACTGTGCCAAAACTCAAACAAGAACAATGCGGAATGCATTGCAAATGAAATTTTCGGCATGAAATTTAACGTGCAACTTTATTTGGCATCGGTTTGCCATCGGTTTGGTTTGGTTTAGTTTAGTTTGGTTGGGTTTTGAAACAAACGAACGCATAGTTCTCGGCAGCTTAGGGAAGCTATTAAAGCGGCAGGCGAGAGCATTTGAAAAGCGACAAAAGCGTGTGCCATCAAAACACAAACTCAAACTCAAACACAAACAAACAACAACGTACGTATAAAGCGAAAGCGTAAAAAAGGATAAAAGCGCTGAGTGCCATTGTGGCGCTGTGCGGCGCACAAAGACGGGCGAAAGATTATTTGAATAATGGCTGCAGCCTCGAATGCAGCCACATGGCATATGAATGGCAGCTATGCAGGCGTGCGTGCATACGTGCGTGCGACAGAGACAGCGAAATGGGGTGGGAATGGGAGAAGATGCTTGCGTGTATGCTGCCAATTAAAACAAGCAACAGAACCGCAATAGGATTATCAGTTTTGTGCTATTGGAGATTATCGCAATGAAGCCAAATTGAATTTATTATTGTTGCTGTCCGACAAAAGCGTTTCGTTGTGCTTGTGGTGCTCGATTGATTGTTGCAGTGAATGATTGAATGCGTTTTGTTGCATTTGATTGAGTATTTGAGTATTTTATGTATGCACGCGATTAGCAAAAACAAACACGCATGCACTCAAACACAAATGTGGCTGAGCATTCAATGGCTGCACTCAAAGGAAATTGTTTGGCTTTTCATGTGCTGTGTTTTGCTGTGTTCTGTTGTGTGGTGCTGTTATTTTGCAACAGTCTCACATGTCCTTTTTCAATGGTAGTGACAGTGCATTTGATAATCTTACTGTCCTGCATTAGTTATGCGTTAGGCATAGCAGGCTAGTTAATCATCAGTGAGTTGTCCAGTGACGCCGCAAAGTATGCAACAGAAACTTAACTTTTGAACCACGCTACTATAGCCAATTGACATTAATGTAAAGCTTTGGGCATAATCGCAGAATAATGCAACAGTTTTGTATAATGCTTAAAGCTGCTTACTATGCTTGCATATAATAAATAAGCCATTGAGCGGTGCAGTGTTCGATAACAACTCACGAACCTCTAAGCACTTCATTATGCTATGCACATGTTCACCGCTATTCCTCCATGCAGCATTCAGTTTGCGCTACTCAATATTAATTTGTAATTATGTTTACAAGCCGCTTTACACTTGCGCTAGGCAAATAGCCCACGAAAGCTAGCTGGAATTTCTGCTGCTGTTGTTGTAGTTGTTGTTGTTGTGGTTATTTACTGTAATCAGTGCCAAAGGCTTGGAACTTGCCCTATAGACGTTATGTTAAACAGCAATGAAATCGAAACCCGAAATGTTGCTAAATTGCATATCAGTGATGGACTTTGACGGAGACAGTCGTTGTCTGTCTCTCTTTACTCAGAGAGCGCTTATAATTGCGTTCATCAATCATACGCACCATAATTAGATGTTGCCAAACAACTCACTCACACACTCATGCACTCACTCACTCAGTCAGTCAGTCAGTTACCCATTCACACACTCACTCAGTCAGTCAGTCAGTCAGTCAGTTACCCATTCACTCACTCACTGAGTCAGTCAGTCAGTCAGTCAGTTAGTGAGTTACCCGCTTACTCACTTAATCGCGCTCTCTGTCACTCACTCACCGACTGGCTGGCTGCATGACTGGCAGCTTGATGGCCGCGTAATGTGAATAGTATGCTGAATAACGGCAGCAGCCGTGGGCTTGCATTTGCCATAGCAATGTGCGTTGGATACGAGCTGCAAACGTTTAAGTCCCTTTGGAGCGTGTTGTGCTGGCATTGCAATCATCTATCATAATTTGCGTCGACTGCAATTGAGTGTAGCAGCCGAAATACAACAAAACGAAAATTGTAAAAAGTCAAGAGAAATGTTTGCAGCAGTTCAATGCAATGAGTGTCGCAGTAAAAATGCTTAATGGCTTGCGCAAATGTATTTGCATGTTTTCTCAAACCAAAATAAAGAGAAAAAACAAATAAAAAGCACAATGGCTCTTGATCTCATAATAAATACAATCAATACCAATTGATTTATATAATTAAATTGAATTTGCCGCTTTGATGCCAGCCTAAGCGAGAACGACAAGCATTCATTCTTATTAATACACCACATGGCTAGTTTTTCAACCCTTTAGGTAAGGGCACATTTATTGTTTGTCAAATATTGGTGGTTTATGCTTAACGCATCAACAGATCAGCGCACAGCTCTCCCAGTCACTTCTGTTGTGTCAATTTCATATAGTTGCGCCTTGATCTATACAGTTCTGGAACTAGACAATCGAGCAAACCAAATGAATGCCTAAACTTTTAATATAAAAACCCGATTTAACTTTTTTTTTCTACGTCACACTTTTGCACGAAATAAATGCAAAGCAATTCCTTGTCAGAGCCAAAAACATTTGTTATATGAATTATAACAAGTGTAGGCTAAAAAAAAACATGTGTTTTTCTGGCCACGAAGCGCGGGACAGGCCTCACACTCACATACACACAGACACACACACACACACACAGCAGCGCACAACATACGCAGTAACATTTATGCATGCAGCGTTTGTTTAGGAAATTGTTGACAATTAATTCAGCAAATGAGCGTCATTCAGCTAATTGGAAACGTTTAATGTGCCAAAATCTGACACAGGCTACGCTATGAAATAAAACAGGCTACACATGACACGACGCGCCTGTCGCAGCTGTCCCACACTCACGCACACACAACACGGCATGTCGTGACTAGTCAAAACATGTTTTTGCCGCCGTTTCTATGTTTAGTCAAAAAAGAAAAAACAAAAAAAAAAAAAATAAATAAAGGAAAAGGAAACAAAAAGCGGCTAATGAAATTATTGCGTACAATCAAATTAGCCTCTTGGGTGTGTTTAGTAGTTTTTGCCAACAAAAAAAAAAAAAAGGAAAATAAATAAAAAAGGTTTACAAATAAAGGCCGCAGCGTGCCAGAGCCAAGTTGAGCAATGCACAGTTGAGCATTTAAATGTTACAAGGACAAAACATTAAGCATCCTACTTTGCGGCATTATCCACCTCAATTGCCTTAAGACAGCAGGGCGGGTAGGGATTGCGCTCCTTGTATTCATAGGACTTCCACGTGGCGCCGCCCGCCGCGATAATTGTTTTCAGATACGCATTGAAGGAATCGTAGGTTATGTGCTGCCATTTGGGGCAGCGATACTTGTGATGGTGTGCACAAGCCGTGTCCACGATCCACTGACGTGCCGTGGGTGTCTCCAGTTTCAGACTTTCGTTCACAGGCGAGCCTGCAAGCATGAAACGTCTGCTGATGGCGTAACTGCAAACAAAACGTGTCCTTATACTAAATGCCACAGTGGGGGCTTTTAGGGGGCAGTTTACTCACGAAGTGCCTCCCTGCACCAGTTTCTTAACCTGCGGCAGGCGGATAACCTTGAGTATGATGTCATTTGTCTGCATGGTATCCAAAGTCATCAGAAACCAGGTAGGAATCAGGTTAAATCGCACACAGCTCATGACACGCTCCGCGAATTGCTGCCGATTCTCCCAATCGTAGTGCAGCCAACGTATGACGCTCATGAAGACCTAAGCAGAGTGAGTGCGTTACAGCCACGTGAAGGGGCCACTGCATATAACTTACCTCCGTTTCCGAGTTGACTGCTATGTAGCTGGAGCAGATCATCTCGGTCAACTCACTCTCAGTGAAGTCGAGGAACTCTTGCGTAGCAACCATGCACAGGAAGAATTTCGATATGCGCGTGATCATCAGCTTCTGCAGGATACTCGCCTTGTGCTCACGCGCTTCTAAGAACAGCTTGAACGCTGTGTCCTCATCGAAGAGCTGAGTCTCGTCGAAACAAAACCACAACTGCGCCAGCAGCTCCGTTATTTTCAGATAGCTCGCCGTCTGGAATAATTCCACGATATTTGCACGTTGCGGCTTTGCATTGTCATGCAGCATCCATTTGTAGGCCATCTGAAAGCCATAGGCAGTGAACGAATCATCGGGCATTTTGATTCTTTCGACGCCCTTGTATGCCATAAAATAATCCGAATAGCATTGCAGCAAGGCCAGATGGCAGTCGAAGCATTTGTCAGCCACTTCCACGACAATGTCGGTATGCTCGCCTCTGTCCAATATTTTGATAATTTCCGACATGTAAGAGTCATTGGAGCTGGTTTGCGGCGTCTCATACTGCAAGTCCGTGGGCACGATTTTCATCTGCTTCAGTGTCATGACATGCAAAGGATGTGTGTAGCTGTCGGCATGCTTACTGCAACACAGGAAAATGCATTCTTGCACCTCGCCCTTGCTGTGTGTGAAGAAAAGATGGTTTAGACGAGTCCTTATACAAATATGGCTGGCATACAGCATAGGACAAATATACTCATCACCCATATTGAATTTGTATTGACAAAAAAAAATAAAAAATATAAATAAATATATTTTATAATGTGTACACAAAATTTTGCAATTAGACAGACGAAAAATAAAAAATAAGGCCAAAAAACAAAAATGAAATAATATACAAATTCTCAATAGCACTCAAATTCCATCGCTTAGACGGCCTACTTAAACGTATACTGACATGTGTCAGTGTAGAGTAAGCCTCAATTGAGACTTGCTTATGTCTGCTGCTGCTGCCTCCTTATCGCTTAAGGTATAAACACATCGCATTTATTTCGCATACAACACACGTGCCGTGCCATTAGTAGCCTAATTTGTGGGCAACCTCGGCGCAGGCTGCCGCAGCCTCAGTCGCTGCCATTCGACTGCATTTAAGCACTTAGATCAGGACGGTCTAAGCAGCAGCATTAGGGCCTTTAATGCGGATACAAGAAGCTTTTTACAGCTACAGGCGTGCTCAACTGTGCTCAGCAAGGCTTAGTGCATATAAATTCGGCAACAAGCTAATAGCCAGAGTTTGAAGTGCCGTTATCTATGCATGCACCTGGCAAGCAATAGACACAGGCACAGCCATGGCCAGAGGCTGGGCCATAGACATGCCAAATTAGCAAACGGCCACAAATAAACTCGTACTTCATTACTGTTTGCCAAAGCTGCTTGCACTGTGCGCACTGACTGCTGAGCTGACTTACAAGGCCGCAGGGCAGCAAGAATGCAAGCGCTGCTGGCCCAGCACTGTTTGCATAGGCTGTGCTGTTTACTTTAGCAGATAATTGCAGCCTAGCATTGGGCTTAAGTTGTAATTGGGTTGGTTCGCATTAAATGGATTTAATAGACATGATTGCTCTTGTTTTGGCCTGCGTAAGTCATTAGCAGCCGCATGTTTCTTTTGCTAATCTTTTTCTATTCTTTTTTTTTGTTTACGCAGCATTTAATGAAATAACTACTAAGAATTCCTTATATGCTGACGCACTCAGCCACTCGGCAATGCCAAGCGCTGGCAGGTTATTTAAACCGCAAATGTTGTGGCACAATGAGCAAGTAAATCAAAGTAAGCTCACAACCGCCTTTAGCTGAGCGAGCAAGGCAAGCGGGCGCAGAGACCCGAAGTACACAATTCAACACAACTCAGCACAAGTCAACTGAACTTAACTCAACTCAACGCAACGTGAGTCAAGTGTAGCCGCCACCGCAGCAGGACTACACTCGCCTGGCGCGAGTTAATAGAAAAACAATTTTCACTGCTGCCAAGTGCAAGTGCATGCGCAAGTTGCAACGCATAACGGGTCGCACTAACTCGGTCCGTTCGTTCGTCCGCTGCAACTAAAATGTGGAAAAAATCAGTGCAACTTGCGTTGTATTAAGTTGAGCTGACTTTGACTGCTGGTCCTTTGTTATTTCTGCACATTTTTCTTTATTTCTTTTGCTTTGCTTTTCTCTTTCTTTTTGTGTAATTTCTTTTCTTATTTCTGGCATTTTGTCAGGTGCATTACTGCTGGCCAAAAGTAAACTTAAGAAAAATGAAAATAGTGCAGAGAAGTGCAAAAGTAAGTTTTGCCGCGCATTTTGCTCCTTTCTATGCTGCCCCGACTTCTTCTTTATGTTTTATTAAGTGGAAAACTTTGTTGCTGCATGTGCGCTCGCATGCAACTGCAATGAGCCTGAAAATGAGTTGGAAAAACGCATGCCAGCAGCGTTGCGCGAAGCGTGTTTGCGGTGGCTTTAAAATTACATTTGCGGGGTGGCCCTGCACGGCATTTCACACTCCAAAACGGAGCATAACAATAAAAAAAAGGAAACAATGTAGTCACAATGACATGTAACGAACTGAAATAATATGCAAAGTCCTGCGTCTGCCATTGCCAATCGTTCCAATGGAATTGATTGCGCATTGAATTTGCTTCGCCAGTTGCTATTTATTTTTATATGGCGGCCATACAACAATATTTGTCACAACGCTAGGACTCAACCAAAAAAAAAAAGAAGAAAAAATTACAAAAAAAATAAGCAGAAGCAATTTCTGCGCTATGCTTTACTTCCTCTTATTATTAAAGATATAAAAAAATATTTACATATTGCTGCTGCTTTGCTCTTATTGTTGTTGTTGTTGTTGACATTTGTCGCCGGACGAACGCGCAAAACTCAAATGCTTAAACTTGTGCTGTGCCCACCCTTCTTCTGCTCCCGCTGTTGACGTTTCTGCGCGTTGCCTCGAATTTGCCTTTTTGCGTTGCGCTAAAAGGGAAATCCACGAAACCAAAGGAGTCGTCGTAGAACAATAAATGTTGATTATTTGCTTCGCTGCTTTGCGCTCTATTTTCTGTTTTTTTTTTGGCGGGGTTCTTTTTTTTTTTTAGTCTTTATGGCATTGTTGTTGTTATTTTACGCTGTGTGTTTGCTTTGCTATTTTTTTGATTTTGATAAGGTTTTTTTGCTTTTCTTGAATTTTTTATAGGGTCGTGCGTTTCCGTTATGATTTTGATTTTTTTCTATTGCTTTAACTTACTAAAATTTGCGTTTGTTTACATAAAATTCTGACATAGCAGTAAATAAATGAACACAAAGCAATTCGCCCCTTAGTGCATGGCATATCCAGCCCGAAAGTATGCTTTAATATTTAGTCGAATTTAGTCCCACAGTTGTGGGTACAGTGGGTGCTTAATTGCGCGTACAGTCTATATGTGATGTTGTTGTGATTACTGCCATATGCAAAATGCACTAAGAATGAAGGGGAAAAGCAAATAAGACGACATTCACTTGGAAAACTGCAGACACAAATGTGACAGACAAAGTCAGACTTATGCGATAAGAAATTGGTAAAGTGCCTCAAGCAGCTCGTGAGCTTAAGAAAGACAAACCAGTCAAGAAATGGGCAACAAAGCGAAGAAGAACTGTATTCATCGGAACTGACAAATCGTTTAATGACTTACGATTGCTGACATAAAAAAGATTTAAGTGAAATGTTTCTGTTGAGATCTGAAGCTCTTTATGGGATTTGAAGAATATTTGTATGTTGTTGAAGTCTTCCGCTATAAAGGCAACATTCTGTGCAATAATTGTGGTATGGAACAATATATTTAAAGTCAGTTGAATTAGTTTCCATCACGTGTTCAACACAGAGACGTCACTTATGGAACTTTCTTGTTTTTCTGTAATCTGCCATTTAGCTTTTGAAGTAATAAACTTTCAGTCGAAACAAGAACTTGACTAGATGACCTTAAGTGCTTAAATTTCCAGACGCCATTAGAAGTTCATAGCTCAAAAGCTCTTGTAAGGGCACAGGCAACATGCTCTCAGGCATATTTCACAGAACCTTCGTTAAATCCGAAGGAAAGAAGAAGAGTGGGAGAGAAAGAGGCAGACCTGTGCATGGCATGCGGTAGAAGGAAGCTAATGCTATCAGCACGGATTTGTTACGCTAATAAAAAATCAATTCGAATTGATTTTAGCATTTGATCCGACTGCAATGCAGTCGAATTGGTTTACTGTCTTGTGTCTAGAGCAGACAAACAGCTGCAAAGACATGTTTTTATGGCCACAAACGATTTTCACGCAACAACAAATGAATTTCAAATTAGCATAAATAAAACAATTGAGCGCACAAGTCACGCTTATAAAAATGCTAATAATAAATAAACACAACGACAAGTCACAACTCAACAAATAAATAAACCAAAAAAAAAAAAAAAAGGAAAAAACAGAGAGACCAAAAACATACGAAAAACATGAGAAAAATATAATGCAAAAGGGAAAATTTGACGGGAATATTTTTATGTTATTTGTATCTGAGTGTGTGAGAATTTTGTATTGAAAAGAAATATTTTTGCAGCTCATATGCAGACACAGATACAAAACATAATCCAGGCACGGAGCAACAATAAGTCAAACATGTCAATACAATGTATATGTGTGCAACAACAGCAGCATCATCAACAACAACAACAACATAACATAACGAAATTCAAATAGAGAAAAAAGTAAAATAAAAACAATAGAAAATTTATTGTTACTCAATGTCGCATTTATCATCACTTTATGCTACTTAATCGAGTTACAGGGCATACGGAATACTCGCACTCGTGTGTGTGTGTGTTAGGGTGCTTGAGTATGTGTGAGTGTGTGTCTGTTATTGCGACTCTTGTTGCGAGACTTAATGGCAAAGTTTGGTTTGCCTTTTGCTTCCGTTTGCTGCTCACACTTTGCCACTTCCGCTTGTCTCTGTATTTGTCTCTTTTTCTCTCTCTGCGCGTGCATGTGTGTGTGTGAGTGTCTGCCTGCCTGCCGGTGTGTGTGTGTTTGTTTGTTTGTTGTTTTCACAAATATATACATGCATGTTGTTTTTGCTGTTGTTGTTGCCCCTTTTTGCGTGGGATTTTTCATGTTTTATGGCGCCATTGAATTTTTGCTCATTTTCTTATTAGAACATAATTTATAAGCGAAAAACACATAATCGTAAAAGTCGCCAAAAAAAAAAAAAATAAAACTGAACACAAAAAATAAATAAATAAACAATTTGTGCACAATTGACAGTGTTAAGTTTTTGTCAAATTGCTTACATAACAAGTAACAGACGCCCCGGCAATGGCCAAAGTAATGTGCAAACTTCAACAATTACCTACAAAGCGAAACCAATTAATTATGATTTATTTTTCTGTGTTCAGCCACAAAAAACAAAATAAAAAAATAAAAAAAATTCTTTATATGCACATTTACATTTTTGTAACTATAAACATTTTAAATTTTTTTTTAAATTTTTTGTTGTAGTTGTTGGTTAGAAAAGCTGCTTGCAAGGCAGTTTGTGAAATTAATTATTCTGTTTTTTGCTCGCAAACCGCAGAACTCAACCACTAAAAATATTTTATTTAATTTATAAATACATAAGTAGGCAGCTATTTATGGAATATTTAGTTATTTAGTGTAATTAAAAAATACTAAAAAATGCAATTTATTATATATTCAAATGAAAAAAAGAAAAGAAAAAATAAAAAAGAAACAGTGTCATATAAATTAAATTTTCACATCGATGAGCTAATTTACGCGTGGCAGCTGTCTAAAAATGTTAATAGACTCACTCAAACTGTAAGCGAAATGTAAAATTAACATGCATTTGGTCTATGCGAGGCCATAGATGCGCAAATAGTTGCGGTGAGTTTCTAGCCAATGCGCAATTATGTGCATTTTTGATACCCAAAATATGCAGCACAATGAAACTCACTTGTTCACGTAGCCATTGCTGAGGAGCTTACAGCCGGCAAATACTCAAGAGTTGCTCTAATTGACTGCAAACTAATAAAATTCCTAAGTCGCTTATACTCGGAAGAAACCATGCCGAGCATAGTTTGCACAGCATTAGGCAATAATTCTTTTGTGCATTGAGCTCCGCTGTGATTGTCTTGGCCACAGTGTACTTGCCAATACTTTACATTCCCCAGCCACCCGGCCACTGAGCTGGTGCGTAGCAAGGACTTTATGCCTTTATTAGACAGCATCGTAGCCATCTTCAGTTGTGTCGTCGTCGCAGCACAGTCTGTGCTGCATGCTGTGTCTCATATTGGAATCGTTGCTGCTCACCTGCCACTGGTTGCCGGTGCTTTTGTGTTGCAAGATTTTTCAACGCACAATGACAGCCTAGGTTGCAAAATTGACTGCAGTCTGTCACACGTCGCATCTCGTTGCAAGTTTGCTTGATGTGTTTCGTTTTTAGTTGGCTGTCACTCTGCTGGCACAATCGATACGGTTTTTCGGCTTTCAGCAGCAGCGGCAGGAGCCTTTATGAAAGTTGATGATGACAGACTGCGTAGCCGTCAGTGGCACTGTCCATGTTTGTGACTACCGGCAATCAGGACAACACACCGCTGAGCGATTCTGCAGCATGCACAGCTCGGCATTGTTGCGTGCGGGCATTGTCAAGTTAAGTTTTTTGTTGTCTTGCTTTTGTTCGGCCAATGGCTTTGCTGCTTCGTTTTTGTGCTGGAAAATTCATTTTTGCCATTAGGCGTCTCACACACAGTATTTAATATTCTGATATGGCTTCTGATACAAGTGACAATGTGGAGTATTTTGTTTGCCAGTTCCGGTCGAGCATTAATCACTTTTACCTTTTTTGCGTTTTTTGTGTATTTTCATTAGACACGGGCTGACTGAAAATTCAACTCAATTAAAATATGTTCGCTTAGGATTTGCTCATTAATAACATCAAGTAATAAAATGCCAAAAACAAAGCAAACATGCGCGCAAAAAGGCAAAAATAATGTGAAAAAGGCGGACAGGGCAGGGCAGGTATGCTGCTGCGCTCTTTTCTTTGCAGATTTGTTGGCTTTTCGTTTTGTTTTGCCTGTGAAATCCGTTTTTTTGTTGGATGTGTTCCTAAGTCGGCTAATGTGCTTGCTTGAGGGATTTGCGTAACATGCGCTAAAAATGTCGCACGTTAACAGCAAGAAAAGCCACACCAAGCAACGTCAAGCAAAACCAAGCCAAACTGAAGCAAGCTAAACAAGGAACTTAATTAGCAGCACCGTAAAGTATGCAACAAATTACACACGGAACGCTTTAAGCATTTTATTACATATGCTAATTTCATTTGGTGTTCGATGTATGCGTGCGTGTGTGTGTGTGTGTGTGTGTGTGTATGTGTGTATGTGTATGTTATTGCTAATTTTAATGCCTGATTTAATTAATTTAATACATTTTTTCTTGATCTTGCTAAACATTTGCGGGAGTTCTTTACGACGCTGGCCTACCGCAAGTAAGTAACAGTCAGTTTCAGTGTCATTACTTATGTATGTTGCTTACATTGTGCAGAGGCTAAGGCTGTGTCAGTCTGTCTGCCTGTATTAAGGTGAACGAGTTGTCGATTACATAACACAAATGATTGGCACAACTTTTTCAATTAAAACCTAACTAGCAAAGTTGTGTTAATCAAGTTGCAGAACTGGCATAAAATCAGTTGCCTCATACGTTGTGGACGGCACAGCACAGCACAGCACAGCTCAGAACAGTTCATCGCAGCTGTAAGCGTAATCGAAGAGCAGCTATGAGCAAAGTTGTAATGAGTTTATTATTAAGCAGTAATAAATTTCAAATGAAAATGAAAATGAAAATGAAAATGAAAATGAAAATACGTAACAATCTTCACAGCAAAGAAATACCTTAAAACGCAATAAGAAAAAAAAAAAAAAAGCAAAAGCAAAAGAAAAAAAAGTAAAACTCATGGGAAATACATTTCTGCTATTGTTGTTGTGGTTGTGGTTTATGGCAGCTTTGAATGCGCACAACAGCAACATGTCAGCGCAAGCCCGCTGATGTCCCTTCATTTATTAGCATTTGGCAAGTTCTATTAAAATACAGTGGGCGGCATCATAACTTCTAATCAACGCAATTTTATTGCGCATACAACTGGGATGGACTGCTGGCATGTCCTGCCAGGCCCAGGCATGTCATGGCGTGGGTTGGCGTGGCTAGGCATCTGCTGGCGTATCGTTATGCATAATTAATAACGCAATGCGAAAAATAAGCCAAGCGAAATGCCTCAGACGAAATTAACGCGCACTCATTGAACTTTGTGTATATATTTTGTCGCAATTTCATTTCCATTTAAAAGTTTAATGAATACGACGTCCAACATGCGCCAACATGCCACAGCAATGACAGAGCCAGGCCGGAGTCAGGCCAAGTTAATGCTTTAATGCCTCAGCGCCTGGCAACGCAAACTCATTACATAAGCAGGCATTTACTTAAAGCTTTGCCAACGTTGCCAGACACACTCGCGCACACATACTCACATACATTGGCTGTGCCATGTACGCTCATGCATATGTACGTCGTGCTATGAGACTAGCAAAAGCAAAAGCAGAAGCCGGCTGCAGCCGATGTTTATTTGCCAATAGACGCCTGGCTAATTAATGTGCAAAGTGTCAATTAATCAATCAATCAACGGCGCTGACGTTCACAGCGGCCACAAGCGCACCGAGACATAGGCAGAGATCGAGACTGAGACTGAGACTGAGAAGACCGTAAATGATGTCCGGAACGTAAGCGCAAAACCGTAAGCAATTTTGTTGATAAGAAAATCAAAACGCCGGCGTCAGCAGCAGCAGCAGCCGCATTAGCGTCAACGACAGCGTCGACCTGTGCAGGGCAGGGTGTGAGCATACACAGCATGTTGTGTCTGTTTGCCGTCTTTCTGATTTCTCTCACCCTCGCACGCAGAGACTCACACATACAGCAACACTGTTGTGACAGGCTAAACTGAGCGAGCTGTCAAAGCGGCAAAAACAAATAACAACAAAGCCGCTGCCAGTTGAACGAGTTCATTAATACGTCGGTGCTAAATCCCATTGACGTCGCAGCAAATACGGAAACCATATTTACCAAGTACCTTGAATGGCACACTATAATTATCGAGTTAATAAGGCAAGCGTATGCCATGTCCATTCAAGCCAAACGACGCATTAGTTCGGCATTATAGCCATGCGTCATTGCTTAATTTTCTGCTTCAAATTTCGTATGGCTTTAAACGGCACATTAACTGCCAGTTGCTGGCGCCTAAGCTAAGCTTAAACAAAAGTCAACAATTGAATATTAAATCCTTATTAAATTCCTCTTTCGCAGCAACAACAACAAATGCCAGCGCCATGCAGCGGCATGTTTGAATAAATTAAAACAATTTAATGGAATTAAGTATGCATAAAACATTTTATAATTTATGTAATGAAAACCCAAAATAAAATCAAAAGAATAAATGCAAAATGTAGCTAGTTAAAAAACAATTGAAATATTATGCCAGCTGAAAAAATCAATTTTTAATAAAAGTAAAACATTTTGCATGTTATCAGCTTTCACTGGCCAGCTTAAAAAAAGTATCAAGGGATGCTAACCATAAAATGTAAAATACAAAATGAAAAAGAATTGAAAGAATATAAAAAAGACACTTTACATGACGAACATGTTTAAGCGTTTTATCCATAAACCGCGCACATTAAATACTTTTAATTACTTCATTTTTTGTTGCTTTGCGTGAGTTTGTTATTCGTGATTAAGGTTAGTAAATATTTTCAAATAATATTTATTGCATAGCAACAGGCGCAATATGAAATTATTGCAGCTTCAGCAAAGAAATCCTCCCGTCTCTATCGGAATGAGAACATTCGATAAGGACGTGTGCTGCGCCATCTACCTTCTTTGGCTGGCAATGGACACAGCATGGACTAACATCAACCTAGTCTAGGAAGCAGCTTATGTCCTACGTATAGAAGTGAACGTCCTCTTTCTATATGTAGCTAAAGCTAAAAGTTGTTTGTTAAAGCCAATTATGTAGTATAATATTGCATAGAAAGCTCATAAAAATATCGGGTTATATTAAACTTTTTGAATTATTTTTATACTTGTTTTATTTTCTTTTTTTTTTTTTTTTGATCATGCAAACTCTGTTCAATTTATTGAAAAGCTAACAGTGAAAAAAGGAAAAAGTAAACTTTGCAAACACAAAATGTTGTGCTACGTAAGCTGAATTTTGCGCTTGCTGTTGTTGCCTCGCATTTTGTTTAATGACTTTGATAAAACGCCATAAATTATGCTGTGAACATTAAAGAATGCCGTTTTTATTATGCCACGAAGTATGCCACACTTCAACGCAACAACAGTAAATAAACAAAAATAAAATAATATTAATAAATAAATAAAACAAAGCCCCAACACGACAAATTGTTTTTTGTGCTGAGAGTACCCATAAATGTTATGGTACATATGTGCATGATTCGCGCATCCTTATGCGCTTAGCAAGTCTCCTACAAAGCTCAAATTTCAGGCACTAAGCGGCCAATTGCTTGAATGCCTGGCCTTTCAGGCAAAGATCTTTAAAGTCGGCTGTTAACTAGCCGAGCCAAGCAAAGTGAAGCAAAACAAAGCAGAGCAGAGCCGAGCGTCTAATCAATGCTGCTTTGATTTCTCTGTGCTCTGCGGTTGATTAATTTGATTGCATAAATCATGTGCTCAGCAGGACTTCAGCTGCGCAGTCTCGACTTTTTTCCCCGTTTCGCTTCATGTGTGCACAGACTCGACACGCACACGGGTCGTGGGCATACGGGTTTTTGAGTGTAGGCCAGATGCCAGTTTGCCTGCAGGAAATATGCATTTTGATTAATTTGCGCAGACTGAGCTGCTGTACATGTGTAAAGGACACAAACATAAATTCGCATTTCGCAGACGTGTGCCATTGACAAATGTTTGTCTTAAAATATTAAAAAATTTTGAAGTATGCGTCTGTGTGTGTGTCTGTTTGCCGCCGGTTTTTGTTCTTGTAGTTTTTGTACTTTCTAAAGCAACGTGAAAACAGAAAGTCATGTTGTAGTTGTTGCCGGTATCTTTGATTCAAGGACAGTTGCGGTAACGTGTCAGTCAGAGCAAGTGACAAAGCACATTAATCAAAGTCAGAGACGACATTTATTTCTAATGTGACAAGCTTTTAGTGTGCCATGTGCCATGTGCGATGTGCGATGTGCGATATGGCACAGCGTCTGTTGCATGTTCAAAATTCAAGTTCGAACTCATTAACCGTCGTGCAATATCGAAATTACCTAAATAATTCATTTATGCGCTATAAAAAGAATGACAACAAAAACGCGCCCAAAGGCTAAAGCCGCAACAATAAATTTCAATGCAAAGCCGAACCTGCACAGCCGCATGATGAGTCCCAACTGAGTTGCGCTGGCTTCGACTCACGCCAAACGACGTTGAAATGAGGCGAAATCCTTTTGCGTTGCTTCGAGTTGGCCATATCCGCTTTGCGCTGCCACTGCGCAGTCGCGTGCTCAGCACTGACTGCCGTGTGTCCGACTTACCGACATTTCCGCTGAGCATAGCCATCGCCTGCCTTCCTTCCCTGCGGCCTGCCTACCTGCCTGCCTGGGGAGGCTGCTGTGCGCTCGAGCCATGCGTATGCTCCTGGCCATTGTTCAGCGCTTTGTTGCTGCTCTAGGTCAGCAACATGTTTGCTGGGTTAATGTAGGTTATACACAGCATCGCTTCGCCAGTTTGCCAGTTCGGCACTTATCGAGTGCCGCATTTAATGTGTGAAAGCAAACCGGGCTGCGCGACGTTGTCGTCGTTGTCGTCTTCGTGTTTTTTTGCAACATTTGTTGCCTTTGCCGTCGTGGCATGTTGAACTTGCTCTTGTTGTTGTCACCGCTGTCCGTCGTATTTGCACATGTTTTATAGGAAGTGCTTACTTACTGTCTGCCAACGGTTTATGAACTCGTGTTGCTTTGTTTGCTTTTTCTTTTCGGCTTGATGTGGGTAGATTGTCATATTTTAGCAGAGCATGTGCCTACGCAAACTTCCACAAGCAAAGCACGGCATAAGTGCTTCAGTAAAACGATTAAATGACACGATGAGCATGTGCATTTATTAACATAGTAACCGGTTTTACTGAGCAATAACTGCAGTCTATTACGAGTATAAGTATAATGCACTATAATAACTAAAGCTTCGATGCAAGTGCATGCATAGTGGATTAAGGGGCGATCTGATTTCAATTTGTAAGTTCTTCCTCACCAAGCTAAAATATAATTGCGCACAGGCAACGAGACGTAAATGTAAATGCTTCAAAAATCAAACTTCAAATTATTTTTCTAAACTGACTGTTACTTAGTTTGCCAACTGTCTGCTGGCTATTGCTTTCAAAATGGCGTTTGCTTCACTGCACTATTGTGCCAATTAAGCAAACATTGCTGCCATTTTGTTTATGCTTTATGGCTTCAGCTGGAGTTTCTCAAGTTCTATGTAATTAAAAATTGTAAAAAATACAAATTTAAAATTCTTAAAACAATGATATATGCATCGTGTGTATATGCATAAAAATAAATGTGAAACAAATTGAATACGATACGTATTTGTCATATTGTCTAATTGCGCAAATTGCTACAACAAAAGGCAAAAATTTAAATCCAGTCTAAGCGGCTTACATGCCATGTTGCATGGCTGTTCATGTGCATGTCGGGCCGCAGTAGTTCAATAAACTGAAATTTTTATTTATCCAATTGCAGTTTACAATACATAACCGCTTACATAAATTTTACAAAATGTAGCAAACCAAAACACTTCTCCCTCTTGTTGCATTTTTAAATTTTCTGCTCACTCGTTTGGGCCATGAGTGCAAAAATATTTGCAGTTTATTTTCTATTTCGGCAGACAAACGCACACACAGGCTGCAGTCAGTCAGGAAATTTGCCAGGGATAGGCAGACAGGGACAATCAGACACGAGGCAAACAAAAGGCAAAGCAAAAACAAACAGCAATAAAGACAATAATTCCATTGAAAAGTTTATGGAATATTCTATTGTATATAAATTGTATTTCGAGTTTTTGGGATTTGTAATTTTTTATTTTTATTTAATTTGTTGCTTTTTGCTTTTATTATTATTATTTTTGTGCCATATAAATTTTTGTAATTATTTTAGTTTGCAATACGCACACAGGCAGTTCTCATATGCAATTCAATTATTGCAGCATGCAGCGAAAGGTCTGTGCCCGGCAAGAGTTCAATATGCTGCAATGGCTCCATGGTGTTGTACGCAGCCGGCACGCCTTTGTATGTCATTTGTTGACAGAACTTATCAACAATTCAATTTCAATAAACTCAGCTCGAACTCGAAAACTCGAAACTCGGCGCAAAGCTGCTCTATGTGGCATATTTTTTCATGCATATCCGTTTTTATACATAACTGCACACTGTGTCTGCATGCAACTGCGGGTATGTGTGTGTGTATGTGTGTGTGTGTGTGTGAGTGTATGCTCGGATTGTCACATCTGCTTCATAACTTCAAACTCATCCATCAAATGCAGCCACGTTTTAGCTGTCAGCGTTTGGCAGCGCAATCATTTTTATTGTGCGCAACTCGCGAACAATCGATGCATGAACGACACCAATTTCTTTTCTATATATAAAACTCATATATTTTCCACCCCATTCCATCACACCACACTCTTCTTTTTTTTTTTAGTTTTCTTTTTTTTTTTCTGATTGGTTTTATTTGCTATTATTTTGCTTAATTTTTTGCTTTTATTTGGCATAGGTTATTCTTATATGGTTAATCCTTCTATTGCGTTTTCGAACACTTGCCTGGATTGGCTGTTAGACACGCCACAATGTGCAGAAAATAGAAACCCAAAGCAAAACAAAAATATGCCATAAAATGGGTGGCAATTTGGGTGAAAAAAAATCAGCAGCGCTTAGGCACAAATAACGTGTGCAGCAGTCTAAAGTCGCATAGCTTAGCTGCCAAAAACAAAAGAGAAAAAAAAACCATAAACAAAACTGCGCCTGTCTACTAAAAAATGCAGTTTTTAATAGTTGAGTTTGTCATGCAAAGCCAAAACGTATTGCAAAAAAAAAAAAAAAAAAAAAGGAATTGGCAAAAAATAAAGTAAAACATTAAAAAATGAAATGAAATGCAAACCAAACTCGTATCGAAATTTTTACACGTTAGGGCAATGTTTTTTGTAGCATGGCATTATATTTATTCCTGCACGTATCCCATATCCTGGCACACACTCGCTACACACAGAGCAGGCACAGATTTTCTATACTCATATGTGGTGCCATACATATTCACGATTTTTTTTGTTTGAATTTTTGTTTTTTTACAATTTATTTTTTTTTTTTGTTTATTTTTTTTTTGTGTTGAGAGATTTAAAAATTTTGTTTGGCACGCAAACAGAGTGAGAGCATTTAGCGAATGGTTAAGACTTCCTACATGTGCTCGTGTCATTTAACAAAACGTTTACATATCGAATTAGTTATTTATTATCCTTGCTGACATTTCATTTGTTTTATCAAGCAGCACGCTGGCATGCTCCCGCTCCCCAATCCTCTCTAGCACTATCTCACTTTGGCGGTAGACTGTCATTGGGCTGCTTTGCCTTGCTGTCTTTATCCTTCGCTGAGTTACTGCTCGGCAGTGGCTGATTACAAGTTTGCGTTTGCAGCTGACATTTGAAATAAAATCAGCAAACCATGTTTCACCTGTCTATTGTGCACTTGTCATTGTGTCATTTAGCCCTGCCCGCCCCGCTCCGCACACTTGGCTTTTTAAACATGCTCGCTCATGCCATATATGAAACCGCTTACATGCCATTTGCGTCATATGAAATGATTTGCGATTTCGTGGAAAATTTTGCAATCAATTTTTGAGCCTTGCCTGCGCCTAAGGCTCGTGAAGCATTCGCAATGAAGTTTTTTATGTTTGCCTGCCACAATTTAGATAATTGATTTTCGGTTTGTCTTTGTAATAAAAAATAAAAATAAATGAACAAAAAATAAAAAAAACAAAAATAAAAATAAAGGTAAACATATTAAAAATAAAAAATAAAGCATTTAAAAATAGCGCAGAATGGCGCATAAATATAAAAAGGGCAATAAGTTGCTTTATGTATGGGTAGCAGCTGGCAGACATTTTTTCTTACAGGCCATTGGCTTTTGAGCAGACATAATTCAGCGAAAATTTGTGTTTTTATGTTTGGCACAATGGACTTTGACATAAAGAGTTGGGTTTAGGATGTGGCATCTTTTAC
This sequence comes from Stegana nigrithorax, assembly GCA_037044495.1. NCBI lineage: Eukaryota > Metazoa > Arthropoda > Insecta > Diptera > Drosophilidae > Stegana > Stegana nigrithorax. The sequence continues at coordinate 401,181 of JBAMBQ010004947.1, forward strand.
GCAGGAGGCGGCGCTTGTTAAGCCATTTAACAGGCATATAAAATGGCCTAGGTTCATTGAGCTCATCAGTTCGGGATGCGTGGCCTGTTGCTGCTCATTTATAAGGCGGCACGTGCTACACTAACAAAAATTGCAATCAACTTGATGGTCTCTACGGCAACAGCAACAGCAGCACTTAACCAGAATGCATTTAACCAATTCTGTTGCTTCACTCTGTTGAAAACACAAGTGAGTGCGAATCGAACGTTTTGCATGCACGCTGCTGAGTGCCAGTTTTACTGCTATCAACTGAAAGCTCGAAAAAAATAAATTTAAATTTACAACAACCACAGAATAAAAATAACCTAACTTGCTTAATAGCACGAACCATATTAGTGTATACATAAATACAAAAAAATAAAAAAAAATAAAAAAAAACCAAGCTAAAAGATAAAATAAAATCCGCAATAATTTTACGAAAATCAAACAAATGAAAAAAAGAAAAAAAATATCAAAAAAATATTTGTAATCAAATAAAATTCCACCAAAAATCAAATTGGTAAAAAATTGGTTTTGCTTCAATGAAAAAAATGTGTGAATTCGGGCATTTAATAAAACAGATTTATTTATACATACACTTTATGCTGGAAAATTAAATGCATTTATTGTTTTCCACAGAAGTTGTTGTTATTGGTTTTACTGTTATCTTTTTTTTTTTGTTTTATTGTTGTTGCGTAGTTTATGTTGTTTTATTTAAACTATGCAGTTAATAAAATTTTACCATTTTGTTATTTAAGCTGACGAAGTTTGTTGTTGAAATATTTTTAGTTTTCATTTGACGCTATTATTGTTGTTGTTGTTGTAGTTGTTGTTGGTGCAGTTATTGCAATTGCATTGACAGTACGCGGTACTTTCTGACATAATAATAATAACTAAAAATTTTATATAATTGCTTTAGCACGGATATGCAACTAGGCAAGGCAGGAAAATTGCCGCAGTACATATGCCATGCATTTGTGGGGCAACTGGAAAAGTTCCTGATGCAGTTTTATGCTGATGGCTGTTAAGTGTAATGCCATATGCAAAAATGCAATGAAATAACCGCAGAAACTTTAACGGTTACCCCATGCAATATCTATTAAATTATTTTTGCATTTGCAAAGCGATATGTGATTTTGCCAGCTACGCTCAATGCACTTATACGTTAATTACGTTATTGCGTTTAAATAATAATGATGATAAAATATGCAGTGTGTGGAAGTCAGATGAGCATTTTTATTTTCCTTTTGTATTTTTTTGCATTGGTTTATGCGATTTCCCATATTCATTCCATAGCATAAATTGGCAACATTGTTTGCTAACTGATTATTTTCATTATTGCATTTCCATTGTGCTGTTAACTGTTTAACAAAATAAAATAAAATAAACACGAAAAAAAAACAGAAACAAAAAATAAAAAAAAGAAAGCAAAATCAGTTATGTGCGCCACTTTGGCTGTTAATTGTGCATGTGGCCGTCATTATAGAATAGGAATTCAATGTGTGTGCCACATTTTGTGCAAAGTTATTTTTGATAATGCATATTATTGCCGTAAATTAATTTAATTGAAAAACGTTTTCGTTCTCTTTTTTTATTTTTGTATATATGCAATAAATTGTGTGTATGAGCATGTGTGTAGGTGTGTGCATGCAAGAGTGTATGCAAAATTATGTATTATACATTTGCAAGTTTTAAATGTCAAAGTGAAAGTTTTTACCTTTCAGGCTTCGACTTTTATACTTTGCATAAATACGAGCAGCAGCCAAAGACAGTGCAACAACAACAACAACAACGGTAACAAAAACAACAATGACAACAACATACTTTAGCACAAACGTTGTTTGCATATTTTTGTGCGCCTGCAAGCCAAATACATGCAAACACCAAAAAACATAAAATAAATAAAAAAAAATACCAAAAAAAAAAGAAACACACACATTTACGTATGGCATATACAAAAAAGTTAAAAAGTTTTTAATATGCTTTCGAAAATTTTATCAAAACTACAAAACTGTAGCAGCAAAGTGCCAAGTGCCAGAGCTCAGCATGTTGCGCTGCTGATAGACGACGACGATGACGACGTCGGCCATGTCGATGCTAGCAGGCAGCCAACTAGAACAAAAAATAGAAAAAAAAACATAAAAATAGAAGAAGCAGAGAGAAACAAAATAACAGTCGAGAATGTAATGGCAGTCACACGACACCCTGCCGTCGTCTCTGTGCGCATATGTGTGCGCGTGTGTGTGTGTACGTGTGTGTGGTGTATGTGTGCCTGCGTGGTAAGTGACAGAGTTGCCAAACAAAACACAGTCAAGCGAAACCTTCAACTCAATTTGGCAATCGCATTTCTTGCTCCACTTCCGCCTATTCAAGTTTACTCGATTTGCGTGCAAAGTGCAAGTTCCGCTCTGGCAGCCGTTTCCACAGCATTGCATCCTGCCTGTCACACACCACACACACACACACAAGAGCACGCTGCATCTACGAGTATCACACATACTCGTTCTTTCTCTTTCTGCTTGTCTGTCGCTGTCGCTGTCTCTGTTTCGCTTTGTGTGCACACTCGGATTTGTCAGTTTTGGCTTTGTGCATGTTTCTGCATGCTTTTAAATGTGTTTAAGTTTGCATTCAAATGGCTAAGTACTTCTCTCGCTCCGCGCCACACGCTTTGCCGGCATGGCCTAATTTTTTTATTTCTTTAACTGTACTTTGTCGTCTTCACTTAATTTCTTTTGCTTCCCTTTTTTACGTACTATGCTTTTTTAGTTTTTTTTACTTTGTTTTTTTTTTGGTTTTTGTCCTTTTTGTTTTTGTTACTTTTTGGTTTTGGCTGCTTGTACACTTGTCGTGCTTTCAAATTGCCAACACATTTAATTGCCACGAAATTTTCATTTTTCATTTGTATTCACTTTTAGCATTTTCAGCAGTTAAGAATGGCGTATGGCAAACTTTGTGACAGTTGCCTTTTTGAGTGCTTTTGTTTCGAACGTTCTTTCATATTTATTTCCTTTTTGTTCTCGCATTGTCGGCAAATCCCTTACTCTGTATATGCATGTATATGTACACATTTGTCTATGTATATGTAACTATATATATGCATAACCATTTCAACGTCATTACAAGATTTTTACATTTGTAACTTGTGTGCTTCTGCTTACTCAGAGGCATAAGCCGCTTGGTTGAGCTCTAAATTGCAGTGCATACTTTCAGGCGCAATTCAGCAAACTAACTTGAGCAATTGTGGCTCCTTCTATTTTGATTATACCTTTTAATGTTGTACACCGAATATAATATGACTGCTAGTGGCTTGATTTATATAAACAGTCAAGGTGCACACTGTTGTGTATATTATATGTTAGCTAGTGTAGACAGTAAGAGGTCCTTGTCGATTGTCTTGTGCAATCACATTTTATGTCTGTGTCTGAGCTGTTTATTTTATGTTGTTGCATTGAATTAATATGACGTTGGTATATAATAATGCTAATTAAAGGTTTCCTTTTATTAGGCAGCACACTGTCATTGTCGGGCAAATTAGCAGAATAACGTAACACACGCATCCTGCTGTGCAGCTGAATACCTTTACAGTTAATATTTATTTTTGCCTCTCTGCTAATTACAGGAAATAACTGAGTGAATGAGGCAGATGAATCAACGTAAGTTTAGTCTGTAATTAGTTCATTATAATTTCACATGCAAACAAAAAAAAAAAAAAATTCAACGATAAATGCAAAGTAACCTTAATTAAAATAATAATAATCATTTGCCTATCCTATACTGAGCAGGCAGCTGTTGTCGGCATAGTAAAATAAAGTATTTAAAATTCCCAACTATTGTATATGCATATATGTTGAATATAGGCAGTATAGGGTATAAATAGAAACAAATGCTTAATTGAAAATGAAGCAGACGCGTAAATAACTTCTAATTAGTTTCACACTTTGCGCGCTTACGCACATTAATATTAATTAACACATGCTTAGCTGATGAACAGCAGCTTAAATTTAAATAAAACTAAAATTAAAATAAAATACGCCTGCAAATATTCCATTGTACACACACATGTATGGCACGACTTTGACTATTTGCTGAATTATGCAAAATATGTTTGCACACGTGAAACAATAAAGCGACAGAAAGGCAAACAGACAGACAAACAGACAGACAGGTAGACAGGTGGACAGACAGACGCCTGCCAAAATATTTTTATATGGAAATTTATTTACATCCTTGGCACTTTTCGGCAAATTAACAAGTAACGCGTGTGTCAAACTTTTCCTTCTTGCACGCCATGCGTGTGTATTTCATGCACTGCTCTCCGCTCCCCCCATCATCGCATATCTTTGGTGTGCTGCCACTGTCTTGTTTTCTGCCAGCAGAGCAGCCGAAGTTAAACAGCCGGCAAACGCAGCCAAAGTTTGGCACTGCCACCTGGCACAGCTCCTGCTTCTGCTGCTGATGCTGCCGCCGTTGCCGCCAAGGCATGCGAAACTTTGTGCGCTGCGTGTCCTTGGCTGCTTGAGTCATTGCCGCAGACGTACTCGTAGATTCCCACTTAAACTTGAAATGTGCGGCAAATACGGCAGCAACGGCAGCGGCAGCAGCAGCATAAATTAGAAAACGTAACCGGAAATCGATGCTTGCCAGTATGTGTGTATAAGCGCACCAAGCATAAAACAAAAACCCAAAGAAATAACAAAGAAAAAAAGAAAAAAAATCATTCGAGCATCGTGCCACAAAAACCGAACACTGTGTAGCAAGGAAGAAGCGCAAAGAAACTTTTTTCGCGTGTGTGTAAAATTTATTTGCGAATTTTATGCACACCACAAGCGAAGCAAAAGCGACATTGTGCAAATGCTGATCCCCTTGGCATGCCGTTGTGCTGCTCTTTATTTCAAACATTTTCAATATTTTTCCTTCCTTACATTTATTTATTTATTTATTTTTTTTTTCTTTTTATGCTTGGCTCTACACTGCGTATGCGTTATATATTTGGTTCAAAAGTTTTTCAGTATGCAATAAAATAAAAGAACGCGTTCGCTTGCAGTATTTTCTTTTTCCTTTTTTGTTTTTTTTTTTTTTCGCACAAACTGTCACTGATATGTCAAAGTTGCGTACAGAAGAGCGGCAAAGCGAGAAAAACGAAGAAGGAAAATCAAAGCAAATAGCGAAATTTTTAAGTTATCTGAAAGCTCACATGGCTGCCGTTTTGTGCGCTGTGCCATGGACATGGGACGCAGCTTATGCCAACTTTGCGCCACATGCAACAGGATACGTTTCCTGTATGTTTTCTTCTTTCTCTTATTTTATTTTTATTTTATTCTCTGTTTTTTATGTTTCATGTTTTTGTTTTTTTTTTTTTGTTTTTCTTTCAATTTTGCCGCTGCCTGCTAACACTTTTTGTTCTGTTCAGCTGTTCTACAGGAGTTTTCATTTCTTGGCTTAATCTTTGCCTGGCTATTTGTATAGAAAGTTTTCTTTGCTTGTATTTCGTGCTGTAGTTGTTGTTTTTGTTGTTGTTGTCTGATATCTGTTGTCTGTTTGTTTGTTTGTTTTCTCTTTTGTTTTTGTAGCTGTTGTACATTGTTTGTTTGTTGTCTTAAAACTTTTTACATTGTTTTTCACTTTTTATTTATATAAGTTGTTTTATGTTTTTTTATTGCTGCTGTTGTTGTTGTATTTTGTGTTGTCGCAGTCATTGCTGTTACACTTACTACACTGACACAGGTAAACAGATAAAACAACAACATGAAAGTGCAAAACTTTAGCGAACTTTTACACAGCTGATCCTTCATTTTACGCTTAGGTCATTGCACATAATTTCCCTTATGCAGTGCAGCAACTTCCTGTGCCAGCGAGTAATTTTTGAACAATTTTTCCAAATTCAAACGACATTTCAACTGATTGATCTACGCTCAAATTTTAAGTTGACCCATAAAAAGTTTCACAGTTCAGTGCACATACCGCCGAAGCAATCAGGACGCCGTAAGGACTCCTACTTAGCCAATGTCAATTGCGTTCATTTAAGCAATTTCGCCTGTCACGTTGCAACTCTTCTTCTTGCCGTTTCCTAGTCCTGCTTTCTTTCATTTGCCCGCTCAGTGTGTAGTGTAAATGATTCGCTTTGCGTTTTTTAGTGCAGACGCAGGCAATTTGTTGCCTTCAAGGTCCGTCGTCTGCATGTCTAATGCTGTCTAATTTGTTGCTTTTATGCTGTCTGCGGTTGCTCACAGGCTAATAAAAGTTTCACTTTGACTTGTTTGTCTGTCTCGTCTTGTTGTTTATGCGATTTGCATTGTTTTCTTAGGTTTTCTTCGGTTGTTTACAATCGCATCTGGCCCACACGTGTCAATTGGCAGCAGACACCAAGTCTCTTTATCTTGCCTGACACCAGATTGGATCTCATTAAAAGTCAGGCTGTGGAGGATCTGCGTGTCTGCATTTAGTTTAGAGACGCTTTAAGTTGCTTTGCTACTTTGATTGTGATAGCTCTATTTTGTATACAATGCTGATGGCAGCCATATTTTCTTAGGCTGAACATTGTTGAGACTTACGTATTAAATAGTTGAGGCAATTCTGTAGGCAGCATCTGCCTTTAATGTGTTCAGATGAGCTTTCGCTCTATTTAGAAATTTTGAACACAAGTAACTGTAAGCAGGTCAGGGACTGGCGTCTCTCTTCAGAACGAGAAAGCTGGGAACACATTTTGTGGAAGGCTGGTTTAGCTACAATTGCAATGCTTTAAATTATAAAAAAAACAATTCCTTACCATCCAATGTGAGAATGCAAATGCAAAAAAGCGAAAGAATCGTCGCTGCAAGCCATAAATTATTTAACAAATTAAAAGTCATTATAAATCGATTGTTTTGCGCATATATTGGCGCCAGCATTTAAAGCATGAATATATGCATGAATGACTGAATTAATGAGCGAATGGTGCGGTGTGAAGCAGGCAAAAAACGCGTGACAAGTCGAGCTGCGATGAGTCCATGTAAAAAAAAAACAAAAAAAAACCAACATGAAATAAAAAAAGAAACACCGCCAAGTGAGAAACAAATCAAAGCAACATCATAAGTCTTCATCAACGTTGGCAATGGGGAAAAAACGGCAACAGAGTAAATGAGACAAAGGCAAAAGAAAGTAGAATGAAAAAAGTTGCGGCATGCGTGCGAAATAGATATAAGAAGAAGCAGCAGCAGCAGCAGTAGCAGCAGCAAACGCCAACTCATGGTCAATTGCAATTCAATTAGTGCCAATTAGCGCAGCCACAGAGATACAGACATACATACATAAATACATACATACATAGAGACATATAGACAAAGAGAAGCTACACAGAGAGAATTCAATTGTGAGAGTTAACGCGCGACTGACTTGCAGTTGCATGCACGCCGCAGCACGATGAGACGCACAACGCTGAATGATACGCCAAATTTGAGAAACAACACTACAACAATATAAGATACGTATGCGAGTGTATATATAACATAAGATACTGTGTAGTAACAAAAAAAAAATAAAAAGAAAAAAAGATAAAGACAGTAGAAGAAGATGAAGAAGAAAACCGACGAAGGAACTCATTAGAGAAACGCAATGCGTACACGAGAAGCACATTTGCCGCCGCACAGTAAGGCTACAGATAAAGATACAGATACAGCTACAACACATTCATCATCATCATCATCAGTGGCGGCAACAACAACAGCAACAAAAACACACCGACAACACCGACAACAACGGCAACAATAATGGCAAACAGCATTATCATGGCGTGTAACGAGTCAAGCTGAGCACATATCTGATGCAACAATTTATGGCAAAGTTCCTGCAGACTTGACTCTGTTACTTGCAACCTAATTGCAAAATGAACTCCTCCGCAGCGAGCAACTGAATCAGCGGCAGCAGCAGCAGCAGCAGCAGCAACACGATATAGCAGCAGATATAGTCACGGCAGCAGATACTCTGGGCAGTTATGTATATGCAATTGCTGCTGTGATATTTTCTTGTATGCATTTCCTTGTGTTTAATTAGTGCACATTGATTATGTAATTTATCCATGCCAAATGCATGCACGCACATCCGCATGCACGCAGATACTTTTGTATCTTCAAAACCATAACTATGCATAACTAACATATATACGCATAAGTATGCCCATACATAATTGTGGCTGAGTAATGTTGTCTGTGCGTTACCTGCCGCTCACTCGACTTTGATAATTATGAATATAATCTACTGAAATTTTTGATATTTGGTATATTTGATTTTCCGATTCAGTGAGTTGTGTAAATGAGAACACGTCTTTCATAAGTGTTTTAGACCCCCATGAAAGCCAAGGTCGTCTTGGCCACTTAACCGAGACACAGCACATGACCATTATAAAATTTTGCACATACAATTTGCTGCTGCTGCTGCTGTTGCTGTTGCTGTAGCTCGACTTTTTGTTGTTACTCAATCAACTGTGCTTAAGTGGCATATCACTCAAAAGAACAAGAATGTCATCGTCATTGACGATTGTGTACAACAATGGCAACAACAACGACACAATGCCAGCCATAGCAACGGCAAAGGCAAACTAAGTGAGCCAGCCAATGGCAATACGATACCCAAAGCAACTACAACAACAACGAAAGCAGCAACAACAACAAGCAAGAGGGGACGCAGCATAAGAAGAAGCTGAAACTGAAGCTGAAGCAGCAGCGAAGGCTGAGCAAATTAAGCAAGAGCAAATAATTACATTGTGCGTAATCATTTAATTTGTAGCATGAATCTGCAAGATGAAGAAGAAGAAGAACAAGCAACAACAAAAACAACTAAAAACAGCAACAAAGTAAACGAATTTCATAAATGAGCGCGTGTGCAGCTAACAGCAAAAGCATTTGTTAAGCGTTTATGACACTCGAGTGGAATTCAGTTCTTTTGTTCAACGCATTACACAAATAGACATTTGACATCTGAAGTGTGTGTGCATGTCATTTGTAGTTGTTGTTGTTGTTGCTACTATTATTGTTGTTGTTGGGCAATCAATACGTCTATGCCAAGGACTTGGCATTAACTGTTGCTCATCTCCACTCAAGTAGCGCCTGGCGCTGCAACATTTAAGTTCTCGTTATGCAGACATTGAACATAAATGAAATTCCATTTAAATTAACATACTGAAAAGTCAACGTATACAATTTGCTCCCTGCCAAAAACTAGTTAATGCGTAGAGTGGAGTGAGTATTTCTTCATGTGTGATGCGCGGCTCAGCTCTGTGGCAGATGCCGTTTAATTTCAGCAAAGTGTCATGCTGACGCTTCGTTAAACAGGATTTAGATTAAGATTCATGAATTATCTTGTATGTGAATATTTGGTAAAGGTTAGTTGGACTTGATGGCTAATAGACTGCAATAGAAATCGAACACTGTCGACATCTTGAAATAGTGCAAAAATAAAGCTATTGGCCGACTTTTTAAATCTACCTCAAAACAAAACAAACAAAAAAAAAAATTTTTTTAAATAAAATAGAATAAAAAAAAAAAGAGAAAGAAGGAAAAACTTTCGTTACAACTTACTTTACTTTTAACCTATAAAAAGCATTTTAAAATTGAAAAGTGAACCATATCAGTATATAAGCGAATCCAGCGAACAAAAGCACAAACAAAAACAAAAAAAAAAAATAAAAAAACAGAAAATGGAAGAAAGCAACACGATGTGCTGGTCACTGATATTTTGTGAAGCGCGGCCATTCGATTTCCATAACAATGAACTTGCATTGTCATTATTGTCTCGCTGGACAAAGGCGAGAACGAGTCGAACAAAAATATAAAAAAGAAGAAACTAAAAAAAAACTGAAAAACAGAAAAAGGAAAAAAAAAAAATAAGGAAAATGTAAAAAATGCTGAATGGTAGACATAAAATACAGAAAAGTTGTTAACAATAAGCACCAAACACAACAACAAACGCAGGACAGCCACAGCAACAACAGCGGCAGGAGCAGTCGAAGTGGGAGCAGCGGAACAACATCGTCAACAATAACAAAGATGACGCCTGCCTTGAACGTTTTACAATGCAACGTGATCAAAATTTTGAGCAAATGAAAGAGGAAAAAAACAAAAATGAAAAAAGTAGACCCAAAAGGAAAAAAAAAAAAACAAAAAAATCGAAAAAAACAATGCGGCAAATGGAAAAATGAGCACAGAGAAAATATGTGCCAAAGAAATGTGAAGCAGCGCCATGTGACTATGAAAATGGCCAATATAGTGTTAGCCATGAATATTTTGTGACACACACACTCATTGCCACACACACACACACACCCAAACACACAAACACACAAAGACGACACTTCGCTCACACATATGCACGGCACGTTTGTGGGTTTAGTTGCTGCTGCTGCTGTTGTTGTTGTTGTTGTTGGCGGCTGTTGCTGATTTCTTCTCGTTTATTTCTTTTTTTCTTTGGTGTATTTTATTATTGTTGTTTTTGTTGCTGCTGCGTTTTTCAAGTTTGACCACAAAAGGATTTTCTCATCTAGAGTTTGCTTGGTCTGACGGTTTGTTTAGTTGTTCTTGTTGTTGTTGTTGTTATTGTTGTTTGAAATAGTGTTTGGTTTGGCTTGTCTGCGTTTATTGTTGTTTAGTTGTTGTTGTTGCTGTTGTTGTTGTTTGTTTGGAAATGTGTCTGGGTGGCGCATTTAAACACGCAGAATATTTATTGCCACTGGGTCAGTATGTGACAAAAACAACACCAACGGCAACACCAGCAACACCAACAAAGGCCAAAACAGCTAACAGCAACCACGATAACAACAACTACTACTACATTGTATGTGTGTGTGAGTAAGTGTGTGTGTGTGTGTGGAAGATTTGTTGCTGCAGTAGTGAAATTTGAAATTGAAAAATAGTTGGACTTTTATGAGACCAAAAGTCAAGGATTTACACAGACAAAAATACAAATGCGCGCACATCCATCCAGGCTAGTGTCCTTCCTGCCTGCCTGCCGGACTGTCTGACTGCCCGACTGCTCGCACACTAACTGTGCATAACGCAACGCAACGTAACATGGCCGCACTGTGCCGAACCGTGCCGCCCACGCATTTGCACATTTGTCCAGTTCCCCCCTTGCCCATTTACGCTGTGTGTGTGTGGTGTGTGTTGGGCATTTTTATGTGCCGCAATTTGAGAAAAGAAATAAAAAAAGAAGGGAGTAGAAGAAGCAGAAAAAAAAGGACAACGTTAAGCCGTATGCTGCCACTGCTGCTCTTGCTGTTGTTGTTGCTGCTGCTGCTGCTGCTGCTGTTGTTTGTTCTTTGTGTGCATGCTCATGAGGGATTTGTCATTTAAACGTGATCACAATTTAAATATTTTGACATACTCGAAGGCGCAAATTTTCGAATGTTTGCATATGATTCGACATGAAGTGTAAACGCGCCGAAAGTGCCATTCCGTGGCATACAACACCAGTCACTTGCCCACACAGCCCGGGGTGGGGCTGGCAGTCACACAACTCGCACCGCTTAAATCACTTTTAAATGTTTTGACAGCAGAGCAGCAGCAATTAGTCGCTTATCAGCTTAATTACCCACTTCTGCCATATTGCACTTGGCTGTGTTTGCTGTAGATCTGCAAGGCGCAGCATTCCTGTTCCTGGGGATCCACTGTTTAGCGCATGAAAAGTTGTTGGCATGGCTTGAGAAACACTTTTAAAAGTTTAAAGCTGAATTTGGAATTTGTTGTGTAGCAACAGGAACAGCAACAGGGATAGTCATCAATCTGCTGTCAACATAATTTTTGCATTGTGAGATAATGTGATGAATGAACTTACAGACAGACAGACAGACAAACAGATTGACAGTCTGACAGACAGACCGAGAGACAGACGGGCTTTATTGATGACTGTCGGCACGTAGTTGCCTGCATAAATACAAATCAGCGACGAGGTATGAACATATTCCGGTTCAATTGCCAATGAGCAGCAGAGGCACAAATTGAATTTCAAAATATTTTGCGAGCTTGTGCGCTAATGGCGACCGTCATTAAACGAAATGTACCGCTGCCAAGGACCAAGCGTACGCGCCAAAGGAATCATAAGCCAACGCGCCCACGCAGGCACACAGTCAGTCGACGCCAAAGACACGCGTGTGTGCGGTGCATGGGAGCGTGGGAGGTGTACACACGGTACTTGCATGTATGCATGATGTGTGTATGTGTGTGTATGTGTGTATGTGTGGCATGTTGATCTAACCACAAATGGATATCACAAACAAATATTGCTGCCAGCAGCTGCCGACTATTGCCGAGTGCTGTCGTTTGCCCTGCTGCCAACGCTGCTGAGTTGCCGAGCTGCGCTGCGCTGCGCTGTGCTCCGCTGTAACTGGCGACAGCAGCTTTTGATTTTAATTGTCGTCAGTTGCGCAGCGCATATGTGGCTGCCAGCCAGTTAAGTCGCAGTCGACAGACGGAACTCGGCACTCGGCACAGGGGTCGCCCTTTCACCTCCTTCATTAATGTTAGGGGTAACAAAGCGAAACGAATTCTGACAGCGTGGCACGAAGAACATTACATGGCACAGACACAAAATTAACAAGCAAACGCAGTTGCCCTGGCTTTGGCGGTGCGTACTGAAAATAAGTGTAAGTACCTCACACACACACACACACACGCACACACACACATGCAGATGGTGTAACTGTTGCCACAGACACAGGTGTGCCATGGCCACGCCTGGGCCATGCTGGGAAAATTATAATTTGCGTACGTGTTTATAGCCTCGCGGCCGCATTACCTTAGACTTTGTTAAATTACACACAGAACAGAACCCAACAGAACACAGCAGAACACAGCAGCACATAGCAGCAGAGCAGAGAACATAACATAACAGAACAGATAAAGCTGCGTTGGGAGTTGAGCGCCCGCAGCTTGAGCAGCGAGCAGCAAGCGTCGAGCGCAGAGCTTCATGAATGGGCCAGCATGGCATAAGGATTGAGCGCAATGCTGCGCAATTTCTGCTGTGTGACGTCACTGGAGCTTTGTGCTTTTAAAGATTTAAAACGTGCACAGGCAATGCACATGACAATAAAACCAAACTTGCCACGTAATACTGTTGCAAATAATATTTTAAGCAAAACAAAATAAAATAAAATTATATAAAAAAAAAAGTATGAAAAAAGAAAATTGGAAAAATAGAAGCATTTGGCTATAAGTTAGTAACATATGAAAAGTTGTTTAACAAGTAAATACAAAGCGCATACGCTTAACGCATGCATGCCGCTTGGCAAACTATTTGCCTGCTCCACTTTGGCATAAAACTCATAAAATTATTTCTATATGAGCGCGAAAAAAAACAAACAAACACAACGAGAAAAAAAAAACAAAACAGAAGGAAACTTGTAAATAACTATAAGCGAAAAAAGTAAAAGTCAGGCAAGCGGATAGGCAGTGCGGCAGAGGGGCAGTCGAGCGGGCAGAGGGTCGAGCGCTTACTCACTTTCGCAATTAATTAGCAACAAAATTCAAACAAACTCAGAACTTTAACTCGCAACGCAGATTTTTTTCGCAATATAAATATTTTATGAGTATTCCTCGACAAACAGCGGCTGGTGGCTGCACTGTTGCCTACTGTTGTGTAGTCAGAGTGGCAGAAGGCAGGGGGAAGGGGGTCGGATGCGAATGGCGAACAGTGGTGCTGAAGCCAACACTGACCGAATGACTTCCTGCAGTGCGTTGAGCAGGGGGTTGGCGTAATTAAATGCCACTAGTGCAGCCGCAACAGGATTATCCAGGCTTGCAACATGCAGGCGCACATTAAAAACAAGAAACAAAATAATAAAAAAAAAAATAAAAATAAATATATAAAAAAAGAACAAAAACACGACGAAAAACACCCACACGAAAGTAATTAAAATGCGTTGCCCATTAAAATTTAACTTCTCAGAGTTTAACTCAAAGTTGAACTTCCTTGGCCGGCGCAGTTTTGCCCGGCTTAAATGCAAAATGCATAAAAGAAAAATGCCAAACGCCAGAGTGCAAATGGCTTGGCAGCAAAAAAAAAGGATAAAAAAAAAATATACTAATAAAAATAGTTTAACCAACAGCAGAGAGGAAACCGAATTGAATTTGAATTTGTTTTTGTGGCTGTGTGCCTTCTTTTGCACGCTTTGGCATTTAATTAGGTGCAAGTTTTGTTGCTGCATTGCCGCAAAGGATGTCGCTCGGCCTGAAGTCGCAGGCTCAGCCCGGCCAAGAGCATACCAAGCCACAGCGAGTTGAGTTCAGTTCAGTGAAGTTGAGTTCAGTTAAGTTGAGTTGAGTTGAGTTGAGTTGCTTTGCTTTGCTTTGCTTTGCGTTGCGTTGCGTTCCGCTGAGTTTGGCCAAAATGAAGTGACTTGGGTGTCAACTGCAGGCGACTTTTCTCAAAAAATTATGACTGCGAGTGCAGAAATTCGTAATCCGTAAAAAGTCTGGCAATTGCCAGCGTTGGCAGTTGATGGAGTCAACGCAGGCGATACAAGGAAATTTTTCAGTTCATTTTTTTTTTGCGGCAAAGTTTTGCCAATGCATGATAAAAGAAGAAGAAGAAGAAAAATATGAAGAAGTCAAGTGAAAACTGTGAATAAACTTTGCTTTTTAAGTGATTTATGAAAATCCAAGTGAAATCGTCCGGAAATTCAAAATTTTTCGATTGCCAGTTGGTATTTTTTTTTATTTTTGGTTACTTTAATTCGTTTTTATTTTTTGTTTAAATCTGATTTAAATGGACTAAGTTTTCTTATATAAATAAATGTGTTTATGCGTGAATTCCATTTTGCGGCCAGCAAGTGTAAATTTTATTTTTAGAATCTTGACAATCCTGACGTGAACTCTTAGAACTCACAACGTGACTGTAAGCAGCAAGTCTGAACGCTGTCTGTGAGACAGTTGTCCTGTGAGTGCCAGTTTTGGAATGTTGTTGCTTCATATAAAAGCAATTTCACTTTTATTGGCGCATTTTATACGCAAAATTAAATTTTATGCATACAAAAACAATATTTATTTGGCCAATGTGGTTAAAGAAGCAAAACGCACCAAAATCAAAACCAAACATAAATGGCCAACAAATCACAAAACGAAGCATGGAAAAAGTATATTAAAATGAAAAAATACGAGTATATGTTGAAAAATAAACAATGGCGGCAAATAAGCAAAACTATATAAAAATTAGTTATGTATTTGGATTATTTTAATTTGATTTCGAAGATAGACGCGCATGTGTGCGAATGAATGGCTTTTGCTTTTTTGGTTTTGCGTTTTGCGTTTATCGCCTGCATAACAAAAAAAAAAAACAAAAAAAAAAAAAGGCATTTATAAATAACAAAGCATGGCCAATTGCAGTGCGACTGATAGGCGGCCATAAGTAAATAAGTAAATAAATGGAAATGAATTTATTTTAGCATAAAATTCAATCAATCAGACAGAAATGCGCAGCGCAGACCACACACAGCAAAAGCGCAATGCAGTCTCACACTCACTCACACACACAGTGAGATGGGAATAGAGGGAGCTAGGGAGCATGAGTGAGGCCATGCAGTAAGTGAAGCTAAGTGAAGTGAAGCGAGAGAGCAGAGGATGGCAAAGCATTTCGAGTGCTGCACTCATAAGCGAATATGACACAAAAGCACTACAAATTAAAGCGCCAAAGAGGGCATTTTTACGCATTCTTAAACATTTTAATCGAAGCTGAAGTGCGCTTGCCCTCAGGCAGGCAGACGGACAAACGCAGCAGAGCAGGGCAGCGCACAGCTCAGACGTTGAAGTTGGGTAGAGAAATGAGGAGCAGGCAAATGCAAAGTCGCGTCGAGTAGGGTAAAGTCGACATGGCAGCAGTGACAGCGCACGAAATAACGAATGCACGATAGTTTCAGCAAATTAGTATCCCTAATTGAACACAAATGGCATCCAATTTCAATGTGCGCCAAAGCGCGGCCAGCCACTGCTCCAGTGAGACCATCATGATGATGATGATGATGATGATGATGCTGATGCTGCTGCTCTTGATAATGATGACGTTGTCTACATGAGCAGCAATGGCATGGCAGCAATGTCGCGACAGCAACTGCTGAAACTGGAAGCTATGCATGCTAGCGAGCTCCACTTGCAATTTATGTGCCACAAACGAGCAGAGCAGCGGCAACAGCAGCAGCAACAATCCGCATCCAAGCCATCGGTCCAACGAACCACCCAAGCCACCCACGCAGTCAGCCACGCAGCCAAACTTCAAATCGAATTGTCTTGCATGCAAAGCCACGACCACGAACAGCAGCGAATAACAGCAACATGATGACGATGACGATGTGGAGCAGAGAATAGGCAGCAGGGAGCAGTGAGCAGCGATTGGAGAGCAGCGACTCTGGCGATTCATGGCACTCATTGGTGTACTTATTATGATGAATCACTTCTGGTGTCATATGACATCTACATGCACACGCACAGCGAAATCTGATTACAGTGTGCCCCTTTATGTGTGTGTGTATGTGTGTGTGTGTGTAGGTGTAGTTGTGTGTCAATGTGAGTCGTGTATTGTGGCTTTTGCCGCAATAACGCAAACCAAAATGAAATTTATGCTAAATGCTTAACAAATTGTGCCACATGAAAAATATTGTCCGACATTCTAATGCCAGGCAGTGCAGCAGCATATGCAAGGATATACACACACACACACACACACACACGCACATTTATAGGTGTTGCAAATTTACAAATTGGAAACTACAATAACAAGTACAAAAACAAAAAGAAATCACTACAGAATAACCACAAATTTTCGAATTTTTTTGCACACATGTGTTTAGGTGAGTCTGTGCAAAAATGTACAGGAAAAATGCCAGCAGCAAAGTGTTATGGCAATCACTCAGGCACTCAGGCACTCATGTACTCGTGTACACATGCAATCATTCAATCATTTCTATCAAATATAATGGACATTGTTCACAATCTTCAGACAGCTGTACATAGTCAGTGCCCCTGCCCCCAGCCTCCGTCGTAGCTGAAGTTAACAAAATTAGAAAAACCAAATGAAATGCAAAAATTGCAGAAATTCCTTGATTGCGGGTATCTTGCAGCTTTTCTTCCTTATTTTTTCTCTTCTCATTTATGTGCTTCGCTTGTCTGGCTCTGCTGCCATTGTGTCTGTTCGTCTGTCTGTCTGTCTGTCTGTCCGTCTGTTGCGAGATACACGTATGTTTTTCTATAGACGCTGCCAGGTGCTGCTGCACTTTAAAACTTTCTTCTATCTGCACGTAGTCTACATATCTTTTTCTCCTTCTTCTTCTCCTCCGGCTCTTCCTGCTGCTGCACACACGCATCAATGGATTTTTGCATTTACATATTGCTTTGCTTAGTACGGATATTGCTTAGAATTCAAAGGATTTGCAGTTCTATTGCACTAAGTTTGTTCGCTTATTGCTTTGTTCATTTGCTCCGTTGCCTGTTATGGGTTCCTGGCTGGCGCAATATTCGCACAGGCTACTCAAAACTTTAATAAAAACTTATGTAGATTTTTCGTCGTTTTCTGTGCTCGATGCCCATTGATGCTGATTTGCATGGAATTGCATTGAAAGTCAAGTCGTAAGCTAAATCGAAGTTAGCTTTCGATTTTTTACAACTTTGCTGCTTTGGATTAAATCGAAAGTTATAGCGGCGCTGGGTTTTGGTTACCATTTATTTTTGATATGCCAAACTTGCTGCCAAACACTGCGGATCAAGTCACGTTACTCATATGCATAGCTGCTCTCATTAGCAACTCGCTGCCTGCTTGTGAAGGACCTATGCCGAACTGACCTTTTCGGAAATCACGATGCGCAATTGCTCAGCGATATGTGGGCTAAAGCCTAAATGCTGTTCGAACAATGAACGTGGTGACGCTTATCTGATTACAAATGACTGCGGCGTACTAATTTTGTCATTTCATTATGAGCAAACAAATTAAATAAATATTTCAGCTGACAACAGTAATGAACAATTACACGTAGCCTTCAACGGAAATGAATTCAATTTAGTTTTGTCGACACACTGATATGCAAAATATATAACTAATACGCCACGTATGCGACTCAAATCAACTGTGTGCCAGTCAGCATATCCAGTCGCCATCCATTCCGCACACACTCACTCAGCCACTCAGTCACTGACTCACTTACACACACACGCACACACACACACATATATATATACACTTGCAGGCAACAAGCCAAGCCAAGCCAAGCCAAATAAATCCGTTTCGTTTCATTTTGATTTTTATTCAATTTTGCTGTAAACACATTACAGACTCGATACGATGCGATACGATTCAATTTTCCATTTGCGTATGCGAAATATTTCAAATTTTCCCACACTGATTGCCGTTGGTGGCGTGTTTTAATGCAGCCAGACAGACGGCATGAAACACACACACACACACCCGCACACACACGCCAGAGTGGGGGGACCATGCATATATCAATCAACTGCATGACTTTTAATTATATCAAATACACTTCTGTGCTGCATTATGCATTGCACATTGGCTTTTGCATAATTCTATATAATTTTCTACTTTTTTTTTACAGGTTTTTTTTTTTTTATTTTGAGTTTATTAAGTAATTGGAAAATATTTTGCCGAAAATCAGTCGCGCACAATTATTTCGCGCAAATTGGTTATGTTGATTTTTATAGTTGGCCCCAAGGTGTCGATTTGCCATGGCGTGATGGTGCAGGCAAAACGCTTTACTGTGCAGCGCATTAAGTCAAGGCAGGTAGGCAGGAATATACAAAACGAGCGAGAGAGGCAGAGCACTGTGAGTTGTTGCTGTGTATAATGGGCATCAAAACTTAAGTAGCGCAGCACTTAGCAATGCCAAAGCAATCATAACCATATGAAATGGCATTTTTGGCAACATCAACAGCAGCGGCCAAGTCGAAACTGTTACACACGCCACACTCCCCCCCAACACCCGCCAACCATTCACCATTCCACATGCACAGGCGCACACTTGCTGTTACACTTTCGTTGCTCATTTTTGGCAATTTTTAAGCAATTCAATTTAATTTTATTAGTTTTGGCAAAACTCAAACAACTGAGTCCCACATACTCGTGCGGAAAAGGATGTGTATAAGTGCCGTTACGTATGCGCGCACGTTTGCCAAAGCCAAAGCAAACTTTAGTCATCTTTTGCAGCCGTAAGGTGTTCGTGTGTGTGTGTGTGTATGCGCCTTAGCAACTTTGAGTGTCAAAGAAACAAAAATAAAAAAAAAGGTAGCAGCAGCTGACCCGCAGGGCGCAGACACACAACTGAGTCGCTGATTTAGCCTGCTGGCTTCTGGCTACTGACTGAGAGATCGAGGCTGGCTGATACATGATTTGACCCCATAAAATACTTTGCACACGCCTGACGACACAGCCATGACGACAACGACGACGACGATGACTGCGGCGCGGCGGCTGTTGTTAATCTCATATGCGATGCGCTTCACTGCTTGGGCTTATAAATATTTTTGATTTTATATTTTGTTTTGTTTTTTGTATCTTATTATTTAGTCTTTTATTTTTGTCACATTTCGTTATACACACATATGTGTGTCTGTGTGTGTGTATGTGTGTACGTTGGCCAGTCATAAAAATGCCATAAAATGCATCGGCATTGGCAACTTTTATCAATGCTCGCCAATCCCAACAGGCAAACGGATGTCGTCTGATATTTTGTTGTATTTTTTATATAACTTTTTATTGTTATTGTTATGATTGTTATAGTTTGGCAAAAAAATGAAAATGAAAATAAAAATAAAAAGCTGAAGTTTCGCATAAATACACTGCGATATATGCAAATCGGCACAGAGGTAAATCATTCTTATATAATCGTCATGGGCTTGTACGAAATTTACACATAAATTGCATAAAGAAAATTGTGGCCCAGCCCTGGCGCAATTATTCTTACAACTTAATTAGGGTTTTGCACTGTCCGTGGTCGGACCATTGCCCGCATGGTGCCCATGTGCCCATCCGCACGTATCTGCTTTGCATTGAGTCATGGCTCACTTTTGAGCTAAATTGTTTGATAACATGTAACTTGGCCATAAAAATCGCATAAAATTAAGCAAATTGCTGTCGGCGCCTTTAACGCTCCAGCATTGAGGAACATGTACGAACATGTTGGCGGTGAAAGTTTTCCATTTCGGTTTTCTCTTTTTTATCCTATTTTTATTTTTTTTTTCTCACTTTTCATTTTTCTTCTCCTCTGACTGCTGCTGCTGTTGTTATTGCTGCCGTTGCTAGTGTCGTTTGTTGTCATTGTTGTTGTTCCTGTTGTTGTTATTTTTCTTCTATCTGATACGAGTGCTCATAAAATTAAATTGGCTGCCATTAGGAAGTGAAATTTTTTAAGTGTCTCATAAAAGAATTGCTTGAGAATGTAGTTTTAAAAACATATCAAAAAAAGAAAAAAAAAAAACCGAGAAAAGAATGAAAAAAAAAAAACTCGCAACCATACATAAGGCTTAAGGCTGCAGAGCATACATTCTCATATACATAAGTGCGTACAAAGTCATTTGCTGCTGGAATTGACTATGGTACCCCCAGCGGCATCAACTAAAGAAAAATGTATGCATATGTTATAAAATTAGAAGCGACCCCATGAAATAAGCTTAGCGTGCATAATACACTTTAACTTAGTAAGTTCGAAATTAATTGCATAGCCATCAATTCAATTAGCAGCCATAATGTGGTCTATTTAGCTAAGTGTAGATGAAAGCTGTAAGCTAAAAAAGAAGGAAATTAAAATAAATTTTAGAATACATGTTCGTTCATCACCTTATCATGCAATAGCTAGTGTCAAACACGTGTCAATTTCATTTGCTAGTTTGATTATTTTCCCTCTAATTATTTTATTGTCGATACTACAAAAAATGTAAAACAGCAAATTGAAAGAAACAAGAAATAAAAAACTCTGATTACAGAAAAAAAAAAAAATTTATGAAATCAACTTATTTAACTAAGAAGCGCTAATCCAGCTCAAATACTGTTGGGATGAAAGGACATCCAACTCCTCAAAGAAATACGCTGAGGATGCAGTTGTGCCTCCTAAAATATGTTTCCATTCCTATATAGGAATATGCTGGTTTAATGCTATGATGTAGGATCCAGAATTATAGGAGTTACATACTGCAATTCGGGATGGTATTTATGAGAAGTTTTCGTTGATATGTGTAATAAACCAAATGCTTTGCACAGTTCATTTACAGCAGCTTTTTTGATTGGCAGCCATATTTACTGCAGTGAGCAGTTGGAAATTCATTCGAGCGTAGTTTGCACACTTCCGCTTCATTAACATTTGCTTGCTTTGCAGGCTAAATTTTCGTATTGAAGTTCTTTGAGATTAACTTCGCTCTTGTTTTTCTGCGGAAAACCTTGTTGTGTTTTGTTTGCCAGCATTTAGCTGTAATCAAGGATTAATTGAGTTTTAAGTACACAAAAAGGTTTCCAAGCTTTTAATTAGAGCGATAATAAACTCATATGAACTTTGCAACTACTTCAGCCAAAGTGCACACATTATGCATGTTGTTTCTGTATTCTGTATGTCAGATACCCTGCATACAGCCAGCAGCAGCAGCAGCACCAAGCAACCCGTCAGTGAGTGTGGCAACGCATTGCAGAGCACGTCTGTGGGCGCGCGGGTGACATCTTCGAAGAAGTCATGACCCCTTCAGGCATGTCCTGCTTGCTTGTGGCTTAGAGTTAAATTATTCTAACTTATTCATATATTTCAATTTTATTTCATTTTTACTATAAGCAATTGTGCTGCAACTGTGTCAGTTTGCATCTGAGGGGTTTAACTGTTTGCGAGCATTAAACACATTCATAAAAGGCTTCCCAAGTGCATGTGCAGGGTATAAACGCTTCTGAAATACATAAAATGGCTGTAATTGTTGTTTTTATACTTTTTTATTTTTTCTTTTTTTGTTTATGTTGTTGTTAAAGAACTTTTGCATTTGTGCACATAAAATACACAGAGCCTACAACATTTTCAATTTGCCATTCCACAGTGTTGAAGTTGATGAATGTAGTGGGCACACACGAGTGCTCTCCGAAGTATTTATACATAAATACAATGATCAAACACAATTCACAATAACTCACACACACACACACATACACAGAGACCCCCACCCGCTCTCACACACACACACACACGTGTTTATACAGTGCGACTTGTTTTAAAACAATTTCAAACTTCCGGTCGAGAACACGTACAAGTTTCTTCAATTCGCTTTGCCTGTTTTTAGCAAATAAATAAAAAAAACAAAAAAATTCTTTTATTTCCTAAGTATTCATGTTCGAGTTTAAAATTGTATGGCCGACATTGGTGCTGTACAACAACAACAATAAAACAACAAAACAAAACGCGCTTATACATCGACATAAACACAAGCCTGGGCAGGATATGCTACCGTCGGCTGCATTTGGAAAATACTTAAAAAGAAAAAAAAATTACAGAAATATTATGTGTTTTCAAGTTTTTTTTTTTTCTGCCAGCTAATTCAATTTATTATTGGGCCAATATTAAATTTATAAGCGTTGCCGCTGAAAGCACACAAAAGCGAAAAAGAAAAACAAAAACATAAAAAAAGAAAGAAGAAAATATTTTTATCGGCTGCAATGAGGTTGTTCAGCCATTTAAACATAAGCAAAGCACACTGATGTGTAAATTATTAGCAAACAATTTGAGTTCGGTCAGTGGCAGTGTTCAAAAGGCTTTGCCGCAGCTATAATTTGGCCAAAGTGACATTTTGGGCGATAAAAATTATGTTTAACGCACTTCGAGGCTGGCAGTTATGGGGAGTCAACAGTTGCCAGAGCAGGCAGATGATAAGGAAAGCTGATCAACACTACTGGCAAGCAGACTGAATTGGCAGCAGCTGGCCAAGCTTTGAATGCCAGGTACAATTTCGAACCGATCGATTTTTTTAATTCAACTGAGGAAGCACAAGGGATGCATAGATTCTTCATGGCTTATCACTGTTTAATCACATATCGTTGAAACGATGCCCAATTGCACTTAAATGCTGGCCAGTGAATAATTTCAGGCTGATTAATTTAAATTATTTTACATGCGGGTGCCAAAGTCATATTACAAAAGAGAACCGCAGCTGCGAGCTGAGCAGCATTCCCATGTGATAATCTCTCAGTGATTAACGGCATAAAATGTTCTTTGGCTATTAATTAACATTTAATTTTTTAAATTTATGCCGCCAGGCAATAACTGACAGAGGCGTGAAAGATGTTGGCTGCCGTCATTAACGAAACATTGACCAGAAACATGCCAATTAAGTGCCAAGCAAAAGATTTGCCGCATATCTGCTCAAGCCTGCGGTTCAGCTGCGGGATACATTTTACATAACATTCAGTCGTGCTCACGCAATATGCCAAAGATAAACATATAATAAAATGAATAAAATGCTTGCACTCTGTTGTCGGCTGTCGGTAGTCGGTTTGTTTGTTAAATATTTGCACAAATCGATTAAGAACTGCGACGGAAGTCAGGCAGCCAGTCACGATGATGACGTGGCAGGACGAGTTTAAGCAAAAGTGAGACATGATTTAATGGCGCCAAGCCACAGCAGGCGCACAGCAAACGCTGCTCAAAAGTAGGCAAACAGTTGTAAGAAAAAAATACAGAGCAACAAAAACAAAAGAAAAAAAAAAATAGACACGAGGAAAAGGCGAGCAATAATAATATTAAGGATAAAGCAGCGGAGCAGGTCATCGGCATGTCAGCGACAATCGCAGCAAATGTCCGACCTGGGCCAGCGCCAGTCTAAGGTTAACCGTCAGAGTCGTTAATGTCGACGAGCGTGTGGTTGATTGTTATTGTTTTTGTTGTTGTTGTTGTTGTTGTTGTTGTTATGCGTGTTGCTGATAAGGATTAAGTGGCTGGAAAATTTTCACGCCTTTATATAGTTTAGACTACAGTTTATCTTAACGACAGGTGCGGCGCGACAGTCTGCCCGGTTTTGTCTCAACCCCAGTTTGCCGCGTTGCTTGCCTCACCTCCTGCCCGCCTGCCTGCCTGCCTGCCTAACCACCTGCTTATCTGCTTGTCTGGACGTCTGTCTGTCTGTCTGCTTCGCTGCCAGGCTGCTGGCTGCCTGGCCGGGTTGGCTGGCTGGCTGCTTGGGTTTAAGCTTTGCACGGATTGTCTTGCACGGCACTTAATCAGCTTAAATTGATTGTTGTAGTTATTTGAGTTTGTTGTTGTTGTTGTTGTTGCTGCCGTTGTTGCCGTTGCTGTTGCTGTTTTGTTGTCAATATTGACTTGTGCTGTGAGGCACATCCCGCACCCAGTTAGGCCATTAAATAAATAAACTTTTTCACTGGCAGCGCAGCAAATGAAAATGTGAATACTTTAATTACGAATTCCGTGAATTGTTTATGCGCAGAATATGCCACAGAAGCCAGCACCAAAGCCAAAGCCAAAGCCGCAGCCACAGCCAAAGTCAAAGCCAAAGTTATGCAGTTAATGCGTGTGGCAGCAAATAAGTATAAAAGTCGGCAGGAGCAAGCGTCAAGGAGTGCGCTGCCTGCAAAGTGGGTCGCACATTTTGTAAATTGTTCGTTCTGCAGCTAAGTTCAAGGCAATTGCGTATTTCTGTAGATTTTTAAGCCAAGCTGATGAGTTGCCTGCACACGGCTGCTTCGCATATAAGGATATGCATGTGTAAGCCTGTGACAATGCAGCCACAGCCACTCACACACACACATACACACACACAGTAAGAGAGAGAGGGAGAGAGGGAGAAGATGGCATATTAAGCCATTTACTTGATTGGTTCTGGCAAACATAAATTCTTTGTATGACTTATTTCGCTTTTTATTTATTTAATTTTTCTTGTTCAGTTTTCTGTTTGGTTTTGTTTTGTTTTTGTTTTTGTTTTGTTTTTTGTTTTGGTTTTTGTGTGGCAACTATCGCTATGGGATTTTGTTGCTGCGGATGCCTGCAAGTAAAGCGGAAGAGCGCATGTGCCACAGCATTGCCGAAAACGGCAAACAATAAATAAAAGCATGCAAAATGCAAAACGAAAAACAAAAAGAAAAAAAAGAAGGAAAGCATAAAAGATAAAAGTAAAAACAAAGGCACAAAGCAAATAACCAAAATGGCACAGCAATGCGCGAAAGTATTAAATAACGTCGAATTGCATGTAAAATATCTTCTGGTCCAATAAGTGGCCAAGTGGTTATCAACTGCTGTCGCCTGGCGCACTCACCCACACACACACACACACACACACACACATACACAGGCACAATGGTGCACGGCCCCGGCAGTCGGCACTCGGCACTCGGTGCCGGATATGAATGGCTTCAAGTCGTCAACGGCACCGCTGCCACAGCCAGCGCCAATGCCACGGATACGAAGTTGTTTGCTTAAAACAAAAAAGGATGTGCGCCTGAAAGGATGCGACCAGAAATGCACCGCTGCAGTTTGACACTCGTGCGACAACTGTGCACTGCGCAAATAGTCCTTGCGGGCAACAGGGAATCGTGCCACATTTTTCGGTTACGTTTGAATTGTTGCATTTTCATCCTTTTATTTCTTTGCTGTCATTTTGGTTTTTTCTGTTTTTCCTTTTTTGCTGTAAATATTAACGTGAGCATTTTTTATGGACAGCAGCTCGTTGGGGAACACTTAACTGTAGTTGAAATAATCAATACACTCGCCAGCAGTAGGACTTGCTTTCCATGCCGTCTTCCTGCCTGCTGTGGAAGTTTGATGGGATCTCTATATAGTTTTCAGCAAACCTTATGCGGTCAGAGCACAATTATACTCGCTTGCTTACAACTTAGGAACCCCCCTCGCAAGTAATTAACTACGCCCTTGTGCTAATGGCTTTCTATATAGCTTTGCTTTGTTTAATTTTTTCATTAGCAATTTGGCAACAATTAATTTCTAAATCAAACACAGAAGTCAGCTGAAATGTGTATTGCATATGGCTCAGCGCTGACAAATGTCCTTGCAGCAGCAGTAGCAGCAGCAGGAGGAGGAGAAGCAGCAGCATATTAGTGGTGATTCATAAAATATTTTCAATCCAATTGCAAATTATGCTGCTGATTTTCATCATTACTTTTTGTGCCACTCACTGAGTGAATGACCTTCATTTGAGCAGCAGCACGCGCAGGATTGCTTAATGAAAAAGGTAATTAATATTGAGCCCGAGTGTATTATTCTTGGTTTATTGCGCAAATAAACCCAAAGCGTACACGCTGTGACACCAAACGACAGACAGACGGACAGATAGAGAGCGTACGGGAGACAGACAGACAGTCAGATGAACAGATGGAGTATAGTTAGTCAGTTTAGCCAGGCAGGGCAAAGAATGGCACGCACAGCTGCACAGCCAACGCAATCACTTTCGCTTCTGTGCTCTGCCTCTCACTCGCACTTGCTGTCTCTTTCACTCACTCTAGCACAGTTGTGCACTGCCGCTGGCATACAGTACACATGTGCACACAGACACACACACACACAGTTGCATGAAATGCGTTTATGAGTTATTTGCCGAAATAATAATGATAATGGATTCTACGCTTCTGCTTCTGCTTCTGCTTTTGCCTTCTGTCGAAGTATTTTGGCTCATAATTCGTTTTTGCTCCTCTGCCTGCGTTTATTTATGCCATGTTGCTGACACCGCTGCCCTGCCCTGCCCTGTCCTACCCTACGCTGCTTTACTCTGACTGCATTTATGCTGCCTCTCACTCACTCACTCTCTCATGCTGTGACTGCCGCTGCGTGTTTCTTGTTTATAAATTTCCGCTCCGCAGCTAAGCCAAAACTTGTCTACTTATAATTTATCTGCCAAATTGGCTTAATTTATGTTATTATTGGTATGGCATGTCCGTGCCAGTCATGGCTAGTGCTGCTCTAACGAGTCCACACTGTACTGCAGTTCATGGTGATATTTCTCAGTGCTAATCAAATGAAACCGAGCAGAGCAGCTAAATTATCCTGCAGCGTTTGCGTGCAGTGGCGCATGTGCCTAACTGTGAAATACGCCGGCGGACAGACGCCTCAACTCGCTCGCTCAAATTTAACTGCAAAATAAGTATGCATATGCTGCCTGCGCCTTGAGCCGCCTTGGCCACAAATGCACTGCGGCCAGTCAGTCGTTTAATGCCAAAGGCAAAGGCAAAGTCGAAGCCAAAGGCAAAGTATTTAAGTGAATCTGCTTTGGCTCCACGCACACGCGCAGCGACGCTGACCAACTTCTGCTGGGATTGGGATTGTTTATGACTTTTGCTGCTGCTGTCGGCCGCAAATTCACTTACTGACTGCTCTGCTCCGCTCTGCTCTTGTCTGCTCTGCTTTTGTCTGGTCTGAGTTCGGTTTGGCTTTGGTTTATTTGCATTTTTTAATTCTTTCCTTTATTGTGCCGCTGCGTACGCTCGCCTACTTCTGGCCATGTGTTGTGTTTTATTGACTAGGCGTGTACGCATTTCATCTTGCCACTGCACACAGTTTTTGCCTTTGCTTCGCACACTTGGCAGCTTCTGTTGATTTTTGCCATTTTTTACTCTTATTCTCATTTCGCATTTTTTCCTCGCACATTGCCAAATCCAATTAAAAGTGCTGCATACAGTGCAGCATATATGTATGCACACTGGCGCGTATATCTATGTGTGTGTGTGTCCGTGTGTGTGTGAGTGCATGCCATTGTCATTGCATATGCAATTGCATACAATTGTTTAATATTTCATAAGGCGCAAATTTTTAACAAATATTGCAGCAATTTAAGTAAATTGGTAAATACATAAGCGTAAAGATAAACGTTAATAAACGTGTATGTCGCATATAACAACAACAACAACAGCAAGCAAAAAAATACTAAGTAATAAAAAAAAAAAAAACAGAAAACAGAGTCGACTGCATAAATAAAGTGCAATGAGCACGTGGCATAACAATTTGCTACGCTGCCAGGCGACGACGACTAACGGCCGAGTAAACTTCATAAAGAAAAAATGAACCAACACCGAAAAAGAAAACCAAAAATTAAGAAAAAAAAAACACTGACTGCAAATAATAAAAGCGACCACAAAAAACACACAGCCCGTGTGCGTCTGAGTGTGTGTGTGTGTGTGTGTGCTTTGCGTAAATCGTAAAAAAATGAAAAGCGAAAAGAAAAAGCGGCATGCGGACGAGTGCAAAGCGCAACAAAGTATGCAACGAAAAATGTTGCAATGCAAGTTCTCGTTTCATTTCGGTTTTAAGCAAATGAAATGCGCCAACAATGTTATTGGCGATTGCACGTATGCAAAACTCACGCACGAACGCATGCATACACCGCCAACACAACCGGCCAGTCGACCCGGCAAGCATATAAGGATATGCACATGCAGCCAAAGGACTGTGCTGTGAAAGTAAGAAATAAAAAAATATTAAAAAGAAAACACAAAACCAAAAAATAAAAAAATAAAAAAAACAAAAAAATATTTGTGGCTTTTGCATTTTGTTTTGTTTAAGCTTAAACTGCTTTTCAGTGCAGTGCAGTGCAGTGTGGTTGTTGTTGTAGTCGTGCCTCGAACCGTGTATTAAGTGCGGCTGCTGTGCATTTTGGAAAAAAAAAGGAGAAATTTCACTATAATATACATGCCATGGCAGTTACACTCACACACACATACACACATACAAACACACACACGCATGCACGCATAGACAGACATTTATTTATGCATTTGCGTTGAATTGTATTCACTTGGCCCATAGTCGCTTACGTATGTGTGTAGAAACTCGTGCGAGAATTTCCTTTGGCGCTGCAACAATTTTCATAAACCCCCTTCTGCTGCACTCTGCAGGCGGTTTTCCCTTCTCTTTTGGCTTTTTACTTTTTGTTTGTGGCTTTGTTTTGGTTTCATTTGACGCAACCACAATAAAATTTCAGCTGCCTGCTGCCGCCAACTGAAATACTTCAGACATACTTTGTTGCCGCTGCCGCCCCCAACCCGCCAGCGTAGACGCGCTTCGCTTTATTTGTCTTAAAGTATTCTGCGTTTTTTGTGCTTATTGTGCATGTCCTGTATAAGTGTTTATGAACTGGCAGTGAAAGTTAACTGCACGATGATTTTGATGTTAAATGGCAGTTATGTGGCTTACTCACTTACTCAAGTACTGGCAACAAGCCACGAAGGCCTCACGTCAACTGCTTTAAGGCGATAAAGCCTTTGTTTACTTAGTGAGGATGTTCTATCAAGAAGTATATCAAGTGTTTGAATTTGAGTCACCCTGTGCTTACAGCGCAGCCTCTGCAAATTATCACTTGTTAACAGTTCTTATGGATTCGTTAATTCCGTCTGCCAAATCCAATGCAAGCAAGACGTCAAGAGTCAAACGAACTTCCCTCTTCACTCTCCACGAATTAAAGGCAACAACTGACTGCCGAGACAGCGTGACGACACGTTGAGGGACTCACGCATCAACATCAAATATATGCGACTCATCCAGACAAAGGCTTTTCGTTTATGTTAGACATAAAAACCAAAGTAACGCCTAGGATCGGATAAGGTTTTATAGTTGAAATTACGCTTTTATATGCTCAATAAGCGCATTCAGGGATCTGCTGCACAGCTGGTCTACCTGATAATAAATTATTCATTAAAAACTAATTCCAATGAAAAATTAATTACAAAAAAAAAAAGACAACAAGACAGCACACATTAGCAGCATAACAAGGAACACCCAAATGCACACACACACACACCAACATGCAGACACATGTGTACATGCCATATGACAAACTTCGTCAACTATGGCATACCTACTCCTTTCAGTTGTTGTTGTTTGTTGTCCATTGTTGTTGTTGTTGTTGTTTTTTTTTATAGTTGTTTGCTCATTGTTTTTAATATCATTAAGTTGTTGTCGTTGTTTTAAGTTACGTTTACATTGGAGTGGAGTTGCAAAATAAAAACAAACTTCACACCTATGAGTATTGTGTGCAACAACAACAGCAACACAACAACAGCAACAACAACAACAACAGCAAGAAGAATAGCCAAAGTGTAGAAGAGTGCACAATGAGTGAAATAAACACTTGAAGAGTGGATAAGGTTTTTGTTTGACAAAGACACACGCCAGGTACGAGCAGAAGGACGCTGCTCCCTGCCGCAGCAGCAGACGCCGACGCGGCGCGCACGAAACGGCAAACAACGAATGGCGAGTGGTGAGTGGTGAGTGGCGAGTGTCCTCCGCCATGTGCTGAGCGTGCTGAGTACCATGAGTGCCATGAGAGTGCCAATGAGTCAGTAAGTCGAACTCACTGCAGGACAGACAGTCAGACAGATAGACAGACGGACACTTCACTCTGAGCTCTGACACTAATAGCGTTGGCAACGTTCTGCCCTGCTGCTTCACTGCCGCGGCTGCCTGCTGTTTTAGCACTTTGCACGCATGTTCAGGTAGTCGCCTCTCGTGCAGAGCGGAGGGCTAAAGACGGCTGGCGGGCAGTCGAGCGAGTCACCCGATTGACCGCATGTCGATGTGCGCCTGAGGGTTTTGTTATTGTAGCTGATGTGAAGTTGTTATCCTTTTTCGATGATTTCTTTTTATGTTTGCCTTCGCTGCGCTGCGGCGCTGGGCTAAGTCGACTTGACTTGACTTGACTTGGCTTGATGCGACTGGAGCGAAGTGTTTAAACTGATCAATTATCGGTAATTAGACGCCAAGGACATGGACATGGACGTGGACGTGGATGAGCGTCGATAAGGCTATGACTGGGATGTGGAAGTGGATGTGGATGTGGACGTGGCAGCAACAAAGAGATAAACGAGCGTTTTTAATTAGGCTGACAGTGAAAAATGTTTGCACGCGCATCAGCAGAACTATCAGCCACAGCAGCAGCAGAGTCGAGTGTGGCAGCCAAATCGCATTGCTAATGAGCCCAATGAGCTGAGTGACTTCGCCGGGGTGTGGCCACGTTGCTGCAGCACAGCTAAGTGATGCCGATGCCTTGCCAAATGCTGTTGGAGGTGTGAAATTGCTCGTTGATTGTTGTTGGCAGAGCGTCAGCATAATTTAGTTTGGATTGCATTCAACTCGGATTGATTACGAATGACATTTATTTTGATTAAACGCAGAACGAAACACAAACTGCAGTCACGACTCGACAGGACTTTTGCTTCCTTTGCTTTGAGGAGTGAGCATGGAGTGTTGCAGAATTAAAGTTAACTTATAAAGGAGCGGAGAGTTTTTGGCTTTTAATGGTTTGATTCAATAATTTAGACTATGCACATGCTTTAGTATCCTTTTTCTAATTCCAAGTCGGTCAAGTTTACCTCTTCTGTATACGAAGGGTGGCTGCACCTAAGCTGATGTTGTGTATTCAATAGAAGAGCGGCATGTGTGACACTTCTTGCTCTAAGCAGCTTGGCTGAGGCTACTTTCAGCGCTGCCAGCTAAAGAGTGTCCTTTCGACTGTCCTTGCACGCAAGATTTGTGCAGTGCAATGCTGACTTATACACTTGACATGCTTCGCTGTCATATGATTTACTGTTAAACCGCTTAAGCGGAACAGTCTGTGGCACAGCGCATTTAAAGTTCAATGTTGAGTTCACACGAGTGAAAAAAGATGATCCGACGCATAAAAACGACATCCTGGCAGGGTATGAGTTACATAAATAATTGAGGCACATCAGCAGGAATGTCTGCATTCATGTTCGGTGTGCCAATGTCAACGTCAAGCGACAAATGCGTAATGTAAGTATTTACACCAAACACAACAACTACAACAACAAAACAAATCAGAAAAAAAGAAAACAAAATGAGAAAAAAGAAAAAGAAATCTTCGTTGTTTATGAAGGACGTAGACACGTCACAGCGCCAATGTATTCGTGTAGATTTTAATGAACAGACTCAAGTGTCAAATGTTTGTGACAGTCGACAGTGTTAGCTGAAAGAGGGTGAAGCAGCCACAACAACAACAACAACAACAACAGCAACAACAACAACAATAACAGCAACAGCAGCAGCAACATCGGCAGGAGTCAAATGAATGGCGGCGCCTCTGCAAGTATCCTGTATAAAAGATTGTGCTGAACTGTTGACAACTTGTTGTTGTTGTTGTTGTTGCTGCTCCTGCTGCTGCTGCTGCTGTTATTGTAATTTGCTGTGTAGGTGTGGCTAATTATACACAGATTGCACGCGTAAACAAAATTATGTGTATAAAAATCAATAAAAATCTGCTCCATATGGCGCACAGAAATGTTTGCGGACTGTGGGAAATCGTATTAAAATGAAAAAAAAGGAGGAAAACTCGTGTAGCTGCCGTGTACTGCTGAGCATTGAGATTGCTGTTGTAATTGGAGGTGTTGCTGTTGTTGTTATTGTTGTTGGTGTTGTAATTGGAAACCATTTTTGACAGACTGAGCAGAGGAACCACAAATGGGATTGTCTCCTGCTGTTGTCGCTGTCGCTTTTGCTGTGTTGACGTCGACTGACAATGAATGGGCATGCGGCTGATGATGATGATGATGTTCATGATGATGATGATGATGATGTTGTTGTTGTTGTTGTTTCTGTTGTTGTACCCATTGTCGACATAAATGGCGCAAGGTGTGTCGGGGCTGTCGGGGTCAGTCAATCTCAGCTGCATGCGTCTCTGCTGTGTGCGAACTTGGATGAGAGGATCAGCGGCAGGGAAGTGTACAAGAAAATTAACACAAAGCAACGTTTTCATTTCCGTCATGTCATGCTGTTGTTGTGACAAATGCAAATATTTATTTTTCACATTAAAAAATCTTTACATAATCTCAGCACTTCGGCCCGCGTCCGTCCGCTATCCGCTGCCCAATGTCACCATACACTGACGCACATAAATATTCGCTAATGAAGCCAATGGCATGCCATAAATCTTGCAGCCAATAGACGCTGAGCAGCCTAAAGCCTCCGCTGCCGCCGCAGCAGACACACGCATGTCAAAACGTAAGCGCCAATGGCCCAGGGGGCAGGCAGCAGGCATATCCTTGCTGGCCCACACTGACTGCGGCTGATTGGCCGCACCGAGCAATGCCAAAAGGTGTTGACTTTTGCACGCCCCATTGACTGCAGCTGCTTGCCGGGGGCATGACAGTTATGTGCCTTGATACGATTGCAGCCACAGGATCAGGATACGCAACTCAATTGCCGATTGCTGTGCTGATGCACTAAGTACCCGCAACGTTTTGCTGTCATGGACTAATTTCGCTTTTCGTTAGCTCGCGCATACACAGGAGATTTGGACTTGTAACGTTGTTGTTTGTTGTTGTTGTTGTTGTTTAGTTACACTTACAGCAGAGCAAAGCCTTGCAGGCGCAGAACTGACATGTGCAGATACTTGGCTGCATAGCGGGCGAGCAAAGCGAGTTTCCAGCTTACAGTTGCCAGTTGCCAGTTGCCGGATACAAGATACATGACTAAATGAATATTTATCACTGACCAAAGCATAAATGTTATTTCTTCTTGTTGTTATTGTTGCATGTTTTTCCCTCATAGTTTGCAACAACAACAACAACAACAACACACATTGGCACATTTTATATCCCTGTGGTAATTTTTCCACACTCCGCAACACACATCGCACATCACAGTTTCACATTCGCATTCGCATTCGCACACTCAGATGCGTCCGTGCGCTGTCGGCACGTTCAGATACATGCCATGCAGTGCAGATCCTTTCATTGCGTTTGCCGGCTGTGTTTACTCTTTTCGAATTGGTTTTGTTTCGCTGTATAGATTTATAGAATTTCCAATGAACTGCCAGGCAGGCAGAGTGTTTATGTGAGTGAGCGGGAGGGAGGCAGGCAGGGGCTGCGAGTGACATACTCATCGATGATGCTGTTGATGCTGCTGCTGCTGCTGATGATGATGATTATATTTGATTTATAACGAAAATGCCTGCGGCGTCTGCGTTTATTTATGTGTAAGTTCATCTATGAATGTTGCAACTAATCCATATGGGGGTTGCCTGCCAATTCTCAATCAACATCCTTCTCCTGCTGCTGCCGCCTCAACTCTGCCACAGTGCCAGGCTCTGCTGTGCATTGATCTTTGGCTTAACATATTGACTTTTCTCAATGCTTATGGTATTTAAATGATATTTTTCAGCAAGGGGCAGTGGCCGGGGCAGGGGCAGCGTTAATGTGGGCAGCGTCATGTGGCAGTTAGGTATTTAAGCAAAGCCTCACATAAGACAGGGTCGCATTTGGCAACTGAACAGCAGCCAGCAGTTTGGCTTAAATTACTTACTTGCCTTCGCCTGCTTAGTGTCGGTTAGTCGCCTTGCATTAGGGAATGGCCTGCGCATGCATTGGGGTAACTGTAAATGATACTAATAACAACAACAACAACAACAGCAACAAGAACAACAATACCTCATTATACATTTGATATTTATCAGCAATTAGACGCAGACCCAACCCAAGGCGACCCAAGCCAAGCTGGCGCACGCAAGTGCCCACACAGCTGACACACTGCAGCAACTCTCGGCCAAGCGCATGCGGGCAGGCGGAGTGTCGAGAATTCTTGGAAATGCTGCACGCACACAGGACGCAGCCTTGCTGGCCTAAACCGAAAAACACTAAAGCAACGTACACTTGCAGGATAATTGCGTGAAAATGTTTGAGTCAAGAGACAAAAGCGCCGCAGTCGATTGAACAGCTAAGCAGCAGCAAAAGAAGTGCATAAAAATTAAAACTACATAATAATTATGCAACTGTGTGGCAGCCTCGCAAGGATGCGAAGTCAGCAGCAGAACGACAGGCCAGCCATACTGGCCGGCAAGGCGGACCATTTTGGGCGACTTGACATGCATCTCAGCTTGTCTATGGACTCAGTGCACTGTGGGTTATGGCCCCGCTGCTGAAGGTCAGGACACACACACACACACACACACACACGCACACATAAACATGCGTGACAGGCAACTGAGCAGCAGCAGCAGCAAATGCGCAAAATGTTTATTTGCCTACTGACTGTCTGTCTGTCCGTCTGTTTCGCTGACTGTCTGCCGTCTGTGCTTTGTCACACTCTTACACAGTTTACTTTTCCATCTGCTGCGGGTTTTCGGCTTCTAATGAGCAACAATGGTGCCAGGAGCCAAGTGTTACTGACTTCACTTGGCGTGTTCTAATAACCCAAAGTGTGTCTGAGGCACGCATTGCATTTGCTTTTTGGCTTAGGCATCCTGTGCCTTCACAACTTCAGCGCTGCTCTACATTTTTGTATGACTCCTGTGACGTTTTATCTTTGCTTCGTCTTCTTCTTCTTTTCGCTTGTTTCTAATTATCATTTTAATGAGCGCTTACGCAATGAGCATCTCTAAGCTGGTTCGGGCCGGTGACTTTGCTTGCGCAAGTGTCAAGCGAATCCTTTAAATCCTGCGCCATTTCACAGGCGTTCATGCTTTAAGAAATTGCAGAAAATCTGAAAGTCACTCGCATGCCTGGCACAAGGCGGTGAAACTGGAACGCAGCAGCAATGTTTGTGCATCATGCAGCAAATTTGAGACTTGTCCTTTTCATAATCCCTCACAGCTGACATTTCATTTTGCACATCACATGGAAAATTCCCAATAAATGAGCAACTCACGCAGTTGATTTACTGTGCAGCGTGTTATTGTTGTTGTTATTATTGAGGGTATGCGTGCTTGGCATGCAGATGACGCCCACAGCCACGCCCACTGCTGACACAGCCCACATAGCCCACAACAGCGTCGCTGCATGCAAGGGCAAAGTTTTTTGCGATTTTTCGCGCATTCATTCGCTCACTTAGCTGCCCCCATGCGCCACATCCGCCCCATTCCGCCCCATTCCGCCCGATTGCGCCACGTTGGCTGCCATGCCTGCACGCCTGCACGCCGGCCTGAGTGCCTGTTGCCTTTCTGCCTTGCTGCCTTACTGCCTGTGCTTGTTATGCTTGTTATCCTTGATCCTATTTACACTTTTATGCATTTTTTTTTCTCTTTGCTCGCGTTCGGTAGTTTGTTCGTCCTTTGCTTTGCTGCACTAACCAAGCCATTTTGTCATGTTGCTAGTTGCTAGTTGCTACTTTCTGCTGCCTTTTGTGTGCCTTTTAGTTGTTGCATTTTATTCAAGTGGAAACACAAATGCAATGTGAAAGGTGTGAAGGTTATACACGTATAGTTACAACAACAACAACAACAGCAACAACAGCAACAGCAAAAGTAACGATAGCGACAAACGGCAACCAACCAAACAGCAACAACAAACATTAGCAGCAGAAAAGGCAAAAAAATGCTGACAGGTTTGATGCCCCAGCAAATGCTGTAGCCGCTGACGGTTGATTTGTATACCAAGCACGAGTTTATTGTGGGCCAAGAATAACAAATAATTAGTCAGTAATTGAATTAGAAAAAATAGTTCAAATCGCATTGGCTGTGGCTCTGTCGGGTAAGGTGACTGCAAGCCGTCGATGACAGCTGGCTAATGACTTATGTACAGAATAAGGCCAATATTGTCATGCAGCAGTTAAAAAATAAACAAAAAACAAACATAGAGACATAACTTGTCTCTGCATTAACAGAAGTAGCAGAATAACAGTAGCAGAATAACAGCGCTGTTAATGTTTTGCATATTCTGTATGCATTCTGTTAATTTACAGTGTGCTAACATAACATTAAAAATCCACATAAATATTGTATTAAAATTTTAAGAAATGCTATTGTTGAATTGATATTAGTAAGTTTTTCTTTTCAATTTTCCTTTATTAATCATAGAATTTTATGTGTGATCGGAATTTCAAACTCACCATTTTTTATTGGAGCAACATCAACTAATTTTCCAATAATGCGCATTAAAGTCTGCAACATTTATGGCACGCTCAGCGAACTCAACACGTTCTGTTGCAACATTTAGTACCGATACACACAAGCAAGCAAAACAAATGTTGCAACAGTGCACTTTGCAACACTTAACGAAAGCAGCATGTTGCTATGTAGTTTATAGTAAATGTTGAGAGCGCAGAAGTTCTTGTGTTTTGGTGTTGCTCTCGCAGCTGCGCCGCAAAATTGCTTCGCAAATATTTTGTTATTTATTTTTCTTATTTCTTGAGACTTGAGTCGTGGAGAGCAGCGCTCTGGCCAAAGTGTGCGACGCTGACGGTTGTGTGTATTTTGGCTGCCTTGCCGGCTGATTATGGGTCAAAAGAAAATTAAGGACGCAACTGTAAAGTTTGTCTTTTTTTTCAGATTAATTAGCTTATTAACATGGCATTTTTTAGGCCAAAATAGCGTAAATTAAACTGCCCACAAGCAGGTGAAGATAATAAAAGTGAAGTACATATAAAATTAATTTCTAGGTTGCCTTGCAGTCTGAGTTGCAGTCGCTGGCATTTAATATACTAAGTTGGGCAGAGATTGCTGACATCTGTCTGCCTGCGCTTGTCTAAGCCGGCACACTTCCGGCTGCTGTTTGCTGGCCAGTTGTGGCTTATCAAGCCATGTTTTACTTGTTTGGTAATTCAGTTGTATATTTGGCCTCACTGTGGTCTAAAAAACCTTAAAAGGTTGCACATAAAATTCATCAGCTTTTCTTCGGTTTTCCTGCCAACGTTGGCAAGTTCCCAACAAGATGAGCGACGCAGGCTGTCAGTCGGCTCTGTTAAGCCGAAAAATGTGCAGTCTCCCATGCGTGTGCGTGTGTGTGTGTGTATGTGCCTGCTGCCAACTTGGGCTGCTAAGCTAAAGCGAAATTCATTAAGCACTTAAGTTGTTCCCAACATGCTCGACGCTTAATAGCAGCAACAACAACAATAACAACAACAACAATAGCAAGAAAAATAAGCAGTGGGTGGTTCATGGCTGCTTGCACGTACTTCGGCACGCATGGGCACCAACTCCTGTGTGTGTGTGTGCTAAACGTATTGGGGCAGGCGCACGTCCGAGTGCCCACTCCTGGCCAATCTTGGGGGCATGGAGCACGGGGCATCGGGCATCATCGATAATGCCTGCACATAATAACAATAAGTATTGCAAATTGTCTGCTTAGGATATAAATTACGTGCAAGTGAGCGAGTGCAGGATGTTGGGCCACGGCTAAGTGGCAACAGCAGATAACTCAATTATGCCATG
The DNA here is from genome assembly GCA_037044495.1 of Stegana nigrithorax. NCBI lineage: Eukaryota > Metazoa > Arthropoda > Insecta > Diptera > Drosophilidae > Stegana > Stegana nigrithorax. The sequence goes on from JBAMBQ010004947.1 coordinate 439,289, forward strand.
AGCCATAATAGAGGCACACACGCAGTTGATGTTGTAGTACTTATTGATGTTGTTGTTGTTGTTGTTGTGGCTGTTGTTGCTGCGTAGGGGTATTTCGTTGTTAACGGTCGAATTTTAGGCTATTTTATTATACACTTGGCAAACGTGTAAGAGGCGACAAAAAAACAAAAAAGAAAGAAAAAGAAAAAAACCAAAAAACATAAACAAAAACGCAACTGAGTCGAAGAAAGCAAGTGAAGGCAGGAACATATACAACATGGACACTCAATTGTTTGTGACGTGCTAAGAAAAGAAATATTTTTTTGGGCGCAAGTTGAACGACCTCGGGCAGTGAGTTTACGTGCTGTCAAATTAGCGCCTTTGGCCCAAATAATTGCTGCGCAGAGATACATTTTTCGTGGTCAGAGTGGAGCAGCAGAGTTGCGCCAACGAGCGCACACGGGCGTAGAGACAAAAGATTTATGGAAATTTGGCTTGTTGAGATTTATGTCTTAGAGCACATAAATCAATGCTTGTCGGTTTTTGTCTATTTTTGCTTTTGGCAAGCGTCGTCTGTTATAAATTTTCACTAATTGGCTAAATGTACGCACTGTGCTGTTGCAACACTTTTGCCATGGAGAGCAACAATGTTGCAGGGCAGCAGCATCAACTGCTGTAAATAAACAAAAAAAAAATTCTTGCAATGAGTCAATATGCACACACTGACAGCATGTTGAGCAACGCAAAGTTGCCGACCAATCAAGCCTAAATGTTGCTGGCAATTGTGCTAACTGTAAGCAACACACGAAGTTACACGAGTGTATATGCGCAAGAGAGTACTTTAAGGCCAACTTTACTGCTTAATTACCGTTAGTTAATACATAGTTTATTGTTAGTTGTAGCACTGCAATAATTACAAAATAAACATTATTCACTTTATTATACTCTTTTCAGTTAATAATTACCTGTTTTGAGTTAATAATCGCCGGCTGATCTATGCTTATTATTTTTGCTGTTACACTGTCTGCTGATCTACGCTAAGCACTCGTGCAGCTAAATATTAGCTAATAAGTTACCAGTCTCAATTGGGGGCAAGGGTAGCAACAAAATCAAAGTGCACACCACAAACAACAATACGCATTGTACGTGTGCATAATTTTACTACAAAACGTGCCGGTGCGTACCAACACACGCATAAAATAACAATCAAAAATACGTATAAGCATTAAAATGCCTTCGGCACACGACAAGCGGCCTCAGCCAAATCGAGCATTGCCGAACGAACCAACGAACGACGTACGCACGAACGAATGGAAAAGTGAGCACGCAAGAGCGCAGAGACAAAGCAAGCATTCTCTCACCAACATGTTGTCGGCACAGTGTGTGTGTTGCGATATCAAAAAGCATCTGCAGTGAGAAACTGGCATCTCAGTTCTTATCCGTGGCTGATTGTGTTTGGTTTGTTCGTATGCGCACGTCGTCGTCGGCAGCGCATTCGGTTATACGCGTTTTTTCTACGCTTGCAATGTCGAACGTTGCAACGTTTATTGCAAACAAAGTCTAACGGGAAACATTTAGCAACGTCAACGGCAAAGCCAAGTGCATAAAGAGCAAAGTCTTTTGCCAAAGATTTAATTGCGCAGAAAGTTTAATTTGATTAAACACTCAAGACGCAGGCAAACACCTTAGAGCCAAAAGAAAACACAAAAAACAAAAAAAAAAACAAGTGCGTAAAAGAAGTGTGCAGAAGGAGCGCATAAGAAAATAGAAACGTGGCAGCTGCGGCATTTCTTGCGTTAGCTTAATTTCTTTTATCTCTTCTACGGTTGTATTTTTGTTTTATCTGCTTGGCTGCTGTGCTTTTCATTTGCACGTCAGTGCTAACGGTTATTCTCCTTTTTTCGTTTTTTCGGCGTGGCCATTGCGTGTTCGTATTTTGTTTTTGCGTGTTTTATGCGTATTGCGGCTGCTGCTGCGTGCAAAAATAAATGTGCGCAAACAAGACAACAAAAATAACAAACAGAAAAACAAGAAAAGAAATCAAAAATTAAATCAACAATAGCAAAACTAATAATAACAATAAATATTGCAGTTAAACCAACAACAACAACAACAGCAATAATATTTCGCTGAACGCAAAAGTGTAACGAAAAAATATATAAAATTTGTGTGCATAAAAAAACGTATCAAGCCGAAATATAGGGCAAACAAAAGCGGATTACAAAAATATTGCCACAACTAAAAACAACAACAATAACAAAAAGCACAACTCGCAGGAGTCTGTGCATTGCCAACAATACGCGTAGAAAAAATCGTAAATATTTTTCACGCTTAGCTATAAAAGTAAAGTGCTTATAAATAAACTAACATAAAAATTAATATTACGTCAAAAAAAAATAAAGTGCTCCATAAAAAATTTGGCAAAATTTAAAGCCGTTAAAAATTAAAGCAAAAACAAATCTAACATTTGAAACCATAATTCTAATGCCTAGCGCATTAAGACAGATGTGGCAACACCCTTTTGCTTAAGCGCGTTTAAGCTGCTTACGCAGCCAGCTCAACAACAGCAACAACAACAATTGCGATTACAACAAACAACTCAATTTGTCTGTGCGTGCTTCAGAACAATTATTTTTTGCTGGCACGTCTGGCAGCGGGTTAATAAAATAATAGAAAGGAATATTAGAAATTACAAAAAAACTATACCAGAAGCCAAAGAGAAGTTTGCACTTAAAGTGTGGCACAACAACAACAACAGCAACAAAAGGAAGAAGTTTTAATTGCTTCGATCTACTCATTGATACTCTCCACTTGTGGGTGCAACAGTTGAGCGCAGCATTTGATTGGATTGTATGCACTCGTCAACACCCGCGCGACGTGCAGTCGTGCCGACGAACAGCCGATCATTGATTGACTCATTGTTGTTGCTATTGTTGCGTTCAGTCGTGCAGTCGTGCAATCGGTCAGTCGTTAGTGCGCGTTGCCCACGACGGTGCGTTTGTCTGTGCTTAGGCGCGCGTGCTGATGTTTATGCGTAAATGACGCGTGCCACAAATGTTGCAATAATTTATCATCATTAAATCAGCATTCGCCGTTGCGGCCGTTGCTGTTGCCGACTGCGTAGTTTCATCAAAAGTATCATGAATTTGTGTAACTTAATGTACAATTTGTAGCAAGTGTAAACAATAAAAAAACACAACACAAAGCAAGAGAAACAAAGAAAAAAAAAATAAATAAAAACAAACAAACAAACAAATAATAAATAGTTTCAAAACATATGAAATAAAATCAAAATACTGTTGCATACTTCTCGCAGCTGTTGTTGTTGCTAGTAAACAACATTTTTGGATTAACCACTGAGCGAGTACAGAAGCTAACTTACAGCTTACAACAGTCAGCAGTCAGCAGACAGCAGACAACAGACAGACGTGCTACAAAACACAGAATTTTGTGTTTGTGTGCATAGGGTAAGTGCGTTCTCTGTTTAACTTTCAGTTTGAGTTGGCAAAAGTTTTAAAGTTGCGCAAGTAGAAAGTAGACAGCAGCAAGCAAGCAACATGAGTATTTAGTGCAGCGAAAGTTCTTTATTGTTGCCCAAAAATCAACTGAAAGTTTGCGCAAATTTTATCAAAGTAGTTAAGCCGTGTAGGTTATTCAATGGCTGTTGGGTTAAGTGGCCGGAGCTTGTTAGTCGACTAAGTGGAGAGGAGTCAATTTTCGGCGCTGCTAAATGCAGGGCACAAACAAGTTGGCATTGCCGTGGGCCAGTCACAGCACAGTTGCGTATGCGTACACAGCGGCCCGTCACTTTTTGCATTTACATACGACATTTTGCTATATGGCACGAGTATATGTATCTGGTCTCACCTAAGGCCAAGTTTATGTGGGTTGTGCTTTATAATTTATTTGAAGTTTTTGTAGGCCTTGTTTTATTTATGAGCAGCTAATTATCATACAATGCAAATGGCATGGCTACATTTTTATATATTTCAACGCTTTGAAGTGTCCACAGCCAGGCTGCTAATATATGCAGCACAAGGCATAAAGTTTGTACAAAGGTCTACTCGGTCTGCTGCCTATATGAAGACTAATAAACCAAAAATTTTAATTTGCCAATTGATGCGTAGTTACCGGAAAGAAACGTTGTGGGTATTTATAGACTTTTCCAGCTTTGATAGTTTTTAATTGTAGTAAGCTCAAAGCAACTAATAAAGAAACTTACGGAATTCAAAATGAGAAAGGCAAAGGTATAAGATTGGATGAGTTTGCAAATATTATATATATAATGCTGATCTTACAATATAATGAAAAAATTATAACAATGTATTAATGGTTTTGAAGGCTGCTGAATTAAATTATTAATACAGAAAAATATATTTCATGTACTTAAATTGTCATGTTTTCAATTCCGTATTATAAAGGAATTTTATGAAAAAAACTCGTTTATCTATTTAATAAAAGTCATTTGTGCAATGATTTTGGCATGTTTACATTTAATAAAAGTGTTCATTGCGATCTGAAATTCGTTTAAACAAAATGAAATGTTTGCCAAAAAAAAACTTTCTAAATTAACTTACTGCGAATTTTTTACATCATAAGGGAAATCACACATAAAAAACGTTTGACTGGCATATTTATGCGTAATCTGTCAGATTTTATTTGTGAAGATTTTTTATGGCTATAAATGAAGCACAAGCTAACTAAATAATAAAGTTGCATACTGCAGCCATAATAATTTGATATACACAGGCAACATCCTTTCGTTTTTATTGCACAACAGCTGCAAAAAGTACAATAGCTAAAAAATATTTTCAGGCACATTGGGGAAAAAAAAATTGAAGATTGAAGTGCAAAAATATGCAAAAAATATAGTTTCATTAATGCCGTAGGACATGCAGGACATGTACATATTGCGTTGATGTAGGCATAAAAAAAAAGTAAAACAAAAAAAGGAAAAGCCAAAGCATTTTAACAAAATAAATAAACTTATAGAGAGAAAGAGAGAGTGAGAAAAAGAAAAAAAGGAAACTGCACTAAAAAAATTGTGAAAAAATTGCTAAAAAATTGTATAAATTACACAATGCTGATGCGTGTAAAACATCAGCAGAAAATTACTCAGCAACAGCAAATAACATTTTAGTTGCCTGTTTGCTCCTGTTGTTTTTGATTTTGTATATTGTAAACTCTTTTGCTTTTTTTTTTAATTTTTCACTGGACAATGAAATATTCAATGTTTTATTAAATTTTCGGTAACAATCGATTATGTGTATGCGCAAAAAACATGTGCAACAACATCAGCAACAGCAACAACAGCCAAAAAAATTGTTGCAATAAAATAAAAGTTAAACAAGCTTTTAAGTTTTATACACTATGTACATATATGCGTGAAAAGTAACTTGTGCAGCATTAACATGCATCTGCAATCATGTAAAATAAATTTACCTGCTTTTTCGAATTTGTATCACCGTATCTAGATACATGCTCACGAAGCAGTTCGCATAGCAACGTGTGGGGACGTGCAGCTGAAAGCCTTTGCTGGCTACGTACGTGTTCATGCGGTGTACTTGCGAAAATTTCCAATTAGCAAAATTTACATGACATTGGGGAAAACGAGCCACAAGAAAGGCGAAGAAAACTGGCTAATGGCTGCCAAGCCATTCTAGGTGCGAGTATCAATTGCAGGTAATGCCATTACCGTGTACGAGTTTGAGAATGAGCTGCTCCGGCGCTGACTCTGACAACGGCATTGACTGCCGCAGATGGGTAATCCAAGCCGAATGCTGTTTGCTTATGTTTCGCATTAGCGTGCAAATCTAATTGCAAATGCCAATTGTAGATAAAACAAATTTTCAATGGAAACAAAACAAGACAAAAATGCAAACAGAAAAACAAAATATAAGAGAAAACGTTTTTATTACTTTTATGTGTCGGTTTTGTCTTACCCGACAAAGCTGCTGTTGGCAGCTTCTCGCACTGGCGGCTCTCGCATGGCGGCGCTGCTTGGCCGCGCTTAAAGTTCATCTCTCGTGCGTGCTTAGGCTACGTTTTGGCGCCGCAGTACAAAAATTCTTTCGAATTTTATTTGCATTGAATTTTATCTCATTTTGTTTTCAGTTTATTTTGGGAGTGCTGTGTTTATTTATACATACGAGTATTGATAACTTGTGATTTTTATAAAATTTTCTTGTATTGTGTAACTGTTTACAATTTTCGCATATTTTTTTCGTTTTTTTTTTTTTGTGTAACTTTTTTCTTTTATGCATAGACATAGGCTGGCTCTTTTCTTTGCGCGAGTCGCACGTGGGTATATGCCATCAACGCCTTTTGATTCAGCGCTCTGAGCCCGGTTCTACGGCACGGACCTACTACAGCGCAGCGCCGTGAAAAAATATTTGTAATTCTAATTTGCTTAAAATGATTTGCTTTTCGTCAGCATGCTGCTGCGGTCTTTACACTCGCCGAATGTAAGACATTTGCATATTGGCTGTGATTCGATTCGTTTCGTTTCACTTCAAGTTTTGATTTTGATTTTGATTTTGCCTGCCAACTCAGAACTCAGAACTTGAAGCACATTTTACATACAAATATGCTCTGATGCGCCCAAAAGTACACGACTCAGTGCGCCGCATGCCGTGTGCCGTGTGCCGCATGTTGGCTGCCTCTTGCGCCCGCTGCTCTGCTCTTGTCGGGGGTCTGTGTCATTGGGGAGTTGTTGTTCTGCTCTGGCTGAGCAGCGAGTATAGTCGGTTTGTTTGTTTGTTTCGTCAAGTCATCGATTCTGATTTATTGTTATTTATAGTTATTTGCATTTCATTTTCGTGGTCTTGTGGTGTTTACTTTTTTCCCATTTTCTTTTCTCTTCGTTCTTGTTGTTTTGTTTTGATTATTTTATTTTCAGTCACTTAAAGAATGGCGCCCACATTAAATATGTTTGCAGTTTTCCACAGCTTAGGCAAGTTGCCTACGTATACTTTGTTATTTTGCTTCTGGTTCTTTTTTAACTTTTAATTACCATGTCTTCAAGTAGGACAAACCGCATACTCAAGTATACAATCACGTACACACACACACACACACACAGCAGCTGCTGGAGTGCACTCATGACTTGAGCTTGTAAATTGTGTGGGCGTCTCTGCCGCATGTAAGTCAGGTATGCAGCCGGAGGATCTCCCACAGTGTAACAAGTGCGTAAAACAATTTACTATTTACGCAAATAGACAACAGAGGAACAAAAGAAAAAGAATAGCAGCAGCAGCAATAAAAACTAAAACAAGCAAAAACTGCAAAAAAAAAAATAAAAATAAAACTGAATACGAAATCAAATTCAAAAACAAAAGAAAAAGAGAAAAAAAAAAACTGCAAACAAATGAAGTGCAAAATTCACCCACACAGATTTTGTTTCACAACGGGCTGCTGTTCTGTGGCTGTTGCTGTGGCTGTTGTTGTTGTTGTTTTTTTGGCTTTTCTACGACATTTCAATTACAATTCATGTCGTTTTCTTGTTGTCGCTGTCGTGTCTGTGGCTGTTGTTGTTGTTGTCGGTTTTGCAATCGTCGTTGTCAAATTCCTTTCATACTCACAAAGCTGAAGTGTTCCACTCTTGCTGCTCTTGTTGCTGTTGTTGCTGTTGTTGTTATTATTGTTGTTAGATTATAAGTGATTGTAATTTTATGCCTTGTTGCACTAAATGCCGCCTTCATTCGTGTTCGCTTCTATCTTTACTTATTATGATAAATATTACATGAGATTATCATTTAGTACTAATTGTTTTTGATGTTTCTGTTATTGTTTGTCTTCCGCTTGTGCTGCTGCTACTTGTGCTTGGTCTTCACGTTCCCGTTGAGTTGCTCTGCTCTGCCACTTGTAGTTGCTAATATTGCTGCCATTTGCAATTGTTTTTGCTGTCGCATCAGTTGCTCCTATTATGTATGTATGGGGTGTCTGCTAATTGTAAGCCATTGCTAGCCAATTTTCAATTTAGCAATTAAATGAACAACAGACTTCGTGAAATGGCTGCTGACAATTAAATCCCATGCATCAAAAACTGTTTAAAAGAAAAGGTAAAACACAACAATCTGCCAAAGATTATGTTACATAATCTAAATTGAAATCTATCTTAATTAAAGAAAATATAACTTATATAATAATAAAAACTTACTTATATTATTTAAAGTAAACCTGCGTAAATTATATCTTCTAATGTAATAATGCAAAAGTTCCGTTATTAAATAAACCGATATATTGCTTTGTGCAAAAAAAAAAAATGTGTCCTGAAGGCAATAGATGCCTTTCGGCAACCCAGCTTAGTGCGAAAGAATTCCCAAATGTCAACGCCATTATAAAATATTTGCTCAAATATTCAAATACTACAAGTAAAGTCTCTCTTTAATGCGATGTTTTATTTAAGTACAGAATAATTGAAGTAGAATTTTGGATTTTTCTTAGCTGTTTTCTTAGCTGGGCTGCACGGTACAGGTCGACAATTCTTAAAGGTATTGTCTGGTTTACAATCTATACAAGTTTGTTTTAGTAAAGTTGATTAACAGGATATCTCTAGCTTAACGTAACATTAGACGGGAACTGAAAGTGTTGCACAAACTAAAAAGAAGTCGAACTTTATCGGAAAATTATGTAAGTTAGTTCATAGAAAATGTTGAATTAATTTAAGAGTTGGACTTTGGCCGTCGCATGCTGTAATTAAGATAAAGTTTCACTTAAACTTTCTGTGCGCATGTTGAGGGCGTCGTAAATTAATTAAACTTTACTACGATGTAATCCATAAACAGTTTGTTGTGATCCATCTTCGATGGCTGGCAGCAGTCAGTCTATAAATTATTGAATAGAAACACTCAGTGATTCGCGTGGTTTTCGCACTGCCATTAAATATTAAACACATGTAATTATGCTGCTGCTGCTGCTGCTCGGAGCCAAGTACGAGGACGAGAGCACACAATCAAATATCTTCAGCACACACACTGCTGAACGTTCAATAGCGCATCCTTGCACAAAAGGAATGCCGCAAAGATTGAGCTGAGCAACGGCAGTGCTTAGCAATTTGCTAGACAATGAGCCAAGCATGGATGAGCTTACACTTCAGTACAAGCAAAGGCAGAAGCATAAGCAAAAGCAAAAAAGCCAAGAGTAGAGGCAACAACAAATAATTTATCAATTTGTTAAGAGTAAATGAAGCGAACGAAAGACGCCAGCTTATCTCATGTCAAACATACTTAAGGACGAACACGACACACACACACACTCACACACACATGCAGACACACTCTTGCCTAGTGTGAGAGCGGTGTAGCGGGGCGAGGATAGCAGACGTTTACAAACGTTGCCTGAGCATACGCTGCTCTGGCCTGCTGCTCTATACATAAAGTCAGTCAGTGCAATGCTTGTAAATTTTTATTGTCATTAAAGCAGCTAAAACAGAAAACCAGAAGAAAAATGAACCAGAAACAGAGAAAAACAAAACCAAAAAATGCGCATAGAAATAAAACGACAGCAGGACAGGACATGCAATCGAATGAATGAGTTCGAGCCAAATGCGCCGGCATGCAGCAAGCGTAGAAATTCGCTTGAATTGAAAATATTAACTGACTGCAACAGCAGAAACAGCAGCAGCAATAGCAGCAGCCATAGCAGCAGCAGCAATAAAGGACAATTGCCTTAGCTAGTGTGAGCACACGCTTGCATGCAATTTCAATTGGCATCAGTGAATAACTGCATAGATTTTCCATTTCTCTGTTGGGTCCGTGCGCTGTGCACGGCACCGATTGGGGCAAATGGGGGAATTTCAATAAACATTTAAAGTGCTTTAAAACGTTCGCTCAACTGTTTTCGTTGTCCTTTCAGTAACAAGCCAACAACAGTGAAACAACTTTACAAAAGACAAAACTAAAATGCAAGTAATGAAAACAACAAAAAGTAACAAAATCGTTTAACATTTTCAAATGAAAACTTGAAACTGTTTTTGCAATTTTTTTTCCTGTTTTCCATTTGGCTTTTGTTATTCTGCATTCGTGCATGTTGCATATCTAAAACGTTACCTAATTGGCCTTTTCTGTTTAACTACTTTATGTCGGTCTCAATTCCAATGCATTTTGTTTGCTATTATCCCTATTTTACATTTTTTCTCTTATTTGGTGCTCATCATTGCAAACAAAAAGCAAAAAAACGAATGAAAAAGACACAAAAGCGCAATGTGCGGCGCCAGTCACACACCTTCAGCGTTTTGAGCTATGGCAGCTTTGAGTGTTGAAAAAATCACAGCATTTGCATTTAGATTGAATTTGCCTTACCCACTGACGGACGGACACATTTAGCAGCGTTATTCATTTTTTCACAACGTTGCACTTCAGCTTCAGTCAACGCAACTCAACTCAACTCAGCGCATCGCAGCTCAGCTCAGTTCAGTTTAGTTCGGTGCAGTGCCGCGTCGCACAACTCAAACTTGACGCGTGCTGCAAAAGCTCAATGCGACTGAATGATGCACTCACTGAGCTGCCTGTACCCAAGCGCAGAGCAACAAAAAAGGAAACCTACTAACGCTTAGTGAAACTTTAACACACACAAAAAAAGGAAAGAAAGAAAACCAAAAGGATAGGAGAGGGAAAATTACACTAAAAAATACACAAACGGATTCGTAATGAAATCGATTGTCTTTTTTTTTTTTTGTTTTGCCACGCTTCTCCTTTTTTTGTTTGTTTGTTTTGTTTTTGCGCTTCTCTGCTGCTGCTGCTGCTGCTTCACGGCAAATCACAATATTTGTTCAAGGTTTCCTTCGCATTTTGCTTATCGCTTTTTGCTTTTACTTTTTCATATTTTGCTCATGCTGCGCATGGAATTATTTTGGTTTTCTCTTTTTGCTTGATTTTTCTTTTTTTTTGTCGTTTCCAATCTAATCCACTTCAGCTTTAAATGGTTTTGGCCTGTGAGTGTTCGCGTCTCCGTTGGCGTTCCTCGGCCATGGCAGTGGCAATGGCTGTGGGTGGCGGCTGTGGGCTGGGATGATGGCTGGCGGAAAACAGTTGCAAATCTTAATTAAATGCATAATTTGTATTTATTATTCAAAGTGTTTGATTTATGCAAAGTATTCCATTCATTCCAGTTTTTTCTTTGTTTTTCGCTTGCGTTTCGCCGCTTATGGCATTTTTTGTTTATTTTTTTTTTCCTTTATTAGACGCAGATGTTTTGCCATGCATAAATATTAATTAATCGAAATCGCGCCAAGTAAAATTTGATTTTTCCAATTGAAAGTTTTATGAATACAAGATTTATGTGCATATTCTTGTTGCGAATGCAAATGTACAATTGCAATTTGCTAGACGACAGTCACGTATAAAATTATTATTACGCTATATTGCACTTAAGCTGTGATCATAAAAACTGATGACTCTTGGCGAGTTTAATTTATTGTCAATTACTTAAAAAACGTAATGAAAGAAGTTAATAGTTGACATTTGTGCTTGAAATTCTTGCACTGCCATTTCCTTTAAATTAGTAAGAGACTTAAAGCGCAATAGTTACATTTCGTATTTTAAACAAAGCTGAGTTGTTATATGCGAGCGAACATTGTCATTGGTTTGCCTTGGACTGTAAGCCAGGCAATGGCTTAATGCAAGGACGACAGTTCGGCAATTGGTCTGCAGATCCAAACTGCTGATGAAAAATCAATTAACTTATTGCGTTGTTCCAAAAGCACTTCGAGTCTTTGAAAACTTTCGCTTGGGAAATCCACAGCAGCCCAAGGAAGTTCTATGCACAATAAGCTGACTTGTTTAAAGTATTAGAAAGTAATCAAGCTTAGTTAAAATTGTTTAGAAATCACAACAATTAATTTCAACTTTGTCCTTGCAGATACACCCCTCGCACTGGATGTCAAGTACACGATTTTCAACAGCTGTGAGTATCCTTGCTGTCGTATCATGCTAGATTTAAAATGTGTACAAGTCAGTAGACAAGTGAAAAGTAGCCAGTTGTTCCACTTTAATATTATCCTCTTAGGTCCTAGCCAGTCGAACGTGTGCTACTTGGCGAATTTGAAGTTTGATAATAAAAAAATAATTAATCATGTAATCCTTTCATTGACACGCTTCATATGTTGAGAATTTAATGAGTTAAGGTCAGCTCTGGCACACTTTCACAGTTGGCAGCACACACGCAAGGACACGCAGACATCATTAGCTTGGCTTTTGCTAAAATCGTTGCGAACCTTTGAAAAAGTCAACGAATATCTAAAGCAATTATTTATTTGACCCACAATTTACAAGTTTGGCGTCAATGCAGATGCGCAAGGATAATGCAAATGCAGCTGGGAAGGGGGCCAACACAAAAGCGACTGTCTGTGCCTAGGCATGCTGGTGTTCGTGCTTGTGTTCGTGTTGTTGCTGCGTGCTTGCGTGTGTGTGTGTGTGTGTGTGTGTGTGTGCTTGTGCTTGTATCCCTTTTGAATAAATTAATGTCAAAAGTGCCTTTGCTTTTGATTTTGATTGATGATTGCCGGCATGAATGCTCAAAACGCATCCTTCAAAGTGAAGCAATGCCCGTGAGAATGCCATTAGGTTAGGTTAGGTGGGTCCCCAACGAATCCAACAAACCCAACAAATAAACGACTGCCTGTCTAACTGCGTGAAGAAGTGGTGACTGTCTGTGGCACTGCTGCTCCGCTGTCAACTCCACTGAAGTGATGTTTTAACTGGCTTTGTTATTTCAAAAATGTCGATATGCCCGCGCAGTCGCATGTGCTCCGGCTTGCATGTCTGTTCTGTGCATAGACATTACGCATAAATGAACCGAATTATACGCAAATACTCGTTCGCTTGTATACAAGCAATGCGCTACCTCCCCCCTTCGGCCCGTGTGCTTATTGTGCACATGTAAGTTCGAAATTGCTTTGAAATCAGCATTAACAACCTTATTCTTGTTGTCGTTGGCAATCTGCGGGAAAGAGAGACCTCGGCAACGGTAAGGGCGACAGCGCCAGCAGCAGCAGTCGCAGTCGCAGTTGTACATCAACAACTTGGCAAGTCCTGACATGCTGTTGAAAGGCAGCCGCAGAGACAACTGAAAAGATAGCAAAGACTTTTGCACAACCGTGTGCTCAGGTCACAGCGAGTTTGCCACTTGACAACAAAGATGTTGGCTACGACGTTGATGCTGACGCTGACGATGACGCTGACGATGACGCTGCGGATAATGATGATGATGACTTTGACGACAATGATGATAATGTTAATGACGTTGTTGGTGTTAAGTCACTTTGCTCTATGTCCCATGCCGCTTGACTGTCTGACTGCCTGCCTGCCTGCCTGACTGCCTGGCTTTACAATTCGATTTTATGGCATATTCGTTTTAGCTGCTTTTGCCGCATTGCAACGCATATGCGTGTATCTCAAGTCCTGCGCTGCCTGCTACCCAACACAACGCATTACAAACTCTCTTACTGTCTCTCTGTGTGTTTGTCGGACTGTCAGTATGCCTATCAATCAGCAGCATCAGTCGCAGCAGTAGCAAGGGCAGCGGAGGCATCTACACATGCCTGCATGCCTTTGTTCTCCATTGGGTCTAGGCGAACGCATACGTGTTGGCTTCTTGCTGCCTGAAATGGCTTTTCTGTATTATTGTGCTCCCAGTAACTGGCACACACGGCTGCTGCCACTGGCGTCTCGCACATTTACTTTTACATTTACATTTATACGGGCACAACTATGTGCGTCATCAATTACCAGGTTTCATTAATCATGCAAATATGTATCGCATATATTTCGTATCGCTTTATTGATTTTGAATTTAACAAAGTTATAATTTATATGAATTAGCAGCAAAGTCTGCGGTCGGCAGCACTGCAGGCACATTGACACGCAAACGATATGAGCACAATGCCTAATGGGATGTGGACCGAGCAGCCACTTTATCGCCTTACACATGTCTTACCGTTGTGCGGATGCGCTGATATGCTCGGCATTGGATTATCTAAAGCCATCAGAGTAAAATTCATAAATATCATCAGACAATGCGGCAGTGAATGTCAGAAAGAGATAGAGAGCGGGATAGAGGGAGAGATGCGGTGTCAGACAGCATCAAGAAAAATGTCTTACCTTATGCGAGTGACGCTGCGCTATTTGCGCAAATATATCTTAACGGCGCATTTGATTTGCATATTTTGCGGCATACAACGTATTCAAGGTTAATTTGTTTAAACATTTGCCTGACATATTTGGTACAACTCAGCTGCACTGAACTCACTTCAACTCAGCTCAGCTCGGTTCGGCTCAGCCGGGCTCAGCTTATAAAAAAACGTGCTTTGCGCAGTTATTATGCAAAAGATTAAGCCACGCCCATGTTTGCCATCGACTGTCGTCTTTTTTCGTTCTTTCTATTTTTGACTGTTTTCCGTGTTCTCTGCTGCTTTGGTTTTTTTTTTTTTTTCTTATTTATTCATTTTTGTTTTTTATTGACAAAATAAATATCAGATATTTCTGAACGTAATGAAGTTGAATTTATGCAAAAACGCACAACAAGTACTCATAAAGCCTAAAACACACGCACACACACATACACACACATACACACTTCTGATCAGACAGACGCAGAAAGCCTTAATAGGCTTTAATGCAAACACACAGCAAAGCACAGCACAGCACAGCACAACACTCAAAAACACAGTTCGAACGTAACGGCACAGTGCGCATTAAAAGTACACACTCGCACACACAACGCTTGCTCTGTGCGGGCACAAGGTGTTTGCATTAAAAATGAAAAGCTTTGGAAATTTTTAGGTTGTTGAATAAAATTTTATGTAAATGAACAAAGAATATTCATCGGATTAGATGCCAAACTGAATTTGATGTATTTGTTTTCGCCAACAAAACAGGCCGGGCCAAAACACACACATCAGCAAAATGCTACAACGAAAAATAAAAATGGGAAAAAGAAGCAAGTGGGAAAATCAGGAATACAAAGTAGTTAGCAAGAAAATGCCCATATGTGGGTAAAAGCACAAAATGAATCTTTTACTAATAAATTCATTGAGGCCAAGCAAGTAAAAGATTTAAATTTTAGTTTATTTCCCAGTTCTTGGTTATTTTTTGGTTTTTTGTTATGTGAGCCACACTCCTTGGCTTAAGACAGCAACTTTTTAAGACAGAATTATCATTGCAGATTGAGAAAAGGGTTGACTTGGCTTGGCTTTGGTTTGTTTTGCTTACCTTTGTCTTTGTTTTTGTTTTTGTTTTTGTTCTTGATTTTATTCTTGTCTTTGGCAAAGTACACAAATTGTTTTATCATACCGCATACAAACTTCCCACACGTTTGAGCAGTGTTTCCCTTTAAAATTT
Organism: Stegana nigrithorax; assembly: GCA_037044495.1. Taxonomy (NCBI): domain Eukaryota; kingdom Metazoa; phylum Arthropoda; class Insecta; order Diptera; family Drosophilidae; genus Stegana; species Stegana nigrithorax. The sequence continues at coordinate 454,606 of JBAMBQ010004947.1, forward strand.
ATCCTATAACCTTTTAGCCCTTTTAGTCAGTTTCGCCTCTGTTAGGCATATGATTATGCTAAGGCTTTGGTAAGTTTGCGCAAAGCTGAAGATTTGCTTTTCTGCGAAAATTGTAGCACAATTGTTTAAGTAAAATTTCATGTGCATTAAATCGAAAAAGCAAAAGCTTCATTTAAATGTCAAACTGTTGACGCATTTAAATTCTTAGCCAATCAGTTTGATGTGCTGAAGACTTAATACGTAATAAATGAAGACAGTGTGCTAAAATTTTTGGTGATGTGGAGAGTACAAGGATACAAATGAAATTAAAAAAAATGCAGCTGCCAGCTGTAATCAACTTATTGTCCTTGTCATACTCTATGCATGTCACGCTTGCTGTTTAAGTGAGCAGACACGTAAAATTAGTCATGAGCTGTAGACTTCATACAAACCAAATTATTAATGTTATTTTTCCTCTTCTGTATGTATGACAGCTTAAGTTTTTGGTTTGATTTTTTTATGATTTTTTCTTTTGTATTATTTTTTTCTATTTACCGCATTATATGCAACAACAACAATCACAAAAAAAAAAAACGCCCACAAAGCCAGGGGAGGAAGCCTGCATAATCCACTGACCATGGCATAGCCAAATGCGCTACACACACACACTCGCTGTAATTTGTATTCATATGTACATATATGTATGTGTCCACATATATCGTATAATACATATGCACATGCATACATGCTTAGCTAGACATTGGCAGACCTTGACAGTTAAGTGCGCCACAGTTGCTTTAATCTTAAAAGATACTTTCGCTTTTGCCTAAAACCGTTTAAGCCCTTTTCCGATATCTATTTTTTTTTGTTTAATATTTTTGCTTTTATGTGCTATTACGTGTTTGAAATTATTTTTACTGTTTTCATTTGCCAGTCTGATTGTCTGTTTGTTGTTTTGCTCTTCATTTTATTGTTGTTGCTTTTTTATGTGTTTCTGCGCTTGTCTATCGCTTTGCCTGCAACACGCAGAAAGCAAAAGGTAAAGTGAAATTTCAGTACGATTGAAATTGTAAACCCTGTCTAAGGCACATTAAGCAGCAAATAGTCCACAGGCTTAGGCGATTTTAAGCACGTCATCGTCTGAGCGTCGCTAATTATGTGAAACCTTGCAAGTGTCGCAATTTGTCATAAAAGCCGAAAGACGAAAGCTGAAAGCCGAAAGCCCTAAATTAGTTAAATTAAGCAACTGTGCAGGAATAGTATCTGCTAAATGCTGTTGTTAACACTCACAGACATTGACACAGACATAGTCATTGCCACAATCGCAGTCCCAGTCAAAGCCTGGCAATTTTTATGACGTGCAGTTAAATGTTTTGCGTGTGCGATATGCCATATTAGGGTGCTAAATAAATGCTAATTACGCCACGTTTGTGCTGTTGATCAGTTGAGCGATTATGAAAACTTTCTTTTATTATCTTTGACAGACACGTTTCGCATTTTTCTTCTTGCTTTTTATGTTATTTTTTTTTCTTTCGTGTTGCTGCCTGCCATTTGTGTAAGTAGCGTGCATAGCGGTGCTACACTTCGATGCGATATTAAAGCTCAATTACTGCGCATTTATATACACAAATATGTGTGAGGTTTTTGGTTTTTTTTTTCTTTTTATTTTTTGGTGTTGCTGATCGCTTGTACATGCACGCATGTATCTAGATACTTACGGTTAATACGATTTACTGAAATTTGACAGCTACGTGACACTGCTTACGACTTTAATGATAAAAACAACAACCACAACGGCAGCTAAAGCAGCAGCAGCAGCATCTGTAGCGTAAATGAAAAAAAAAAACATACATATACATATAGATACATATATATATATATACATATACATATATACATATATATGTACATATATACATATATATGTACATAAATTGTTAATCCAGCGACTTATGTTGAGTTTTACTTGCCTTTCTTTTTTTCCTTTTTTTTTTTTATTTGACATTTTGGGCATGAATTTGTCTCCCACATAAATTGTGCACACAGACAAGCAAAAAGCGCACAAAAAGTGTAGCACAGAAGCTTTAGTATCCAGCGCTGTGCGTGTGTGCGGGTGTACGAGTGTGTGGGTACAATACTTCAGGGAGCCGCATGTATCTGGATGCACAAACATGTGTTTATCACATGCATTTCAACGCAAAATGAAAATTGACATTTGACATTTGCTGTTTGCTGTTTGACACTTTCACCAAAACGTCAAACTAACCCAAAAAAAAAAAACAAGAAACCTAAAAAGCAAACAACGAGTAAAACGAGCAACACTTGCAGTGGGAAATGACTGCAAAATTTATTTCATTTTCTTTCACCCTTTGAGTGCGACCCAGTGTGCGACCTCAGCGTATGGCACTTATTAAATTTGCTGCTTTCGTTACATTTTTCTTGCTTTATTTCGGTTCAGTTGTCAAATGCACATTTACGCCAAATTTATTGTGACGACTGCGGTTTCTATTTAGCTGCCACGTCGTCAGCGTAAGTCCTCAGCTCTAAGCTGTGAGTGCCGAGTGGTGCGTGGGGAAAGCGATAATCGCAGATAAGTGAAGTGAAGTGAAGTAAAGTCACCCTTCTGCAGGCGCACAGCAGCACAGCAGCAGAGCAGCTCAGCAGCGTGTCAGCGTGTCGGCGACTGCAGTTTGTGCTTCACTGGCTTTGTTTCCGCATTTATTTTTTGCGTTGTGTGCACCCGAAAAAATGATAAATTGAAAACTCATAAATTATGTCAAATTAAGACATGCTTAAGACAAAGTCATGTTTGTGTTTCCACGAGCGGGTGTCAACGTGAACTCTTGAAACGAACCAAGTGCCCCGATCGTTCTTCATTTTGCCATTTAAGTGGAAATGTTTGTGACATTTATTAACTTTTTTTCTTTTATTTCGTATTCTTTTTTTTTTTTGAAGTCAAGCAACGCATTAACCCTTATTAATTACTCACTGTACACTGTACACTGCAGTGGACAAGCTTAGCGAATGCTTTCGCTTTGCTATTTCACAGCTATTGCAAATATTTCGTAAAATGTTTTGCACGTTTGCAATTCCAATTAAACATGACATTAGCCAATAATATCTAATGTATATTTGCTATACTTATAACTAAAATATTTGAAAATACTTGGCTTGCTTTAAGATAAATTCATAAATCACTTTCGCTTGTCAGAAAAATATTTTCATAAATATATAAAATAAAATAATAAGAAAAAAATCGCACTAGCGCACGATTACAGTAGCAATGTGCGGCATTAGGCATACGGCATACGGCATCGTCCTACGGGTTTCAGTTTAAAGCGCGCAAAACCCTATAAGCTATGCGGATATCTGCCATAAGTCAATGTCAATTAAGGCGTTCAAGATGCCTAGCGCCGGCAGGAGGTGGGAAAAAATAAACAAACCAACACCAGCAACAAAAAATCCTATCTTATTCACTGAATTTCATACTACACTTGCCGTTAAGCAAGAGTCAAGTTTTAAGGCATTACGCATTCGCCTTGACCAAATAATGTAATGGAAAAAGAATTTTATTTTAAATGACTTGGCAAAAAAAAAAAAAAATAAATAACTTAAAATGCCCAGCATGAGAAACTTATATCATATATATCTTTAATGTAGGCACGCACATTTTCAAGTAGATTATTTATTTATTTTTTCAGTTTTTCAGATTTTCAGATTTTCTGACTTTATTGTATTTACTTTTGCGTCCAATAAGTAAAATTTGTGCACGCGTTGCCTACGGTTTGTGACGCTCTGCTGTGGCAAATGGAAAATCCATTATGTGAAATTCATGTGAACGACACAAGCCGACAAACAAATAAATATGAAAATGTACACATAAAAGTATCTCATGGATAGTTTGCACTATGCTATTCGTGTCTGCATGTGGGCATTAGGGTGCATTGAAAATAGAAAACATAGTTCTTGGCTAACTATAAGAACTTGTGTTTATTTTTGAAGAATTTAAAATAAATTATAATTAGAAAAAGTGAAACTTTCAAAGCACGAAGGATACGTTTTGCAACACATTGACGAATTTTATACTAAAATAAAGCATTTTTTTTTATAATTTAACACAATAATATATTTTTTGCTGCACGCTAATAAGCATTTTCGGCCTTCGTTGACCCTACCTCACAACTTAAATACCTGATTTGCTTGAACAGAATTGTTTTTATTTTAATCTTTGGCAATTTGTCATTGACAGTCACACGGAGCTGTGATGTGTATATGTACGAGTAACTTATTTACTTAACCAAATGTTCGCTTTGGGCGCCAGCGTTTTTCGGCGCCAGTTTGTAAGCACAAGATGATGTTCTCTTGCCCAATCTGTTTACCCATAAGTATTTCCAATCGCCTTCTCTTCTTGTAGAGAATAAAGATGTTGACATGGTCATAATCTCAGCCAGAATCGGATTTTACTACGTAATTATTAACAATTTAAGTGCAAGTATTTTTAGGATAATGACTTGTCTTTTAATGACTTTGGTTTAGACTACAGGAACCCATAAAGATAGATTTTTTTTTTGTGTATTTATGTCATTATAATCTTATGGTTTTTATAATCTTAAGGTAACTTTTTGTTTGATATTTGTGCACAATGTGAAGCGGCTCAGTCTTGAATTGTTTGTCTAAACATTTATTTAAAAATGTTTCATATTTCGCATTTGCTTTTCCAAAAAACAGCTAATAACCAAAGTTCTGCTTATTGTTGTTTGCATAGACTCAGTGGCTAATGATGTTTTTATTTTTAAATTATGACGTTCGTTGGCATGTATTCAGAGCATAAGCATGAAATGACTCAAAAACATATTTTGCCTGTTTTAAATACGCACTTTATTACATACTAAGAGCGGTTCCCAGAATAATCATATTTGTGGCATAAATGCCATCGCTGCAACCTCAAGGCTTGTTGCTGCTAAGTGATAAGCAACTCTGAGTTGTTGTTGATGCGCTTTGAAGAATCATTCCCACAAAATTCAGCAACAATTATCCGCAGTTAACTTGCTCTACATATGAATTTACTTGCAGCCAACTGAGCTGTGGTTTTTATTTTTTTTTTTTAGAGAATTGCAGAGAATATTTGTTGCCTGACAAACAAAATGCACAGCATATTCGTAAATAATTTTTGAATAGATGTTTGCTGTAATTACCTTTAAATGATGCAAATATTTCTCATGCGCATTTTAATTGAAACAATAAATTAATTTTATAATTTTAATGCAATCGCTATGCAGCTTTGGCAGAGCAATTCAATTACATTATTTTATAAATGCTAACGAAAAATAAATAATTCACCATAATTATTGTTAATAAATCACGGTGCACTGTGGCAGAAACAGAGAAGCGACATTGTGGGCATTTTAAATAAGTTTTGCACAGTTTATGCATATTTTTGCATTTTTGCAATTTTGTATGCATTCTGCAAAGTAAGTTGCATTTAATTGAAAACTCTTTATTATACGAGTATTCAAAAAATTAATAAATAAATAAAACGGCAAAAATCAAAAAGGACAAACAAAACAAAAAAAAAATCAATAAGCCTGCGTTAACGCCTATTTACATGTTTGACAAAAAAAAGATATATATGTATTTTTATAAATTTATATATAAATGCAAAAAATGACAATGAGCACGTGTATGCCGTGTATTAATTTTTTTCTTGTTTTTATTTGGGGGCTGTGCCAGTGCGGCAAATAGCAATTATGCAAATATTTTTATTTTTAAACGTGTGCTGTGCACATTTTTATTCGCTGGAAATCACACAACAAACCAATGTTGTGCACATTTAAAAAGAAATAATAAAAAAAAAGTAAAAATAAAAAGAACAAACATTTTGTTTAAAAAGACTACGTCGGAATTTTATAATGAGTCTTTCATTTAGGATGGAATGTTAAAGCTGCTGCATGCTCTGCTAATTTTTGGCCATGCATTTGCTTTTTAAGCCCTTAAAGCGACTTCTGCTGCTTTTCAAGTGCTCCACTGTGGCTGACATTAAATGGCGTTTCGCGACTTGCATAATAAGTGACATTAGCAGCGTTCGTTACTGACATTTTGCTTACTTATAATATGAACATGCTTGTTCTAAATTGCTAAGGATAAGCATGGCATCTATTTTTTATACTAAGTATATCTTAAAGCTGGCAATGAGATTTGAAAATATTCATAACAGCTTTACATAAATTACTTTTATATATAAAGTTATATATGAAAATTTCTTAAATTCGAAAATCTATTGGAAAATATATGCTCTTGCCATGGCTGCCTCAGCAGAACTTTTCCAGAAAATTGCAATAGTTTACGGAATGTTTCCAGAATTGTCAAAAGCAGAAGTAGTTGTGTCAATGGCTTCATTGAAATGTAGTGCTTAGATTCTGCATCGGCATTTGGCACTTGGCTTTGTTCAAGAGGAGCACATGTCATAAGCAAACTACAGTGACTAAAAGCAAGTTTTCTATTATTTCCAATTTTTTTTCGTTTTCTTATGTCATACATTTTCATTCCAACTGTTGACATGCACGCACAAATTGAATTGCCTGTCAATAAAGTCCTCGCGAAATATGAGTATCTGCGTGAGTTGTGAGTCTTCGACTCGGTCATTTGTATGCGTGCGTGTGCGTATGTGTGTGTGTGTACGTGCATGTTGTCATCATCACCGTCACCGTCACTGTCACCGTCACCGTTTCGGTGTATCGACACACATATGTACCATGTGGTGTCATTGTTGTTGTTTAGTTGTTGTGCTGCTATTTGCAAAAGTTACCAAACAAAAAGAAGAAGAACAAGAAAAAACAGAAAATGGAAAAACTCCAAGCGTCAGTTATTTATTGCTTCGATTAACCTGTTCAATTGTGTAGCAACGTTTATGGATGGGTAGGGATGGCATAGAAATGCGTAGAATGCGTTCTGGCACGTTGTTGGTATGAAATGGTATAACAAGTTGCTAAAGTGGCGCAGCAGAGAGTAGCGCATCGCATCGCATCGCATCGCAACGCATCGCATTGGATCGATTCAAATGGATAAAAAATGTTCTCAAAAGCGAGCCGAGCGAACAAACTTCAAATGCAAAGAAAACTCAATTGACAAAAAGCGAGAATAATGCGTCGAATGAATGAGAACGCACACAGTGCACAGTGAGTGAGTGCGAGTTAGCGTTGATAGCTTAGAAAATCGCCGAATCAGTACAAGGACACGCGCAGCGCAAGCCAAGTGACAACAACACATCAGCAGGGCGCTCGGCACTCGGTAGTCGACATTTGGCTATTGGCAGTTGGCAGTTGGGTACTCAGAATTTGGCGTTTGGTGTTTGACGCTTAGCGCTTCGCTGTTTCGCCGTTTGTTGTTCGAAGCTCAACATTCGAGGGACGGTCGTTGAGCGTCGGCAGCCTTGAAAGCAGATTTGCGCTATTTGCTTCTTATGTATATTTGCTTTTTTGTCTGTTATGGTTCTATGCTCGCCTGTTGTTGTCATTGTTTTTGCTGTTATTGTTGCTGTTGTTGTTGTGCCTAGTGTCGCTGACGTTGTGCCGAAATGGCAGGCGAACAATGAAATACACATAAATACATGCGCGCACACAATTCTGTATCTAGATGGAAACTATGCCAAAGGACATAAACAAAGCGCTGCTGAGTGGCGCACATTATTTTGTTTTGTTGTTTTCAGCTTTTGGTTTTGTTTTCTATTTTTGTGTTTTTATTTTATTTTCGTTTTTCTGCTGCTTTTTATGTGTTTCGGCATTTAGGTGAATTATGATCTTCATGCTGTGAAGCATTTTTTTGTTTTGCAATATTTTTTTTTTTGCTTTTGATTTTGTTTTTTTTTTCTGGTTTTCTTTTTTGTTGTTTTTGGTACTGATTCATTTTTGTTTTCGTTTTTCGGTTGATGCCACTGGCTGCTGCTGCTTACCCGTTTAATCGTTTGCTTGTGTGATCCCTTTTGGATAACAAAACTTATCGCTAAATACGCGTGAGTGTGCTCCCAGCTTTTGAATGGGACCGAATGTATGCGTGCATGCCTGTGTGTGAGTGTGTGTGTGTGTGTGTGTGAGTGTCCCTAATGCGGGCACTTAAGCCATAGCTAAAGCAGAGACCCACAAGCATGTAGGCACGTGTACGACGAGCATCGTTTCTGATAGCGAAGCTCGAGTGGGGAAGCGAGGCGGGACCAATGGCAACGAGACGAAACGACACGCAAATCAAAGGTCACTTTTGGGATCAATTCAAAAGGAATTGCCGCATTTATATGCCTGCAGACACTTGTCTAACCGAACACACAAACTCTCTCTCACACACACACACACACATACACAAACACAAACACATGCACGCACGTGCCTATAAGTGTGCAAAGATACGCAAATATTGTATCTACATAAGCCTAGACGAGCAACAACAAAAAAAAAAAAAATGAAAATGAAAATAAAAAAATGCTCGAAAACAGAAAATTTTAAACTAAACGGTTTGACTTTGTTGCCTGATTTGAGTTGACTTTTGCGTTGATAGGAAATGAATTTTAATGGTAGCACAAAACTTTGCTTTACTTTTGCTTTGTGTATGCTTTCACGTATGCATATTCGGCGAGTTGTGTGCGAAAATTGTTTTCGCAGTGCGAAGGGGATACGCCTGCGTATCTCTGTGACCGAGTATCGAAACCTTTTTTAGCTATCTGTCGAAATATGCTTGCTCTGTTTTCTTGTCATTTGTCGTTTGCTGTTGATAGTTTTTGAATGTTGGCAAAGGCATAGGCATAACAGATACAGGCACCAATGACAATAACAACAATAGCAACAACAGCAGCAGCAACGAAAACAAAAAAAAAAGAAAACTTTGCACATTAAATTGTTTATTTTACTTTCGGGGCGCACGCATATTAATGCGCAGAAGTGCGAGTATCTATAAGATACGCACATACACCATGCACACACACACACACATACGTACTTACTCGCAGATATGCATATGACATGTGCGTTGTGTCGGCCATGGCGGCAGGGGCGTGACATGGGCGCGGCAGAAGCTAAGCAACGAATACAACAGACATACTTAATGGAATTTGTACATTTTTGCTTTACGCACATTAGAGACGCCAAAAAGTGGCCAAAAAGCAAAATAAGAGCCATGTAAGTGGCAACAACAGACAAAGGAACGAAGACAGCAACGGCAGCGGCAGCGGCATCAGGAGCAGCAGCCACAGTCAAAGCGACTAAAGAAATCAAGAGCTGGAGAAGTTTATGAAGCGTTACGCTTTTAATGCGACGCATATGTTTAATTTAATTTTGCTTTTTAGCCAAACGTAACTTGGCGCAGCTGAGCTGAGGGATGGGTCGCTATGGGTGACGAAGACGAAGTCGATGAAGATGACGATGACGATGACGTCGTGCCACTAAATGTAACTTTATGCGCGCACAGGGAGCAAGTTAGTCTTTGGCGCAACTGCTCAACTGTTCAACTGCTGATTGTGCGGAAGTGGCGGGAAAATAGACAAACTCTGCTTATATGCATATGTGTCTACTTTTGCTTATATTGTATGTATCTCAGTTTACTTATGTGTATCTCTATATATGTATAAGCGAGGATGGGCATGTTTCATTGCCAATCCCCAATGTTTGAACTATAATTTTAGCGCTGCACTTGCCACATGTGCCGCATTGGCATGAGCATAAACGTCACTCCGCCTGGAAAATGCAAACAATTTCCACGAAATACATTTTTCGCAGCATTTTGCCAGAAGAAATCGTGTAGCTAAGTTATAGACTGCGTCTTTGCCATGCCGATAAAGCAAACGCCCCAATGCCCCAACGCCCCAACTATCTGCAATTGTCTATCGTTTCCGCCTATTTGTGCAGTGTCGGCATCGACATCGCCCTGAAGTCAACGCAGCAGCAGCAGCAGCAGCAGCGGACTACATTTTCAGCTGTTGGCAATATTTCAAGAATTTTCGTTTCGTTTGCGTTTTTCCTTGCACGCTGCCCTGGCCAGCTCTCTGCATGCCTCTCTGGCACACTTGCTGCTTGTGTGCCTGCTGTGCTGCATTTGTGTTGTTGCTCTTTCTTCGTTTGTGTCTTTGGCTTACTTGGCCTGCTGCTGTGCTCATGTTCACGTCTCGTTACTACGTTGCAGGCAGCAAAAGTCAAACATCGGCAAGTTTCGCAGTTTATTTTCTATTGACAGTTCTTGGACGTGGGTCGTTTCAAAACTCTTATAATCAGCATAAACAAAGATTCTCTGCTTCACTATTTATATGCATGGTAAAATGGACAGTACAAGATTACAGCATATAAAATGCTTTGAAAAATAGTAACTCAAACTCAGAAATAATTTATTGGTTTTAGTTTCTAAGGCCAACAGTTTACAATTTTATTACCGACTGTAATAGTTATTTAAACTTTAATGTCTAACTAAAAAAAACAGAGACGTTGAGACTTTGTTATGCTTGGAAACTTGGCAAAGAGACACTTGAGAATTGCGCGTTTATCGGTCAAGGTATAAATTTTACATTTCCTTGAAACATTTCGTCACCAACATTTCTCATAAAAAAAAGGCAACGCACAGCCAAGCAAAGTTTTTATGTCAAAAACTATTTTCGGCAATGCTGCCAACATAAAAGAGCTAAAATGACTTAAAATTGAGACTAAATGTGTGGCACAGTTACATGAAATGTGGAGCAAATGACACAAATGCTATTAAGGAAGAATATATCAATTTTGCCTTTTCAAGTATTTGTTCTTGTTTTTGCTGCTCAGATTCAACTTAAGCACATTATTTTTATAGCTTCGATTTAGTTATGATTTTTGAAAAGTTTCAAGTTTATTATGTTGTTAAATTTAAATCAGTTGAATGACGGGCGATTTGAAATCTCTACTAAATTAGCTTCTAATTGGCAAGAGTGTCAAGCAATTCGATGGCACTGCTGGGCATGCAATCAGTAGATTTTTGATTTCGTATTTGGTTATTAGTGTGTACAAACTTCTGCCATAAATTTTCATAAAAAAATAATGGAAAGTCTTTGACATAACCCAAGGCAGACGTGCTTGGCCGCTGCGGCGACGCTTCTATGTAGTATAAATTTTACATGCAGCTGCACTTAGCGCAGCTAATTAAAATAAACGAGTAGCGCTGGTGTGGCTGATGCTGCTGGTGATGTTGCTGCTGTATTTTCTTGAATTTGTGCAACAACTCTGAATGTATTTTTGTCATTTTCAATTTGTTCAAATTAATTAAATTGAAAACTTTTCACATGCCAAACATAGCAACTCAACTCCACATGCAAATGAGCGCGAGCGTGCATGCATGGAGAATCACACTCCATTGCACACTCAGAGTCAGCATTGTGCACACGCATTTGCTTTCTTTGGCGATTGGCTTTGTATCCAGCTGAGCAGAGTATAGTAGAGAAAAGCACAGCAAAGCACAGCGCAGCACAATACAATTACGTATTATGGCACAGTTGTGCAGTTTGGCTTGTCGACTAATTAGATCCGCGCAACTTCGCTCAAAGAGCAGTTACGCGTTGCTCCGTGAGCTAAACGTCACAAAAGCAGAAGCCAACATTAATTGGATTGCTTATAATTATGCTTACATCTGTACTTAAACCGACAAAGGGGATTCCGATTGCACTTTGCGTGCGGATTTCTATTTATTCTTTACTTCTTACTTGATTTCTGCGCATTTGCCGTTTTATTTCGATTTTTCTAATTAATGTAAAAACTAGTTTTGCTTTTGGCTGCACGCCAAATGAATTTGCACGCACAAATTATACGAAGCCAAAACTTCTTGGCTATATTCTGCTATATGCGGGGGGTATGCGATGTGTGTGTGTGTGTATGTGTGAACGGAATCGGGGTGGGATGTGGAGTCAATGGCGCAACCACTTTTTTGGTCGCAACTAAATCTGCATAAATCCCTAACTGTCAAAAGTTGTGTACGAAGTTTTTGCGCAGCTTTGTGCGCATTTAACGCCATGAATTAAAATATTACGCATACGCAACGTTGGCGCCCCCAAACAAATACGTCGGCACTTTATTAACTAAACGAAACCAAACGAAATGAAACGAAAAGAAAAGAAACTTGGCTTGAACTTGCTCTTAAGACGCCACATCTTTATGTTGTGCTGGCTATGATTTAAAAGCACAAAAATAAGAAACCAAAAAAAAAAAAGTGCCCAAAAAAAGAAATCCAGCGAAAGGAAAAACATAATTAATTAGTTTTCTTTTTTTTACTTACGTTTCGCACGGTCTGAGTGTGTTTTTTTGTCGCGCGCCAGGCTGTGCTACACTGATAAGAGGGCCACAGCATGTTATCTACACCGGCTCAATGCTTTCGCCAGTGATAAGAAAATAAATAATGAAAGTCAAACAAAATTCAACAATCAAGACAGCAAGCGGCCGACAGCCGACAGCAGCCAAGTGTCGGCGATGCTGATGTTGACGCTCGCTGTCTCTGAGTCTGGCTCTCACTCTGACGATGACGGTTACTCTGGCGCAGCCTCTGAATGTGGCAGTAACGGTGACGGTGACGGTGTCGCATTCAGCCAGCTAATGTCAGATGTCATATGATTTAATTAAAAAAATCTTTGCTGTATCGCTGGAAGTTTGCCCGCCCATTGGATCGCTTTGTTTTAGTCGCTTGCTTTATTGTCTGTGGTGTCCTTTTTGTCAACGAATGATATATCGATGTTTTCTGTTGTTCGCGTGTTATTTACTTTTCTTCCACGTATTTTTTTTATTTCATTTGACTTTTGAGACTTGTCTAAGCTTTGTGCTGCTGCTGCTGTTTTTTTTCTTTTTTTCGTTATGACAATAAGTCTTTATATGTACCGAATACGTGTGGCGAAAAGCGGATGGCAGCAAATAAATAAAAGTATGTGTCTTAATTTCGCCAGTGTTTGGGTTTCTCGTGTTAGAAATATTTTTTCTAGTATAGGAAATTAAGCAAATTAAATCGACCATGCGCGAAGTTTTTATTTAATTCATACTCTATAGAAGTGCGTATCCATAGTGTATTGTACTTTGGTTGTTTTTTTTTTGTTTGTTTTTTTTTTCTTTTTGTTTTTGGCTTAAACACTAACCCACACATTCAATCATATTGAGGTCATGTTGTAGAGAGCATTAGCCTTGCTTAGCTGTGATACCCAATTTCTGTTTATAGATATATATAAATAAATTTACTAAGGAAAACTTTTTTGTTTAGTAAGAGTTCTTACCAAATTTTTAATAAACTTATATTTTCTTTATTATATTAGTGTTTTTATTTGAATTTTAGTGTACGCAGCCTAAATGAAATCATAGATAGCATTGACTAACCATGAAATCAGAGTTGTTTGCTTAGTACAGAGTATTGTTTTATAATTCTCAAATGGTTTAAGCCATAGTTTTACTTAGCCTGCCTAAATTCGTGATATTTTTTGTGGAAGCTCAGTTATTGCTTCCACCATTTACGATTTTATATTAGTTCGATTTTTTCCCTTTGTGAACTCTATCGAGATTTTGTTTTCGTGTTCTTAACTTCGTGTTTTTTTATGGATCGTTTATGCAACATAATGTGGTTTAGTTTTTGATTAGTTGTTTCATTCTGCTCTATCTGCAAGATTAATTCATCGTATTTGTTAAAAATGAAATTTTGCTTTATTTTATTGGCTTTTTTCTTCCGGTTTTTATCCCATTAATGTGCATTTAGAATTCTTTGGCTGTAGTAGTTGTAGTCTCCTTGTCGAAATTAAAAATTAGTTAATTTATAATTTCTCTAAAGATTGTTGAATTCCGTTCGTCCATATGGGTTTTTGTTTTTTTAATTCAATAAAAAATAAAAAATAAATAACAAGGATTGCACACCGAGAAACTGCTTTAAAGCATTGATTCGCGGGGAGAACTAAAATGATCGTTGGGTTCTACGAGTCGTTTCATTGTGAGAACAGTTGGTATGATGGTAGTGGCGAACTCAAAGGCAGTATTACCAGTTGCGTCTAGACCTCAGCATGAAGCACACCAAACTCTGCGGTGGAGGCTGCGCCAAGCACGTGCCTAGCAACAGCGAACCTGGAGCAAGCGAACGCGCACTATTCCGGTGTCTTTAACCACATCGGCCTCGCACGAGGGGCATAGAGGCGAATCGTCATAGCCAAAACGATGGAGGTTATGCCCTACAACATCCATGTGCACTGAGGAGCTATATCAGATAGAAGTTGACTTCTACAGGTCGCCTCCCATACCAGCTGTCTTGCCTCTGGATTAGACGGTGGGTCCCAGCGGTGCTGCCACTCAGAGATGCCAGCCGACCTGATCAGAGTACGGTTAGCAGCTCGAGACATACTCTAGGAGGTTTTGATGAAGTTCAGCTCTCTCTCTTTGGCCAACAGGTCAATCGGAACCATTTCTGCAATGACCAGCGCCGCATCATCAGACAGTCCTGAACGCTGAGCCAGGCCCTAATGGCACAGAGGCGATCGATATCCGTTAAGTAATAAATCAAAATATTAAAGCAACAAAAATATTGATTTGTTGAATGGGTGCAAGGCTCCTGCCTTTCTAGTTTAATTTTTGTATACTTGTTTATAGGCAAATATATTAAATATAACACCTCGATTTCGTGCAACTTTTAAATTTAATTAATTTGGCAAATTTCTATAATTAAATCATTCGACTTTTCGATTTAAGTCCACTAAATTGGGTGGTTGGCAAATGCGTTGCCTAAAATAAGATAAATTAGTCATATTAGAAGTGGGAAGACAAACGTAAAGGCAAAATGCAAGTGTAAAATAATTGTGTAAAAAACGACCGACCACGAAAAGGGTCCACATTGGCCAACTTTAGGTCACATTTGGCACACGGCAGCCGAAACCAAAAACCACCGCACGGACGCAGTCGCAGTTTCGAAAAAGGCACAAGGGTTTCAAGTCTACAACAACAATAAGACGAAAACTGCAAAAAAAGGAAAAAAGAAAGTTTTAACACTGAAGATTATTAATTGAAGGATTAACATGCGGAAACCCAGGCACTAAGGCAACAGCACGAGCCAAAAACTAACTTCAATTTAAATTCAAATTTGATTTCCACAGGAGGCGCACGTAGCGTTGTTGTATAGTCGGTGACGATTAAAGGCTGCAACGCTGCCTGGGACGGCCGAGACAGGCGAGCTAAGCGATTGCCACGTGAACATTTTTAAACTCTTTTTTAATTAAAAACGTTTAATTTAATTGAAGCAGCTGTTAATTTAAATTGCAAAACATTTTGTGCTGCTGATAAATTTCAACCAATTTATTTTCTACATATTGTTTGCTGCCTTGGAGTCTTCGCTTTTTTTTTTCACTCCGTATTCGTTTTTGTTCTTACGTGTTCTAAGGCCAACAGCAACGTGGACGTTGTGCCAGTCTAGTCTGAAAGCATTTCAGCGTATATACAATCACTGGAGGGGGCAACTTGACAGAAAAGCTGCTTAAAACGCAACTGAAAATATGCTGAAATACTTGAGCACGTATTTTAAATTAAATAATTTCGCTTTCTTTTTTCTTTATATTCTTTTTTTTCTCTTTATTTTTATGTTTTGTTCTTTTGCATCGCACTCGCGCGTTTAAATAAATTTATGTTTTTTTAATGTTGTCAAATTAAAGGCAAACGTGCCGACCGCAAAATTGTTTTCGCAATCAAAAATGCTTAGTAAAAGAACAAAAAGCACGAAAAAAAAGAAGTCGAAACTGTTACCGTTAACAAGAGAAAGAAAACGACTGGAATGGCATGTTGAATGAATTATTTTTAAGCTCATCGTTGCTAAAGTCTTTGAACTTGGTTGCCAACCTAGGCACACCGGCATTGGTACGGACGTTTCCGTTTACACCTGTGGGGCTGTTGCTGCTGCTGCTGCTCTTGTTCCTGTTTTAACATGTGGGCGTGACTGAGTGTCAAAGAATTTCATTTTATTTATGTGAAGTTGTCAGCCTGCCCGTCTGTCTGTCTGTCTGTCTGTCAGCGTGTTACAACTACTTTGCCGCGCCACCGTTGTCATCTCTAATGCATTCAGCAAATCTGGAAACATTTTGATTGACAGCCGAGTTCACTTTTTGGTATTTGTTTGGTTTACGGGTGTCTTGCCAACAAAATCAGTTTTGCTTTATTGTTTTTGCTTGTGTAAGAGCTTAGCCTAATTTCGGCACAATGGCGGTCAACCCTTTTTTAGTAACAGTGAAACGTCTGGATGAAGGTCACTTGCTTGCGTTGTGCGCTTGTGCTGCAGCTTACCAGCTGCTGACATAATCACATGTGATTAGAAAATACAAATATTATATTCAAAGCAAGATTTTCTTTTGCTCATGTGTTTTATATAAAAATTATTATTATTTGTTTTTTATTGTTGTTTCTTTATAAGCCTTATAATGCACTCATAGCACTTAGCCCTGCCAGCTGTAGTGGCATTTATTGTATGTATTGCCTCTGCTATATTTAATAAACGAGCATATAAGTCATTTGCAAACCAAACAGACAAATCCCATACATAATAATAATATATTAGGGTTGACTGGTGCAACTTCATACTACTTCAAAGCTCTGTACAGGACAACCTTCATAAGATTTGTTGTCTGTGTTTGTTAGAAAAAGTCACAATGTCATAAAACAAAACAATTTTCACATTTCAGCAGCAGCAGCAGACAGCGGCAGCAGCACTCTTTATTTTGGTCACAATTCTTATCGTATTTTAATGTTTCTGACACATTGCCCTTGAACCTTAATAAAAGTGGCTATTTGGGGTTTGTTTATTTCCATTTTATTTTCTTTTATTTCATGTTAAATGGACACAAATCAAGACAATGTTTAACAAATGCGAGCAGCAGCGTAGAACAAAAGTGCATTGCCCTGAATGAAATGAAATCAAAAAGGGTTTCTCCGGACAGCAAATTAAAATTTTTTCCTTGTCACACTGTCAAAGGAAACCTGAGGTTTTTATTGCGACAACCGAAAATATTTATTTAATCAAGAAACTTGTGCGAACCCATTTCTAGATTGCAGACCCAATTGCCTGCCAGACATTTGGGCCAAACAACAGAAACAACACACGCTATCGGGTAACTCTTTAGATACACTTCGCTCTCTTTTGTGCATTTCGTTTGTGTTTTACGTTGACTTATTACATTGTTCAAACATTCTCGGCTCAGGTTAAAGTGAAAGTTAACATCACACGCAGACGAATTAGTTGCATATGTGGCTTGACGCTGTCAACTGTATTTGAAGTAAGGATACATTGTGAATCCCAGCTGCTGCCTAAGATCTTTATTAGCTTTTGTTCAAAATGAATATTTTTACATTGTTGCATTTACAAATTGTGCTTGCGAAACTCCTAAGCATAATGCTTTATATTTGACTAATAAAAAGCTGCTCAACATAAAGCAAGAGTTTATAAATTTTAAAATAATTCAGAACTACACCCGTTTTTTTAACCATATGCTCAGCAATCTGTCATTTCCATTTACTGCTGCCAGCTCTGCTCCACATTTGAGTGCGATCGTGCTGCTACCTGCTTGAGGTTACCTGCTACTATGTCTGCAGCTGCAGCAGAACTCAGTGTAAGCACACATGTGCAAAAATTTATGAATAAAATTTAAATTTTTTATCAGTTCGAGGCAACTAATTTAAATATGAAATATTTTCAAACTAAAAATGGGCAAGCAAATGGGCAGCAAACAAGCGAAACCCCAAAAACGCCCTAAAGCAAAGCAAGCCAAACAAGTCTGATGCCAAAAGAGGAACAACGTGCAACAAAGTGAAATATGAAATAGTGCATATTAAAACATGTTTTTTCAAGCAACTTTCGCTTTTCATTTAATTCGTTTTTTCCTTTCCCTTCTTGCCTTACAAGCTTGTTTTATTTTTATTGGCACACCAAAGTTGACTACATACCGAGGGAAATTGAGGTCAAATGCAACTCCAGCAGCAGCAGGAGCAGCAACAGCAGCAGCAGCAGAATGAACAGGAGCAGCCACAGCAGCGGCAACTCAAACTTCTCATTGAGTGCAGCAGATTTTATGCGTTTTATTTGCATAAAGCATTCGCTTGAGCGCAATGAGTCTGAGTGCGACAGCAATAGTGAGCATATACCGTACGTACGTACGGCAGCATGAGTGGCGGCATGGTGCGAAAATACCCAGAAAAGAAAAGGGAAAAATCGAAAAAATAATGCAACTTGGTCAAACAAATATGTAGCACGAAAATTTGTTGCCAACTTCAATCAGTGCTCGAACACAGCTTCATATAAATAGTTGCCGTAGGTCCGAATTCATGAGGAGATAGTCAGAGTCAGAGTCACAGTCGGCTGCCTTGCGACTGCCCCGACTCGTCTTCAACTTCGACAGGAAAAATGTGAATGCAATGCAAAATGAACGCAACAGAAATTCAGGCCAAAAGGTCAACGCATGTAAGCGACGCCAAAGAATTTCGTGCCTCTGCGTGTTACGCACGAATTCATTTCAAAATTGAAATGCAAATAAAATATACTATATACTATATACTTGCACATATATAAATTAAAGCAAAAGTATGCGCTGCAAAGTATGCAATGAAAAATATGCGCACACGTAGCCAAGCCAGCGTTGCTTGTCGTATTTAATTAAAGTCAACGGCGAACGTATGCACACATGCATCGGCAGCTGTGCATGCTGACGCTTACCTTTAGGGCAAAGGCTGTTGAGTTGCATATTATTTCATAAATTATTTTTAATATTGTCTTTAATGCAGATCCTTAAGCACATTAAAAAAGCTCTAAAGTAAGCCTGCCGGGCACTCAGTCAGCCAGTCAGCTGGCCAGCCAAGGCTAATTAGCATAAATCAATGTTTCCTCTTATTTTTCTTTTCTCTTCGCTCAGCCGTTGTAAATAAATAAATTAGCACACTTATGTATCGCCTGATTGATTTCGCTGCAGCAAAGTGCGGGAGCAACAGGATTTAAGTGTTTTCGCTTTTGCTTATGTTTTTGTTTTGACTGCGCTCCACTTGCGCTTTGCCCCGGTGCCTGCAGTCTCACTGCTGCCAATTAGTAATTTTATCCTTGTGCTGTACACACCACTCCGGCTACCCCGCGCAGTCAATAATAAGCCGCTTGTTATGCAATTGCCTACATTTAGCAACGTTTGTTGTTTGTTTATACGAATTATGCGCAAGTTAAGAAAAAACAGCTGAGCCGAGCAAGTCACTTCAATGAACGCGCAGAAATAAAATTAATGAGAGGCGTAATTTTTCTCTATGCCTGTCTGCCAGCCTGCCTGACTGACTGCCAGCCCTTCTGCCTGTCTATTTGAGTGTCTGCCTGCCTGTCTGCCAGTCTGTCTGTCTGTTTGTCTGTCCGTGTTGTGTACATGTGCCTTGTTGGCACTGCTTATTAAGGCAACTAATTGCTTACTTAAAATGCTGTGCTCGCTTGTTCTTACTTTCATTCTATCTTTTATGCATGCTCCTAAGCTTGTGTGCATGTCTGTGCGGTGCAAATATTTGCCAAGCATATTTCACAAATTGCGCATACGCCGCGTTGAACATATGCCAGCGACGAGCCGCATATTATCAGGCTTCACTTCACTTGCTAAACGCGCTCGCATGCTGACTGTCGACTGCCGACTGTCGACTGCTGACTGCCGACTCCATGCCTCTGTATGCCATAATTCACGTTTTATTTACAACGTCACATACTTGAATATATTTGCGCTTATTTTTATAGCTGGTGCAAGTGTGGCGCTAAAAGTATGCCGGCAGTGTGTAATAACTGTGTGACAACGCCAGCAAAAGTGGCAGCTACAACTTGGCACTACTCCGCAGAGCACAGCAGAGCAGAGCAGAGCCCAGCTCCAGCGCGATTCGACGCGACTCGACACGACTCTACGCGGTTTGTCAGCTACGCGACATGTTGTTGTTTTTTGTTATTGCTGTTTTGTTATTTTGTCGTTGTCGTTGTTGTTGTTGTTGTTGTTGTTGTTGTTGCTGCTACCACTACTGCTGCTGATGACAGTGACAGTGACGCTGCTTACGCTTGTCATACGCACACTTATGACATATCACACATACGACGTCGACAGCGTCGACGATACTTGCCCACTTTCACACTCGCACTGACATACAAATACACGCACGCGGCTGCGTCTGCGTCAGCGTCATCAAAGGGGTGTAGTTGCGAAATTCTGCAGAGGGATCAATTGTTTTGCCAATTGTCCAATTGTCTACTGAAATCACCAGTGTGCATTTAGTTGGAATTTAACCACGTCTGCAAAACACTGAGACAAAGCAGCCAATGGTCGATCAGGAAAGTTTTGTGCGCCCCTTGTGCGACGCCCATGTGCAACAACGCACATGCCTTTTTCTTTAGGTGGAGTAAGGCATATTTAGCTTAGTTGCCGTCTGCGGTTCTCTGTTCAAGCCGTTGCCTGGCACCACTTTCGGGTTTCTGTGGTGTTTATGGTGGTTTAGGGTTAATGGGCATGTCAGTTAAGTGCTCACACTTTCATTTTCGCTCTGACTCGCACGGAGTTTCCGCTGACACTCGGCGGCAGTAGTAAAATGACAACAAAAAAAAAATATTTTATTTTAAATTTAAAATTTATGTCAACTGGTGATGGCGATGCCGCTGCTGCTGATGATGCTGCTACGACGGTGCCTTGCTGATGCCGCTCCTGCTGCTGATGTGTCGCATCAACTGTGCAGAAGAGTTATGCTTTATTGAGCAAAAACGAATGAGTTCCTCCATGCGCTCCAATGTGCGACAAGTGTAAATCTTAAGTAAATTGTGTCACATCATGACACGCTCATACCCAGTTATGCAGCCACTATGCGCGACTTCGAGGTTTCTATGAGTTTGTGATTTATGTAGGGCATAAATTTTATTAGTTAAATAAAAAGAATTGGATTTTTCTCTTTTTTATGCTATTTTTAACAAATTCTTTAATAAATGATGACGCAGTTAAATGTACCTAGGGCGGACTGCGAGAGCATTTCGTTGCCAGCCGACAGAATTTTCCTTTCGATTTAACAACGCAATGCCAAATGTCATTTCATGCTACAAAAGAGCTTACAAGCCGTGTCTGTCGTGCGTGGGCAGCAGCAGCAGCAGCAAAACAGCACAACAGCTGGACGACTGGACAGCTCAATAGCATTAATGGGCGGGCAGTCGGTCACTGTCTCAGAGCAGCAGCCAGCTATCCGTCGTCTGTGCATATACGATGAACTTCCGTTGAAATAAGAATGAAAAACTCGTGTACAAGCTGCAGGCCAACTGGCAGGCGTAGCTGCAAAGTGCGCAAAGATTTATTAGACTGCCAACTTGTAGTGTATAAATGCTGGCAAACATTTCTTCTTTTCTCTCGTCTCCTTCTCCTTCTCTATCCTCCTTCCAACTCCTTTTTATTTTTTTATTTTTTTGTTCTTTAGCATATTCTGCAAAGTTGTCAATGGTTATTTAAACATGCAACTGAGTACATTTTAATACGCAGCCATATCAGCAGCAATAGAAGCAGCAGCAGCAGCCGACTCTTGACGTCTGTGTCAACTTTTTTAATTAGCATCGATAAAGATTTTTCCGCTTTGGCCTCGCACAGATGCTGCCTGACTGCTTAACTGTCTGACTGTCGATGTTGGCAACTTACTTGTGCACATTACGTTAATTAATAAGTAATAAAACATAAACGCAGACAGACAAAAAGACGGACAGCCAGCCAACCAAGCAGACAAGCAGATGCCAAAGCAAAGCAGTTGAGCAACATTTAGATTGCGCATCAGCTACTGCGAGCTGAGATGTGTGTTTACTGCTCAAAGTTTAATGCTTAAGTTGCACTGCAGTACACTAATGAGCAAAGTTTGTCTTGTGTTGCTTGTGAGTTGCGTTTAGATTTACATGCAGGTACTAACTGTAAGTGTTTGCAGCAAAGTTTTTCACTACATAATTAAATTGTTTTAAATATTAATTAATATGAATATACAATTTATTAGATTAAGGATAGCGTTTGTCCCGCGGGGTGGAAGTCATTAATAAAATAGGCATAGCAAAAGGTGGAAACTGACCATGTTGTCTTGGTTTTTTTTTTTTTTTGTCTTCTTGAATACTTTTCTGATTTTGAAAGCAGTTTCCTTTTTAATTGCTTGCGCCTTGGCACCTGCTGCAGATGTAAATTTTCTTTGACTTGGTTTACACTTCTGCGATTGACAGGTTTGTATTTATTAAATGCTACTGCATTTGTATGCAACGCTCTTCCCGACAATACACTCAACTCCATGGCAGACGTCGTTTTGTATGCTCAACGCAGCCAAATCTTTGTTAGTTTTTTCTGTTGTCTTCCAGCTAAGTCTTAAGCTGATTTATCTCTTTGTCATACTTACGCACGTTCAATGATTTTCCTGCATTGATTTTCCCTTACTCAAATGTAGCAAAGCCAGAGCCCCGCTTAAGCAAACAGATCCGAGTTATTTTTCTTTAATCAGACGTATAACGACAAAACAAAAAAAAAAAAAAAACAAGAAGAGAGAAATGAAAAAATCATGTGCTTGTTAAAGGTTCATAAAAATTTATGTATTTTGTGCATGTACATAACATGTTTATTTTTGTTGCTCATTAAAACGCGCAAAAACAAGTTACAAAAAACCTAAAAAAAAGCAAAGACAAAAGAAAAGATGACAAACAAAAACAAAAGGCAAAAAGGGCAAAGAAAATTCACACCTGATGCTTTTGGCCTTGCCGTTACCGTTAGCATGTTTGTTGCTGTTATCGTTCACATTGTTGTTGTTGTTGTTGTAGTATTTTTCACGTGTGTTACCCTTCTCGTTTGCGTGCTGACACTTGTATTGCGCTTTTTCTTTATCAATGTCGCTCGTGTCTGTCGTCCGTTGCTTGTATCCCGCATGTCAGCATACGTAGTGTAGCGTCCAATTAATATACGAGCACAAGTGTAAACGAACAAACGTACGCACATCTGTGTGTGCATATAACCAACTGACAATGTCAGTTGAGCTACGCCAACGCGTTTCGCATAGTCCCAAGGCAATGTGTTGCATAATTATGTGCGCGCGGCTGGCAGTCACTTTGCTGCTGGGCTAAACTGAATATCAAAAGAAGAAAGATAGACAGAGCAAATAAAGAGAAAGTGCAAAAAGAAATGTGTCAAGTGACTTGAGCAACTTCCAAGAACCGAAATGTGCCACAGTTAAAAATGTTCGATGCGAATTTTCGATGTCTGTTAGAAAAGTTGCCTTTATGCGAATTTTAATTGTCTGCCAAAGTCTGTCAAGCGTAAATCGCTAAAGAGTTGTTGCCGCCACTTGGGAAGTGTACCTTAGCCAGTGATTCCTTAAGGATATTATTTAATGCCTTAAGTGCAGACTGAAACCATAAAAAATCTATTTAATTGCGTATTCCACTGCTGATTAATCAACTTTGTTTTTGCATAGAAACACATGTCGGTAGGTGGAATGTAGGGGAGGTCAACAAGAAAAAAAAAAAGAAAAGAATTTATGCGCCTTAGGCGTTCCAAACAATATGTGGTAATTTTTATGCTGACGAGTGCCAATATGCCTTAATAGCTTCTAGGCCAACCTTGCCACTTGGCTTTTATGCGCGTAATTTGCTTTGCTTAAGTAGTCAATAAAAAATTGCTTTTATTATTAGTATTTTTCTGTTCTTTTATGGCATACATTGCGGTTATGCAAAAACGGCACGAAGAGCCACGCCCCGCGGCACACACACGGCTTCGTTGTGATTTGGGTGTAGCTAAGAAACTGTTTACACATTAATTTTTTTAATTTGATTGTTTAGCAAAGAAAATTTGAAAACACAAAAATAAACTGTAAGGAATCTGTTGAAAACAAGCGAAGTAAAAACATTTCTCTTATTTATTTGCAGGCAACAAAATAGAAAGCAGCAAATAGAGGAGAATCGAAACTGTGGCTTGCCGGAAAATCAACTAAGAAAAGCGACTCAGGTCTCAGTGCGACCGACACAAGGTAATAAAGTGCAAATAAACGTGTAAGAAGGCATTAAGCACATAAGGACATGCGTGCGAATTAATTTGACATGAACAACAAATAATTATGAAGCACACTTGAAAAGAAATAATCTAAACAACAACATAAAGCAAAACAAGAGATAAGGAACAATTTTTGAAAAAAAAAGTAAGAGAAATATAAATAGCAGAACAAAGAGTGGCACATATCAAAAATAAAAAAAATAAAAATAATTTAAAAACCAACAAACAATTAAATCTAAACGAAGCGTTAAGTGGGAAATGCAGAAGCAAAAAAATTCAATTTTGAAAAATTCAATAAAACAACATAAATGACGAAAAGGTTATGTTTCATTTTGCATAAATATGGCAACATTGCGAGAAATTTCACAAAACAAAAGCATCATAAAAACCACAGCAACATCAACACAAACAACAATAAAGGCAAAAACAAATTTATCAATGCGAGTGAAACGGCAGCAACAACAACCACAACAACAGCAATGCCAACAACACCAGCAACAGAAACACAGAGCACATCGAAAATCAAAACCGAAATCACTGTCAACGGCAACAGCAGGACATGCCAAATGCTGGCAATTCAGCGAAGCGGCTGTCCTTCTCACACTCGCACTGGCCACACTCTGCACGCAAATAGGATGCGACGAGTCGCAGGATTTCCAAAAGAACAGTAAGTACCATCTTTCACATAATGCTTAATCGCAAATTCTATGCCTTAATGATGTAGTGCAGGGGCTACTTTAAGGGTCCGATTTCTATGCTATCTTCATCTACGTAACTCGCTTTCATTTAAGCTGTTATCTGTCTTTGAGCGGATTTCAACGCGTGGCTTCATTTCTATAGACGATTAAAGCCAACAATCTTGTCAGCGTTGAAGCATCTTTGCATGAAAGGTTTAACGGCAAAAGAAATCAAGGCTGAGTTAAATTAAATTATTAAAATAAAAATATGCGAATAGAAAAACCTGAAGTGAGTCACTTTAAATGAATAATAAACCACTTTAGACTCAATTCGCTCAGCCTTTACAAAACTCAAATTCATCTGTTAGCAGAAAAGTGGGTTGAACATTTGATAAACAACGTCAAGTGCTTAAAAAAGTTTAACACATTAATTTACACACGAAGTTCTTTTCTTCTCTTTTTTTTTTTTTCTTTTTTTTTACGCTAGAGATTTTTTTAGGCAAAATGCTTTTGAAGCATTTTCCCTGCTGTTGTTGTTCCTTCTCTGCGTGCCATTTCCGTGCAGCAAAAGTGACTTCCGTCTTGAACGTTTTTTTGCCCATTTTTTCCTCGCTTACACGCTGCATGTGAGTAATGAGACTTCGCCTGGCGGGTGCTGAGCATGGGGCGTGCCTTGTGATGTGTTGTGGTATGCGGTGCAATTTATTAAATATTTAAAATATTTTAATGTAGCTGTTACAAGTTTTTTTGCCTTTCACATTCCTACTAAAAAATTGTTTATTTCCGCTACTTAAAAGTATGCGAAAAGAAATTGAAAGGAGTTTCCTTTACATTTTCTTCTACAACAAGCAAAAGAAATGAAACGAAAAGTAAAAATAAAAATAACGAATAAAAGACAAAAACAAAAAAACAAAAAAATAGAAACAGAAAATGCGAAAAAAGAAAATCGCTGCACAAGCTAAAATTCAACGCGCATTGTGAAAGATTTCAACAGGAAGTCAGATACAGCGTAAAATATTGTTGAACTTTTTTTTGGAACAGAACTGCAAAAAAAGTCAAACCCTTAGTTTTATTTCGTATTTTTCTACACTTTTTGCACTCATTCGTTTCTTTGCGCTTTTCTTTTATTTTTATTTTTTTTTATTTTTGTTTTTCGGCGCGAATGTTGTTTTTGCGCTGCCGCTTTGCCTGGCATAGCAAAATTGCAAAATCGCTGCTGAGTCAAAGCTTATCAATGTAATTCGATTTTTGGCATCAAAAAATGTTTGCACATTTTTCAACTTGAAATGGCTTACTTCAGCAGTTTGATTTTGTTCTTGTGCCAATGCCAAGCCAAGCCAAGCCAAAACCACGCCACGCCAGGCAAAGTCAGGCCATGCCGATTCGTAGCTCCTTGCGAAAATTTCGTCAATGATTTAAAATAAATCTAAATTGCGTAAATGCGGTAGCGCGTGCTATTTCGTTACCCTGCCATATACATATGTACATACACACATGTATTCTTCTCTATAAAATACGCAGTACAAATACATACATACGTACTCCGGTGTGGAATATTTGTGCGCCTGTCTCGCCACCGTTATGTTGTTAAAAAGTTATTGTGTTATTTGCGCAAAGTTTCCTCGGCTTGTGAAGTAGGCGAAAATTAGCTTGTTATGGGTTAAGGGAAACGTACAAAAAAATAAAAATAAAAAAAAAAGAGGAAAATAACAAAACACAGAACAAACATTTTCTGTTTTTGTCATATGTATACGTGCTGTGTATAAGCAGAATGTCTTAGGTAAATCATAAATTCAAATCTGACTGAGAATATGATTTATGACTAGTTTCTGTTTCTGTCGCATGAAGTTAACAAGCTTATGTTTGGCAAAATTTTAGAGAAATCTGCGATTTCCGCCTGCCACCGTGCGCTGATTAATTGAGATAAGTGAAACATAACTCAAAGCAAAACCAATTTCGTTTTATGACTCTGCGACCTTGGCGAAGAGATTGCCTGCACATATTTGGTGTGAAATGGAAATGTTTTTCAGCAAGAAGCGCCCAAAACGATTTCACACTTTAATTTATAAACAAAAGGCTTGCACACACACATGCTTACATAGAATGGAAATGCTTGCTGTTAAGCTTTAAAGTAAAAAATTAAGCAGTTGCTGAACATATTTAACATTAGCTACAATAACTTAACTTATCTTAGAGTATTTGCTCCCATGTTCTTTGTTTAAAAATATGTCAAGCTGAACTTGTGTCATTCATAATTCAATTTAATAATGTAAAATGAATTTGTATTTAACACAAATAGCTAATAAAATAAAGCAGACCTTATTATGTTACGCGCACACGTAGTCTCGTGTGTCATAAAGTGTGGAATAAAAATCCGAGAAATATGAATCCAATTTGTGCAGAAGGCAGCAGCAAACGCAAGCGCATACGCATAAAGTGTAAGAAGTGGCTTTGCTTAGGCGGTCGCAGACAAACAAATCATAATTCGACGACATGAGCATCCACACACACACACACACACTCACTCATGTGCACTCTTATACACTCCGTTGTCTCACGTGCACAAGGCACAGGCGCCCCTTGCAGGCTGCTCATCTGCATCTAAGCATAGGTAATCCGGGAAGCTACTCACAGTAGCTGCCTGCAGACTTTATGACGCAGCAGAATTTATGACAAGTCTTACGACAAACGAGGCACATTTTACATTTATGTGCGCCGTGTGGATTTTTCAAAATTTATTTAAAATTGAATTTCAATCTAGTCAAGAATTTAATTATGCTGCTTTGTGTGCAATGCGCTTTGCTTGCGTGAAGTAAAGTTTTGCTATAAAAGTTTTGTTGTTTTTTTTTATTTAAGTGTGACCCTCTAGCATAACACAAAATAAAAAAGAAAAATATATAAAAAAATTGTAAAAAAAATGCGAAAAAGTTGTGCAGCTGTAACAGCATTTTATAAATATTCATTTGCCACGTATTTGGCATATAGTCACTTGTGCTCGAACTCACTCGCACTCACAGGCACAGGCACAGGCACAGTGGCTGTCGCTGTTGCTATCGTAGACGTGCGTTAGTTTGCCCTCGAGCCAGCAGCAGTCAGCAGCAGCAAAGACGACGACGATGATGACACATGCTGGCAGTGCGCTGCGTGACGTTTGCGCTTATTTAAAGTTGTTTGCCAAAGACATTGATGACGTTTTAAGTGGAAGTCAAATGAATGCGTTTGCGTGCTGGTCTTCGTTGGCGACGTCGTCATCGTCACTCGCACTCTCACTCGCACACGGTTGGTGTTGCTGTTGATGTTGCTGATGCTGCTGCGGCTGCTGCTGCTACTGCCGGTGTTGTTGTTGTTGTTGGTGTTGTTGTTATTACACAACTCTATGTTGTATTTTTATTTGCATATATTGTAAATATATACATATAAGTATATATACTCGCATACAGTAGATACATATGTGCTTATGCTTAGCATAACCAATTGCAATGGCTATCTCTTTCTTGCTAGCAGTGTTCGTGTCCTTCTCAGACACACTGTGCCTTATGTGCTTTCTCCCCAAACTACAAAAGTCGCGACTGCTTCCGTTGCCATGAAAATTTTCCATCTTTTACGCTATTTCTACGCTATTTTTTTCTTGCCTTTCTGCGTTTCTTGCTGCTTTTAGCTTACAAGAGCTAACATATAAAATAAAATGAAAAGAACATATAAGAAAAGAACTCATAACAATAATAAAATGAAAAGCAGAATAGAAAAAAAAAAAAAAAACAAGATCCAGACGCAAAACTAAAGCAATACACGCTTTTGCTCTGCGCGTCATGTCGCATATTTTAACCCTTGACTGTACTGTGTAGTACGCATAGGACTATTCTGTATATTGTATGCGAATGGTGTGTATAAAACGAAATTGAAATGTGTCAGTTTTGTCAGTTGGGAGACGCAGACAATCGGTTTTATATGCAAATATCAGCTTGAAGTTTTGCTCATTGGCCTTGGCTCCGTTTTATGGCATATACTGCAAATGAATTATTTAGATTGCCTGTCAATAGCAAAAGTACTCGCACACACACTCCAACGCTGCCACTGAATAAGCATCTGAGTATCTGAGCAAGCGAAAATATTCGCTGAATGCTTATTTCGGCAAAGATCTAAGCGCATTTAAAAACAACGACAATGGCTATGAAAATATTTACAAAACATGCTGCACGCTTCAAGGCGTTGAAAAATTGGAAAAGGAACAGCGCCAGCCAATGCATCCAATGGATTCATTTTATTTACTTCGTTTTATTAACTTCAAAGCAAGCAAAGGAATGTTACACAGCCCAGCAATAAAAAGGGGAGAATCCCCTACGCTACGCATTGTGTCGCATATGTGCTGCATGCTGCTGCAGCGGTTTGCTGTAATTTTTGATGTATTTTTTATTTTTATTTTTTGTTTTTTTGTTTTTGTTATTTATTTATAAACACGTGCGTGCATGCATTGCCTAGCTTTGAATATGCCACGACATGGCATGGCACGGCAAGCGAACGTGTGGTTGGCTGCGTGCGTGAGTTCGTTTGTCAAAACATTGTCATAAGTTGCTGCCAGGCAGTGTGGCAAGTGCAGCAAGTGACTTTGTTTTTGTTGTTCATCACTGGCATAAAATAAAAAACAAAACAAAAAAAAAAGACTTAGCTGCAAGTTCCCACTCAAAGGCAAGCTACGGCAATGCAGGGTAATGCAGGGCAAGGCATGGCAGGGCAATGCAAAGCAGATACGTGCAAAGTTCATTCCGGTACATGGATGCAACATGGCAAAGGAAACATATGTCAGCCTGCATGTTGCTCGCGAGAAAGATGCTGCCACATGCAAAAGCGAAAGATGACACGCCGCATTTGCTGCACATGGCAGTTGTTGCGTTAACTGCATGGCGCTACGCTTTGACAGCAGCGGGTTAAAATTTTTTAAAAATAAATTTAAATAAAAAATGTAGCTGCCAATGTCGCTGCAAGTATCGAACGCCGCTGAAGTCGCCAGCAATCAAGAAAGCCAGAATATGCCATGTGAAAGTGAGCAGTTAAAAAAAAAGACATAAAATCATGTTTAATTTTTTTTTTTATTTTTTCTTTTCATTTTTGACAAACAAGATCCGCGCACATTTTTCATACATGCTCTTGCCTGTTTTGAATGTGGCTGTTGTTTTTGTTGTTGTTGCGTTAATTTTAAGTGCATCGAAATGCTCTTTGCCAGCTGTGTTTAATTAATTCATAAACAAAGACACAGCCAGCGAAGTGTTGCAGCTTCTGCAATGGACAACACAGTACCGTGAGCTAGAGTGTCTGTCGATAGCGTGTGGCACATATGCGGCATTGGCGCTGGAAGTATGCAAGTGCGCATGCACATGAGGTACACGACACATTAATGCACTTTGCTAAT
Source organism: Stegana nigrithorax (assembly GCA_037044495.1). Classification (NCBI taxonomy): domain Eukaryota; kingdom Metazoa; phylum Arthropoda; class Insecta; order Diptera; family Drosophilidae; genus Stegana; species Stegana nigrithorax. Next base: position 484,685 of record JBAMBQ010004947.1, read on the forward strand.
TACTTATTTAAATAGCCGGGAGAAAATAAAAATACACGAGCGAGAACACATTAACGCAGTGTTGCATTATTATAAATGCAAGCAATGAGCAATATGAGTTTTATTTTTATTTTTTTTTTTCATTTTTAAAAGAACTTATGTGCGATCAACCATTTTCATTCATTTAGGATCTAGAGTGGGTTGGTCAAAGTACAAACCAACTTTGCTCCAGGTAATTCAATTCTAGAACATCTGTCTTCAGTTGTAATTTATTTGAATGTTAACGCAAATGACAATTTGAAAGTTATCTGCTTACCCTGACATATATTAAGAACTTTCCCATTGTGCTATGAGCATTTTCTTTTGAAGTCAGGTTGGCATATAAATGCGCTTTGTTCGTCCTAATTGTGTTTTGTTTGTGATTAAATCTCGAAAACCACTTAAGTCGAAATGACATTGTCTGGAGCGTAACCATTTCTTACAAATTGTAAAACCAAATTCACTTACATTCCATAAAAAAACTTTTTTTCGCGCACATCGCGCACAACTGCTTCAGTGACAGTACGGATCTAATACTTTTTCTAAATTTCTGCTCAAGCGCAGCACGAGTAGCAGCAGCAAGAAAAAATCCTGCTTAACTGTGTATTTCGCCGCATTGACCACTCAAACGTGACTGTCCAAAGTTTTTCAATAAAATTCAACAGCAGGCCATGAAAAAAAGCAATATAACGAACGAAACAAAATACAATACAAGCAAAAACAAAAAAGAAAGAAAAAAAACAAAGGCGAAGAAAATAAAAACAGTTAAAGAATATATAAAACAGCAGCCACACCTTCAAGTCAACTGATACAATTGCCACCCACTGCGTTGCATGACGATAGCGAATCGCCATTTGCTATTCGCCAAACACAAAAAGGCCAAAAGTTAAAACTTGACTCAATAATAAAAGAACAAAGCATAACGAAAAACACAAAAAAAAAGAATAGAATAAAATAAAATAGTAGCAAAATAAAAAACAAGCAAACAGTACAGTTAAAATATACGCATAAAAGTGGCAACGTTATATTTAATGCACCTCACTGCAGCTTAGCAAAGTGCCCTGCCTCCCCGTAGCCATCACCGTCACCGTCACCGCCAGCGACTAAAGACTAACGGCTAACGTGTAGTCACCCCTTTGTTGCCGCCACATGACTTCCTGTTTAACAACTTTTTTAAATATAAATTTCGCATAAAAAGCAAATCTATTGCATCTTAAGCGCACTTGCATAAACCCCTACCTCCATCGCCATCTCCATCCCCATCCCCACTCATGTCTTATGCAGCTAACGCTTGCGGTTCTGCTGCTGCTGCTGCCACCCAATGCGCTGCTCAAAGTGCGGCAAACACAGTGCCAATGCACGGAGCCAACACGAAACAGCCAACGAGCTGAGGAAATAAATATCATTTTATGACTTTTTAACTTGTTCTTGAATGCCGCTTGCACATCTCTGCGCGTCTCCGCTCCGGCGACTTCGCCGCTCTGCTGCAGTCGTTTGTGCGTTCGTACATTCGCGCGTTAGTGTGGCAACTCCCTCGCTCGTTTGCGCAGCGGTTTTCCTTTTAACAAGCGCAATAACTGCACAACAACAACCACAATAACAACAACTACAACAACATGAAGTACATGTACGACAACAAAAACCGCAGCTGCCATTGTTCAAGCGTAGAGCGGCAAATGCGCTTGTTGTTGTTGTTGTTGTTGCTGTTGCTGTCGTTATTGTTATTGTTTTTTTTTTTGTTGTTGTTGTGCAAGTTGTGCTGCAGTTTCTGTAATTGTTGTTGTTGTTCGCTGAAGATGCTACTGCACTTTTTTATAGCTTACAGCTTCCTTCTTTCAGTTGTGCGTTGCTCTTTTTATTTTGTTGTTGCCTCGGCTATGGCCTGAGTATTCTTAGCTACTTCAAGTCTTTGCCATTCGCATGATTCTTATGGCTTTGTTTCAGGCATTTTCAACTTTTTAAATATCTTTTGGCTGACTTTTTCTCGTTTTCTGTTTTCTTGTGTTTTACCCCTTTTTTTTATTTTGTACACAATTGCTTTTCACTTGGCTGCCGACCTTTGTTGCGTTCGCGGCTTTCTGCCAAAATAGAGTTAGTTGCTGATGTTCCTATTTTACGGCACACAGCGCCGTGCACATCTGCTGTCAGTGTGTCCTTTGCTGCTGTGGCATTTGTTATTACAATTTATATTTTCATGCAATTTAGCAACGTGGCTTTTTATTTTATTGCAAACCTGCTGCTAGTTAAGCAATATTAGTTGCAATAAGGCAAACTCAATGCAACTCAAGTCACTATTACACAGCACGTGCGGATCTACAATACAAACAGAGAAGCAACTTCGAGCCATGCTGGGCTTCAAACTTAAATTAAATGCTAGCAAACAAATTTATTCGAATTTGTTTATATTGACCAACTCTTGCTAATTTTAAATTTGCTGCTTATACAGCAATTTCTAAAGCCATGGCTCATTTTTGTCAAATCTTTAAACTCAGGTTTCAGTAGCAGCAACCTTAGCAGCACATACGCAAATACATGCCAGCTGGCCGCTTCAAACAAAACCGAAAGTTGATTGGAGCTCAACCATAGCCACATATGCTTACCTGATGTAAAAGAAGAGTAAAAGGATCAGCTGTGCTGTGCTATGCTGTGCTGTGCTTTGCTGCGTTGGGCTCTCGCTGGCTTTTATGACCTCAGTGCGAATTTCAAATGCATATAATTAAAATTCTCATACCTGTTACAATTCCCACGCATGCACTCACACATCATAAAAGCCAGAGCACGGCCGTAAATGCAAAAAAGGCCAACCGAAACAAGAGCAAAAATCAGGCAGGGTCCTACTAAAAAGTGTACATACATGTACATGGTGTTTGACTTATTGTCACGCTTTACGAGTGTCGATGTTATTACAAGGGTTAAAAAACCCTTTAGGGCACGCCAATCATAAAAAATTCAATTTTACGAGCAGTTTTATTTTTGGCAACCTGGCGCACAGCCGTCCGTTGTTAACGTGTATGCGTGTGTGTGTGTGTGTGTGCGGGTAAGCTGACTTACTCAGTCAATTTTCGACTGTGTGTGCGAGTGTACATGCGAAAATCACATAAAAAACATGCAGCTGTCTGTGAGTTGCTAGACAGCAGCATCGGCAACATCGGCAGCAACTTCTGCGCGCCATGTACATAAAGTTCAAATGTCGTGCGCGTCTTGTGTCGTGTCACTTGAAAATAACTTGCTCCTTTTCACTTTTCTTTTCTTTTTCCATTCTGCCTTTTTTGAGTTTAATAAAGTTTTCTTATTGCTTATGATTGCAGAAGCAAAAGCGTAAGGCGTGCCATCATCTGTAGTAAGTCGAGCTGAGTCGAGTCGAGTTGAGTTGTGTCGTGTTTCGTTGCTTTGGCCCCTTTTTTGAAAGTTGTGATGCACGCGTTGGCAAAAACAATTAGCTACGCCCCATTGTGTATAAGCCAGCTACGCCCACTTCAACACCTTTCACGCACACTCTCGCTTTCACGCACACTTGTCCGCTTGCGCGTGTGCTGCATGAGCATAATGTTTATCACCGCTTTGCACGACGCTTCGCTGCTGCCTGTGAGCGTTCTCGAAGACTCCGCCGAAACTCTTTGTTTATGCTTTGGCAGCACGCCTTTATGATTTCTACTTGATTTGGTCAAGCGACGCTCGTTGAACCTAAGCAGACATCAAAGTGCGCGATTAGTCACACACGACACGACACGGCACCACTACAAAAACAAAAACAACAATCTAATAAAAATAAAAATAAAAAAATACTTAAATACGTAGAAAATAAAAATCCCAAATGATGGCGGGGAGGAGGCAGAAGACTGAAGAAAAGCAAATAGTTGCGTTCAAGTGGAAAATTGAATTTATCACTTGAGCTGGGCGCCCTCTTTTTGTACACTTTATTTCATCATTATTATTATTAATTTCTGTTTTCATGTTTTTTTTCCACATAAAATTTTAGTAAATCCTTGGCAGACACGTAATCAACGCGTTAGTACTTCGCGCATGTAAATAAATTTTATATTTTTTCCCCCTCGCTAACCTGTGCATGCGCACATAGTGTGCCCTGAGTGCGACGACGATATGTGCTGCCTGCTGCTGTTTTTCAGGGCGCTAATCTACTTGACTTCTACGCCCTGAGGGCGGTTGAACCCTTTTGCCAGATCATGCATTTTATTACAAGGATTTTTTCTCTTTTTTTTTTTTTATTTCTTTCGCTTAATTGAAAATTAGTCACGCGGGCGTGTTTCACAGTTTCGTTTACTCCTTTCATTTTATTTTTTGTTTTTTTCGCTTTTCGTTTTTTGGTTTTATTCGTTTTAGCCAAGCGTAAGAGTCGAGCAGCCCAGAGGCGTTATTTTTATTTGGCAAATACTACGGCGCGGATGCAGGCGTAACTCATTTTTGCAATTTAGTTAGCTGGCAGTGCTGGCAGTTTAATTTGCATGTTTATTCATTGTAACAAAGTTAATACGAGTTGGTAGCAAATTTACGTAGGATAATTGAATGACTAAGCCATTTGCGCCCATACCTCAGTACCTACTTGGAATAAATCACAAGGGTAAAATGTTTTGTGATTAGGGCTAATAACGTAGGGCAGGGTATGCAAATGTGAATCATAAGGACATATGTATGTTCGCGTATTTACGTAAACGTATGAGTTCAACGACTAATCGCATGCAGCAGACACCACACTCAATATATTCTTATCTAGATTCGTTAGCATTTAATTTGTAATCTACACCGCTCATAGGCAGTGATCATTTAGCCTGCTCAAAAATAAGCGGTAGTTTCTTCCAAGTAAGCGACAGGATATGTAAAATGCATTAGGGCCTTGGCCTGGATAATAGAAGAACTATATTGGCTAACTCTGGCTGTATTATCATGAGAAATTTTACAAGTCGCATCCATTACTATTAAACTGCATGACGTAACATGGTATTGATTTGAAATCTACTTTCACTTAACTATTTATCGCATACTTGCACATATGTATTGTATTCCAAAGCAATTGTTTCGATGTGTAGATCTGATAGCAAAATTAAAAAATCAGTGATTATAAATAATAATGTATTTATTTGCTTGCTGAAGCGCATTTTGTTATTAATTTGCATTTACATATAAAACCATGGGACAAATAAACAAGGAGATTATGGCATACCAATAAAATACGTAAAATTAAAAAATGTCAACATAAATTAAACAAAAATTAAGTGCTGGAACAATTATGCAAAAATATAATTAATTAATACAAATAGCACACATAATGATAAAAATAAATAAATTTAATCAAATTACTGCAGCAAACATTGAAGCACATAAAAAACGACAAAAATAAAATATGATATAAAAAACAATAACAAAACAAAATGTGCATAAAATGTAAAATACAAAAGTTAGCCCCTAATGCAAAATTTAAATGAATTTATTTAATTTACAATTGGAGTTTATTTTGCAAATTAAGCCACAGCATAAATTATGCGCACTAAACGCCGGAGCACAGCTGAGCATAATTATAAATTATCAAAATAATTTCAACTGACAGACTGAAACAATATTTTTTGGTCAACTTCAACACATGCACACACACTATATATGTGTATACGGAATAAAGTGTGCGTATGTAAAACAAAGTATGTGCTCTGAACGTAAATTAAGCCGAATAACTCAGCCTGCCTAAAAGCACAACCGAACTGGGCAGCAAGTACCAAGCAAACATTGAGCAGCATATCGCTCAATCGAAATCTCGGCTGTAAATCCAAAACCGAATGAAACTTTTGCAGTGTAGAAACCCACAGTCAGATGAACCCAATCCAAACGAACTTCACTTAACTGAACTGTACTATATAGCAACAACAATAACAACAACAAAAACAAGAAGAAAAAAAAAAATAACACGTAAATGGAATAACATGCATACAATGTACATTCATGGCTTCGTTCATGCGGCTGGCAATAAATGTTAATACATATAAAACATGCACGATATGCTCATATGTATAGAGAGCGATGCGAAATGCGAAATGCGATACAATGCGATATAATGCTCAAACATAAACAAAATAGCTGAACAAAACTAACATTTCAGCGCACAAAGTCGTAAATTTACATTTTTCGTATATAAATAACATGGATTTGGTACTTGGAGTGCGAAAACACGATGGCGAACAGGCTCTAGGCGCGCCAGGCGGCAGGCCAACAGCAGGGTAACAGGGCAACCGGCTTGGGTGCATGCGGGCAGGGGCAGCAAAGATGTGGCGAATCGAGCAGAAAAGCGCATAAAAAAAAAAAACCAAACAAAAATCTGAATTTCCGTTCAAGTGACACACAAGCATATGAGAAAAAGCACAGTAACAACAATAACAACAACAACAACAATCACAACAATAATAACAAGAACAAGGAGCAATACTCGTAAATACAAATAAAATGGCAATGGAATACTTGCAGACTAAAACTAAAGCCAAAGCCAACGCCGAAGCAAAAGAAGGAGAAACCCATAACGGGAAATAAGCAAAGAGCGAGAAGTTTGCTGCTGAGAAAGCGTGCGAAAAAGAAAATACTTGTGCCAAATAAGCAAATCGAGTACGTGTCGCCTGTCGTCTGTCGCCTGCGTTCTAATGACGATGGGCGGCCTGGCTGCGCGGTGTAAGTGATAGGCGTAGACGGTCGTGCATGTGACTCGAACTGTGAACTGCTACCAGAAGGAAGTGCGCCGGAAGCAAGTGAGCATATGAATGACAACATGCAAAAGGGCAGGAGCAACACGAAAAGGATATAAAAGGCAAAGTGCCAGCTATAAACAAACCGAACCAAACCAAACCAAACTAAAGTGTAGCGAATGAAACCGAACCAAACCAAACCAAACTACGCCAAACAAGATGCTATGCCCTACAAGCCATACAACACAACAGAACAGGACGAACGAGCAACGCACACACACACACACATATTAAAATATTGCCAATACAGTTTATGGCCAAAAGCGCGACAGTCACATCAGCTGTGTTGGCCAAAAGCAAGGTGCTGAAAAGCCATAAAAGCAGACCCAAAATTTTATTGCAAGCTTAGCAGCAAGTGAGTCACAACAACAACAGCAACTATGATACAGCAACTGCAGCCGAAGAATTATGGCCGTAAGTGTAATTGAAACGCTGCATCAGAACAGCTAATACAGCTGCCAGCTCCGCATGCTGCACACGGTTGTGCATTTTTTCTTCTTGCTGCAGATGTTGCTGTTGTTGTTGTTTTCTTTTTGGTTTTCAATTTTCCAAATGGCGTTGTAAATCATGTGCTGAGCTCATTAGCAATCAACGCCGAATGTCGAATGTCGAACGCCCGCTGATACTTCACACATGATTTGCTGTAGCCTTTCAACCCTAAACGACTTAAATGACTTGGCCCACGACGAAGTGTTGTGCAGATGGGAGGAGCGCGCGCGAAGTGCAGTTGAAGCACGATTAACAAGCAAATTAGCATGAAATTATTTCTAAATAGTAAATAAATCAATTATTGTATACATAAATGCATGGGAAACAATTTGGCGACATCAAACGGTTCAAACGATTATTGAGCGTATGAAAGCCATTAAAATTTAGAACAACAACAAAAAAAAAAAAAACAAAAGCGACTACAATACCGATGACAGCTGCAAATACGTTGAGCGGGAAATGCATTGGGTGGGTGTCGACGTGTTGTGCCTGCATGTGCCTGTGTTTGTGTATGTGTAAGCTATTTGTTGTAGCTTCAAAGAGCGACTATGGCAAACATATGGCCAACATATTTTTGTAGCACCGCTTGATCCCTTTTTTCATTTGTTTATTTGTTTACTTGACTGCGTGTAATGGTTCATTAAAACTCAAAAACAACACAAGAAAAAATAATAATAAAAAAAAAATTAATAAAATGTAAATGTTAAAAATTAATTACATCACAAAACAAATATGTTAATTTATGCAAGGCAGAGCAGCATGGAAATGATTTTGTTTGCATTTGGCTTTACATGCATTTGAAGTTTAGTTAATCACGTCAAAAGTGAAAAAAGAAAACTCTCATTTGTTGTAAAATAAGTTTAATGAACAAACTGTTTTTGAATTCTGATATGCCAATGTTACCAGATTCAAGTAGTCACAGCATAACTTTGAATCTATGAAGCTGCTATCTGTTGCCTAAGAGATTTGTAGCCAAATTAACTAAATGAGTTTATATATATCTAAATAACTTTATGAAACTAGAAGTAAGAAACATCGAAACTACAAATAAGTTTTCGATAATTTATTGTTAGGTCAATACTTTCTGTTGTCAACGAAGATTGTTTAGTTTTTTATTGCCATAATAAAAGCATTTTAATAGCATTTGGTTGAACTAATCCAGGAAAGCTTATCACTATAAGAAAATGCATATGTCGTGTTCCTGGCCACTCAAGCATTTGCGTTGCATTTGCATAACTACCCTGCAGCTGCTTTTGTCAAAAATGCAGACACACAGTTGCTTATATAACATTTAAATGAACATAAATCATGCTTTTAGTCTCATTAGGCACAGACAGCTAACTAAGAGGCCACACTTGCTGCCAACAGTTCAGTTTCCCCGAAAAATTGGGGAAAAGAACGAAAAAAAAAAAACTGAAACCAGAATAATTCATTAAGTGTGAGAATAAAAATTGTCAGCATATGCGTGAAATTAGCAGCTACTCGCAGTGCATATATGCACATGTCGATTGAGGAATGTTCGCGTTCGCACAGATGACACACCACGCTGACAAATAATCAAACCGAAATGAATTTATTAATGCGAATGCATCAAAGAAATTGCTGCGCATGATTAAACGCGCAGCTGCATTAATGAGCAGCAAGTGGAAGAGCAAGCACGACATTGCGCATTGAGTGCTGTCGGGTCGTGATGGTCTTATTGGTCGCGCTGAGCCACCCAAAAGCGACATCAAGTCCATAAAAGTTTATTTAAATGGCCTCGCACTGCACAGCAAATTGCCAACGCGCCATTATTTTAATTATTTGTTTACGCAATGCAAACAAGAAAGCAAAGAGTCCGAGAGTCGGAGAGGGGCGGACTGTGGCAGATAGGCGCAGCGGAGAGTAGAGGATGGAAGGCAAGATTTTTGTGCATGCATAGTCATAAACTAAACTTTGTGCGTCTCGTTGATCTTTAACTTGATTTGCCATAATTCCAAGAAAACGCATAAACCCGCAAACGCTTAAACAAGCAACCAGCGAACAGTAGCAACAGACCAAGAGCAGTAAAAAATATTGTCTGTATGTAGAAATGCCCAGCATGTGGCTGGCAGCCTGTTTGCATTGCAGCGAAACAACGCAGGCGCCAATGGAGCGCGCATTAGCCTAATTAAGGCAAGTACAAGTGAACACAGGCAACAGGAGATAGGCGGCAGGCGTCAAGCGGCTGGCGGCAGCAGGCAAAAGGCAGAAGGCAGAAGGCCAGCAGCAGACGCGGATCTCAGTCACTTGCGCATGTCATGCGAATTGACAAATTCGGCATTTCCAGGAATGATTAATTGTAAGTAAACTTGACAGAGCTTAACGTGGCACAGGCTCAGCTGCCATTGTCAGCGACACATTTTTGTACGCAGCAATCTTAATGAGTTCATAATTCGGCCAACAATGGAAACCAATTTCAATTTGAATGCCATTAAGAGAATTGCCGAAGCACAGGCAGGAACTGAAATTCAAAGAAAATAATGCCAAACAGCCGGAGTGGCAGTGGCAGTGGCAGCGGCAGCGGCAGCAGTAAAAAAAGGAAAATAAAACAAAATGGCGAGGACACAAAGTGCGCATTTATCGCTTTGCAATGGCAGTCAAGGCTACGCGAACACGACGACATCGGCAAACCAAAATTAACACCAAAGTCGGACAAGCTTCGTGCCACTGCCAAATGAAGTCGTAAACCAGCAGCAGCAGCAGCAGACGCAAAAAACAACAACAAGCAACACAAAAAACACAAGAAGCACAAAATACAAGAAAAAAAGAAAAAAATGCGTGCGAAAGCGTTCAAGAGTAATTTGCTTTAAAATCGAGCGAGACAGCGAACATGGAATGTCGCAGTGAATTGGTGTGCCATACCAGATACGGTGTGAAATGGTGTAGGGGAGTGTGGTGTGAAGATGGTTTGCGGCTGGAGAGGACTGGGCCAAGTAAGTCGGCTTTTGAAATAAAACTCGTGCGAAAGTTGGCGCCAGGAAAACGAAATTAAATTAAAAAGTCTCTTTCCCAGCGACTGTTACATGGCTAAATGTATTTATATACGCATCACTTTATATACCTATATACGTGTGTGTGTGTATACAAATCTATAGATATTATGCAGATATGTATATATTTGCACGCTGAATTTATCTGTTGGTGCTGGGTACGTGAGTAAGAAGTCGTAAAGGACGCAACGGCGTCGGGGGTGGGGTGTGGCATAATGAGTGCGAGAGGCGAACAATGCTGCTGAAGCGACACTGATTAAAAATTGTTTGACAAGAAATCAACAACGTATTTGTTGTTGTAATCGTTGTTGTCATTGCTTTAGTTGTTGTTGTTGTTCGGCCAAAATACGCGCGCATCCTTGCCAGTGCCGCTGCCGCATTTATTTTGTTTATGTTGTCGCCGTTGTGTTTTGTACACTTTTGCTCAGCTCTGCTCTGCTCCGTTTTGTTGATGCAATTGCTGTTTCTGCTGCTGCTGCTATTGTTACTGTTCCTGCTGCTGCTGTCGCTGTTGTCGTCGTCCCTTGTTAATTTTACGTAAATTTTATTGTCAACTACTACAATTAAATTGATTTTGCTCTGACTGAAGAGGCGCCAAATCAGCGTCAATTTTCAAGTGTCGCCCATTCGATTCTTTTACGTTCATTCCATACCACACAATATAATTTTCAGTTTTTTGTGCACATTTTTAATGCTTTTGCTTTCTTTTCCCAATTTTTGTTTAATTTTTACATTTTACTTTTGCAAATTCTGATGGATTGGAATTAAGAAGACATAAAAATATTTTATTGTGCGGGGGTTTCTCATATTAGTCACCCACAATAAGTTCATTAATATTAACTACTACAAAATGCCATTCATTGGTTTTTCCGCTAAATGGAATTTATTTTTATACATTATGGCTTTTTGTAAAATGAGAGAAAAAGCACTGGCAGAATCTGGCATTATTTCAAGTTGAAAATTCGTTTTGCGCAATACAGCGGCGTCAACTTGTATGCTGCTAAAAATAAATGGAAGCATGATTTTCTATTAATATGCCACATATTTCGTTATTTTAAGCTCTCATAGTAAAAGAAAATGCAAAATGAAAACCAAAACCCAAAATTAAATAAATATAAATGCAAACAATTCCATTACCACTGTGTCATATTGACACAACTTTGAAGTTTAGTCTTGCGACATTATTTTTTTTTTTTAAAAGCATATTAAATAAACTGCTTTTGAATTGGTAAACAGCAATTTAATTACTAAATTCCCAACTTAAAAAAAATGGTTTGTTAATTTACTTCATTATGAAATCAGTGCCTATTGAGGAGAAAACACTCAAATGGCATAAGAACCTTACAATAAAATAATGTTGTTTTCATTGGAAAGGCTCTTCCGTAAATAGCATTCGTCATTAGCTTATTTTTAAATACTCGTATCTTCTTTGATATAAAATCCCTCTGTGTAGAATATTTTGAATAATGTAATTGATAGTTAACAAGTTTCATTGAGACTTTTTAAATAATTGTTTCGCTTTGTAGCTATGAAATTTAAATGAAAATAAATAGATGAAAATAAATAGATGAAAATAAATAAATAGTTTTCGTTAAGTAAATATGTCGTATACAAGCTGAGAAAAAATCATTTATTGCAAGTCAGGTGTTTTAGTTAGAAGTTTTACAAATTGAAAACAAAACAAGCGTAAGATGAATTTGTTTATTCAAAATAATGTCAATATTTGCATATAAACTAATGAAGCAGCTGCTAATTAAATTCGGTCTTGTAACCCACAAAGCCAACTGCTACACTAGCTTCTCACTTGTATTTGAATAAATGTGTAGAGGCAACTCAAACCATGCATCCTTTGCGTCTGTATGTGCATTTTAATTGCGAGAACATAAACAAGTGAGCCAAATAATATTCTCACATGTGCAAAACTGCAGACAAGCAAAAAACTTAACTATGTAAACTCCATACCAGTTTACTCACATCTACAATATTCATGGAAGCGACTTTTTCGTTTCCTCTGCAGCGTGTGTGTGTGTGTTTGTTTTTGTATAACCTACATTTTATACCTATGTTTCTCTCGCTTCTAACATTTCTCTTATAAGTTTGGTTAGTGTTGCAGCATGTGTTGCATTTGCTATTAGTCATTGTTGTTGTTATTCTTGTCATCATTGTAGCTACTCTAATGTTGCATAGCAGTAGCTGCACTTGCTATTATCACATTTTAGTTTTACACATTGTCAACGCTTCCGCCTGCCTTGCAGTCACCATTATTGCTGCTGCTGCTATTGTTGTTGTTGTTGTTCATTCGCTTGTTCACTCTATCGCAGCGCAGCCAGTTCCTTGTTATTGCCAATGTCGTTTTTTTTTTTTGTTCATTTTCCACTTATTTACACTCAACTGCAAACATTCTGTAGGTTGCATTAAAAATACATTTTTTGTGTTGTTTTTTGCCACATTTTTTTGCTTAAAATTAAAAACACATAAATTCATATAAATTATAAACATTTGTTTATTATATTTTTTATATTTACATGTTGTGGTATATATATTTTTTTTTTTTTTTTGTATATATATAAATGCATTACTTTTTTTTGAAACCATTGTGTGCTTATTTATTTTTTTTATTTTTTTTTTTTTATATTTTGCGTGAGGTTTATGGGTTTGCATATCGGCAGGCATGTGGCATGTTCCAACATTCATGTGCGGCTTATTTCATTTCAATTGAAAACCGAAATGCAGAAATTACTAATTGCGGCTAATATTATTAAAATTAGAAAGAGTTGCATGCGTGCCGAGCAGGGAGCAGGGGGATGTATGGGACGCATAAGCGAGTGGAAATTTTAAAATTAGTTGGCATCTGTTAATTTGCGCCCATATTGCATTTTCAATTTCATAATAGCCACAAAGCGTTTTTAACTTAAATATTGTATTTTCCATTTTCATTTTCGAAATTTAATACAGCTTAAAATCGCATTCGAATTTCAATGAAATGTTTTACGTGTCCCAAATGTGTGTCAATATTGAATTTGTTGCTGAGCTGTGCTTTGGCTGTTGCTTTTATTTTCCCAAAATTACTTTTTGTGTGTTCTTCTCTTTTTTGTTGTTGGTGCTGTTGCAATTTAATACACTCATGTGTATTTAATTTAGCAAGGCAGCAATTACCAAGTCCACAATAAACTATTAATTGACAATTTAACTGCAGTTGATTATTTTATGTTATTTGACTACAATAAAAAAACGTTTTGCTTGTTTTAATTTCGGCTTCTTGTTTGCAAATTATTTTCTTATTTAGTTTTTCAAGTTAACTACTTTACATGTATATTGGAATAGCTTTGATCAATTGAATACGCACTCAACTGTCCGTCGACAGTTGCGGATTTTCTGCATCATAAGTCATTTGTCAACAGACGCCAGGCCATTTGGCAGATAAGTCCTTCAACAAGACACTAAATTCGTTCTGCCTCTCTAATCTACATGCGGCAGCAGTGTAACAGCTTCAAGCACTTCCTCTCAGTGTAGGATTCTAGGCTTAATGCACGTTAGGCGCCATTAAAATTGTTTAATTTTTTGTGGCAGCATCCGATTGCATTAAAATGGGAATTATTTGTATTGCATGTAATAGGCTTAGCGCTCATGTTTTCGGCAATTTGCGGTCTACGGAGGAAAAAGGATTTTAGCATTGGCATTGGCCAAAGTACATGATGCGAATAGCGAAAACAATTACATAAATGAATTCAATTTAGTTATGCGTATAGACCGCAAATATTTGCGACACATGAAATACCAATTTGAAGTGACCACTTAATGGGAAATCAGTTGCAGTGTATGCCACACAGGGTTGTTGTTGCTGTTGTGTCTTTTTTTTTAATCAACTGTAGAGTATGCAACAAAAACGAGAAGAAAAACAAATATTTAAATGCGTTGTTTATTTTGCTATTAACAAACATGTAACACATAAATAAAGGACAACTTCAACACCAGCTGCGCGCATTTAAGTTGCGAATCGCGGCAGGAATGTTTTATAAAAAATTTAATGAGTTGCTAAATGTTATAAAAGACACGCACAAGGTTACAGTGTGAGTAGAGCAAGCAGCAGCAGGCGAAAAAATGTTTAATGTATGACAGCAGAATGGCGGGAGCAACACTCGCAGCAACAGCAACAACAACAGCAACCGCAGTAGCAACAGTTACAAGGACATACGTACCATGCGGAGCAGAAACTGCTGCGCAACAGCTAAAACAACTAAAGTAGGTGTCAAGAATTTTGACCAAACATTGCTGCGTCAGTGTAGAAGAAGAAGAAGCGAGAAGAAAAAGATGAATCATTGTGTACTCAGCATGTATAGCGGCCAAGTTGGCTGCAAGAAGGGGCAGAGAGCCTGCCCAAGGACGAGCCACACAGCGCCTGACTGTAGCATTGTTAGTATTTATTATTAAATCACGTACAGAATGCAATACGGCGACAAAATGACAGCGAACGCATTTTAATTGAAACCAAAAACAAGCAAAAGGCAACAAAAACGACGCAACAACAGCGAAAAGATACGAAAAGAAAAGAGAAGTGAAGAGAAGAAGCGAAGAAGTGTAGTAAAAGAAAACACTAAAGCAGCAAATGGTAGGAAGAAAAGTTAAGCGCGCACACAGGCAATAACAATAAGCACGAAAGAAAACACGCGAATTTTCCTGACATGGTTTAGGTACTTGTTGTTGTTGTTGTTGTTGCTGTTGCTGTTGCTGTGGCTGTGGCTGTTGCTGTTGCTGTTGTGGTAGTGCTGTAAGTACTCATACTCAAGTCATGCACAATACATTTCGGACTTTGTGCCTGCGTAGACTTTTATAAAAGTTTTATAATTGAAAATGGCGTCGTCGCAAAATTTAATTTGAAAACTTTCAATACCCTCCCCCCTTCGAAAAAATCGAGTGAAAAAGAAAAGATAATAAAGAAAAAGTGTGGCACGCACGATGAAAACAAAGTTAGGCAGCAGCTTTTAGCTTTAAGAGCTGAACTGAGCTGAGTTGATTTCCAGATTGATGACATGGAAGCCAAACGCTGAGAAGTTGAGCAGCCGTGCCTAGGAACTAAGCTCAGCTTGGCGCAGCTCAGCTCTAGTCAACATATAACTCGATTTGTGCGGCATCATCTTTCAACAGAGCTGAACGCTAAAAAAGGACCAAAGTACCAGAACGTAACCACAAAAAATAAAGGAGAAATACAAAAAATGCCAACAGCTAGGCAAAAAAAAAAAAAATAATAAATAAAAAATAAAAGAAAATTATTTCACTGCAGTCTTTGCTTATTTAATATGAAAAATTTATAAAAATAATATTCTACGTGCCGCTATTCAAATGATACAAAATGCCAGCGTAATTGAGTCGTAAGTGATATACACGAGCATCTCACCCACACACACACACACACACACACACACTCACTCAGCTCGCACACTTCTACTCTGCATATACGGGTTTGTGGCGTGTGCGTTGTGTGTGTTTTATTTTTTTAATATTTTTTTTTTTGCCTAAACTTGCTTTTGCTCATTTTGTTGTTTTTTACTTTTTCACATTTTTTGCTGCCTGCATTTTGTCGCTCATTATTTTCACGCAATTTGCGACGAAATGTTGGCAACGAAAAGTGGAAAAGTGTATTATGGCGCCAAAATTTGTGCCGCGCTTCGTTTCATTTTGCTGCTCACTTGGTGCTGGTGCTGCCGCTCCTGGCATCGCATCTTGAATTCTGTCAAATTCATATTTTAAGGCAGAGGAAAGTGAATTTTTGACTGTATTAGGTGCAAAACATAAAGTAAGCGAACCATGAACTCTTGATTGCTGTGCCTTGTGCACACGCACAAACACAAACATAAACACACACACACGCACGCACACAAGTTGATTGGATTAGTTAGAACAGAAATAATTAATTATTCTATTTTATGGGCGTTGATTTGACTTGTAACTGCTAATTTGTCATGTTTATTAGTATGTCGATGTGCTCAGCTTTGCATATATTTTGTGCCTACGGAAGTTCGCGACACTGTTCATTAGAATATTTTTTTGCGCTATTTAAAACTTTGCCACAGACTTACTTTCGTGAAAATGAAATGAAAATTAATTGAATGTCGTCTTGTTGTATCAAAAATTAATAGGATTAGTTCTTGTCTTACACTGGTATGAGAATATCCTTAGACATGCTCATACCACAACGCAAACTGTTGATTTTCGTGCTTTTTCACTGCGGCATTAGAGTCAGATTTTCTTACCAAACCACAAAAATCTGAAGCAGATATACTTTGATGTTCACCTAAGCCAAGTTCTTTGAAACTTATGATATGTGTTAAGCATCATTCAGAAACTCTCTGGCTTAAGGGAATATACAATACGAAAAATCCTATTTCAGAATGCAGTTTAAGTTTTTATATTACTCAGTTAATTCTTACTTTTTTTTTTTTTTGTTTATCTTAATCTTTTATAATTGACTGCAAACAGACGCTGTTCTGACTAAGGTCCACTGTAAAAGCAAATAATTTAAATGCTTGCATAATAGTTAATTTGCTCAACTTGTTATATGTAAGTTTAATCAAAAACTATTTGAAAACTTATTTGAATTTGTTTAATTAATGTTGTAACTAGTCATCGGAGTTGTGTGTCAAAGGCAACGTATAAAAGTGGCATGCTGTGAATTTAATTCAATTCGCAAACTTACGACAATCCGCTTAATGAAATATGTATTAGAATTTGCTACAAAGTCTGTGTGCATGGTGTGCGGACTGCGTCTGTGTATGTGTGTGTGTGTGTGTGCGTATATTTACAATTATTTGCCTTTAAGCCTGATTAAGTGTAACAAACATTGTAGACTGTCAGTATTTAATCAACATAATTTATTTGAATTAATTTGTTACAATGTTCATTTTCAAAGCATTTGAAGCCAACCATGCGCCGCTGCGTGATTTCATCATCAAGTTACAGTTTTTGTATTTTTGTTCATTTTGTTGATACTGTTATTGTTGTTGTTGTTATTTGTTTGTTTTAAATTTGCCAATTTATTTGCTTAACGCAAGTGCCAAAATTAGTTAGTGGATCAAAAGATAAAAATAAAACTAAATTGTGCTAAAAATTTAAGTTCAAACATACAAACGGAATTCGCGTGAGTTGCCTTTGGTTTTTTTTGTCACTTAATTTTTTGGCGCATTGCCAATTTGCCAAACATAAAGTTTAATGAACTTTTCGTGTGAAAAATAAACAAATCGTATAGTGCAAAAGTAACTACAACAACACCAATACCAACAACAACAGGGCCAACAACATTCAAAGCGAATAAATAATAATAAACAAATTTGCAGTGTTTAGCATGACAAAAAATAAACTGAAATACATACAAGTATCAAAGAAAATGCGCGCCAAATGCTGCACGCAATGCAACAACAACAACAACGACGGATAGTGTTGCCAAATCAAAACAAAAAACAAACGACGATAAAAACATTTGCAAGACATATAAATAAAAAAAAGAAAATTTGGCAAGTGCGCAATATAAAAAAATAGAAAACTGCTGCTCAAATGTTAAACAAGTGAATAAAAAGAAAAGGAACACTGAAATAACAACAAAATATATTTTATGTAAATACAAATCTTTAATTAAAATTTACGCAAAATCGAAAGAGCTTATACGAGGGTAGTTAGATATGTTTGTGTGACGTTTTGTTTTTCCCATATAGTAACCTGTGTGTTGCCAGCTTTCAAAAGCTGTAAAACACAAACTAATTGACGCTGTTGACTCTGTCCTATTTGTTAACAGATAATAGTTGACCAGAGCAGTGCAGTGGCAATTTAAATTGCTACGCGGGAAATTCAAAAAGTCAATAAGTCAAGATTTATCAAACTTCTCTCGTAGTAAATTTACCTGTTTTTTAAAACTAATTTTTTAGGCATTGCTCCTGCCTCTTCAACGCATTACGATTCAGCAAAGAAATAAAAAATTACACATACGCCACGTCGGCATATTTTGCTTTTTGCGCTTGTCAATAACAAAGCTCTATTTTTTTATTATTTATTTTAAATTAAATATAATAAAAATTTTAATTTATTTACTTGTTTCTGTAAAGCGTAAACGTTTAAAAAAGTTTCATTTTATGAAAAAAAAAATAAATAAACAAAAATAAATCTTTTCTACAATGTGAAAAAGTTAATTAAACGTACAAGTGCGTAAAAAAAGTAGCAAGTTACATTGATGTTGATTTTGTTGTTGTTGCTGGTGTTGTACTAAATGAAAAGTTTATTTAAACATTACTCATTTAACATGATGCTGCTGTTTGATTCTGCTTTTTTGTATCCCCCTACCCCGTTTTGGGTTGTGGCAACAAGGAGTACTTACATGTTGGCATCCTTTTTGACTTTGCTCGTTTTTCTTGCGAACTAAATTACAGGCAATTGCCAAGATAAATATTTGAGTTGGGCTTCGGCACGAAAGGCATGCATGGGGGTCTGACTTTGTTGCCGACGGTTCGGCGGCGGTTTCCACGTTTGGCATATGTGCCTTTTTTAATAATTTATTTTGCAGGCTCTTTTTCATTTTCTTTTATTTTTTGCGCGCGGACAGAAGAAAATAAAAGAGGAAAAAAAAGTAAATAAATAAAAAAAAGAAAATTGTTTACATTTAAATTGTACATTACTATGTTGGCAAACATGCATATGTATACGCACTCACTCACGCGCTCACGCAACCAGGCACGCACGCACGCAGGCACTCTCGCACAGCGGATCGGCCACAGAGTGTAGCCAGTCGCAAGTGAAAGTCGTTTTCGTTTGCTTTTCGCGCTGCCTGCCAAGTCATATTTCGAGCTGTCAGTGACCCTAATGTACTTTCTCACACTTTTTAGCTTGCATTAGGATTTCACTTTTACATCCCGACTCGTGTCCCTCTCTTTATCTCTCTCTTTATCTCTTTTTATATGTGTTTGTGTGGTGTGTGTGCATGTGTGCTTATGTGCGGACAGTTAGCCCAACTTATGCGAATTCCTAGCAACACTTTGCCGAAGTCCTTTCCGCGCCGCGCCATGCCACACACCACTGTGTGCAAATAACTTTTAAAGTGCTTTTCGTATACTTTTCGAGCGCATTTTCAGTAAACGGCAATTTTTTTTATGATCTCGCATAGGCAAACACCATCTGTATGTGTGTTCGTGTATGTATTTTCAAATATGGTGTATATATGTGTGTGTGTGTGTGTGTGTGTCTGTAGTGTGTGTTTGTGTGAGTGCAAAGTGCTGTTAATATGCAAGTAGCAACATCCAACAGTTCCACTTACATGCAGGCACTACTATTTACTTATAATTAGAAATGCCAGGATGCTTTTGTTTTTCATGTGTTTGCTATTTTCATTTTCTTGTTTTATTTATTTTTTTTTTTTTGTGGTGTTTTTTTTATGCCTTGACTCACATGGCTTTTCTACTCACGCACGCTTATTTTTTCCTGCACAATTGTTTTGCTTCCGGTTGAGTTTATTTTACACTGTTTTCGGTTTTTTGTTTTTGCGCCGTTTCGCATAATGGAAAACATTTTAGTTATAGCGCACAACTTAAAGCTTTTAGACATTTTGGCTTGCAAAACGTCGACCGAAACGAAGGAAAAAAAGTTTAATAATGAATTTGCTTTTAGTTGTTGTTCTTGCCTTGGTAATTGTTTGAGAAAACGGAAAGCAAAGAAATCTGTTCAGACTTAATGGACTATGAGCACAATTTGAAAAACAAAAAATAAACACACTTAAGATAAAAATTAGTCAAAAAATGAAAGAAAGAAACAAAATGCTGAGCCAAGGTTTCTTTTGTCGCTTTGTTTTTGTTTCAGTGTTTGCACAAACTTTTTCGTAACTTAATATCATGGCTAAAAGTAAATTTTTATAAAATCTTTGAAAAAATAACGTTTTTGCAAAGTTCATCTTGTTCTTGTATTGCTAACAGTTCTGTTGTTGTATTGCCGTACATTAACATCAGCAAACCTTGGCTATCTTAAGAACATTTGTCTGATGATGACGACGATTTTCGTCGGAGCAATGCACTTATTGATTTCATTAATTGATGTTCTTAGGTTGATTACAAAAATCAAGATTCTAGTTATTCAACTTGAAATGTTTTTGTGTCACTAATGCATATTTCATTATCCTACGTAGACATCATTAAGCATCTTCTTTTTTTTTCGTATTTTTAATTTTTTTTCGAATTCCCGGTTTAATCTACGATTTGTCTGCCTTTAAGCATTGCATACCAGACATACACTTAGAACATTTCTTAATTGTTTTAATTTCTTGTTTGTACTCTAAATGAGAAAATAAATAAATACGACCAACCAAATGAGACAAGCAAAAGTATGCACTAAGTTGCTTAAGCTTCAATTAATTTTGCTCTGATGTAACCCGGCTGCACTCCACTCTCTTTGAGTATGCTGCACTGTCCCATGTTTGGCACTTGGAAGTCATCTTAATTGTGCAAAGTATTTCAAAGCAAACACTTGGCATTAAAAAAAAAACTTGGCATCGCATCTCACTGTGCTTCGCGCAACTTCAGACTGGCAAAGTGTAAACACTTTAAAGTGCGGATGTCAATATGAATAGTGCAAGTGCTGCACACGGACCACCCAACTACGGCGCCAACTGAGTTGCAGGCGAAACATTTAA
Organism: Stegana nigrithorax; assembly: GCA_037044495.1. Classification (NCBI taxonomy): domain Eukaryota; kingdom Metazoa; phylum Arthropoda; class Insecta; order Diptera; family Drosophilidae; genus Stegana; species Stegana nigrithorax. The sequence goes on from JBAMBQ010004947.1 coordinate 505,603, forward strand.
TAAGGATTTGCTGCATAATTAATGCAAGTGCAAAGTGGAGCACACCCACACACACACACATACGCGTAAACTCACTTATATTTATGCAAAAGACCAAAACAAAACATAAAAAAGAGGAAGTTACAAAACAGGAAATTAAATAAAATAAAATAACGGAGCAGTTGCTGACATTTACAAGCAAGTCGCACCCAAATAAAAGTTGCCAAAGGAACGGCACAATGGGCAAGTATATATTGTAAGTAGAAATATATATGTATGAGTGACGTAATCTCTCAGCACCTTTGATTGTTATTAATTATAGCCATCGACAGCTAAAGCAAGCTGTCAAATGGCGGCGAGAAATGCCTACACCATGGGACAGACTGTATTAAATAGAAATACCAAAACTACCAGCGCATCATTAACGGCTAAAAATAGACATAGGCATAGGCAGCATAGCGGAGGAGCTGTCAAAACAGCACACTCACACGCAATCATAACACAGAAACTCACAACAACAACAGCAGCAAAGCAGCCACATCAGCAGCAGCAGCAGCAGCAGGTAATCATCAAAGTACGAGAATGTACAACGGAACATACAAAAGAAGTACGTGTATGTGTCAGCAGTCAGGGAACTGAGCATGGCAGCATTGGCGTGGGATGGGAAATGCCTTTTGTGGTGTTTTCCCGAAGTGCAGCTGTAAGTGTGCTTGTGTGCCTATTTTTGGGCCTGGTCTCGTGCGCACAAATTCATCAAAGCTCACTCGAGAGCCAAACATCTAATAAAGATATTAAACGCAAGCATAAATTATTAAAATTGAAAACCTTCGCTTTAATGCCACAATGCCTGCCACAGAAATAGAAAAGAGCCAGCCAAGCAGCAGCAGCAGCAGCAGCATTTGAATAGATGAATACATATGACGACGTAATGTGACACAAGAGCGAGCGAGTCAAGGGAGGGAGTGTAGGGCACGCGTGGGCGGCAGTCAGCCTGTTTCCACTTTTAATTTTTTAATTTATGACTTCAAAAAGATTTTGTGTTAGAAAGAAGGAAAGAGCGCACACATGAGTGCGGGACAAAGAAAAGAATGCCGACAATCAAAGGAAAAACAGAAAATGATGTGCGCTTCGGCTGCAACGAAACATAAATACGCTTCTCATTTAAAAACAACAAATTTAAAAAATAATTATGAGCATTTGCCTGCTGAAGACACTTAAAGACGTCATTTGCTTGGCTGAGTCAAAGTGCACACATTAGACATAAAGGGTACAAAAAATATGCGCAGGCAAACTATAAATGTTGCACTGGGGACAAAGTTTCGAGTCTCAAGTAGCTCAACTGTCGCATTTTGTTAATTGAAAATGCACATTTGATTGGGAAATTTGAAATTTGTGTCAGTTTTATGTTACAGACGAACTCGAACGAACTAAAAGCGGAAAGTCAACTAATTTAATTGCTTTGAAGCTGCGCAACACAAGCGACGGATACATTTTTATAGTGATTCAATTAAGAAACGCAAATGCATGCAAGAGCTTTGACAGGCATAAACAAAGTTTAGCATGACCACAGCAGAGAAAAGCAGACAAATGTTGCTGCCTGGCAGTCGCTCTGATGCTGTGAAAGCAGCTCAAGCACATAAACTCATATTTGCAAATGTCTAAAAGTAAGTGCATACTTTTAGGTGCTGCGCTATGCAAACGACAGGCTCCTTGCACAAACAAACTGCTGGAGCTGCAGCAGCTGATTGTGTACACATACGTGTGCCAACAACAAATAAAGCTTGTAACACATTTATTAGGATTTATCATTTAAGTGCTTAGAATGTTGCTGGCTCATGCAGCATGTTCTCTATTATTCTTATTCTATGCTTTGGCTATGTGAGTGGGTGGGTGGGTGTGTGTGTGTGTGTTTGAGTTGCGCTTTACCATACCACATACCGACACCAGCGCCATTGACAAATTACAACATTGTTTGCAATTTTACTTAAGTTTCAGCAAGAATCTGCATTCCGACGTATGAATGTGCATTTGTGTACTCTATGCTCTGCAAAAGTTCATGCATAGAAACTTGCGGCGCACAAAAGTATGCAACGCGAAGGTGCAACGCAGCAGCAATAAATGACTGAAACTACGCGAGCAACGCGTTGCCGGAACAAATAAAAGTTTACGCGATTTATGATTCTTTGAAATCAGAAAGAAACAAAAAAAAAAATATAAAAATAAAGTAAAAACAAAAGAATACAATGAAAAGTGCAAACTAAATTTATTACAGCAATTGCGTTGCAGCAGAATAAATGCTAACCGTGCGGAATACTTTGAATGTATGACGGAGACAAAGTTTGCTATGAACTAAAGTAAACACTCTGCATATTGTGCAGCATGCATACGAACATATGTGGAATACATAAAACACATGCTGCATATGTCACCAACATTTTCTTATCAACATAGTCGTTTTTGATTATGCATATTAAGTTCTGTTACTTGAAGGCGATGTCATTCTCACTTCACAAAACTCCGCAAATTTTCAGATTGTTGAATAACTTTTATAATATTTTAATAATGTTTGCCTTCAACAGAAAAACAATTTTAAGTTTCACTTAGCATTATAACCATGTGCACGAGCATTACATAAAATAATAGTAAATCTTATAGAGCTCTCAAAGTATTTGCTGTTTTTGTTGTCATGAACACACTTTCTTTAAAAATAGAAACATGAAACCCATTATCTATTGAAAATCGATTTAAGTCTAATTCTTTAAGCTGTTTGCAAAAACAAAGCCAACTTAAAAAAATCAATCAAGATAAAACCTAAAAAATAAAATAAACTAAAAACAACCTTTGCAAAATAAAAAAATAAAAAAAGAAAAAGCGGGTGAGTTGTCAAGATCGACTGAGACACCCAGCAGCGCATTGTCACAGGCATGCACGTACAAAAATGTGTGCCCAAACGCAGAACAAAGCAGCAAGCAAAAGTACGAGTATATAACAACTAAAAAATGTAAACACAAAAAAAAAAACCAACAGCAGAAGCTATTCAGCCGGAAACAATGTCGAAATTTTACAGGTTTGGCTGTCAAATAAAAAAGAACACAATACAAGCCAACAACATAAAACGAAAAAGACATTTGTGCTGCTGCTGCTGTCATTGCTGTGGATTGTCGTTTAGTATATTGAAACGTATGGAAGAGTAACAGGCAGCAGATAGCAAGCAGCAGCAGGAGCAGCAGGAGCAAACAAGTAAGTGAACGGAAGCTGCGCTCGAGTGTTGCCAACGGAGTGAGCAGACATTGCAGCGAAAGCAGAAGCAGCAGCGGAAGTGCTGCGTTAAAATAACAAACAATCAACAGCAAAATCATGTAGGAAGTACAAATAATAAATAAATAAACATACAATATATTTATCATACCATGCCATACAATTTTTGCCATCTCATTTACCCTCCATCTCTCGCTCTCCCTCGCTCACTGTCTCTCTCGCCCGCTTTGCTTAACCCACTTTACCTGCGATGGTTTTTGCACAGTTGCTGGCGCAGTGGCAGAGCGAGGCAATATTATGTATTTCCGTTGCTCAATAAAAGACAATTTATGTGAAAATGAAGTAGTGGCTGCAGCAGAAGTATGTTGTATCTGCAGTGCCTTACATAAATAGCTAATATCCTGCAAGCACTCTTGTATTAAGCCATATCCTCTAAGCCGCACTCAACTCATTCTAGCTCTTCCACCATCTCTCAATCTCGTTCTCTCTCTTCTACTCGTTGCAGTTCCCGCTCGTCTCGTTTGGGCAGCTGTGGGCAAGAGTGTCGACTTACCGTGCGATTTGACACCGCCAACGCCGCAGGATTCAGTGAAGTTGCTGCTTTGGTTCAAGGATACCACAGGCATACCGCTGTACAGGTAAGTTCAGCTAGCCAATGCTTTTCTATTATTTGCTTTATATTTGCTTTCTCTTCATTTCAATTTTTTTTTTTTGTGTTTTTTTTCTTTGATTTTTATGTATGTTTTTCTTGTGTGTGTCCTTTTGCTTTCTTCTTGCTGACATAAAGTAGTACACAGCGTAGGTGGCAGCGAGGATTTTTTTTATGGCTTATTACTTACGAGTTTATAAAGTGCAAGTGCAGTTAAAATCAAAGTTGCTCGTAAAAATTTTCAAGGAAATTGATTTGATGTGGTTGTTGTTCGTGTTGCTGTGGCTGCTGTTGCCGGCAACTACGCTTCAGTTGGTGCAATCGTAATTTCCTTTTCATTTTGCTGTCTCACTCATGGCAGCAGCAGCAGCAATTTAAGTATTCAAACTGTTTGAGATAACATTTTATTGAATGTTTAGTGCCTCGGACGGACTTGCTGTGCAAATGTGTTAAGTTGGCAGTGTGCGGCATTCGCGAGCAGCAGCCATAAACGAAATTGTTCAAATGCATAAAAAATATTTTCGAAAATTTAACAATTGCCCTGACTGCACAAATGTGCGCCGTGTATCTACTTAAGCTAAGTGAACCGAAGCGCACGAATGTCTGGCTTCCAAAAGTGGCAAGGAGCAGCTGCAGGAGTCACCTTGATGACACATTATGCAGTTGTTTACCCAACTGCGCGTGTATTTCAGCTCGTCTGCTTACAGAGGCGTGCTAAATAACTGCCAGCTACTTTTAGCGTATTACATGAAAGGTTACGGCCTAAAAAGGACCAACACAAATATTCACATGCACATATGCTATGCTTAACGGTCCATCGAACGACGAATGTAGTGAGTTAAGCGACGGAAAAAGGCAGCTTAACATAACACATCCTTGACACAAATTCCATGCAAAGTCAACATAAGAAACATAATTCTGCTGCTGTTGCTGCCGCTTTTGCTTCAGGAAATACACATTTGTCTTAAGCATTATGATTGATTGACCTAGTCAGGAAGATGTGGCTACCATCCGTTATTTGCCCTAACTGTCATTTCTGTAATAAAAGTTTACAAATTAAACGATAAATGTATGCGTATGCGTGTGTGCGTGTGTGCGTGTGTGTGTGTGGGATTATGCATTGCACAGCAAATATTTTGTAGTGCCATAAAGCGTCCTTAAGCTTTAGTGGGCGTTCGCGGTTTTTGCGCCAGTCAAAGCTGCCATAAGCGACAATGTGCGACAATGGACAGCAGCATGAAGCAGCATGGAGCACGCTGAAGAAGTAAGCTTTGCTTATAGTGCCACCTCAGCGCAGCAGCACACCTTCAACCTTGTGTGTGCAAATCCAAGGCGGAATGGCGTAAATCTAAAACGATGTAAATCCAACACGCAGCAAGTGTTACCGGAAACCGGAAATGTTTACAACGAGTGTGTCCTCAGACGCAGCTGAAGCGCCGCCTACGTAAGCAGGCGTTGTGCCTTAAGACGTTAAACGTATTACGACGCAATGCGATTGTGAAACCGAAGGCGATAACGAAGGCATATACTTGGCAAGGCTTGCTGCCAGAGGCAGCCGGCGAAAGTGAGCAAAACAGGCGACAAAATGAAAAAATGATGGCACACAAGTGTTGCGTCTTATGTTGGCTTGTCAGCAAAAATGAAGGAAAAAACAAGAAAAACAGAAGATACAAAAAGCGAGAAAGAAACTGAGAGAATAAAGTAAAAACCGAGACAACTTGCACAAATGCGAGTATTACACTCAGGCTACAAGACAGCAAGGCAGGCTGGCAGGCAGGCAAGGAGCCAGTGAAGCAATCCATCAAAAGTGGAAATAATCGTCAACATCCTTTGCTCGCATTTTCGCATTTCTTTGCGCATACGTTGCCCAGCCCTCGCGCGCACTGCTCTGCCCTGACACTGCCTATAGTGCTACATGGTGCTTATACATTTTGGTAGCTTACTTCCGGCATTTTTTGCCTTCGCTTAGACAAGAGTTTTCTTTCATTTTCATTTTTAGTTTTTTTTTTTTTTATTTATTTATTTATTTTCTTTTTTTTTCTGTGTATGTTCCTTCTTTTTATAATGTTTTTGTTGCTGCACTGCATGCTTTTGTTCTTCTTGTTTTGTGCAAGTGTGAGTGTGTGCGTGTGTGTGTATGCGTTCTTGCTGGTTTGGCGCGTGTAGTGTGTCGCATCATAATCCACTTTGTTATAATAAATGTAAAGCACATCCGATTACAGCTGCCAACATTGGCAAAATGAAGCAAATTTTCGCTACAGCCCACACACACACACACACACACACAGAGAGAGAGAGATTAGGCAGGCAATGTGGGCAAGTTGGTTGTAGCAAGGACTAAGGACTTAGCGGCAAGCACAGCTATAAGTGCATATTAATAAATTTTCGATATAAATTGTGCCCGATTGCTGGACTGCATATTAAGCAGCGACCGAAACCTGGCTGCCACCGACCGACTACGTTTACACTGCATAGCACTCAGCACACGACTATCATTATCCTTAACAACAACAACAGCAATAACAACAACGACAACGGCAGCAATAACAATAACACAAACCACTAACTGGCACACCTGAGCGTCACTTTTGCCTTGATTGCCTGCTGGTTTCAATTGCAGGCATCAAATATGCAACATGCAATCCAAGCAGCAGCAGCGGGCAGCCAAACAAAGCAAACGTCAATTATATGCCGCTCACATGAACGAGTATCTGCATACGGACAAATATCCTGCGGCCTGCATGACGCCCCACAGCCACAGTCACAACGGCGAGTACAGCGACGACGGCGACCACTCAATAATAATAAACTGTGGCAAAGGCAATAAGTACGTGAGCCACAGGAGCAGGAGCAGCAGCAGCAGCGGCTATGTCCAGTGGTGTGTGGCAAGTGGCCAGAGGGGAGAGTGAAGAGTGGCAGCGCACAGCAATGAGTACATGAAATAAACAATAATTTACTAAAACAGCAACAAATTGCTGCAATTTTCACAAATCTGCCAAAGGAGCAGCAAGAACGCAAAGTAAGCGCTAACCGGGAGTGGGCTGAGCCGTGCTGGCTTGGACTGGGCTGAGCTGAGCTGGGGCGCATGGCAGCGACCGGCAGCCGGCAGTGTCGAGCTGTGCAAATTGAGGGCAATTTTTCATGTCGGTAAATTACGCTGTCGGGACGTTGAAACCAAAGCAGCCAGCCACCAAGCAGCATTCGCCAAGTGTAGCATAGTGTAGTGTAGTGCAGTGTAGTGTAGTATAGAGTAGAATATAGTGTCGTGTCTTGTATGTGTGAGTGTGTGTGTATGTTGCTGAGTAATGCATGCATATGTTTATTTATGGCTAATAATAATCGCGCAACATATTTATTGCAACACTTGCTCGCTCTCATGCATGCGCTATCTCATTTAGACGATGTCAGGCTGTCTCTTTCTATATGCACTTTTTCTTTTCCCTTGGTTCTCGTTACAGTTTGGATTCACGTGGCGGCAATGTCAAAGTAGCACCGCACTCAGCAATAGCTAGCGACCTTGGTCAGCGCCTGTTCTTCTCGATTGGCGATAATCCGAAGGACTCGCGTCTACAGATCAACGATGTCAAGCCCGAGGATGGCGGTGTCTATCGTTGTAGAATAGATTTTTTTAATTCGCCAACGCGCAACTTTAGAATTAATTTAACTTTAGTAGGTGAGTTATCAAGTTGTCCTCTAAGCAGTTGCAGCCCAGCTTGCTTATATATTGCCATAATTAAACCTTATGATTTCTGTGCTTTGCAGTTCCACCCGATGAGCCGCGCATATTCGATGCGCAGGGCAAGGAAATCTCACAAATGGCCGGTCCATTTCGTGAAGGCTATGAGCTTTTTTTATGCTGTCAAGTGAAGGGCGGTAAGTCATTAAAGTCATTTAATAAATTAATTACTTCTCATATTTTTTCCTTTTTACCCTTTTTTTTCGTTTTTGTTGGGGCGGGTGCAGATTAGCACAGGTTGGCCACGTAGCGGCTATAAACACTTTTACTAATGGAAATCAAATGTAGTGTCTGGCATTAAATGAAAGCATTTTTATGTTATATTTCAATTTAAACCACCTGCGGGTTTTCTAATTAATTTCGAGCTGACCACTTTAATTTGCGCAATTGCTGCCAATGTTTAATGTTTCAAAATGCTTTCGGTAATGGCTGCAGCATTTGCAAATGCAAATGGCTGACAGTTCAGAGCAGCAGCTGAAATAATAAATATTTTCCGTAAAATATATGCAAAGAAATTGGTATTTGCTTTAAGTTATTCGTATTTCAAATTTAAGCATAAAAAATGAGACTTTTTACAAGTTTTCACTTTTTTAAGTGCTGCCTTAAATTGAATCTAATCCATGTGCACTTAGCTTTCTAAACAAATTTGTTTTAAAAAATCAGCCACAGCTCGAAAAAAAGAACAAAAAATATAGCAAAAAATTGCAAAAAATAGCAATAAGAAGAAGAAGAAGAAGAAGAGCAAGACGCAATTGCCTGGTTTCGCCTGAGCGCATAAATCAAGCGCAAACAGCATCCTTTTTTTTGCTTTGCTTTCTATTTTTTGCTTTGCTTTCAGTTGCCTGTGGCTTATGCGTATGCGCCTTGCTCCTTATTCTCGCTTGTGGTCCTTTTGCCTGTCACGCTTGCTTCAACTTTCATTTGGCATACAATTTGTTCGCGTTTTCACTTTCATTCGTGTGCCGCTTTCCGGTTTCCTTCTTCTGCTGCTATGGCTGCGACTGCGCTGCCTAAGTCGGCTTTGCTTGACTTTTTTGCTTTCTTTCCTTGTTGTTTTTTTTTTCCTTTATTTATTTACACTGTTGCAAATGTGCCTGACTGCTGTTAAATGTTTGTGACGTCACTGACCCATTTCTTGCTTCACATTTGCCTTTGCCATTGCCTTTGTGTGTGCGGCATGCAATTTTTCTTACCGCATGCCATTTTTCCTTTAGCCTTATACTTATTTATTTGTTTTAGCTCGGCTTGTCGCAAATGTTTGAAGCAATTGTGTCAATTTGTGGAATATTGCGGCAGCCGCCAGGCACTCAGCAGCCCAGCAGCTCAGCAGCCTTTAACCGATGCCCTTAACCAATGCACACCACTCGCATGTTGGCAGCACTTAGCCTCATTTTCAATGGCGTGGCGGGCGCATTCAAGTGCTGCCCATGTGTGTGCGTGTGACTGTGCATGTGTTTGCGTGCACATATGCGTTTGTTTATTTGCTGCTCCTAACCATGACCATGTCAACAGTAGTTTATGTGCCAACCTTTTGCCTTCATGTGTTACATTTTACGCTTTGTATATGTCAGCACAGTATCGTCGTCGTCATCGCTGTTGGTGGAATGGATGGCGTTGTTAGTGTTGTTGCTGCTGGTGTTGGTGTTGCTAGCATGCAACAACTTTCACCCCACGCAGTGACAGACGCACAACTGGCGGACGACACACAGCTTTGACAGCATTTGTGCACATACACTTTGTGTTGTTCATGTTGTTGTTGTTGTTGTTATTGTATAACCTTATTTTCTGCAATTTTTATGAGGACAACAGCTGCAGTGTGTCGCTTATAATACGCACAGTGCTGGCAGCGCGTAAATATGCACAGGGCAGACATGGCGTATACGCAATATCCTTACAATTTCTCTTTGTTGTTAGGTTGGCAGGATGGATGCTGACAGGCGGCTATAAACTTTGTTACGTTGTTGCCCTGTTTTAATGTTATCATATGCTTATTTTATATATATATATACATGAATTTGCTGGCTCTCCTTGCAGGACGTCCACTGCCGAAAGTCACCTGGTGGCACGAGAACACCGAACTGGTGGGCACCAGTCACACATCCGTCGAGGAGGGCACCACTGTCATGGTTAATCAGCTGCTCATTGGCACAACAACGCGCGAGTATTACGGTGCCAAGATTGTGTGCCGCGCACAGGGCACCAGACTCGTGGAACCCGTCTCAAAGGAGGTCACCGTGCAGGTGCATTGTAAGTGAAAGGCAAATTACTGTTAAGTGCCTCACATGCAATAAGCACTCACGCATTTATTGTCTTCTCTTTTGCTGTTTGTGTCTTTTAGTAAAACCTTTGCGTGTGAAAATACTGACGCCCAATGACTTGCTCACCGCCGGCCATCCGGTGCCCATACGCTGCGAGTCCTGGGGCTCTTATCCAGCTGCAAAGATCACGTGGCTGCTCGATGGTGAACCCATACGCAATGCGGAGGTTACAGTGCACAGCGATAAGGAGGTAAGTGTATGTGTGTATGAGTGTATCTATGGCAACTGGCACACTAAGGACATGTGCCTGGCTAACATTTGGCTAACAACAAACTAACAAAAACTTGCCAGTGCACAACTTGAACAATTGTCTGCCAAGCAGTTTGACAACCTAACCACTTCCAAAGAGCAAAGAGTGCGGTACAGCAAGCGACAGTTTGCCAGCAATTTAAGGATTTTTATCCTTTTCAACATTCGCACAATGCACTTTTTGACTTTGGCGCAAACTGTTGCGAAAAGTTGCTGTTATTTGGTAGCTGGGTCCTGCAGGCAGGACTGCTGCTGCTACGAACATGTTTAAGATTCCATGTTGGATTTGTTGTGCAAATTTATTATGTGATGGCGGCCAAGGCAACTTGCACGTACAATGAATGCATTGACCGCCCCATACTATAACTCTCTGCTGCAGATTTTATTGCACGCTTCCTTGCGTAATGACAGCAACTCGGTACAGTGCGAAACATTTCGGTAGCGTTTGGCTATGCCCGGCTCTGCTGCACTCTGCTCTGCTTGGAGCGGCTCAGGTTTCACTTTTCGCAATGGATTCTGTGCATGCATGTTCGCTTTCTAATTATGCCATGAAAATGCTGAGACAATGGCCCTGGCCAGCAGAGCAGCAGAGCAGCAGTGCCATGTGTCTGTCTGCTGCCATTAGCCCGCTCATGCATAACCAGAACTCGCATGTAAGCAAATGCAGTGGTCTGCATTGCAAGGGCATAAGCAATGAAAGGACAAGCCAAAGCGCACGTTCATATGCGCTCACTGTGTGGCACACAGACACTTGCAGGGCAGCTCATGTTCAAGCGTGTAAGCGTGTGCAACCCTGTTGTCCTTTGGCTGCCCGCGTGTGGTTGAGCGCCAGTGCTGTAACTCAATCTGACAATGTGAGTCTGCTTGTATATTCCGACTTTACACTAAAAATTCGAACTCATTATTTTACCAATTTTGCACACAATTTTCTTTTTTTTTGATTTTCGATTTTTAATCTTTAAAACTGGAAATTTTCATTGCAGGATGCGAATATAACAACGAGCATACTGACATTGAAGGTAACATCGGAGAATGACAATGCCGAGCTGACATGTCGTGCTACGAATCCTTGGTTCTCTGGTGGCGCTATCGAGGATAAGCGCATCATACGTGTTGCATGTAAGTAAAGTGTGCAAAAAAAAAAAGTAGAAATATGTATGGTTATGACTTTACAAATTCACAAGGATATGGTTCTGAAAAATAATACATCCTTGCTATGCGTGCTCACAGCATTATAATTAAAGGTAGATATGAGAACAAGTTTAGTGTTTGATGAAGCCATTTACGTTCATGCAATTGATTTTACTAGTTCTTAATGAAGATACTCAGCACAAAGCTGGCTTGGCTTATGTTGCTAGAGTGATACCCAAATCGACGTGCTTTAAAAGTATGATAGCTAATTGCTACTTAATGTGAATTGAAAAGGTAAAGAGAATTTGGGAACACACAGAAAAAAGGATAATCTTACCGCCGGCAAATTCATTTAAATCCTAAGACAGATTTTAACGAAATTAAAGTTCATGCCAACTGTCGAAGCTGCACTAAATGCTTGTCAAAGTGCCTCATGTCTGTGCTCTCAGAGCGGCTTCTCCTAAGCAACATTTTGCTCCGCAGTGGCTTTGCCAAGTTAGGTTATTAACGTAATTGCTGCAACAACAAAATTGAATTACCTGCACTCAAAACGAACTCAGAGCGAAGCTGAACCGAAGCTGAACGGAAAGAAAGCCCCATACACACACAGGCCAGACGCAAGGAATGTTTGCCATGACTCCTGCGCCTAGAAGACGGGGCGAGTTCGTCTGCTGCTGGCGTCTGCTTTGATTGTGCACGCACAGCTTCAGCTAACGACCTCGAACTCTGACCTCAGACTTCATTGAGGTTTAATTTTGTGCGGCATTTTAATAATTTACCATAAACGTCAGCAATTTTGTTTTTTGCGTGGCTGCTACTTCGCTGCTCCCCTCCTACCCCTGCGCGCCGTTGACTGTCGCAGGCGTGTACAGACATGTGCAGACGTATACGCCGCTTGGACGCGACTTGTGCTCGTTTCGTATTCATACGCAGACACTTGAGCCTACTTCGACATGTTGGTGTTCGTCGCCAGCGACAACGACAATGACGATGGCAACAACAACAACAGCAACAACGACAATGCCAACACCGTCAACGACGCCGTCATCGTCATCAGCAGCTTCAACGTCTGGTGCGCTGCCATTTCGCTTATAGTTGACGCTACTTATGTCTTTTTTTCCCCTATAGTCAAGTTTTCATTTTTACTTGCTCGCCGCACTCGGGTAACGTGGCGTTGACTGCTGAGCTGAGTACGCGAGTGAGTACAAATGGCAAAGTCGGCGCCGCCAACTGCTGCGTGCATATTAGATTCTTACAACCGTAACTAATAGTGCCATTGTCGTTGGTGTGCTCCTTGGCTTCCTACTTGTCTCGCTCGGCGCTGGGGCAGGAAAGGCCAAACGGAAAGCAATAGAAGCAACAGCCCCTGCACAAAGCATATGCAAGTACAGCAAAAGCGAAATCACAAAAGCGCACAATAGTCTGCGCCGGCACACGGTTTCACGTGAAGTGCGGCATGCGTCGTCGGCATGCGGTCACTTTTGTCGGCGCCTGTACGCGCATGTTGGCCGAGGCGGCAGCAGCTTGGCCAAACTGTATTACGCGTGAGTGTAGTCGGGCCAAAGTGGTGGGCTACGCCTCTTGTGGCGTCTTATGAGCCATTTCAATTTATTATTTTGACTTTTATGTTGCAATTTGTAGCCGCTCATTAAACTCGGCGCCCGTCCTGTGCACAGCAGTCAGTGTCCGCAAAGTAGGCACATATAATAAAAACAAATTTCAGCTGACCTCACGCTGCCACCCACGCACTTCTGTTGTTCTTATTTCCATTTTAATATGTTCTCATAATAATATCATATCCCATGCGCCTTTACAGACCCACCCAGTGTATCGGTGCATTTGGCCAACGAGGATCCCAGTCGCATAGTGACGCGCGCTGAAGGCCAAAATGTGACGTTCAAATGTCGTGCGGATGCACGGCCGCCGGTCACTGCCTACTCATGGTTCAAGAATGTAAGTAAAGCCATTTCTTTATTTATTTATGCCCCTTTTTCTTTAGTTCTTTAATCATGTTTAACTAAATTTTATTAATTTAATTTTGCCTGCCATGTTTACTTTGCTTGAAGGCTACGCAAAGACGTATTGTGTGCTCTTCGTTGCGCACTTAACAATGCTTGACAAGGCTCCTAGCCTATGACTTATGGTTATAGAAGTTTTAGCAACGTGCGTCAGCTGTTGTCCTGTCGTCTGTCATCCTGCTTATATAGTACAATGAGCAACTTGGCAAAGCTGTGGCAAATTTTATTGCCAATCGTTTATTTTTGTTACTTCTACGTTTTACTTTAACCTCTCTGCGCACTCACTCTTCCATCAGTCCGTCCGTCCGTCCGTCCGTTTGTCCGTCTGTTAGCCATTTATTCTCAGCGTCCCTTTACTCATATCAGCGGTGACATTGTCATCGTCATCAACGTAAGTTGGCTGTTGCCTGGAGCGCCATTATATCGACATTCTTGTGGCAACTTAAGCAGACACTTTTGTGGTTTAATTTAATTTGGCAAATTGTTTGCCGTGACAGCAGCAAAAGGAACACAAAAAAAGAAAAAAAAAGAAATGTGAATCAAAAGCAACAACAACAACTACAAACACATGTTAAAAAAAAAAATCACCCATCTGTTCGACCACTTTCGCAACTGTTTGAGTATCTAATGGCAGCCCGAGCACATGCCCGCTGCTCCACTTGCGTAGCGCGAAGATTTTATGCGTTGCGCAAACAGCCAAAATAGGCACTTACTTTATATTTAGTTGGAAAGTAGCGCAACGCAAATAAATTTTAATTAAATTACCAATCGGCCTGCAAGTTTAAAAATAACCCAACTAAGTCCCTGTGCATGACTATTTGGGACTTTGCTTGCTAAAACGACATACAAAATTGGCTACGCCACACAATTATAAATTAGAATAGTTCTGTATATGAGATGTGTCTGCAAAGTTTTGTTCGTCAGCTTGCTGGCACTTGTTGCCAAACCGAGAATGTTCTGTTTCGTTTTCACTGCTCATTCAGTTAGCAAAGTTGCTGCAGTCCATTAAAGTCAAAAATGAAAACTTTTAAACTAATTTTATATTGCTAATGAATTTGCACAATACATAATACAATTTTTTCGTTTTATGCATCAATGGCCAAACATTTTCAATATAATTTAATTGAATTGCTACACAAGAGACATTTACATGCAAAAACTTGTTATATGCCTATTTGACAAAATGAAATCTTGCATGTCAATATTTTCTGCTTTGTATTTTCGCCCACAAATAGACAAAGAAGATATACAATGCGCCGCATGTATTCTTATTTAAGTGCAAAAGTGCCTACATCTTAAAAATAATTTGATTTTGTTAATATGTGAATTTCTATGTTATTTGACTTTAAATATTGTTTGTATTGTTAATGAAATTTAATTTCGATGTATTTTTGCGTTAAAAATGATTTATGCACATAAATTCAAATAATATAACATGTTTTGCATCATCAACAACAGCAATTGTTGGAGACTAAGAGTTTACTGTTTTATTTGAAAATAAATTTATAACACACTTAACTGTTATTGACTTTCAAATTTTTGCTCAATATGTGTTGTTAATTCAAACTAATCACATAAAACTATTTTCTCGCCACTTCTGCAAAGTGTAGTAAATTTGTTTGCGATTATTCACCGCAATGTGCAAAGTATTATAACAAAGATTTAAAGTTCTTGGCTTCAGTAACGATAAGTTGTTAATTTTACACAATTTATTTCTAACAATTTTCAGGTAGAATACTTCACTAAGCAAACACCAAAAAAAAAAAAGTTTCCATATCAATTGTAATTGAAGCATGAGAAAAATAAACGCCCCATTGAAATTTCATAAGTTCATTTTTCAAAAATTCCAACAGCAAACAAACAAATAAACGATCGGACGTCGAACCGTCGAAACGTAGAAACGTAGAAAGGTTGAAACAAATGAATGAATCATGTGAAGTGTGCGCATGCAGCCTTGCCGCATTTTGGCTTTTATTGTTGACCACTGATTGAAGTCATTCGGCATAAAATTATTTAAACATTAATCATACAATAAATAAACGTATAAGCGTGCAAAACAAAACGGAACGAAACGAAACGAACTAACGACAAATGCTGTAACTGTCATTCCCTGTCGTCTTCATCGCCGCACCTCATCCTGCTGGCCCACTTTGGGTCCTGCCGCATAAAATAAATACTTTTTTTGCTTTTTGTTATTTTTATGTGGCAGTTTTTCACAATTCTCAGTTGCTGCTATGCACGTGTCCTGTGGCGATGTGTTATGTTCTTTGTGCGATTTTTCGTTTCCTTTTTGTCTGCTTTTCTTGTTTCGGATTTTTGCTTTTTCTCTCGTTTTGTTTTTGCTTTCGCTTTTGCTTTTTATTATTAAACCGCATGATTTTGACATCCTTTGACAGTTTTGTCCACATGCGGACATCATCATTTTTCATAAAAATCATTTTTGTTTTTTCTTTCGAGCTTGTTTTAGGGAATTCGTTTTTTTTTTTCGTGAGTTGTGCTGCCATTGTATTGTGCTTTTGTGTGTTGTATTTTATGTTCTTGTATTTTTTGAATTTTTTGCAATAATCTTTTTGCCAGAAAAACAAACGTGTTAAGCGTTGGCCAGGAAGGGGGCAGCAAAATGTTCTAACTCATTCGAAGCATTTTAGAGATTGTTTGCGTGGCTATTCTCAAATTACTCGCGCCAAAACTTGGCTTGTCCGTTTTCTAAGTTTTTGCGCCAGAAGAAAAACATTTCTAAAACATTTCCTTTTGACACGTTTTAAATATTTTTGCCTGTTTTTTCTTGATATTTTCTGTTGTACTACATTTTTGTTAAATAAGCAAAAATGTAACTTTAAAAATTCTACAAAAATAGCCGCATAAAGAAAAAAAAAGCAAAAACAAAATAAGTAAGCGCATGCGACACAAATGCGACTGAAAAGTTGAAAACTTTGTCACTTTTGATGTTTTGCCTTTGCACGTTGGCGCTTAGTCCTTAGCTCTCGAATTCTGCGTGAGATGCGACATAATAAGTTATAATAAAATATATCTTCCGGAAGTACGGATATGGTATGGTAAGCGGATATAAAGGGTGCCTTGCTACAGATGAGTAATAAGCATTTCTTCTTAGTAAGCAACTCATAAAGTTTTCTTATCCTTCGGAGTCTTCCATAGACAGCTTACAAACTTTTTGCAAGTTAAATCATTAATTGTATTTCCTGGTTAATGTGACATCAAGGACATGCACATTGTAGGCTAAGACTTAAAGCAAACAAATGAATGCTTCATAATGCTTCACACAAATGCTGTTCAATAGCCACACCTGCGCTCAAACTATACAAACTGTCACTCGTTGCCAAGCAAGAGGTTATGCAGCTCAACTAATTGACACTTAGAGCCGTTAATGCCAAAGTTTATGCCAGCAAAGTGTGGCTCAAAATGATTTTCTTAAGGAAATTCGGTTTCTGTCTGTTATATTGCGGTTGGCCATTACATAAGCCAACATTACTGCACTATGTGGTCTACTATTTGCCAACTTTTGTTAGCTCGACCTTGACAAAGTTTAGCTTAAGTTCTGTTTACAAATTACAGTGCAGGCAGACCGTAGAGACGTTCCAATCTTGCCACTGCTCTCAGAAACAGATGTAGAAAAAGAAACAAATTAAATTAAACTTCCGTCTTAGCTACACACGCAAGAATATGCAAAAATTTAAACATTTTAATTTGATCAATAATCCAACTTTTAATAACCTTTTTATTGAGCTTAGTGTGCCAATTAGCTACGAATATGCAGCAGTTGCAACACCCTGTACGCGCATAATCTTCATAAGTAGATTTTCCTATACCAACGAGTTATTTATATTAGGAAAAAAAAGTTTTAATCTTTCTTTGGCAACATTATGAAAAAAGTAAAATACTTTAAACTTGTCGCTTCGAAATGTTTCCTCGGCTTCCTGCTCCTGTTGCCAAGTGTGAAGAATGTGTGCCTTCAACAGCAGCTGTGCATAACGCCGCAGTGCTCTGTTTGCCAGCAGCAGCGCTGACAAAAGCTAAGAAAATACAAAATTCAGTAAAAGGAAGAAAGATAATAAAATATATTAGAGCCACTTTCCAGTGGCAGTCGCAGTCGCAAGTTGCCTTATGAAAAAAGTGTCAGCGAAATGCGTTGCCTTGAAACCACATGAAAGTGAACTGCGCGAGTCTTGTGCCAACTGCAACTACGAATGCTGAAATTTTTTTAATAAATTGTCCACCCCTTCTGCATTATTTTTATATTTCACATATTTATTTTTAATATTAAATTTTAATATGCGCTGACATATTGACAGTTTGGCTCAATGAGCTGCGCTGTAATTAGCTGTCATCTATATAATTAAAAATTGGCCTGTTAAGCTACTTAAAAATTATTGTTTAAATGCAAAATTAATGCAGTTACAGCTTTGCACACAGACTTGCTCCCACACACACCCCTACACACACATGCATCAGCGCGCTTATAAAACAAAAGTCAACTGACAGCTAAGTGAAAATACATTTTTTATAATTTTAAACTGCATTATTATGTAAATCATTTTTGAACTTTTTCGTGCTGCACGTACGTGATTTATTTAAATACTCATATTGACCAAGTCAGTCAATATACGAGTATTGACAATTGCACACTTCAAAGCCAAATGCAAATACTTGGTCATAAATTTACTGACAATTGCTTTTACTTCCAATGGCTGCGCTCATTTATTTTGAAACCCATTCATTTTTACATATAAGATTTGGCTTTCATTGCGTCCATAAAATTGTAAAATCCAATGAGAAATTTGTTGACACATTTTAGTTTTTGCAATATGAAAATTGTTTACACAAACTTTTATTTTTTACTGCAATTGCTAATACGCACTTGCAGTATGTATAAATATATATATATATATATATATGTGTGGGCTGTATGGTCAAAGTCATATATATCGTTGACCTGAATACTCGGATTTACTTTCGCATACATGTGCAGAACTGAAAGTAGACTTGTGTGTTTATTGTGGATGACATAAGATTTGTCGTCTGATTGCGTGCCGACTTAAAATATGAAGGAAATTCATAAATATAAAATTAAATTAAAATAAAATTTGCTGCTCGATTGAAAATGTTCAAAATGGCATACGTCTGCATAAAATACTATCCATGAGAATGTATTTGCTAAAGAAATTTATTTATTTTTTTTGGTTTTTTGTTTTTGTTATAATATTATTATTTTCTCTAGAATTGTTATACTTTGAGTATGGTTTTCTTCGGCTTGCTGGCGTATTGCAAACTTAACTGAGTCTATATTATTATATAATATATTTTGCTTGTTTTGCTTTCAGGGCATGCGTATGTCTGGCGAAGGAACCGAAATCATGCACTTGACACTGTTGGAGCGAGAGAGCGCGGGCGCATATGCCTGCGGAGCGACCAACACGGAGGGGGAGACGCGCAGCTCCAGTCTAACGCTGAAAGTGCAATGTAAGTAGCATGAAAATAAAAGAAGCATACATACGACAAACTCGTGTGTATGAAATAAAAGAAATAATAAAATGCGACAGCAGCGACAACTTAAAATGAAATAAAATAAGTGCCCAAATAATGAAAACGTGCATTGTGCCCGACCGGAAGAGGAAATTTCTTAGAAATGATGCATTGCCCCACTGTAGTTGACAGTTTCGGCATTGTACGTGATGTTGCGTACTAAAGCTTTAATATATCAGGCAGCCGAAGACGAAAAGTAAACTTCACTGGCAATTCTGCACTTGCTGAAAATTAAGAAATCAATCTATTAAAGCTATTGCATTATGCTGAAATTTCTTTGGTGAGACCAGTTCAGTAGCTCTGCTTTCGCAGTTGCAATATCCATGCATAAAAAATGTGAATGTAAGAGTTTTAGTGCACAAAAGCGCTGCAAAATCCTTTGGCGTTCATGTTGGAAGTAAATAGCTGAGCGTTTTTCAATTTCTTAATGTAATTTACTATTATCAACTTCTTGCCACTCACACACAAAGTGTTTCGTTCTTTCTTTCTTATTACCTGCATAAACCTGTGAAAATGCGCTTTTCAACATTTCGCTGTCACTTTTCTTTGGCTTATGACCCAGTAACGAGTCACCAGTAACACAGTGCCGACATTCACTTTAAGTCATAAGCAGACGATGTCGCCAAAAGAAACTCTCGCTTGCCGCTGCTTTACATATTTATGAAAACTGGCTAACGGACTGACTGGCTGCCTGAGTGAGTCAGTGACTGAGTAACTGAGAAACTGAGTGACGGAGTTGACAGCGTAAAAGTTATGCAATAAATTTGAGCATTGCTTAAAATCGTAAAAAAAAATAATAAAGGAAGCACAAATCCTGCGCAATAGTTTCATGCTGTGGCTGAAGCGAACTAAGAAAAAATATAAAATCTGAGAACTTTTGCTTTAATGCAATAAGAAAAAATAAATTTATATATACTAATATATATATACATATTCTCTTTTTTTGCCACATCTGCGTTTCCGGCTTTCATTGCGTCAACTTACTTTCTCTAAGAGATGTTGTGGGTGACGACGCGGCCGAAGGCGTGCAGAGCTGTTGGTAGAACTGCTGATGTAGCTACGCATATGCAAAGGCCTGTTCAACGTTGAACATCCTTTCGGACTATTCGTTTAGTTTTGTTTCATTTCATTTCGTTTCGTTTCGTTTCCTTTTGCCAACAATTTATATAATATAATGTTACGCAAACGGGCATTCAGTGGTGTGCGCCTGCTCGTGTCTGCCTTTGCTCGTTTTACGCTTTACGACACTTTAAGTAGTTTATATTTGGAATTAAAAAAGTTTCAAGTTGTCTCTACTACACTCTACTGTACTCTAGCCTGTGCTCTTTTATGCTCTCGCATAGTGCATAAGTCTGACAAAAGTTTTTTGGGCAACGGCAAGTGAAGGTGGCAGCAAGCGAGCAACAAGTCAAACCGACAGCTGAAGTGTGGAAGTGCAGCCGGTGTGCAGGAGAGGACATTAACAGTACGGCCGTGTCTGTAAACAAGTGTATGTGTGTGTGTGTGTGTGTGTGTGTGTGTGACTGTGAGTGTATATACATGTGTGAACTACAATGGCAAGTTAAGCTTTATGCATACTTAATGCTGCAAGTGCCATGCTGAAAACTCGCAAGATACGCAGACAAAATCCTACAGACGTACTGAATACACAATCAGCTTGATACGAGCCAGAGAGCAATAAAGCGAAAAATGTTATCTGTCGCCACGTGACATACATACACACTCGCACACTAGCAGACGCTTGGCATGGCTTGGTTTGTTCTGACTTGATTTGACTGAGGCCGACTCAATTCCGCTTCATGTCGACTGACAAGATTTTAAAGCAGCTTTCAGCAATAGAAGAACTCAAAGTCGCATGAGACATCGCCTCGGGCCCGAACTGCTTCCGCATATTCTTCCTTTTAAGCTCGTTCGATGTTTCCTGCTGCTGCTGCTGTCTGTTGGCTGACTGCCTAGCCGTAAAAAGAAGAAAATTAAAGCTTGTCAGCATAGACGCTATCATTACCTGTTGGGAAAGTGATATTTCATAAGCTAAGAACCAAATATACTCTGCTCTATGTACTGGCATACATATTACAACACAACAGCACAATAGTGCCAAGAGGTGGGGTATGGAGTGTGAAGAAGTAGAGAACTGTACGGAAAGTAACTGAACGGAATGGAACGCAACGCAACGCAACTGAACTCAAACAGCACACAATTGTGGGAAAAAAAGAAAGCGAAATATGCATGAAGAAAATATGAGTGTGTCCTGGCAGCAAGGCGGATGAGTCCGCTTGAAATGGATACATGTTAATTACTACGCTCAAGGCTATGTGGCGCTGCTTAAAAATTCTGCGCTGCGCCAAAAGTTAAGTCATAAGCCCAAGGGATAAGGATAAAAAATGAAAACGAAAACATAAACGTAAAGCAAAGAATTCCACTGAATTCGACTTAACTCAACTCAACTCAACTCGACTCGACTCGACTCAATACGGTTTATTTGCCAATGTGCCATAAAGTTGGTTATACTTTCTTTTTTCTCTCTGCATTTTGGCATCCGTTTTTTTTCTGCTGTTTAACTTTTGTCGTCTTATAGGATGGGCCTAGGCGTGTGTATTTTCAGTTATTTATTTTAAAATGTAAAGCAATGTCTATAAAGTTGTTGTTGTTTTTTTTTCTTCTCGCATTACAGACTCACCACGCTGTAAGCCCGGCACGGAGCAGACATCCATCGGGGCCATAAACATGCATTCAATACAAGTCAAATGCGAAGTGGATGCGGATCCACCGGATTCAGTGAAATTCAGCTGGACCTACAACAACACACGGAATGTGTCACCGGTGAGTTTGTAGTTAAAGAGAAAATAAAATAAAAATAAAAAAGAAAAAGAAAAAGAAAAACGTTGCGAAGATGCCGACGATGACGATGAAGAAGAAGAAGAAGTGGTTGCACGTTGTACGATGAACGATGAGATTTCACTTAAGCTTATACGTTTTTGATCAATATTTAAGTCAGCCTCGAGTTGTAGACAGATGTGCACATATTTTAAGCCGATTTCATGGCATTTGCGGTAAATTTTATAAAGCAGTCACATCCTGCAGGAGCAAATGCAAAAGCAAATACATTTAAATCTTCTACCGTTTTTGCTGTTGTTGTTGTTTGTGTATTAAAAAGAAAAAAGAAATTTTAAAATGAAATTAACACACACACACACACACACACACAGACAGACAGCAAACAAGTAAGGTAACAGCTCAAGAGCAATGCGAGTTCATCGTGCTCTACTCATATTTGTTAATCCTTAGGCGGCAGGAAAGGTCGTTATCCTAGAGCTTAAACACACTGCCATCATCCTGAGGCTAAGTCTGTATTTAAACTGTTAGCGTGATTAGTAAGCCGCTTGCAAGCATCAGTTGCCGCCCTCAGTAAACGAAGCAATGCTTTAGATATTGCAAGATGTTTGCTTTATATCCTTATGAAACAAATTATGATTTCAATTTCCAAGCGATATTAGGCACCTACAGTGGCGCATCTTGTTTGCTGCCATTGTTCCAAAGTATGCACGAGCTTCTATTATCATTCTTTAACAAAGTCAAAGAAGCTTCCTCATGCAAGTGTTGGATGCCCCTTACTCCAGACTCTAAAGCGAGTAGAAATGATTCGGGATTATGTGTTCCTCCCTACTCATGCATAAAACATAATTCAAAGAAATTCACACAGCTCCTTAAAACTTGAAGTCGTTACTCGAACAATCCGTTGCAGCAAATAATAATTTAAGTTTTTAAAATGCTAAA
The DNA here is from genome assembly GCA_037044495.1 of Stegana nigrithorax. Lineage (NCBI taxonomy): Eukaryota > Metazoa > Arthropoda > Insecta > Diptera > Drosophilidae > Stegana > Stegana nigrithorax. The sequence continues at coordinate 528,259 of JBAMBQ010004947.1, forward strand.
CAGAAAAACTGCTCAGGGTCGCAATTATCGATTTGGCATGTAATTTGCCATTGGGATCCGTTTTTGCAGACAAGTTTTTGCTATCCTTGCTGGCAACAACAGCCAACAGCCAGCAGCAAGTAGCAAGAAATCTGATGTCGATAGAGGGCAAATTGGGCTAAATAGTCAGCAATGCCGACACTAAAGCACCAGCACCAACAACAGCAATAGCAACAGCAACAACAAAAACAACAGCAAAAGCAAAAACAAAACAATAATGTAGCAAAATTAAAGCGAAATCAATAAGCATCAACGTCAGCCGGCGGAGATAAGAAGTGCAGCGTAGCAAATAGGGGACCAACGCAGGCCAACTCGGGTCGACTCTTGGGTCAGGGCAGACAGAAGCACTTTGTACGTGACTGAATTAAAATTTAATCAAAATGTATAAAATGTGCGCAGCACAAGAAAGCACACAAGGAATGTAAGGCAAAGCATAGGAAAGGAAGAAATAATGTAAGAAAGGGTAAAACTAATGGTTTACCGCCCAGACGCAGACAGGCAGACAGACAGACTAAAACCAAAAAAAATGAAAAAAAAATATATAAAGAAGAATAACTACGAAGAAAAATAAAAAATAAAATTTATGCTCGAGTGTGGCGAGAATTTGTCAGTTGCAATGCAGTTAAAACTAAAAGTTCACAAGCACGGACTGCTGCGTGCTCCTGATGGCAGTTTTAAGCCGCATAGGCCAAAAGCAAGAGCTCAGAGCGGAGCTGGTATGAGAAGCATTACCCTGCGCAGACATATGATGCACATAAATAAAGTAATTCATTTACCACAAAAGTTATTTGAAAATCCTCACAAAATCTTTGCAACTCGACTTATCTTAACGACGTTTGCACGGCAATAAAAACTTATTTGCTTTCAAATATTTATACAAGCTGCAGCTGCCCCCCGCCTACACACAACCACAGCCCAGCTGCTGCACCTTAACAGCCAGCGGCAGTGGCAATGCCAGTTGCGGAGGCAGCTTCAGTTTGCCTGCCATTGAATGCTTGCTAAAGTGCCAGCTCAGCGTATTCTGCCTTGCTTTGCCTTACTTTTCTCAGCTTAGCTAACCAGCTTCGGCTGCTCCTTCGGCTGCTGCTATGCCGCCCACAAGTTGCCAGCCATTTTCATTCGTAGGAGACGAGCAACCAAAGTACTAATCCTTGCAGTTATTTCCTATGTTCCATACACGAAACTCGTCTGCAGGTAGAACGAAGAAGGTCCTTGTTGCCATGTGCACTTGCTCTGGCACACACATTGCTACATTTTGTGGGTTTTGCTCTGATTTGGTTTTGTTTTCGTTACATTCACAGGTTCTGAACTCAAGGATACAATCCAATGGGCTGACGAGCACAGTGACGTATCTGCCACAAACGGACTCCGAGTTAATAACGCTGGCGTGTTGGGCCAGCAACAGCGTTGGACGCCAGACGATACCCTGCCTGGTGCATATACTGCCAGCAAGTAAGTAAAACCACAGGTTTAAGCCAGCAACCGCCAACGGAGACCATAGTGGGGCCATCGGTTAGCCAGCAAGCTTGCAAGTCCTCTGCAGCAGGCAGCCAACTCTGAGACATGTGCTGCTGCTCGCTCACAGTTTGTGTGCGCCAAGTCAAGATGCCGTTGCTTGTGAGCATTGAGCTAACGGCATTTCAAGACTTGGCATGCCTGCATGGAGATGATGTTTAAATAATGGCTTAGTGTGACGCCAAACTGTGGCCAGCAATCAAAAATACAATATATGCTCCACGTCAGACTTCACATGTTTAAGCAAGCAAATAAAAATATGTTAAGCAAATTCACGCGACTCGGGAGCTGATTGCATTAGCGCCTAATTACAAGGATATGAGTTTGCCACATTTTGATGACAATTAACTTCTTAAAGTTTTCGTTGCTAATTTTTTTCAACTATGCTTAAATGTAACTTAATTTTTCCGGTCGATGTATTCGGCTTTGTCAGTTTCATAACATTGGCAAAAGTTGCAAGTTGCGAGTTTACAAAGTTTTGGCAAGTTTTGCCTCGTTTTAGCTGTTTGCTGGCATTAAAAGTTCGCTTGTCGCCAGTTTGAATATTTGCCATTAGCGAAAACTTTGTCGCACACTTTTATTTCTTTTTTTCTTTCTTTGCGTAGCGCTTAGCACAATGCAAGTCAATCAATCTTGTTTTTTCCGACTGATTTTGATTTATGCCAATCGAATTGGTTACACAAAACAAATAAAAAAAAAAAAAAATAGAAATATTAGAAAAACGAAATTGACACAATGTGCTTCTTTTTTTTTTTTTTTAATACAAAAGTGCTAATGAAATGGTTAACAGGCGAAGAGTAGCGAAATTTAATGCCATTGGCTGACAAGTGTAATCGGTTTTGTTGGCATTGTGTTGTGGCCTTGAAGTGGACATTGGATTCGATTTGCTATAAAACTGAGCTCATGACACAGAATCAAAGCTATAGCAGCTTTTTGTTATACTTGGCTATTATAAAATAAAAACTAAATCATTAATAAACTTCCTGGTCCCTTTACGTAATGTAAGGAACCAACTCTTCACAACTATGCATATGTGTGTGTGGCTATGAGTGCCGTGCTGCCTAACAAAGTTAGTGCCTTGAAGTCGAACATGAAATCTTCTGCAGCAGATTTTAACTCATTTACACTGTAACTTTCAGGCAGCATAAAGTTTTATTAATTACTAAATTAATAATGCATTTGTATTTTGTTTACTGTGGCAAACTTTAAGATAAACTATTTGTCATTCACTTTATAGATGCGCCAGAGGCTCCCAAAGCTTGTGAACTACGCAACGATACAATTTTGGAAGTGGTCTGCATCGCTGGCAGCGACGGGGGACTCTCGCAGTACTTTCTACTCGAGGTGGTCGGTGGCGATTTGCTGTATGCCAGCGAGGGCGGACGACAGTTCGGCGAGAGCACACTCAACGATAATGAAATCTCAACGCTGAATGATCAGGTAAAAGCGCATTCACGCATATTAACCAATCAACTCAACAATATTCGAACTGCTGAGATTTGGAAAATCGCCTAAGCATAGCAATTATGTGCTTGAAATAAAATTGAATTTTCCTAATTTGTTGTTCGTGTTGTTGATTGTTTAGTTTGCTCGTTTTGTTGTTTTGTTGGGTGGTTGGTTTGGTTTGGTTCGATTTGGTTTGGTTAGTTGTCAGTTTTGTTACGTACACAGCAGTTGGTAGTTTATGCAAATGCCAGCTAGCCAGCAAAGCAAAGCAAAGTAAACCTAATTGAATTAAAGTTTATTTTTTGTGCTGCATAGGCAAACTATAATTCACTTGTAATCCATATGGTCAATTAGTGTGCAGGTCCTTTTTGACTTTTCTGCATGAATTATTAATACGCCAGCAACGGCGACAGGCATGCGACTGACCAACGAGTATATGTGTGTTTCTGTGCATGTGTGTGCTATGAGATGCTTGTGTGCGTGCGTGCGTGAGCATGCTTGTGATTGTGACTGTGACTGTGTATAGTGATATCAGAAAGCAGCTGAAGCGTAAAAAGGACAACATAATTAATGCTATAAGTTTTCATGTTCAGCCCATGGCAATATTTTAAATAAACTCAGCCATGGACGAACGAACCAACGAACGAATGAACGAACGAATGAGCGAACGAACCATTGGGCGAGCGAACGAGCGAGCGAGCGAACGAGCGAATGAACTCATGCTTAGTTATTAAATTATCCGTCCAATAGACTGCCTGCGTCGCCTGACGTTGTCCTTTCTAACAAGCAAATGTCTGCAGCTCATTGCTTACTGCGCTCGCTCAGCAGACAAAATATCATATGAAAATTTCATTTCTTTTAGCAACTCAATTTGTGCACAGAGAAGAGAAAGTTTATTAGGAAAGTCAAGCCAAGCGCAAATTTTTTGCTTCTCCTTTTCTTTTTTTTATTTTGTTGCTTTTTGTTTTGCTTATTTGAAACTTTAAGTCAAATCGCCATGTTCTGTCGCAAGCTGGTTTTGCAAAAAAAAAAAAAAAAAAATAAGTAAAATAAAAACAGAAAATTGAGAAACACTTGTGACACAGAAAATCGCCATAAGGACAAAATAAATTACTTACGCTTACTTGAGTGGGAACTTGTGCGTAACCAACAAACGACGAACGACGGACGTCAAACGACGAACGTTGAACGCACTAAGTAGCAGTCGTATGGGAGCAAGCCAGAAATGCACTCAATTGTGTGCCATTACAGCCCCACAACGGATATAGAGTTTTCTTCTTTTTTTTTTCTTTAGGTGAATTTGAAAAAGTTTTCGCAGCCAGGATGTGCCCGAATGGAGGGAAACAGCGTGCGCAGCATATTTCATATGCTAGTGAAATTTTAGGCTTGAATAATTATTTATGATTTTCCACGACTAAAGTTTATGAAATTGGAAATTGCGTGCATTTTTATAGCATAACAGCAGGCGCCAGTCAACAGCCGCACAGCAGCAGGCGCACATATCGACCGCATTCTCATTTTCATCTTCTTTTTTTTCTTTTTTTTTTATTCTGATACGCGTTTGTCAGAAACAGAAACTACACGTTTGACTGCATAAGGCTGTTGCTTTTAGTTTTATGTGACCAACAGCTCGCATGTGCACTAATGGTCGCAATTATAACCATAACCAACTCACCGAGAAGCCAATGCATATGGCAGAAGGAAAAAACAGAAATTGAATTTATAGGCACGTAGCTAGAAATGATTCAGTGATTAGGAGTTGCTTTATGGAAAATACTGAGGTTAATCTGCTGCGCAGCATAGGCCAGCAATAGAGTATTTAAATTAACTCTCTTCAAAGTGCAAATAAATGAGTTTACACTTTGATTAGTCATCCATGTGCTGCTGGCGGAACTTTTCATAACAATATTATAATTATTCATCTTTTCATGTCGTATACAAAAAATATGCTATTTATCCTTTCTTTTGAAAGTACATCAAATAAATTCTCAATTTTTTACTTTTCGTATTCTTGCTAAAAAAACAAATAAAATTTTCTTGCATACTTTCAGGCGACATCTGCACCCATCTTTCGCATGCAGGAGAACTCACCACAATTTCGTTTGAATAATTTAGAGCCCGGACGAGAATATCAATTTTTAGTTTATGCCGTTAACGCAAAAGGACGCAGTGAACCGCCTGTGGTGATTGAACGTGTGCGTGTGGCTGCACAACTGGGACCATATGGTGAGTGAAGAAACAAAAAAAAAAATAAAATAAAAAAATCAAAATAAATAAACCAAAAAAGCAAACAAGAATAAAGCAGAAAAGTGCCGTTATAAAATTTAAACTAAGATCAGCCCCAAAAGCGAGTATCAACTAAGTTGCAGGCCATATGAATAAGCAATGAAGCTAATCGCAAGTTAGTACATTTTTAGTACGGTCTACTGTACAGTTCAGTCTGTGCGCTTCACTTGTGGCAAATTTTGTAGCCACTGTAGCCGAGATTACCTAAATTTCATGCGCATTATCTGCACAATTCGTCAGCAACTTGTTCATGAAAACAAGAGCACACACACCCAAAAAAAAAAAAAGGGAAAAAAATCAGACAAGGCAAGCCAAGGCAGTCGTCAATTTTACGCAGGAGTAAAATAAATGGGAGCAGGGGCAAGTAACGCTCATTTCTAATTCAACGCTTGACTGCATTTTCAAATCAACGCAGAGTTTAAGGAAATGTTCTTTAATCAGCAACCACACGAGCCCAAACACACACACACATACACACACACACTCACACGGCAGCATGCGAATTGCTGAGCTCGTGAATAACCTGTGTATACGTGTAGCTGCCTGCCTGTCTCCCTGTCTGTCTGCTGGCCTGCCAGTCTGTCTCTGTGTCTGCCTGTCTTGCCTAGGCTTGCCTACGACGATGTGATGTACCGCCCTTTTCTAATCCACTGATTCTGCGGATACGACTCTTGCCCCTGATCCTGCTCATGCTATGCCTGCTGCCAATGTTGCTGCTGCTTCTGCTGCTGACAGTGTTATGCAGTGAAGCGTAAAGCTTCAACGTTTTCCATCAATTCCTAACATAAAGCAAACAACAACAACAACAACATCAGCAACAGCAGCCAGCAAGAATTTCTTGTTGTTAACGCAGCAAAGTAGGCTATGCAGGGCTCCTTCATTTCAGTGCTTAACGACATAATGTCGTACTTGAGCGTGTGTGCGCAATGGCCTTCTTCATGGCAAATGGAATTGCTCCAATTTTTATATGTTTCCTATTGCTGATGCTTCTTCTGCTGCTGCTGCTTCTTACGCTATTTGTGTGGCTACGGCTGTGGCAACGTCTTCTTCTACAACGACAACGACAATGATGATGGCGATGACGTCGACGATGGCGTCTTACGTTTAACGTGCCACATGGATACATTTTGCTTTTATTGTATGTTTTCGAACTTTTCGCATGAATTTTCAGTCGTCATGCTTACACACACACACACACACAAACACACACACACACACACATACAAACACACACAATAACCAAAAGCAACAATGACAATGTTGTCATTATTTTCATGCTGATTTTCATTTTTATTACATTGCCCAACTGCCCAACTGCCAAACTGCCAAAGTGCCAACTGGAAACTGAGAACTGAGAACTGGCAACTGCTTACTTCCCAGCCTTTGGCGAATTGAAATGGCTCTAAGGTCACGACACTCATAATTCGCATAGCCGAGACGCATGTTTCGTTTTCTTATTACAAATATCCTTTTAGGTTTTCGTTTTCATTTTCATTTCCATTTGCGCTTTCGTTTCCTTTTCGCCTTCTCGCCACTTTCAGCTAAAAGTTGGCACTCAACTTGCCTCATATCAATAAATCACGCATACGCTCGATTTAATGGCGCTAATTGTATTTCGCTCTGGTTGGGAAATTTCGCCGCTGCTGGCGTTAGCAGGATTTTAATTGCCTGAAAAGTGAATGCGAGGCGCACGCATAAAAGCAACTCATTTACATTTGAGTGGCTTGTGTGGCAGCATTGGGATGCGATGTGGCTCCCATAAACTAAACATTTGCGTTGACCCTCGGGCGCTCAGTAATAACCATTACATGCGTCAATAATTTGGCAACGTACAAACCTGAAACCCATCGAAAAATTGGCTTTTAACTTATGCAGGCAGACAAGAACGCAGACTAACTGCGAATTACTTTTATACATGCAATGAAAATCGTTAAGGAGCCAGAAATTGCTTAAATATTTATTGCAGAAGCCAACAGGCAAAGATGGTAGAGTCGTTTAAAATTTCCGAATTTCTTAAAGTCTCAAGAATTTGTGACTTAATACTGAAAAAAAAAACAGAAAAAACTCAAAGAACAACAAATGTTGATTTATTTTGTGTCAAATATGCCAGCTGCAGTGCTGAAAATTCTTTAAGCAGACTTTGACTGATTGCCTGGCTTAGAGCACAGTGCAGCACAGTTATTGAATTGCGGCAGGTCCTGCTCACAGCTAATTTATGTGAAATATTAAGCATTCGCTCTCGTTTATTTATTTTTTGCTCTTTATTTATTTATTTTCTGCTTTGTGCTTTTTTTTTTTCTTCTTTATTTTAAATAACATAAAGGTCGCTTACTTTCTGCCATCGCTTTGGGAATTGTTTTTATTTATTTATTTATTTATTTTTGTGATTTTTTCATTTACATTAAAAAGTCTTTTCACCGTTGCAAATGCTTATTGCTGCTGCTCATAAATACTCCTACACACATACTAACACACTCACACACAAAAGCGTGCTTTGCCCTTGCCAGATTGCCAGAGCCATGTGCTTTGTGCGTTGCTGCTAATCAGTGGCACATGTGTAGCTGAAGGCTTCTCAGATTGCTGCTGGCGGCATATATGTAGGTCGGAAATGCGCAATAAATTTGCACAGATTTTAGATTTGGTTTCCTTTTTTTCTTGTTTTTTGCTTTTTTTGCCAAACAACGCATTAATGATATGTTTGTTTAAATACGAGTTTTCGTTTAAATGGCAAACATAAAAAATTGTGCAAACAAAAAAGCATAGTAAAAAAAGCAAGAGAAAACAATTCGAGGAATTTATATTTGTTGAACGCGAATCAAAAAGCAATTTTATTGAAATGATTCCGTTACCGTTTCTTAAGCACATTGGCAGGCAGGAGAACCTTTAACAATACGTTCAGCGAAACTCATCAAAGAGATTTATTGTGTGACTGCTACGCAGAGGTGTGTGCTGAATGCTAGCATTGAAAAATAAATAAAGCAACCGATTAAAACGCACACTTAATATGAGAAAAAGGAAAAATGCAAAAAACAAAAAAAAAACGGAAGAAACAGAAGAAAATGCTAGCAGCAGCAAAGCCTAATGCCAATGCGGCGAACCAATAGCCAAGGCAGGCACAAAGAAAAAGTAAACAGAGAGAGTGAGTCTGAAAGAAAGGAAGAGATTGTAGAAGATTAAGAGCAAGTGCATAAAGAAAGAAAGAAAGCAAGCAAGTAAGAAAGAAATAAAGAAAGAAAGAAAGAAAAAAAATTAAATGGTGCCGCAGGTGTAGGCAATTTCCTGTTAAACGCTCACTTCAAAAGCCAGACACAAACGAAGAAACGAACAAACGAAGAAACGAACAAACGAGCCAACGCCACAATTGCCTCATGGCTTGCCAGCAATATTTCAATTTATATGCGCTTGCCATAGACACAGATACAGATACCGACGCTGATGCTGACGCAGCCACAGACTCAGGCACAGGCCACAGTTAAAACGCAGCCCAAGGAGTCACAGCCAAGCCAACGATTGCTTTTAGCCTGCTTAATACCTGCGCTAAAGTCAAAGCCAGCCGAGCAAAGCGAGACGACGACGTGGCACTCAAATGAAGCGGAAATGCCTTGTACAAGAGAAAAACATTGAAGAAAATTACAATCAAAAAGAAAAAACACAATTCCTCCTCACATACACAAACACAGTTGAACCAAAAAAAAAAACATATATATATGTGCGAAAAGATTGAAGGACGCAGGACGTTGAGTTAGCAGTTGTATAGCAATTGTGGCAGCCGAGCAGCGGCAGCGACAGCAGCAGCAGGTAACCAACGAAATGAATGAATGACGTGCATAAATCCTGCCAAAGGATCAACTTAAAATCAGCAATATGCCTACACCGCCGCCGCACCAGTCGACAGGACCTGCTGCGCCTAATGATCAATCTTTCTTTTGTTGATTATGCCAGGCGCAAGCCAGCCAAGCCAAAGCTTCGTCGTTGCCTGCCACGTTGCCATGAACGGATGTCTGCTTAGCCATTGGCTTGGCTGCTTAACTGTTTGCTGGCTCGCATGGCTGGCATAGCTGAGATGGCCGAAATGGCCGAGCTGAGGCTGATGCTGAGGGTGGCTGACTTGCTTGCCCGGTTGAAGATAGCCTCTGACATTATATTGCAATTTCCGCTTGATCATCATTGTTGAAAATCTAATAAATATAAGCGATGGCTCACATGTTGCTGATAATTGTTGCGAATTCCACTTGCTATTGCCATTGCCTTAGCACAGGCAGAGACAGAGGCAGCCCGGCAGCAAGGACAAAACCCCTTCTGTTGGTTGTTCAATATTGGGGCGTTGGCTTGGCGTTTGCTTGGCATTTGCTTGGCGTTGATGTGCGTAACGTGCCAAGCGAAAATGCAGTGAGGCGTATTAATTGCTTGACGCAAGGATATTGCCCGCCACAAATTGCTGCCACTAATTTTTATTAATAATTTCCGCTTGACTGCTTGTCAGTTTTTCATTAGGCCATTATTTATTTATTTAGGCCCACAAGTTATGTTTTCTATTACAACAAATTTCTGTGGCCCAACAAATAATCGGCAAAACATTTGCAATTGGAATTAAGAAAATTTTCGGCAATTCCTTTGACTAATGTCTGCATAATTGTTTACCGTTACCATTCCGGCTGCGGTCGCTGCTGCTCCTGTGCACATTAAATGACTTTGGACAGATTGCCTAAGGCTTATGCCTACACATATGTGTGTGTGCATGTTTGTGTGCATGTGTTTGGCTTTATTGGCCACTGTGGCTGATTTATCGTCTAACTATTTAATTGCCATATACCAATTGAAATGTATGGCAACTTTGGCAGTGCACTGTAGTCAACGTAGACGTGTACTACGTCGCGCATCTTCTGATGCAAAAGCAAATACAAGAGCAATCAATAAATCCAAAGCTAATTCATTCGTACACGTAAGCAAACAGCAAAGTCCAAACAATTTAACTAATTTCAATTTTCAACACAATTTGTCGAAAGAAATCAGCAACAACAGACAACAGACAACACACAGCAGGCAGAGGCTGCAGTCAGAGCTGGCAGCAGGAAAAACAGCCGATGGCAATCAAATGCGCGTATGCGGCTTATGTACAAGCACAGCAAAAAGTATACGTACATGTGTGTTTGTGTGTGTGTGTGTCAGGAACAGCAAAGCAAATAATAGAAACAAAAGAGAACACAAAAAAAAAGCAAAAAATAAGAAACAAGAACAAGAAAAAAGAAAACAGAAAACAGGCAGGAAAACACAAATCGCCAGCATCAAACTAATTTCAAGCAAATAACAAATCATTGTGTGCGCACTAAGGCAAAGGCAAATGCTTAACAGTGGCACGCTCAGCTCATTACTGCAGGCAACTTTGCTTGCGTAACATTCAGACTCAATCTACTCCACTGCCACTGCCATGCCACTCCACATTATGCTACTACAGCCTAACAAATGCCAACCCAACTCACTCCACCCTAAGCCACCTCATTGCCAGTTGTTTTTGCTCAGCTTTTGTACAGTTTTGGTTTGCTTTGCTTTTTTTTTTTTTCTTTGCGTTTTGTTTTTTCGTGGCATACGCGGCAACTTTAACACTTTGGTAGCAAAACGATTTAATGTTGGTTTTACCTATGCCTCTTCTGCTTTTGCTCTCATTCCAGATGAATCCATACTCTCGGAGGATCCAACGCCTGCGGAAACCACACACCATGTTGGAGGCAATGCTGCGGCCGGCGGCGGTGCGGGCGTCGGCGCTGGTGCCAGCATCGGCAATGGCCCCGAGAAGCAGTCGACGCTGCTCATACTTGCCGCCGTTGTGGCGATAGGCGCCGTCATTGTGACGTCAATTATCGTTGCCGGCATCGTTGTCGTTTGCAGGCATCGGCCGCGACCACCTGAGCCGCAGGAAGTGCGCAAGAGCATGCGGTAAGTAAAGCAACAATTTCACAGCACATAAGTGCAAGCGAGAGAGTAACTTAGAGTGTGAGCGAGAGTGTATGTGTGTGTGAGTGTGCAAGAGTAGAGCAAGTGAAAAATTAACAAAAATAAAAGTGTGCGCGCAATAATAAATTTCTATGCATGCGAGTGTACACAGCAGCATGTCTGTTATGAAAATAATTATGACATTATTTATGTGTGGCACGTGTGCGGCGATGACTAAAAGGCCAAAAAGCCAAAAGGACAGCAACACAGGCCAAAGTTATAAAGGACATGCGCCAAAGTCTATTATATATTACAATAAAAGGCCAAAGCCGAAGCCAGCACAAGCGGCAAAGCGTAGCAAATGAAAAAATTAACAGGCCTACGCTTTGCCAAGTCCTGCCAGTTACTACACACTAAAAACATCCTGCGCTGCTTTGCTGTTCGTTGCTGGCTGCGAATCAATTAAAGTGGCCTGAAATCAAAGTTCAAATGAAAGGCGTGCGCCCGGCAGCGCCCACTTCACGCATTCGCACGCCAAATTCTGCTTGAGTTGTAATTAAATTAATTAAACTTGGCGAATCCAGACCAGACGAGACCAGGCCAGGCGCGACCTCCACTGGTTGCCTACGTTAAAAATGTAAGCACTTTGTACAGTGTATAATATTTAAGATAAGCCATCAGCTGTATTCAAAACATGAACGCCAGCCCCGAACCCCAGAAGCCAGCAAGTACAGTAACACAAAAAACTGAAAACAAATTTGCCAGTGAAAGGATACGAAGCACTTACAAGTGCGTGTGGTGTGCCATGCGCGGAGTGCGGGCAGTGGCAGGCCAAATAGCCGTGAGAGCTTTGCAAGCAGTCAGGCAGAGCGTTGCCAATGCTACGTTTACCCGTTACTTAGTCAAAGCCGAAGCCGAAGCCGAATAGCTGACTATGTGTAGTGCACGATTTGTAGGTGTGCGTGTGGACTGGGCGTGCATAATTAAGTCACTCCGCGACACTCCTCCACCCAATCTCCTGGTCAGGCATGCGCGCACAAATTAACTTGAAATTAAGCCAAACTGCGGCCAAAGCTAAACGCACGACAACTCAACTCAACTCAACTCAGTCCAGCTCAGCTCAACTCAGCTCAAGGCAACTCAAAGCAAAGCAGCTGAACTTGTCGCGCCATGTCCCTGTCTCGCCGTGTCCATGTTCTTGTCTGCTATGCGCAAGTTGTGCCGTTTGCCAGCTAATGAAAGATAAACTTTACCTTTTGCAACTTTGCCAGCACTTGTCGAAGCAAGCGACAGGACGACTGTGCTTTGTATTGGTGCCTATGTCTGTGTATGTGTCTGTGTCTGTGCTCATCGCTAGGCAGGTCAACTACATTTTGGTTTTTCCTTTCTTTTTTTTTTTTTCTTTGTATTCTTGTTTTTTGGTTTCTTTTTTTTATTGATGTTGCTATCTTGCGGTGATTATCTGCTCTAGGGCAAAGTGTCGCCAAAGTCGCATGTTGCTGCTGCTGCTATGCAATGCGAATAATGTTTTTTGTTTTAATTAGTTAATTATTAAGTTTTGCCTATATACAATTTACGTAGATTTATGTATACAAATTTAATTTCGCCTAAATATACTTATTATATAGAAAAGTATGACTGCGGTTGGGCAGCAACAGCAACAGCAGCAGCAGCATTGGCGTACGTGTATTGCGCATACGCCACGTTGTGCTATTTTTAATTCGCTTTTGATTTGTTAATTTGCGACGTTTTCAAAAACTAATTAAAAAAATCAAATATACAAAAACGAAAAGCAAGCGGCAACATCAAAGGTAAAATGAAAACGTATGCGGGTCATTGGTGACCAGAAAACTAATGAAAAACGGCAAAAGGAAAATTTTTTTTTTAAAATCAAATAAAACCAATTCATTGCAACGTGTGCGCATTATTATTATTTTTCTTTTTTCATACACACTTATTAAAAAAAAAAAAAAACTTTTTAATATGCTTTATATGTACAAAGCTCGATTTTCATATTTGTCTATTTTAATATTTTTATGAGTTGCTTTTACGTGAAATGACAATCGTCCCATCCCCGCCACCGTGTGTTGGCGAGTGCAGCAGAACCCCTTGATATGTTTATTTGCGCATATTTGCACGACTTGGCAGGTGTCGACTGTGCATACTTTTGTCTGTCCGCGCATGCAGCGCGTGCATTAATTCCGCTGATTTGTGACGCGTTGATACGCAGCATAAAAGTATTACTGCAAATATTAGACAACATCCGACTATGCATTCATGCATGGAGGCGCATGTATGTGTGTGTGTATATGTCTATGCGTGAGTGTGGGCGTGGGAAAACATGCTGTTGTGGCTGCGGCTGATAACATGTTATCGCTTTGCAGTCGTGTGCTGTGCTCGAATATGCGTTGCATGTTTGTCTACTTCAATTAGTGCAATACATTTATTTAATTAATGACATACGACAGCACCACAAACAACAACAACAATAACAACAACACGAAAGCAATTGCCATGTTGACAAGGCTGCTCATGATGCTGATGATGATGATGTTGTTGTTATTATTGTTGCTTTCATTGCTTGAGCTGACAAATAGCGCAATGACAGTTGGAGCAGCGCAACGCTGAAGACGCATGCGGGGCATTTCAAATTTCAAAGTAGTTTTCTTTTACGCAACATAGACAACATAGATGAGAGTATGTGACATTTAATTTATTAAGCACACTAAGTCGGAACAGCTGCTGCTTCTGCGATAATGCGATACGTTCTCTAAGCAGCTACTGTCCCCCATCGGCATTAGTACTTTGCAGTAGACGCGGTAGCATTTTAGCAAATCATTGCTAATGCGCTGTTACAACAGCAGCAGGTAAACACAAAAAAGAAAATAGGATAAAATAGCACACCCCCTGCTCTTCAAATTGAGTAACCTATATGCAAAAGCATATCATATAAAAGTGACTTTCATGTTTTGTTGCTTACGCTGTCCAAATACAATTGAATGTACGCCGCAAGGGCTTTGAGGCAACCTGCACAAGGATATTTATTTTTTTATTTAATTTATTTCTATTTTCGTTGTTTGTTTGCTTTGTGAGCTGTTGCCTTGTTTACAATTTATTTACATTTTCGTTTGTTATTTTATGGCGAGTGTTTTGCGGAATTCCAAACCATTTTCGAATGACTTGACGCTAAACCCAAAGCTACTATTAAATTTGTCACTTTTATGAACTTTATCAACTTTTACACCATCGCACTCACCGCTGTGCGTTTCTCCGCTCGCGCATATTATGACGCTGCCGTTTTCTGTTTTGCCGTATATGCTGCGGCACAAATTTCACAGGTGCCACAATACCATACCATACTTTTTTTGTGCTTATTCGTTAGTATTATTTTTTATTTTTTGGTAGCTCTATTTTGATTATTCTCTCTTTCTATATAGGTAAAACTTTTTTCATTTGTTTTATTTTGTTTTGTTCGGTTTCGTTCAATGCCAATGTATCCCCAGCCTGGGACAATAATATTTGTATAGTTTACGGCTGCAGCAAATTTGGCGCTTTCAAAAAAAGTTTCCGTTGCAAAAAAACAAAACGTAAAAATATATGAAAACTATTATGCAAAGCTTTGGGGGACTATTTAAAAGTTGTGCGAGTGGTGGAGTGATCATTTGGTTAAATTTAAAAATTAAAGCGTAACTGTTCAAAACAAGTGTATTTTAATTTAATTTAACTTTGTTTGTTTTTGTTTGCAGTCCTGCACGCAACGATGTGCCCTCCATGTACATTGAGGAAGATGAGCTGAATGAGCTGGAGGAGGGCGGCGGACGCGCCGCAGAGATACGTTCGCGCATAACGCCCGCCACGTCGCACCTGTGCAGTGGGAACGCTGCGGCGGCCGGCATTGCCGGCGGTGGCAGTGTCGGCCCCGGCGGACACTACATCTCCGAGAGTTTCATACAATATGCGCAGCCTAGTCTGAACGGTACTATTCCAAAATCTATACTTAATAAATTGTAGTCGCATTGCTAAATATTTTTTAGTCATAATTTATGCCAAATTTTCTTTCTATTTCTTGATTATTTAAGTTATTTGATTATATTTTTTATTTTTTAGTACTTCTGTACTTATGTAATTTTTTTTTTGCCTACTGTGCAACTTTTTTCTATGTAATGATTTTTTAGTTCATTGCCTTTTGTTTGATTTTTCACTTTTTCTGCCACACATTCTTTTTGATAAATTGGTAGCTTAATTTTTAATTCCATTTGTCTGGCCTTGCTGTAAATAAATTAGCAAAAATTATTTATTCTTCTTGACTTTCCGTTCATACCTTTGAAATTGTATGTATAAAATGATTTATGTACAATATTTTAGACTTACTGCAGTGATTGCATGTTATTTGTATTTTTATTTAAATAAAAAAATTATAATTTAATCGATTTTTATTTTTATGAAAATTTTTTTATTTTACTTCTTATTATTTTTGAATCTTAGTTTTATTTAAATTTTTTTGATTTGTCTGATTTAAGCCACTAATTCCGAGTATGGCACAACAGCAATGCATGCTAACTTGTTGCTATAGAGCGATTAAACTGATTAATGATTATAGACGATGAGTCTTGACTTGTAGGCTGATTTACTTGATTGAAAATGTAAATTTTATATTATTATATTGTATATTCAAATTTATGATTTTTTTGTTAAATTTTATATAAAATTTGCGAATCTACTGTGTAAAATGCGCCATATATATTTTATAGAACGTTTTGCGGTTTGAACACAATTGGCAGTCATTTGCATAACTGACAATGTTAGCAAACCTTAGGAAATATATCGATAGAAGTTTTGTGCATTTACTTTTACCTCTACGAGCTAAAGGATGTTCCTTTAAGTTTTGTTACCATTGAACATGTTTAACCTGTCTATTGTATCGTATGTATAAAAAATCGAGCAGCTGCAACTAATAGCAACTCATGATCGTCCTATGTTGGCTTTTTTCTTCAAAATTTAAAATCCCTCCACTTTCCCCCTTTTACATTTAGAGAAATCTATTGCCTACGAAACAATTTACATTTTTCTGCCATTTGCAGCACATTCACTTCCTTTGTATCTTAATTAGTTTCAAGTGTGCAATCGCAAACACAAAGCGCTGCTGGCCAAATGCAGTTGGATGCTAATTACACATGTTCTTTCATTCAGTAAGCCACAACCCGACATTATTATTATTATCAAATGAAATTTTGCATAAACATTTTCGCTAAACGCAACGAATCGCAAAAATGGCGGCAGTAATTGTGAAATAATTGTTGACTTTTATGCGTATGAACGAGTGAACTAATAAAATGCGCATGAAATACTAAATTGCGTCTAAAGGCCGCACATCCGCACAGAAACTTATTTATCCATGCTGCAATCGGACACGTGTGTGGGTAGGGGCGACGGTGCGGCACAGAGTGTGCATATGCGCAACTGGCATGTGGTGAACCGAAGTGAATGTACGTACAGTGGTTAGCATTTTATGTTTAATTTCCTGCGCAGGCATACAGTGAGGCCTCGAGGTGTCAAACAATTCTGCAGCTCTCGCCATATGTGCATGATATATGAAAAATACAACTAAACTAAACCAAAAAAAAAGATGAAACGAAAAAAATCGAGCAGAACTGTTGCATGTTTGAGCGCACCACAAAAGTGGCGCTATAGAGAACATCAACAAATGCACAACTACGCATGTGAGGGCGCATAAAAGAACCACCGCCGACACCAACAGTCGTCACCGCAAAACATAACCGCTCGAGTTTCCGTTAATGATGAGGTTAAACGCACAAGCAACAAATTATAAAAAGCATTTTTAGTGCAAAATTCTTTGTTCGATAATTGTGTGCATATCCTCACGGCAACAACAACACAAAGCAATAACAACAAAAACAAACGATACAATGAAAATTGTATTTAAATCAAAACTAATTGGCTTATGTGTTGTGTGAGCAACAAACAATTGAACGTAACATAACGGATTGGAATGGAACGGAAGAGTAGAGTTTGGCATACGTAAACGTAATGTAGTGCACATGAAATTAGTGTTAATTATTATTAGTTAATGCGAGCAGCAAAACTATCCACATGCCTCTATTCACTCCTGCCTTGTTGCCTTCATGTACAGTAATTAAAAAGCAAACCGACTGCAGCAGAGCACCATGTATGAATAGTTGGAAACAATATTGTAATTAAACTAAAACAATAACTAAAAGAACTGAAAATAATATCAAAGTAAAATTTTATTGAAATATTTGCATATGCCCCGTTTGCGCACGAGTATACAACAATTATGTAGCATACTTTCAAGCGTCTTGTAGCGAGATCCCAGTAGCCCCTGTTTGCCTTAACTCTTAGCTATTACGAATTACCCCCAACAAAACTAGGCACAACTCTCTCTGTTTCATACACAACACACACTCCCAGTATCACTCTCTTTCTCGTTCTTTCTCTTTCTCTCTTATATACTTTGTTATGCTCCTCTTAGCATATTTTTTGATTCATGTAACCATGTAAAACATGTTGAACCTGAACAAATCAAATTTTCTTGCATTTAAACCAATCAATTGCTAATCAAATAAAATTCTCAACCAAGAACAAAAAAAAATATAAAAATTCTTCATCACTCAGGCACGCCATCATTAGTTTTGCTTGGCACAAACTGCAATCAACAACAGAAACAACAACACAACGGCACAAGTGTCCAATGCATGCCCAGCTCAGTCCGTTATGCTGCCTGCATTGAGTTCAACGCAAATGCGATCTGGTCCCCAAAATGTGTGCGGGCAAAATTCTATACAACAAAACCAGTGCCTGGAAATAGGCAAAGCACGGCACTGAGCAAAGTCTAATACGCAGCCAAGGCTCACAGGCAGAGCCGATGCAGACACGTGTTCTCAGTCGTGCTGGCACGCGGCAAATCGAGAAATAATTTTAATCCAAAATACTCATAGGACTTACACAATAGCACAACAACTCAATCTCAATCTGAGTCCTTGTCAGGGTCAGGCGCACGATTTTCGTTTAGTTTTCATTTTATGCTTTTATGCCAACTATTTTATTATTATTTCGTTCATTGTCCTTTTCCCCCCTCACCCCTCTGAATTGTTTGCTAAAAGGCTGCAAATTGCGCAAAACCACAAATTTCTTTAGACTTAAGGCCAAGCGTAATTGCTGTCTAGATTTTTGCCTCACTTGTGTCGCCTTTAGGTCCTTAGCTGAACGTAATTGTTGTCATCCGAGATGTCGTTGCTGCTGATGCTGACGCAGTGGCCAGGGCAGTGTCAGTCAGAGACGTTCTCTGCTTTAGTTGTGCATTGGCTATTACAGCATTGCAAATATGCCTTCTCCGGCTGATGCTGCTGCTGTTGCTGCTGCTGTCATCACTTTGTTTTTATCCTGCAGTTTTCTTTTAGGTATTTTTCTTACACAAGCACACAATAACAACAACAACAATAACAGCAGCAGCAACAATAGCCACAATAGTGCCAAGAGAGCCAACATTGCCAACAGTGTTTCATATTACGTAAATAAGGCCAAAAGTGTTTTTCAATAGTTTAAGTGCGGGGTTTTTGTGTACGCGTATGTGTGTGTGTGTGTCTGTCTGTTTGTCAGCATGTCATGGCAGTGCACAGCAATTGGTGTGCAACGCAATGAAGTGTGTTCTACTTTGCATTGTATTCGCATTTTATAGCATTGCTGGGAGAGAATGGAAACTATGGATGTCTCTGCCAAACACCTGAGAAAGCACGTACGTAAACAATGCAATCGAGCACGAGCCACCCGTTCCCGCACCCGTAGCCGTGCAGCTGCCAGCAGGCGGCAAAGGCACAGTCCTCGCCTCGTCATGTCAATCAGTTTCGTTGTCAACTACCGTGTGAGTGCCGTGTCTGAGTGCTGTGTGTGTGTCTGTGTGTTTGTGTGTGTGGGCTACAATTTAGTTTGCATATACAAGTGTTGCAAATATTTTCATTATTTAGTGCAGTCTGTTGTTGTGCATCCTTGCTGCAATAAGCTGCCAATAAATATTTGCACAATACGAGTAATCAAATAACGCCAAACGATACGAAGCAATACGATGCGATTTTTTAGTGCAAAAGGTTGTTCACAAAACTTTAATTAATCGTTTTGCGGGAAAACAGGTGTAAGAGTGAAACAAAACATATTTGTTTCAACTAAAAATACACACACAAATACTTTGTCAGTTTGAGGCAAAAAGCAATTAAATTAAAATAACTAGAAAGGCGGGGCTATGGTCGGGTGCGCTATTAGTAAAAGTAATTTTTCGCCGACCGTTCCTATAGCATATCTATGTAATAGGTTAAATAGCGAAAAAATAGAATAAACTTTGAATGCCTATAGATTGGGAGAGACTTCATTTGCTAGTTGTAGGTCTAACCGTTTCCGATATCCGTTTGTTCATACGGATAGACGGACAAACAGACGAACGGACATGGCTTTATCGACTCGCCTTTCGATGCTGATCATATATTTACTTTGTGGGGTCTGCCACGCCTCCTGCTGCTTATGGGTATAAAAATGCAGTTGATTGAAATATTTTATTAACCACATTTCAGCCGGTCACTAGTGGCTTGACGTTGCTTATTCCCACAGGATACGCCGTCCTTGCTGAGTTTAGCTCTCTTAAGTAATTCAATACTCTTCTACAGTTAGCAGTCATGATTGTCAATTATGCATATATACAAAACTAATAACTGCTGCATACCATAAAACCATTTGACTATTCTACTTTGATCAATCGGCAAGCTCGGCAGCGGTCAACTTTGTTTAGCCTACTTTAGTTAAGGCGAGCGGCTTTGTTCATGTAACTTTCATGCCTCGCCAGAATCAAATGGAATATTTCATGGGCAAGCAGGCAAGCAAACTCACTCTCAGAAAAACCTCCGACACGACACACAACAAAGTCAACAAGTTCCCAGCTGCCCACGCGCACTTTTCCACTGCCTGCACAAGCGACAGCTTTGCAGTGTCAGAGCCATTACATGTCGGCCTCTGTGTTGCTTGTGAACTGCCTGTTGTGCAGGAACAATATATTTAACAATTAAAAGCTAAATACATGTGACAGAACTTAAAAGCAAACAACTTGACATCACAAGTAACCGAACTAGAAACGAAAAAAAAAGAAAAAACAAAGACAAAGAAAATAAAAAAAAAAAACCAAACAGGAAAAAGAAAAACAGGAAAAATAAAAATTAAAAACTATAAAACAGAGTAAAACATACAATTGCTGCTAACAGCTAACAGCAGCAGCAACAACAACAAAGACAACAACAACAATAGCAATCAGCATAACAATGACAGCCAGCGAATGTTAAATATATGCTACGTAATGCTGCCTTGCATAGCGTCTAAAATACAATAATAACAAAAACAACAATAATAACGCAGCAACAACAACAACAACGTCAACAAAAACAAGGCATTCGAATAACAGTTGCAGGCATACATTTTTAACACTGCACTTGCATAGCAAACGAGGTCGCCCGGCACACACAGCCAGAGTCAGAGTTCGCCGTGTCTGACGGTCTGCCCGTGGTTGCTTAGTCTTAGCATCACGTTGAATGTCTGTCTATCAGACTCTCTGCGTCTGTGTGTGCATGTGTGTGTGTATGTGTGTCTGTCTGTATGTGCATAAAAGGCTTGTGAACGATTTTGCATAAATTTCAGACAACACAAAAATACACAAATAAAGACGACATTAAAATAGACACTAACGCAACGCTTAGTCTGGAGCGAGCGGGTGTGCGGGCATGTGGTGGGTGCACAGTAGGCTTAAATTAAATAATGTGACCGTAGCACATAAACCCTTTAGTCTTTGCCCTAACAGCTTGATCTTTAGCAATTGCCTGAGTAAATGTCACAATTGTCTATAAACAACAACCGAAGACGAACGAAAGTTTGTTGGCATATTGAATGTTTCGCACCAGCCTAGCGTAAGCATAAATCGCTGCTTGTATGCAAATACTTGTGCATAAGCAAACAATCAAAACATCTAACAGCAAACAGCAGCAGCAGCCAAAACAACAACAACAACAACAACACACAAATAAACAAACCAGCAAACAAATTTTTAAAATATGTTCACCATTGCTCTTGATTGTTGTTGGTGTTGTTTTGTTGTTGTTTATTTTATGCGCACTGCGCAGACTTTGTTTTGAGAGTTGACTTTGTTTGAATTGCATAAATTTTAATTATTTCGCAACTACTAAATGAAAATACGTGTACATATGTATACATTTGAGTTCGGTTGCATATACGTAACGCAAACAACGGCAGCAGCAAAGGCAGCAGATCAGCAGAGCAGCGGAGCAGCAGAGCAGCAGCACAAACAAATATTAATAATATGCCATGTGCTTAATTATGAATGTTTTTGCGAAATTTTTGCCACATTTATTATGCGTTAAAACTTTTTGGCTTGATTTAACTGAACTCAGCTCAGCTCAGCTCAGCTCAAATCAACTCAACTCCCATAATGCAGACTTCAGAAATGACAATTAGTATAATTATTGTTATTAAAAGTCTCCGACGAATGGACGACGGCAGACAAAGCGAACGAGAGAGTGAAAGTGACAGACATACTCATTGTGTGTTCAGTGGCGAGACGCATTCAAGCAGAATTTTCAATTTGTTTTCTGTTCTGACACATCAAAAATAACAATTTGTGACATTTACATGCGACGGCAGCTAGACATGAGTATGATTTAATTTGTATTTCACTTTGCTTGGAACAACAACTGTCACCTGCAAGTTGATGAATTTATAAGCGCCAAAAAATTATATAACATTGAATATTAAAGATTAGGACAGAGTAGCATAAGTGGGACAAACATTGAATATTAAAGATTAGAACAGAGTAGCATAAGTGGGACATATCTATCTGAGAAATGGCAAACAGTTCCTTGAACACATCTCTAACCTCACTGGTGAACTTTACAAAGCCGACTTAGGCGCTAATCACATGCATGCGTTCATCTGCAAATGTGTCAAACAGATTTTAGTGTTTTAACTAAAACACAAAGAACATCATAAAAAATTGAATAAAGCTTTTAAATGTTTGTGTACTCTTTGCATATGCAGCGTGAGATACTTAGATACTTCAGGCGAATGGCGAATGTGTGCAAACTTGTTGGCTCGGCTGCCGCACTCAAACGTGCAACGACGTTCTTCATTTACACATTTGGCATTAAGCTAAGCTTCACGGCAGCCAAGACACTAAAATCTGACATTAGTTAGCTCTTTAGGGAATGCGCCAGCTCGCAGGTGCCGTCTGACAATAAGGCAGACAGACCGACACTCACGCTGGCAGACACTCAGCGAGGCAGGCAAGCAGCGAACACATGAGGCGCGATAGTGTTAACAAGTGCCAACAAGTTGCTCACAAGTAGCTTACATAGATGCGCTGCTCTGATTTTTTGTTTTCTCTTTCACTGCCTTTATGTGTGTGTGTATGTGTGTGTGTATGTGAGTTGTGTGCGCAGCAGTCGCGTCGCTGCGTTATGCACTTCATAAAGAGTTCGTCCTTTGAGCCGTGTGAGCTACGCAGCGCCACACATCAAGGCTGAAGCTGTCATTAGCTGCCATTTTTAATTGCAGGCACAAACTGCCACGCCAGGCACTGGCACACATACACACACACACACACACACACACACACACCGAAGCACATATGCACACACTCTTGGTTGGATATAAACATATAAGGACTCAGTCCTTTGTATGCCCACCCGCCCGTGCATGCAAATCGACATGTCGTCGCAGTCTGCTCGGCTCTAGGAGCACAAGCCGTAGTCTGCACAGTCTGCCTTTCTGCGCCTTACATTTGACTTTTCGCGCTGTTATCTCTCGCACGAGTTTACACTGCGTATGCTTTATGTGTTTTCCCCCTTTTCTTGTTGGCTTTTGTGTGTGCGTTTTACTTCTTTATATTTGTGCGCGTCTTTTCAGCGCATAAAGTTCGACTCGTTGTTGCTGTCGCTCACTTGACGCGGTTTGCTGCTGTGTGTAACATTTTAGAGTAGCAGCAGCAGCAGCAGCAGCAGAAGTGGCAGCAACGTCTGTTGGCACAAGGACACACGCTGCACGTAATTAGACAAAGTTGAATTAAGCAAAATGAGTTTGGGAATTGTGTTGTGTGTGCGCATACAAGAGAAATGAATTACAAGAAAATCCATTCATTTGTAAAATATGCAAAGGACGCCTGACATCAAGGCCGACGCAAGGACTTTAAGCGCTTTAAGGCACAATGCGTCAGCACTTGCGGTCTGCAGGATAACCGAAGCGAATTCAGCCAAGCTGCAAAAGAAACGCTTAAGCAAATGTCGTAACAGTTTTAAGGCGTAAAAGGTGTAAACATCCTGATGACAGGATATAAAACTCGCACACAAATGTCGTGCAATGCATTCTGCAACAAAGTCGGCAATCGTCGACGTTTGTCTAGGCCACAAGCAAGCAGCATCCGACACATGACAACTGCTTCTGCTCCTGCTCCTGCTGACGCTGATGCTGCTGCAAGTCATTCAGTTTACACTCACTCAGTCGCACTCACACAGACACACGGCTGCATTGTCGCAGCTTATTGGCAGCATTTCGGCGACGTTTGACAGTTTTCTCTTAAACACACACTCACAATGTCGAGAGTAAAAGTGCCAAAGTTTTTAAGCAAGCGTCCTGGCTGTGTGCAGCAGAGTATGTCCTTAAGCTGTGCGGATGTCGGCGTTTAACCCGAACGCAGGCAGTGCGCACAGTTTATGCACAAAAACAAACTTAAAGGCAGTAATACTTAAACAAGTGGCAGGACGACAACGTCTAAGGCGCAGGGCAAGCAGCAGCAGGCAGCAGCTATACAAGCTGTCGAGTGCATAAAGCGTTGTAAGATCATAAACAAAGGAACGGGCAACATAAGCAAAGCGAACTGAAGCCAAGTGAAGCAAAATGCCAAAGAAAAAAGCGACGAAAAGAAAGAGAAAAAAGCGAGTCATAATAAACACGCCAAAATAATATTAAACTTAAGAAAGCGAGCAAAAAGAAAAACAAAGGCACAAGGCAAGAATGGCAGAGCCAAGTGAAATCCATTTGTGCGACGTTTCTCTTTGTATGCGTCTGAATTTAAGAAATTAAATGAATTTTATGCGCACTTCTGCGGCGCTACACTAAAATGCTGCCCTGCCATGCCAAGCACACTACACTACACTACATGCAAAACTTGATAAGCACACGAGGGTTGCCTTCAGTTGCGAGTGAGGATTTGTAGCTAGTTGCGGGCGACAGCAGCGGGACTGGGAGTTCGGTGGGGTTGGTTAGCACGAGGCACTCAAAGTGCGATGAGCTCATAATGAAAATTTTCGCAATAAATGCGCGCGTAATGCGCTCATTATGTACGGCAGCGTAAAAATTACGAAACAATGGTATTTTATGATTTTTATTTTCATTTCTATTTTACTTTTAACGTTGTTTGTTTTCTTTTTTCACTTTTCTTGTGTTTTATTTAGTTTTTTTTTTTTTATTTGTATTTTGTTTTGTATTGTTTTTATGAGCTATAATTTCTACTCGTACTAGTTTTAGTTTGACTGTTGCTTGGTTATGTTGGTTGCTGGTTGCTGGCTGCCAGTTACTGGGGAGGCAAACGAAGCGGAAATTGCGCAAAGAAGTTATGAGAAAGTTGTTTGGCAATAATTGAATTTTATGCCATGCTGATAAGCGCACTTAACAACGGAGTTTTTGGCTTTATGCTTTTCATTTACTACAAAAATTTCCTGAGTTTTATACACATTTTGCTTTAAATTTAATGCATTTCATTTATGCTTTAATCTTTATTTATGCTTTACAATATAACTGTTGCTTGCTAGCTTAAAAAGAATTAAAAAAAAAAAAAAACAATTAATAAAACGATTTCAAATTGTACAAACAAAATTAATGAGTGATATATTTACCGTTATTTTTCTTTCATTTATTTTGCATATAAACCGCCATGCACCACACACCTCTACATGCATACACCCGCATACACCCACATACACCTACCCGCACTCACCCACACTAAATCATATTAATGACACGTTCACTTCGTATACGTATTTGATTTTGTTTTATGCAACCCAAGTGTATATTGCAGACCCGGATCTGATACTGCCGCGTGGCGAATTGGAATTCACGACTCTGGATCCAACGCTGAAGTAATTGTAAAATGTAATTACACTCATATTAATAAATGAATAACAAATAAACATATAGTCAAGTAAAATAAATTTCATTTCATTTCATTATTATGATAAAATAATTTTAGCAGCATAGTTATAACAAATTTAGCATAATTAATAATAACATTAAATGCAAGCAAAGCAAAATCGTTTTTATACATAAGCAAGAAATGAGTAAAAGATCAAAAAATAAAAACAAACCAAACCCGTAAGGAGAAACTTTAAAACAATTAAAAATAATATACTAAAATATCTAACTTTAAAAGAAATAATTGTTAATGCAAAACTTTTCTGTACAAAAAATAAATAAAAAAAAAACCAATACATTAAAAAATTCATAATTAAATTAAAAGAAAACAATGCAGAAGCATACAAACAAATTTCAATTTTTAATAAACTTGTGCAGAATAAACTTAATAAAAAATATAAATACATTTACAATAGTCAAAAACAAATACAGAGAAACTAGCGACAGAAAATAAAAAACATTAATCAAAAATCATGGCATGGCATTAAATGTAAATGAAATGCACTTGAAAAATTGTATATAAAATCATGCTAAATACAACATTTAAATCAAATTATACAAATAACAAAAATCAATTCATATTTTGTATATAGAAAAAAAAGCACATGCAGCATCATAAAACAAAAAATCATAAAATTGCATTAAAAGCAGAAAAAACATAAATAAATGAAGTAAGCAGAATAAAAAAAAACAAAAGAAATTTAAATCCAATTAGAAAATAAAATTAAAACTTAAAAAATATACTAAATAATAGTTATATTTATCATGTTATAGTTTATTTAAATATTAATTAGTTTTCGTTTTTATCTTTTATTGAATATTTCAAAAGAAATCAAAAATAAATAAATAACTTATAAAACTACTAAAATGCTTAACATTTTAAGTATTAACAAGATGGTAAATAAATTAATTCAAATAAACAAAGGGCAGATGTAATACAATAAGTGTAAATGTTAAATATTGAAAATAATTTATTTCCCATATGCAATGACAGCCTAAGAACAGGACAAGCGTCGCGCCAACCGATGCAATAAAGCCACAAAGGATGCATCCTTTGAATGAAACTAGGTCGAATGCAAAACTGATTGTTTTAAGTGAATATAGTACGTAAAAGGATATTGTAATAATTACGATTATACTTAGGATAGTGTGTAACAGTTAAGATTATTAAGTCAAACTAATAAGTGTGTTTATAGTAATAAAGATACGTGTACGATTATGTAATAACGTTTAACGATAACAAATAACAAACTCAATACAAACCTACATTGTATGTAATATAAATATAACAAAAACACAAACAACAACCAAAATGAAAAGAAAAAAACTGAGAATGCGATTGCAAATGAAAATGAAAATGAAAACAATATGAATGCTAATAAATAAAATCGACAACTGAACTTGGTTGCCGGGTTTCGTTGCATGTCGATGACTATAAATGCATTAATAAATAAATAAATATATAATACTTATATACAACTTCGATATGAGCAAATAAAACAACATGTAAACGAGTTTTATTCATTTTAATTTCAATTCGCAAAGAAATATTTTGCGCTTTTTTTCAGGTAATTAATTTATTACAGTTTTATAAGCTGTGAATGACTTTGTGCTGCAAGTAAATGAACACATGCTGCTCAAACTGTAAACGCACCGTTCGGCATTCACTTTGGTCGAACTAGTGACATAATAATCTCGCACATTTGGGTTCATGATGACTTCAGTTCTTAACTCTGAAATTCGTAACTGGCTTTGAGAATTTAAAATAATTGACTCTATGTAGAAAAGCAATAATTATGAGTTTAGAGCAGGCAGCAACTGAAGAAACTGCAAAGAAATAGCTACATATTTCAAGGAAATGCGTCTACAATCTAAATGAATAAATAAAATAAAAATATTTATTATAAACAAATGTTAAACTTTATCTTGTGGGTTTAAAAATGACTTATTGTGCAGCCACAAACCCTCAAAAATGTGGAGCACACAAAGCTAAATAAACCGCGTCCAGGCGAATTTAAATAAACATTCTGCCTTCAGGTGGTGCGCATTAATCTGTGTTTATTTCGCTTTCTGTGTCTCTGTCTGTGTCTGTCCCTGACTCTGTCTGTTGCATACATTTTATGTTTTATGACTATTTTATTTCCATTGCCTGTGAGGTCGTGGACTTGCATGCAGTTTGCTGCCTTGGTCGCTTTGGGCGCTTGGCCTGATTCTTGGCTGTCGCTTAATTTCAATTTTATGTGCCCTATGCTAACATACTTTGTTGTCTCCAGCTGCTCCGGCTGCGGCTGTAGTGTCTTTTGTGTCTTAAGCGTTCTGTGACACTATTAAAGAAACAAATCTTTATACAAAGAGAGAGAGAGAGAGAGAGAGAGATAGGGAGAGTATGCATAAGAAATGCACGAAGTGAAAGCAAAGAAAAGTCGTTAAATCCTTGCGATTTTCACGTAAGTTATTTTTCTTTTTATCTAACAAGCACGTAAATTACGAAAACGCTTTGAGTGCTTTGCCCGACCAAGTTGCGTATTAAGAACTTTAAGCAGACTTTCGCCTAAGCGACTTTCCTATAATATAACAAAGCATCATCAGCGACATCAGCGCCAAGAGCGCCAGTGGAAGCAACAGCAGCAGTAACAAAGGCAATGCTGCGTGCTGTGTCGGATTAAACTGCTGCAAAAGTTTTGATTGAAAAGAAAATCTGAGGCATTGCCAACAATAAAAATTGAATTTAAACATTTTAAATGCCAAAGTGAGACTTTAAATGCCAAATGCAGTGCTTTGGGGACATGGCACATATGTCCTGCATTGAATTCAGTTATTTGTCTCCTACTGGGCTTCACTCAGCTTGAGTTGAATTAACTTGGTTTGAAATTTAACATTGCTATTCAAATATTCATGCATGCTGAGTGCATCAATGGGTCAATAAATCGATGCATCACAGCTTCCCTGCATCAACGGTCAATAAAAATGAACTCGAACCACAATTACCGCATCGAATTCAATTAACACGCCACTTGGTCTACGCGAGCATGGCGGCAAGTGCATATCCGCACAATGGTCCAATGACATTCAAATAGCAGCATAACAATAATGCTGACAACAACAACAATAATCACAACTACAACAAGTACAACAGTCAGTACAGCAAAATGAATAAGAACAATAAGAACAATACAAACAATCCGTAGAAGACCAACGCTTGAGTGATGCAATTATTGAGATCACTTGCCGACATTATCCACGTTGACAACTTCGAATGCAATAACAATGAAATAACTTGGAATTGCGGATGGCATGACATGGCATAGCAACAGCCAATCCCGGGGTAACACTAAAAGGTCATAAGGGGCAACTCATGAAATGTTTGCTTATTCATACCATGAGCAGCACATACCCACACAGACACACACACACCCTCACACATTCAGTCACACACAGACACAACCACAGAATCACAGAAACACTCCACAAATGGCACATGGCATTGTAGCAGTTAGGAGCACACACAGCTGCAAACTATCAGTTGAGTGGCCATGAGGGTGTGCAGCTACATATAAGGGAAAAAAATATTTCGGCAAACGAAAATGGTTTAAAATGAAAGCAGAAGTTGTGTGGCTCAAAGCAATGCAAACAACAAGGTATAGGCACTTTAATGGCAAATTTGTGGTACTTTGGGCCATAGTTGATTGCTTGGTGAAACAAGTTGACGTGAATAATCATGATGCACTATTGTACGATTTGTACAATAAAAATATATTGGTTCTATTGAGTTGGATAAGATGAAGATTAACTGCAAGGTGATATAGACCCAACTGCGTCCCTCCCACGAGACGCATGTCAGCAGCTATTCTAATTCGCAAAGGAAATAGCTGTGCTGTACTTCTTTTCACCCAGGTGTATGTTTCAGAATCCCAAACATCTGAATATAAGCCCCGTAGCTACATAATCATTATTGAAGTACTCTACGGTGTACGTAAAGCATAATCAGACAATTGCACTTTTTAACACTGATAATGACATTTATTTCATTAATGTAAATTTTCATATTATTTATATTGTATACGTATGTATATATGAATGTATATATTTTATTTATATTATATTTAAATTGTACAGCTAACTACATTTACACAATTACATAATAAAATGGATTTCATATTTATTTGCGGCACTTCTACTTCTTGTTGATTTTGGTTTGGCTGCTTCACCATGGCAATGAATAATTTTCTATATGCTGACTGTGCGCACAAATATTTTTGAGTACATAAATTGTATTTTGTATATTTAAAATGTTTTCGCTTTTAAATCGCTGCCTTTCATACGAAATGCAATTATTTTCAATTTACAATGCACTCTTGGCGCTGAAAACAAACAGCTGCAACGACAACTGCAACAGCAACAGCAACAGCGACAGCAAATGCAACGCCAGCAGCCACAGCACTGCCGCAGCAGCGGGAGCAGCACGAGCAGGAGTAGGAGCTGGGGGAATGGGGCAAGGACGACGACGACGACAACGGCGGCAACAATGAAATGAATAAATGCAAAAAGCAAGTAAATAAATAAAATGAGTTTTAACGCGCATACAGAACAAACGAAAAAAAAGAAAACAAAAATAAAAAGAAACGAGAAAAAGAAAAACAAGTTGAGATGCCAAAGAAATGTATAACATTATTCATTCATTGTAAGTGACGCAGACAAGAATGAAAAAGCAGCAACAGCGCAACAAGAAGGACACACAACGGGCGCAGAAGAGTGCGCCAGCATACAGGATAGTACAGTCGAGTACAGCGGAGGATGGCACAGTGGTGTGCAGGACAGTGCGTTGCCTTTTTGCTGCCAACGCCAAAACTCTCGCAACGCTTTAGAATATTATTCGGATTTAATTCGTTTTCTCTTTTTGTCGCTCTATTTTTTTTTTCTTTTTGTTTGCTTCAGAGGTTTTTCTTTTTTGCTCCCTACTTAGTGCAGTGTGTATGAGTGACTGTGTGTGTGTGTGTGTGTCGTCTGAGTCGCTCTTACAGTAATCCGAGCGTTAATAACATCGCTTATCTGTGGCATTAGCAGCATAAAAAATGATAATGAAAAACTGAAATAAAAAGCAACAGCTACGTAAACAGCCAAGCCAGCAAACAAATCGACAAACAGACAGACACAGCAGCGCATAAGTGCGAGCGGCGTGTGTGGGGGCCAAGTTAAGACAACAGCGGCATGTCCTGGAATAGCGTGGCAGCACAAAATAAACAAAAACAGAACAAAAAAAAAGCAAAAAAGGGGCAAGCGAACAAGTGTGCGAGTGGAGTTGGCAAAACATAATTTAAGTTGCAGCCCTGACAACTTCAACTGACAGCGCACAGCCAGCGCCATCATCCATTATCATCAGTTTGCGATCTTGCAGTGCACAGCGGAAATAAAACAAAATGCAAACCAAGCGCGCAAAAACCCAGCAAACAAACAAATAAATAGACAAACAACAGGAAGCACAGGCAGCATTAAGTGAGCAGAACATAAAAAGGAGCAAGAACAAAATAAATAAAAAAAAAATAGAAAAAACAAAATAGCACAAAAAATAAAAACAAGAAACTCATATCAAAAATATAAAAAATGTTGCATACTTTTAATGCATTTGCTGCTGGCGGCAAAAGCACAAGGATACGCATATCCCCAGATCACACCACACCACATGACGCAGGCAAAGCATTACAAATGCAAAAAGGCTGCCTCAATACAAACCTTTATCATAGCACAAACGAACAACGTGAACTCTGACTTTTAGTTGGCCATACACGTGTTAAGACATAGGGGCAGTGAATATAGATCGCAGCAGCCTGTTCAGGCCACGCCAATATGCACAGTTAGGCTTACTGCACAACTCAGCGCTAAGCTGCCTGTTTTGGCTTTTTTTAAACTTTAAAGTAAACTTAAAGTAAACTTAAATCTCTGCACTTAATATAAATTGCAAGCTAACATGGCGTATGCGCAATATTAATTTGCTGCAAAAGAAAAATTTGCGTATACGTAAGCCGCTTACTCATAGCTTAAACTCGGCAAAGCAGCAATATTTGTTGCTTTCAAAGTTTCCAAGTTTTGCCAAATGCTAAACGAGGCACAATGCCACAACTGCAATAATAACTACAACAACAATGGCCATATAGCAGTCGAAACAATAAGTGCGCCACTAGCATACCAACAACAACGACAACGACAACAACAATGCGACAACAATGCAATCTTGCAATCCGCTTGCATGCCACTAACAACTTCCGTTGGCAATGCACCGACATTGACGACAGCCTCCGCACACAGCGTCACATGCCACTATGTCTTTATTAACGAACCCGACTGCTCGCCAACAACTTGCCACACGCTGCAGTGGCAATGGCGGTGGCAGCGACAGAGGCAGCGCCACAATATTGTTACTGTTAGTGTTCTTGCTGCGGTTGCGTCTGCTGCTGCTCCTTTGGCTGCTGCGCTCTACTCGGGTCTGCTGCAGCCGTGCCGGCACTCGTGGCTGCAGCAGCCGCTCCACCAGCCGCACCGCACGCACTGGCGCCGCCCACCGTTGCTGTCTCCTTCACCGTGAACGTCACATAGTAGCGTTTATTGCTGTCCAACTTTTCCGATGGCAATGAAATCAGCTGTTTACTCTTGCCGTGCGACAACTCGAGGGCCACTTTGCCGCCACAACTGCCGCCGAGGCCGTTGTAGCCACGTCCGCCACAGCCGCCCGTCAGTATCTTGGGCAGATAGAAGCTGCTCACGCTCGTCTTCTTATACGGGCCAAAGCCGAATTTTGGCATTGTGTGATGGTTCATCATGGGAACTGCAAGGGCGAATAAGAATAATTAAATTGAATCTCAGAACATGCGAATAATTATAAGCGTAAGCTGGCCAACGGTGCAAAACTTGCCACCGGCTTACGTGGCATGAGTGCAGCAAGCCGTGATGAATCTTCTGTTGTAATTACGTTTAAGTAAAATGCTGCTGCTCAGCTGTCGGCGATGCGCAGGAAAATGTCGCAGGTTGCGTGCCGCAGTCCTGGCTGCTGCTTAAGCCGTTGCTTCGCATTGTCGCAACTGCAATGTGGGCAAGAAAAGAAAAGCCCCCAACTGCTGCTGTGAAAGTGCATGCACGCACGTAGTCAATGTGAGATGCTGTGAATGAAGATGGGCGAGTGCATTTGTTTGGTGTGCTGTGGTGCGGTGTGGGGTGAAGGTGCGGGTGCTGCGTGTATAAGTTGTGTTGTTGCACTTGAAATTGTCGCACAGCCAGAGGCGACACATTACAAAATTCCTGCACTTGCCAGCCATGCTCACTCAATTCAGCTGCCCGGCAATCAACTGAGGGAATTCGCAAAAAATTGCTGAATTATGCTAGCAAAGTATGCTGCAGCAGTAGAGAAAAGTAAGTGCAAATCAAAGAACAGATAGACTAGACAGGACCATCTTGATTAGCCATCCAGCTAAAGTAATCGTGAGACTCCTGTCTTATAGCAGAAATAATTTGTTTTGCGTGAAATGATTAATTTGGGCGCAAATTGTAATAAATATTTATGGGCTATTTGCAATATTCGAAACTCACTCCACGATTAAAGGCAAAAAGGCACAACTTCAGCATTAATAAATGTTCTGACTAAAATATTTAAAGCCTTGGGAGTAGTCCGCAGATAATCAAAAAGTAAAAAAAAAATAAAAACATGAATGAAAAACAAGAGTCTGTTGATTGATGGTATAAGCAGAAATAGACAATGGCCGCTTTTTTCTTTCTCTCTCTTACTTTTTTAAATATATTTTAAACCCTGACCTCACAAATATTTTATGACTTACGTTGCGAAATATATTAGCAAATGACTTTGGCTGCGTCAGCAATGCGCAAGAGGACATAAAACATTTCTTTTTTCATGCGAATTCCATAACTTATTAATGGTCTGGTCAAACATTGACTGAAACATCTATATTTAGAAAATATTGTGCTGTGAAGCATTCCCGGCTAAGCCTCTTGCTGCATTGATAAAATAAAATAAAAAAGCTGCAATAAAAAATTCCTCTGATTAAATTTTTGGTCACTAAGCGGATTGGCTTTCTCATGACTGGCAAGTTCAGTGTGTCCGAGTGATTGCATATGATCCACTTACGCGCTTAACTAATGATGTCACCCTTAGGCTACAATTTTTACATTTCCTACTCTTTTATGTAAAACCACATTAAAGACCTTATGCCTTGCTTATAAATAAAAAGAATAATATTTTTGGGAGCAACGCACGTGGCACACAGAATGGCCAAGCATTTGCCAGCCCACACCGCCGTAGGTCAGCAGTTTGTGCCTGGCGATGGAGGAAAGCATCTAAAGAGAAAAGCAACTTAGTACGAAGAAGTTCATTTGTTGCAGCAACTCTTGTTTAAAATTCATTTAAAAGGCTTAAGCGAGTTTTCATGCCGGATTAGTGTTGACTTACTTATTGAAGCTGAACAAAAAACCAACAGAAAACAGAAACAAAACAGTAAAAATAGAATAAAACACATAACAAGAAAGAAACGCATAACGATAAGCAGCAAAAGAGTGAGAGTGAGAGAGAGAGAAAGAGATAGACAGAGGAGAACAGCCGGTGGCAGAGTATGAGCATAAAAATATAACACAAATGAATGCGTTTTTAATTTGGCATAAGCTAAGCCAACATCCTTTGACCGTTGCAAAGCGAAGCAGAGAAGCAGCGAAGAAGCGAAGAAGCAAAGAAGTGCGCCAGGCACAAGCGTATGAAAGAAACGTGCCGCAAACCGTTGGGCAAAAGGAAAATTGAAAAAAGGCGAAAAGGTTGCCGGGTCCCTTTTGCGAAATAGAAATATGTAATAAAATTTAGTATTATTTTTTAATTTTCGCTACTTTAACGCCTCGCATACACAGGACGCAGGCCGCAGGACGCACGACACGGAACACAAATGGAGCAACAAAGCGGCAACAGAAAAACAGAAAACGAGTGCAAAAACAAGAAAGTAAAAATAAAAAAAAAAAAACACAAACAAGAAAACTGAAAGCGAAAAATGCAAAGAAAGTAGCAAGTCATACCGTGGGCAGTTTGAAAAACTGAAAGAGAAAGTGAGCAAATGAGTGAATGGCTGAACTCGTAATTAGGATTTATTTTTATATGGCGAGCGGATTCGGACGCCCACGCGCCAAAGCATTTAGCATGAAAGCGCGCGTAATGAGCAGCCGAGCATGAGCTGCGGCCAAGCGGCGGCATGCAAAAAAGGTACGGAAGAGTGAGAGAGTGAGAGAGAGAGAGAGCGGCAGCGGAAAATGACTAAAGCAAAAGTGTGACAAAGTTAAACTCTGCTAAAGAAGACTGTGTGAAGTGTTTTTGCCGTGATTATATTTGTCATATTTTCTCTCTGCCTTCTTGTTTGAATTTTTTATTTTCGCTTGCTTTAGTTGCAGCCGGCGACACTTTTCACGCGCACGCCTGAATGCCTGAAAGCGTTTGCTAAGCAGCACACAGACTGACGGACAGCTCAGCGCTTAATGGACGTTGACGCTTTGCATATAGAACACTTACAAAAAAAAAACAAGAGTTCTTTGTGAGTTGACTCTGTGCTGGGTACTTACTGTAGGCGGCACAGGGTATGCCGGTGTAGGCGTGCGCCGCATGCAGGCAGCGATGCGTCTTTGTTGTGCACTGCAGCGCCTTCTCGTAAGCATTGTAGTCGGGACTCAAGCGACGCTCCGCCTGTAAGTATGCAAAGTTAGATACGTGCGCTTTCAATAGAGGCGCAAGTCAATCGTATAAAATGCGACCCATGCGTTGCCATGACAGCACACAAGGCAAGGAAGGCACTGTGAGTGAAAGGGAGGGACATACCTCTTCGTAGACTTCATTGATATTCTGAAAATTGTATGTGCCGGGCTTTTGTAGGCCCTTGAGCGTCTCGTAGAGAAAGAGTTCGAAATTCTTGAATGTATATTCGCTGAAGTTGTAGCGACGCAGACGTGTGCCAGTCTCGCCGCCCAAGGACACGCAGGACTTGTGATAGTCATCAACCGCACGCTTAACCAGCACCGCCTCGTTCAGCTTATTCGAACGTATCTGCAGCGACTTGAGTTCGAGCAGATGCTGAAAGATTTTGCGCTCCATGTAGTAACTGCAAAGAGAAGAAGGCACTCAGACAGTCAGAGGATGCGGGGTGCGAGTTACTAAACGAGTGAGTGAGTGCAGCAAACAGCAGGCAAAAACAAATTAAAGCTTATGGCAATACAAAGCAAAGCGTCTACACAACAGTCGAGTGCACATTTGTACGAGTACATGGCGCTGACAAAAGACACAGTCAAAGCCAACAGAGCCGTGCATAATAAAAATACGCAACGGCAAAGGCAATTCGCCTCTGCGTCGTCTGCCGCTGCGTAGGGGCTACTCATATATTTGCATGGCGCGTTTTCAATGGCTGTGGCATTGTTGGCAACAAACAAAGGCAGCCAAAGCAACATCAGCCGCAGACATCAGCTTAGACATGGCGGCTGCAGCTGCTTGCAGGCAGTACAATGCCTTGGCAAATGTAAATTGTCATTTTTATAGCAAGTGAACTCCCCCCCGCCCCCCATCACACCAACCAAGTCACACTGAAGCCATTCCACCTAAGCTCAGTAGGTTCGCTCAGCCTATCTGCGTCGTGCACGTGTGCCACATGCTTATATAATAATGCAGATTAACTCAGCCGAATACACACAACAGCAACAACAATGACAATAACAACAACAAGTTACAGTTACAAAGGCAATAACATTATGAAATATTCAAAAATATTAAAATGCAAACATTTGGCATTCGCGCAAAAATGCCAAACAAGTGTAGAGCAGGAATTATTTCATTAATAATTTAGAAATCGTAAAGTCAAGACATTTAAAATTGCTTTTAGCATGTCGACGTCAAAAGACAGCTACGCAGCAGCCAAGTGGAGTTGAGTGAAGTTAAGTGGAGATGAGATGAGATGAGCTGAGCAAAGCTAAACCCGGATTGTACCTAATGCTTTTCATAAAATATTATTGCCATATCAATTTAACTTTGCTCCTTTCAAGTTTTAGTTTCCGTTGTCTGCCTTCGCAGTTATTACTTTTGATTGCGTAATTTGCACTTTGGCAAATGTTGATCTCTCTTCAGTACACTTTCTTCTTGGGCATTGGTAAGAATTGAATTTAAATTATTTACTTATTTAAATACTCGAAGCAGTGACGAACGGAAATTGATAAGAAAGCGAATGCAATGAATTTTGAACAAAATGAGATGCCGGCATATCGCGCAGATTCACCACGAACAGATTAGAGACGAACTATTGCCATGATGCGCTGAGTACTCCCGACTTTTTGAATGCGCGAATCCATGAATGGGTTGCATGCGGCACGACGACTACTTGACGTTGAGTTCGAGTGAAGCAAGGTTAAAGGTTAACATTTGCTTCGATTGTTAATCAAGTGCAAAAATTCGTTTGTAATAACAAACTAAAATCAATACAGCAGAAGCATATTTGCCAACTTTTGCAAAATCAACAAATGTAATGGCTGCTGCTCCAGATCCTGCGCCTGCTGCTGTTGCTGCTGCTGGTGTGCCACGTAATGCTTGTGTCGCTGCTCATGTCACTGTCACAGTTTCTGTCGTTCTTGCTGTCGCTGATTTTGCTGCCATGGCGGCGGTGGCTGGCGATGGCTGGCGTGGCTGCGCACTTGGGCGGCACAACCGCAACTCGAATGAATTTTCAAAAACTGAGCAAATAAACGAGCGTGCAAATTTACCGAGTGCACTTGAAAACTTGAGCAGCGTTTTCAAATTGTTTATTCAATGAGCAGAAGAATTTATGCAGGCAAAACGACAAAATCACAAAAATAAAACACAGAAACAGAAAAAAAAACGGCATGTGAAAGCAGAAACAAAAGCAAATGCAACAACGGCAAGCAGCAATGCCAATGCGACAGGAATGCAGTAGGCGAAGGAAACGGAGAACGAGAAGGAGAAGTAGGCACTTTAGGCCG
Source organism: Stegana nigrithorax (assembly GCA_037044495.1). Classification (NCBI taxonomy): domain Eukaryota; kingdom Metazoa; phylum Arthropoda; class Insecta; order Diptera; family Drosophilidae; genus Stegana; species Stegana nigrithorax. The sequence goes on from JBAMBQ010004947.1 coordinate 565,753, forward strand.
ATTTATGTGCTTATTTGCTGCTTGGCTTGTCACGGGGCGACTGCACAGAAATTATGCCAATAATTTTGACTTTGAAACAAACTTACGCGAAATGATGAAAGCCAACTCCAAATGGGCAAAAGCCTTGTTGACGCTGTGAGCTCAAGGCACAAGGTGAAAGTGCTTCTAACTGCAAAGGACACTCATGCAAAAGGCACCTGCATAAAAAACTGCAACTGGCAACAGCTGCCGCAGCAGCAGCAGCAGCAACAGAAAAGCCAGCAACAAGCTGTTTGACCCACAGTTGGCGCATAGCACGCCAAACAAAATACAAAAACGAATTATAAAATAAAATATAATAAAATAATATAAAAGCAGCTGAGTAGCAAAGAAATAAAAACTCTGTTCAAATTGTAAGAAAAAATAAAAAAGAAATTATTCAAACAGAAGCAGCGTGAAAAGTTTCATCTGAGGCCTTCGTCGTCGCGCAAATGTTGGCACTGCAATGCCTTTGCATCAGGCAGCAATTGAAATCGCACTCTTTATCATTCATTCATTCTCCCTCTGTCTCTCTCTCTCTCGCTCACACGCTTTCTTACTCGCTGTTTTTCTATCTCCATGCGTCACTTGTCGCTTGTTACACTTTTGTTGCTGTCTACTCGTTTTTTGTTTTTCTATTTATAGTATTTTTTACTTTTCTTGCTTTGCTTATTTATTTGTTTCTCTTTTTTTTTTCTGTTTCTTTAATTTGAAGCATGCTTCATTTCCTGCAGCATTTAGCGCCCAATCCCCAGCTCTGCGCATTTACCACTTGTAATGGCAACCGCAAACGTATTTGTCCAGCAGCCAACGCAGCCAACTCAGCACGACGCAACAGAATGCGCCTACCATGCACTTCTGCCAGCCCTGCCATCTCTGCCGCCCCTGACACGCGCAGCCCTGCCAGGCAATCGCTCTTCCGCTCGTTTTGATGCGCATTTTGCGTTTGCACTGTGACGAGGGATGCGTTGGTCGGATTGTGGGCAGAGGGGGAGTGAAGAGTGAAGACGGCTGACTACGCGATGCGTTGTTGGCGTCTGTTTGCAGAAGCGCTTTTCAATTTTACGCCTCGGTTTTTCCTTTTTCCTGCATTTTTCTTTGCATCCACACTTGGTTGAGTTTCACTTCGTTGTGACTCTGACTGCGACTGCTGCGACTGCGACGTAATGCTCCACACACACTTCACACCTCCCGGCCCGCCCGCCGGCGTGTAAGCCATCTATGCATAATTCTATTCTATGTGCAATGCTCACGCAAACTTTTTTCCCACGCTGTGTGTTTCTTTTTTTTTTCTACAATTTGTTTCTTGTTTTTTGTTGTTTTTTTTTTATTTTTATTTTTTACTTGCTGAATGTTGCAAATACTTTGCAACTGTTGTCCTTGGCACATTTTGTTGCTGATTTCCGTTTCCGTTTTTGCGTTCGCTTAGTACAAATTTCATTTCATTTCATTTTACTTCACTCGTCCGTCCGTCGTCCATAGTACGTTGGCTTGCTCATTCACTTGTTTGCTGATTTCTTTATTTTATTTCATTTCTTCTTCTTGCTCTCTATTTTTTTTTAAATATTTTTTGTTTTTTTTTTTGTAGTTTGTGCTTTCTTTTTTTTAAATTTTTTTTTCATTTTAGCCTTTTGCCGCTGCTCGCGGTTGTCATCCTACGTGCTGCTGTTGCTGCTACTTCTGATTTTTCAGCGCTATACAATTTTTTCAGCGCTCAGCACTGCTCAGAGCTTCCTGTTTGTGACACAAATGTGACAAGCAAAAAGTGTGTTTTGCGCCAAAGTGGATGAAGTGGAAACGCTTCGCGTGTTGCACTAAAAAAAAAATAAGCAAAAACTCAAAAAGAAACAAAAAAATGAATGTAGCGACAGCGACAGCAACAGCAGCAGCAAAGAAATTAAGCGCACTGAAAAGTGTTGGAAAACTTACAAATTTATGCTGCTGGCGATCAACTAAAAACTTTTCTGCCATAACAACAATAGAAAAATTTTACAACAACAAACATAAAGAGAATGAGAAAAAATGCAAATGTCAAGCTGATGGACACTTGAATGTTAAAATATGCATCATGACACTCGCGTGAGCCTTGTACGAAGAGGACATGCACAACACACCAGTGACTATCAATCCCAGCTGCTGATCAGTTTCGCAACAAATTTTAAGCTAATTGGGTTCAGGAGATTCCAAAGACTGTTGCAACCCTGCGAAGCAAGTGTTGAAGGTCCTCAACTTCAAATGGCATGCGACAGTGCAAGGCCATAAGCAAAAGCAAAAGCTCATGCACTTGCTCTCTAGCCCACAAAAGTTGAGCATTTGTTTGTCTCGTGAAAATTCGCCGGAAAATGTTTTTGAGTTGCAACATGCTGCTGCAAATACACAACAGCGACACAAACGGAAGTAAGCACAAAGTCCAACTGCCTAATGCAGGTTAAGCTGTCTTAATTTCTTGCGCATAATCCGCCCCAACCCGCCGCTGCTGCGCAAACCGTAAGCTGTATTATTTATTTGCATTTATCTACACGTATATTAACTGCTGCAAGTTCAACGTAATTTATCTGCCGCTTGCCGTGAAACTTTGTGCCATGCTGAACTTTCAAGTACAACAGCAGCTACATGCTTCGTGCTGCAGGCCGAAGGAGCAACTTCCAGGTGGCAGGCAGCGCAGCGCAGCACAGCACAGCACAGCGCACTCAACCGAAATTCAAATATTTAACAATGTCAATTACGTGCGCACATTATAAATCCCAAAACTCATCTGTATGCTGTACCGTGCAGTCAACTTGACTGCGAGTGCGAGTAAGTGGCACAGAAGCCACTGTAAAGCTGTGAGGGAACGAGAGATGAAGAAAACAAGGAAAAAAGAAAACTGCAAAGCAGTCGCAAAGTTATTTGTTTAATTTATGCGTGAGATAAAATTTTAATCTCTTTACCGTTCAAAATACAAATATTGTATAAAAGATTTCTCTATTTACACATTTCCTTCTTCGTTCCTTATTTTCCTGTTTTTTACACAATTTTTTCATATACAATAGTATTCTGAATTCCTTTTTTTTTTGGCTTTTCTTGCCGCTTTAGCAATTTTCGCCTACGTATTCTGTGGGGTGCATTAAATTTATTCCAAGTGGGAGCAAATGGTACAGTTTTGTATGGAATTAATTGACTTGTCTGTCTCAGTGACTTGATAACAACAAGATTTGCCACAACGAACACTAAACACTTGACATCTAATCACGGCGTGCTATGTCACATAGTTGCTAAAATAAAACAAGAAACATAAAAAATAAAAATAAAAAGAAGAAGAAGAAACGTACACTGTTGCTTGTGATTTGCGCAGACTAACCAAAAATTTCCGTGAGTTTCTATACTAATTTTCTTGTTGTTGTTGTTGTTGTAGTTGTTTCACTTTGCATTGCGTATACGCCGCGTATTTGCATTGGGAAAATATGCGCAAGTTTTCTTAGCGCTTGCAGATAAGCAACAAATTTTTGCTACAAACTTTTTATTTTATTTGACTTTTATTTTTATTTTTATTTTTTTGTTTATTATTATTTCGTTTTTCGTTGTTGCCTTTCGTTAAAAGTCGCATAGTAAGTTTGCCAACAAAAAGAAAACGAGAAAACGAAAATGAAAATCAAGCAAAAGCAGACACGCGGGTAAAAGGAATAAAAGAAAACAGAACCACTCACTGCGCTGCAGCAAATATTTTCATTAGTCAAGTGGAAAAATTATTTATGAACTTTGTCTGCATGCGCACAACATCCCAATTTTTGCCAAGACAAAATGTTTCGAGCAGATTAACAAATAATGAAAAACAAAAAAAGAAAAACACATGACACGCACATACGCATGGAATTTCGCTTATTTAATTACATTTTCTATGCAAATTCAAATAAGTTCACAACTCGCAAAAGATAAGTAAGCGTCGTAAGAGTAACTTGCCTGCTGCCTATCGAAATAAATTAATGGAAATGTGAATGCCAGGAGTAGCTAATCAAACCCAGTCCTACCTCAAATGTCCTACGAAGGGTTTTAAAGTAAGCACAGGTGGCCTCCAAGCTGACTGTAAATGCTGCTTAGCTGCGGCACTTAAATCCTTTTGGCAAACGCATAATGTTAGACATGAAAATATCACGCGCCAGCATAGCTTAAAAATGGCAATGTAAAAAGATTTAACTGACTCGCCTGCGCGCTCTAAGATTTAAAAAATGCAAATAAACTACTTCGAGCTCCTGCCCGGCGTCTACCCTCGTGCCGTTCGGCACTAAGCTCCATTAATGCCACTTACAATTACGCGCAGCATTATTGAAATGTAAATAAGTGCAAACGAATGCCAAAGCATTGTCTCGCGCTCGTGCCTGCGCAGTCGAGCAGCCAAGCAGCTGTTGCGACACCGCGGCGTATACGCAATGACGTTGACGCAGAGGCAACTGCGGGCGTTCGAGTGGCGCCGGTTGGCCCATCTGCCCATCTGTCTGCTGCCTGCATGCCCACGAAACACTGTTCATTTTCATATTTCGCACAAGTTTATATTTATCCAAGTGTACACAATTTTCTATGCTTATTTGAATGTGTTTACATGAGTACCATGGCCTGCAGTACACGTTTCTTGCCTGCGACAGTGTCTAGTGTCGCACATCGCTCACTCGCTCACTCTGTCACTTGCTCAATGGGTTGGCAAACAGTTTGCGCGATCACCGAGACACTTGCCACGCAGCCCTCTCAGTTAATTAAAATGCCGCTGCTGCTGTTTACTTGCACGTAACTCTTTCCGGAAATGAGTGTTTATGTTTGACACTAATGACAGTTCGCTGTTGACAGCCGGCATGCACGCCGACAGTTAGACGACTCACCAAATAGACCGACAGCAAACACAAGTGACACGCAAAGACGACAGACGTGCAAAGGCATACGCAGCTCAGCAGAGGCACACGGCACAGCTCGGCACGGCATGCCCTGGCACAGGAGAGCGCAGCCTGTTGTCTATTGTATGTATTTGTACAGAGGATAGTCGAAATTAACTGAGATTTGTTGCAATTAGTTCGCACAGATTTGACACAAAATTTCAATAAAGATGTTTATGCCAAGGCAGCTTATCATGCCAGACAGCCTGCGTCAAGGATTCACAAACAGTTTGTTGAAGAACTTGGTTAATTATTAATAAATATATTCAAATTATTTTTTTTTGTTTTTGCACTAACATCTTAGCTACTTAGGCTGCCTGCATCTGCTGTACTTTGATTTAGTTTGTTAAAGTTAGCTGCTGCTGTCCTGTTTTGCTATTTCACATGAATAGGCATATGCAGACATCATTAATCATGGCAACAACTTTCTTAAGCCAAAAATTTATGGTTTGCTCACAATGCCCATACTCACATGCTTAAACAGCTAAAGTTTCTTTTTTTAATATAATTGCCATTGCCAAAGAACTTTCTACAGTCACATAGTTATTCTTAACAATGGCGACTTGGGTGCCTAAATTATATGTTCAAATTAATGTTGGAGAATTGTTGAGAAAATTATTATTATTTAATAGATTTTCTTAAACATTACTAAAATTAAATATTCGAGCGACAGGAAACCAATTGCAGAGTGTTTATTTAACATTTACAAAATATGGAAAATTGAATTTGAAGAATCCTTTTTAGTCATGCAGCATTATTGTGTAATAACCATGACAGCCTGTGACATTCTTAATCTGGCTGTCACTCGCTTTGAGCCCTCAGCACACATTTCGAACGGAAGCACACAGAAATGTGAGAAAGAGTGGCACAAATATTTCAAACAACTTGCATAAGTAACAAATTGTTAAATATAATTTTGTTGAATTTACTAGCAACAAAATTATTATTTTTGTTTTTGGGACAGTACTTTGAGCTATAAGAGTAAATTTCTTAAAATATCGATGTTTGAATTTGTCGTTCTTTACACATTTCAATTGAAATGATTTGAAATTTTGTTAGACTTTTTTTCTATGCAATTCATTTACTTTAAAGATTACTGCAGAGAAATGAATTTTCTGTGGCACTTAAAAAAAAGGAAACACAATTTAATAAACTAACACAATCAACTTGCCCGCCTGCCAAGCATTAGGAAGTCACATGACTGCCGAGTTTGCACATGACTGTCATAGCCACAGCCAGAGTCAGAGTCAAAGTCAGTAAGAATCGCAATGTAGCAGAAAGTAAATAAATACTTTAGGGACAACTGACTTAACAGGGAAATGAAATTAAAGTCTGTATCACTTGTAGCGTAAAGGAATTAAACAAACCGACAAAAGCTACAATTATTACGTGCAGCACATTAAACACTTCGACCACAGTGCGCATTTAACACGTTCACCCTGCACGACACGACCCACATGCCGCCCCCTTTTCTTTAATGTCGAATGAATGAATGAATGAATCAAACACCTTAGCATGCATAAAACATCGACTGGAGCATAGTTCATGCTCAAGTACATGAAAATGACCATTAATGCCACGTTTATGGCTGTTAACCGCATTATAATAACTTTAAAGCAACATTTTTATGGGAACAGGAAGCACACGAAATTTATTTGTTTACACTGGCAAAAAAAAAAGTCCAAATAAAATTCAATAAAGAGACCACAAAAGAACATAACATAGCAGAACTGAACAGAACAGTAGACAGAATGGCAGAGTAAGCTGCAGAACAGCATTTCAGAAAACAGGACAGAACTGGGAAACACAAAGATTTGCTGGCATGTGGAAAACAAAAAAATGAAAAATGTTGCCGAGGCTATTAAGCGCCGACTAAATTAACTTTGAGGCAATCGCAAAACAGTGCCACATGCGCTTCGTAGACTATGACGACGAAGCTGCTGACGAGATGGAGATGAACGTAAGCTGAGGCTGCGACTGAGGCTGTAACTGAGACAGAGAATCGCAGGCTGCGTCGACTTAGGCGCATACTTGATTACATTAAATGGGCGCGCGCGCACTTTTCGGTGGTCGTGATGTAATGCGGTTTGAGAGTTGGATTAATGGTTGGATGGATGGATGAATGGATGGATGGATGGCTATATGCTTGGCTGGACGATGCATGAATGGCTGTATGTATGGCTTGGCCAACGTACAAGTTGATTAAAATCAAGCATCAAGTAAATAAATCTTCTGTGAAGTCGTAAAAGAAAAATGTGTGAACAGAACGCAGACATAACTCAAAGCAGCATCCAGCTTTCAGCTGACGATGGCATGGCCTGGCAGGAAGGAGGAGTCGAAACAAAGGAGACGACGGCATGCCGCAAAAGCAGCGGCAATGAGCCAGGTGAATGGTGTGATTAATTTAAATGAATTTTCAACCTGATGTTGTAATCTGAAGGAAATGCGCCTTTTGGTATGCAACATAAATTACGTGTAGAAAATCAAAGGCCAAGCGCCACTTACCGACGTATATTGCGTTGTATGGAGCGCGTCACGGCGGCCATATCGCAGGCGCCCTTATCGCCTGGCTTGCGATTCTCCAGGCGGCTGCTGCAGGAGCGGCCGTCGAGCGTGGCATAGATGGGACGTCGTGGCATGTAGGCAGTGTAAACGTTGCGCGGCGAAGGAATTTTCGACTTGCTCGCACGTGGACTCGGCTCGAAGCCCGAATCGTGATCTTTGCCGGTGGCGGCAGCGCCTTCGCGTGCGTCCTGTGCGTGTTTCCAGTTGCTGCGCGTTTTGGCACCACTACGCACGCGTTTTTTAAGGCGCCGCTTGCGTCCACTGGCCTCATACACGTTGGCAATGGCAGCACCGTCCGTACTGCCCACTCCCTGCCGACTACTCAGGAAGCGACGCAATGGACTGTCGTGTGCGTCGTCGCCCGCATTGCCTTCATCACCATCAGCATCGTCTTCGTCTTCGTCATACTCTTCGTAGTCGTAATTGCCCAGATCCTTTTCAGGTGAGCTCAGCTCCGCATCTGACTGCAGCTTTGATCCTGGCAAATCGTCGTGCACTACTGTGAAGACTTGCGTATCACTAAATTCGACTTCATGATGGCGTGACGCCTCCTGTAGATCGCCGACAGACTCATCGCTTTTCAGTATTTGGAAGCTCGATTTGCGTTCGGGTTCTGCAGCCGTGGCTGCAGCTGTGCTGTCGGCTGGGTCGTCATCCGCCGAATCGGAGGGCAAAAGTGTAAAGGAGCGACGGGACTCCTGTTCACGCTGTGGCTGTGCCTGTGGTTGTGGCTGTGCTTGTGGTGGCTGCGCTGCAGTGGCGAGAGGTGTTTTGTGTTGTGGTTTTGTAGGCTGACTTTGTTGCTTTGACGCTGACTTGGGTTTCGATGTTTCACTTTTTGTTTCACCGCCAGCTGCTGTCTTTGGAGTCTTTGGTAAGTCAGTCGCTGCCGACGCTTTAGCAGCTGCAGGACTGGCAGGTTTGGTAGCTGTAGTTTTTTTTACGGTTTCCGATACATCTTTCGCTTCTTTAGATTCATTCACTTTTGGAGTAGCAGGCTTGGCAGGAGGTTCCGCTGCTGTTGGTTCGACTTTCGTTGACGCATCCTCTGATGGCTGGCTTTCCTCAACCGTAGTCTGTGACTGTGTTGCCTCTTCGACTGTCGGCTGCGACTGCGGAGCCGCTGCTTCTTCACTAGAGCTCTTAGACGCGCTACTTAACGCTGTAGCTGCAATTTTAATAACTGTCTCTACTTCCTTAGCCACTTCCTTGGTGTCCTCTTCACTAAGTTGCTGCTTAAGTTCTTCCTTTTTCACTTCGGCTTCAGTTGCTTGCTCTAAGCTCGCCTGTTCTTCCGACGATTTCGAAATATTCGCCTGTTCAGCATCCCGATGCACATCAACTTTGGTTGTAACTACTTCAGCTGCCTTATTGGTATCTGCCTCCTCATCTGTTAAATCCACAGCATGGGATTCAATGACTGGCAGAGCGCTCTCTGCTTGCTTTTCATCGCTCTTGGCGCTCTGAGGTGGCGACTTTATGAATGTGCCCTCCTTTGTGGTTGCAGAAGTTGGTGATTTCCGTGTCGATGCTGACTGTGGACGACTTTGTGCATTCGTGGATGTGGCTGCACCTTCCTGCACCACTTCAACTTCTCGGCCTTTCAAAGCAGCTTTTGCCTCGCCTGTTGGCTTCTCTTGCTCCGCATCATCACTATCTTTCGATTCTTTCGAACGTCGTATGGAGGTGGACCGCTTACGTGGCACAACACGTTGCTTCTGTCGCTTGTGATAACAACAGTTCTCGCACGAGTCCCTGTCATCTTCATCCTCTTGCTCCCAATCACTGGAGCTCGTATAGCGTTCGCGCGATTTGCGGCGCCGCAATTCAATGTTGCTCTTTGATCGACAGATGTCGCTGCACTCTTTGTCCTTACATCTGTGTTTCGCTTCACCGCAGCTGCTTGTGCGCCGTCGCAGTTGGCGTCGCTTATGTCGACGGCAAATATGCTCATAGCGCTGTTCCCTTCGATATGTCTGCTCCGTACAACTGCAGTTCCCGTCACCTGCTTCAACACCATGTTCACCCTCATCCCCGGCACCACCATTATCCGAATCGGAACGTTTGAGGTAGACAACGTACTTCTTGGAATTACGCAAATCATGAATTTCCTCTTTCTCAACATATTTCAATGGTCGCACCATGTCGGAAGTCGCCTCTTGAAAGGGATTAGCGCGTCTTGCAGCCATGCGCAATTTATTCGAAGGAAGACCGCCATGTGATTGCAAGAACTTCGCTGTGGAACGATGGCCACGTTGCAGTGCACAATCCAACGGTGTGAGCACCACACCCTTCGAGTTCCTGTACAACGCATTGATGTCGCCGCCATAGTCCATGAGCATTTTACACATGTCCGTGTAGTCATTTGCGGCAGCGATGTGCAGCATACTGCGCCCATCATTGCTCGTCGTATTCACTTGCTTCGAACGCTGATCCAGTAGCCACTCCACAAGCTCCCGCCGTCCAGAGGCAGCTGCCTCGTGCACTGGCAGATCCCCCTTTGCATTTCGCAGCCAGAGATTGGCGCCACGTTCCTTCAGCAGTTTCAATGTCTCGAACTGACCCTTGGAGCAGCCGCAATGCGCTGGTGTGCGACCCTTGCGGTCCTGCCGGTTGGGATCAGCCTCAAGATCAAGCAAACGAGCCGTGGCATCCGCATGGCCAAGCGTCACCGCATAGTGCAGCGCAGTGCAGCCATTCGAGTCGATTAGATCCGTCTGTGCACCACACAGACTAATCAACGTGTCGATGCACTCCGTGTGGCCGCGCGATGCCGCACAATGCAATGCAGTTAAGCCATCCCTGAAAGCAGACAACACCAGGTCAGCACAAGGAGTTCACAAAGTGAAATTTTTGATTATAAACACCGACTTATCTGCACTCTCGACACGTGCACCCGCCTTCACCAATGCAATGACCGCCTTCGCCGAGCCCGCCGACGCGGCCCACAACAACGGCTGCCTGCCATCCTTATCCTGCACGTCGACGCTGCACTGCGGATGTGCCAACAATATGCCAAGTATCTCCAAAGCCAATTTCGAAGAATTCGACTGGCCGAGCTTGCCCTCATAGCTGGCGCCGCACATCTGCGCTGCATAGTGCAACGGCGAACCGCCATTTATGTCGGGCTTGGCCACATTCGCGCCAGCCGCAAGCACCGCACGCAGTGCCTCCACCTCGCCGCAAACTGCAAAAGAAGTGCCGGGTAGTGTGTGGTGCGCATTAGTAGGAGTACAGATGATTTCAGTTGCGATATGGTCGTGGACTCACCCGTTGCCCAGTGGACGACCGAATGGGCCTCATTGTCGACCGCATTCACATCGGCTTTGTTCGCTAGCAGCAAATTGACCATAGCCAAATTGCCCTGAATAACAGCCAAGTGAAGCGGGGTAAAGCCATCCTCGTCAGCAGACTCCAGCAGCTCTGGAGCTGCGATGGCAATGCTTGCGGCCGCCACGAGGTCACGCGTCTCCTGCACGTTCTGGGCGGCACAGTAGTGTAGCGCGTTTTTGTTCCGGCTGTCGCGCTGACGTATGAGCTCGGGCTGCACAAGTTGTGGCAATCATCAAATCATTCAACGTCCAGTTCAGAGGCGTTTCGTAGTTGGACACATGCAAAAAAAAGATAAGAGAACATTTTAATTAGCTGCAGGACCAAAGCACACTCACAAAAGTTTTATGTACTACAACTTAAGCGAAGTAAATGGTATCCAAAGCTAATCATTGTCTCCAATTTAAGCTTCCATTGAGTGATTTCCACTAAAAGATCTTCTAAGTTGCTACGCAGACATGACTATACTCAAGTGAAACCCTACTAAACAGCAAATCCTCAGCTTTACTAGCCACACATAACTATAAATTTCAACAGCAATCAAAGAAGAGCTACCAAGGACTTACGTACTTATGCGGCTAACTGCGGCAACACGCTTAGCTTGGTGAATATGTTAAGGCACCAAAAGCAGAAAACACAATTTAAATAATATAGAAAATAATGGCACACTGACTATTTATTAATATTTTAAGAGTGCAAATTGTATGCATTTAATAAACTAATTAAAACGTCATTTACATGTTGTATACTCATATACATACCATACACATGCATACACACACATACGAGTAAAGGTTCTTTTTTATGGTATTTACATTTTAGTCTGCTTAATTGAAAAATATGTAAAAAATAATTATTAAATAATATGCGTTCACATGTTGATGTTGTTGTTGCTGTAAATGTTGTTGTTTATGTTTAATAAATTGTGTAATTAATACGCTTATCGGTGCAGCAAAAACAAAAAACAACAACTTGCAAAGCCGTGTGCCTGAGCGAGATAGCCAATATTATGTGTAAACCATCAGAGCCAAAACCGAACATTTACGTTGCGTTTTCGTTTTACGTTTGGCCAAGCGAAACTTTAATTGCAGCAAAATAGTTTGTTTGTATTTATTTATTGTGCAAATATATAACACCCACAGCAGCACAAACAACAACAACAACTACAAAAGGAATGGACAACTGCTATGAAAATTATTATTAACAAAAGGAAAAGCAACAAGGAGCGAAAGTGAAACAGTTTACTGAAATTATGCGCAATTTTTTAATTAATTATTCAACATATTTTCACATTAATCACATATTAACGCATTTCAGTTAATGTAGCAAAACAGAAAATTCGTTTACATACCAGTATTTAAATTAATATTTTCGCCTTATATGAATAATTGTTTGATTTTTTATTATATTTAAGAAAACTATGCACACGTGTAAGTTGAAGCAAAGCCAGTGACGAACAAAGGCGGGCGTCACTACTTTAGTTACTAAAGAAACAAAACAACAACGACCTAGACGCTAACAACAGCATAGCCAAATGACGGCAACAGCAACAACTACAACAACAGCATGATTAAGAAGAAGAACAAGAAAATATAAACATAAAGGACAGAAAAGCCGCTATAAACAAATCCGATTCGCACATGCTCGCCACGAGTAAGTGGCAGCAGGGCAGAGGGAGCGCGCACGAGGCGAACGTTTACAGTCGCCAATGGCAACAACAGCGCCACAACAATAACAAAAACAATAACAGCCAGAGTGGTGAGTTCGCAGAGTGCCATGTTGAGTTTATTGCGCGAGCTCAGCGTGTTCCTGATGTTTTCGCTTTATGGTAATTTAAGGTTCTTGTTGTTGTTATTCGATTTTCAATTTTGCTTTACCAAGTTCACGTTGACACTTTTGGCGCGTAAAATAATTTCAAATTCCAATTCGTATTTAAACATTTTCGCGATAGTTTGCGAAATTTTCAATAACACAAAATTGGCACAGCGGTTAGCACGATTTTTGCTTTAATTGACACATTTTTCGCGTAAATGTCTTTCACCTGTATGCAGCATTTCATGTCTGTCGGCGCGCCAAGCACAGAAAATACTAAAAGCCACTATGCGGGTTTTTGGCTTTGTGCATAGCGTATTGCCTAAAAGTAGGCTACATTTCGATTTCACAATGCCAAAAAAAGCAAAAGAAAAAAACAAACAGAAAACAAATAGGAAGTATAAAAATAAAATAGCAAACCGCATACAAAAATAAGCAAAACCGCGTGTAAAAACAACAAAAACAAAATCGAAAGCGAAAGCGAAAAATAAAAAAAATGCCAACGTAAGCCAAAAGTAATCAGAAAAAGATAAAAGCTACCAGAAAAGCGCAACGTGGCATCGTGCGCCAAGCGGAAGTCGCAAAATAGAGAAATCGACAGACCGCGTTTTATACGATATGCTTATGCAAAATCAATTCGCGTGCCTATTCGACATCAATGATTGTAACTAATCCGCCAGCCACCATCCGCCATCCGCCACCCGAACAGCGAGCATCCACTGTACTGCGAACGCAATGTGCCAAAGTGCCTGTGTCTGTCTGTCAGTCTAGCAGATTTGTGTTTCTGCCTATTTGTTGTTGAGGTAACTTGCGATTTGGTGTCGCTGATAATTGCATGAGCTTACGTAAAAAAAATAGCAAACTATGTTATGTATATGTCGAAAAGCGAAAGGATACTAAGGAATATTAATAGTGCGAATAATTGATACAGGTAATATTATTGATATTAAAGTAAATAAAAGAGCAACAGAAAATTAAAGTTTTTTTTTTACCAAACAAATAATTAAAGAACGAGTCACTGCGATTTCCAAAAACATTTATAATTTTTCAGAGAAACTTAAGCTTCGATCCATAAACTAAACATGATTTAGTTCAAGACGTGTACTTTAAAAGGAATAGCTGAATAACTTTGTTCGCATTTAACTAATATTAAAGATTTAATCAAATGCCAACTATTGCTAAGGCGCATGTCTTTAAAGACAGCTGCAAACACGCAAGCAAAAATACGGTGAGGCAATGGGGTCCCTTACACCTGGCAATGGGGCTGGGGTATGCCGACAAGTGTTATATTCATAGACAATAATAAATTTGACGATGTTTTAAGTTGGTTTGCTTGCAGAACTCAAATGAAGGTTTGCGTGACTTTTGGCATAAGCTGAGAATAACTGACAACTTCAAATACACTTGGCATAACGAGGTAAGAAATTTCAATTCAATTTATCCTGCCGCAGGCTTAAAGCCAATTGATGCAGAAAAATATTTAGCAAACGTTTGCCTAACGTAGGCAAATAATTTATTCAACACAAATTATTGCAATAACTTAATATGCATAAACCAACACAAAATAAAAACCAAAGAGATAAAAAATAACAAAGATGAAAAAAATAAATAAAAATTTAGTGCTGCACATAAATTGAATTTTCATTATGGCAGCCTCTTTCTCATTGTCATTTTCTGTCTCTATCTCGGTCTCTGTCTCAGTCGCAGCCTCAGTCTCAGAGACTGCTCGCCTTTAAAGAGCACGTCATTGCCATGCAAAGCAATTTATGCCGGAATTTCACATATTTTCATTTGTAAATACAAATTTCGTTTGTGTTCTCTTGTCTCTTTTATTTGTGCCCCAATGCTGTGGTTAGTAAATAATATTTATAAGACATTGCAAAATGATTTTCATTTTTTTTTTCTTCGTTTCTGGTGCTTTCGTTTTGCTTTCGGTTTCGTCTTTTGCGTCAGCTACGAAGTATTTCTGCATTTCGCTTTGTTTCATTTTTGGTTTATAGAGTTTCGCTTTTTATTTCATTTTTTTTTTTTTTGCTTTCTTTCTCTTGTCGGATTATGAATAATGCAAATAAACAGAAATGATACCAAAAACAAAAAAGAAAAGTTTTGACAGTTGCCCCAATGTGGCAAAAGTCGAAAAAGATGAAGTGCAAATAAAGTTGCGTTTTTTTTTTTTCTTATTATTCTTGTTATTGTTGTTGTTGTTCGGTTTTTGTTGGCATTGACAACAAATTTTCAAGAAATTTACATTTGGAAAATATTCCGATACTCACTCTGAGTATATAGAAATATATATATCTATTAAAACATTTTCTTTTTTAATTTGGCAAAAAAGTTTTTCGAAGCTTATCTTTAAATGGAAATTAAGGCAGAAAAAATAGGCCCAATTTAAATATATTTTACATGAACTCACTTAGCGTTGAATTTTTCAACTTGAACTAAACATACTGAAAATTGTGACATGACTTATGAAATTCTTCTAGAACAGCTTAATAGTTAAGGTAAAATATTTAAGCATATTTCAAAATAATAGCAATTAAACTCTTTATATGTAACAATCCTTTTCTATTGCATCTTAAAAGGCTTCTCAGATTATTCTCAGAAAGTTTCTCAGACCACCAAGGCCACAACAATTTTAAACTCAAGTAACTTCTTATTCTTAAATGGGTTTTTTCTTTATTTTTTCTTTTGTTTTTTATTTTCTTGCAGCTGTGCGCGCTGGTGCTCCGACTTGTGTATTATTAAGGCACTAATGACGTTAGCTACATTGGCTCCTGGTTGCAAAATCGCAGCCATTGTGCAGCATAAGCCAACAGAGAAAAAAGCAACAACAACAACATTAGCAAACACGATTTGTTGTTTAAAGCAACAACAACATTCAACCGACTAAAAAGGACACGGTGGGTTACGCTAGGACTCGCTAGCATATCGGAGTGCGCATCGCCAGCTGGTGACGCTGTTAATCAGTGCAGCAGGTGGAGCACACACACATAGCTCAGCAGGAGACGCAAGATGAGGTGGTGAGGTGCAGTTTAGTGCCACTAAGGCCACAACGGTGTTAAGCTATAATATCATCACAATGATTAAAAGCAAATGAGTTTTAGCATAATAAGTGGAATTAAACGTGCTTTAGGATTTATGATGGCTCGAACGGCGAGACCAAGCGGCCTGTTAGCAGTCAGCAACAGCAGAAGCAGCCACAGCCGAAGCAGTAGCTCACAAAGAAAAACTTTCCGTAGCATTAAATTTTCTTTGGTTTGTTTTTTTTTTTTTGTTTTTTTTTGCGCTTTTATTCTTTCTTATTTTCTTTGCAGATTTGATACCTTGAGTGTGCTTTATTTTTTTATAAAATGCGTTTTAGCTGCACCCAAGGGGCTGCAAGGTTTATGAGTTTGCTATGTGCTATGTAGATTTTAAATTTATTTTCTCTGTGCTTTTTCCAACTGAGTTTTCCCAAAGCAAGTGTAGATCAATGCTTCAACAAGCTGCGCATTTTTAAATCGTAGCAGCAAAAAATATGCGCGTCAATTATCATAATTTCGTTGTCAACACCAACATCAACGACAACACCAATAGCAACAGCAATTCCCAACACCAACGGCCAACGACACATTCAACACCACCAATCACCAACAACACCAACAACACCTACACCACCAACACCACCGACTGCCATTCGCCATTGGCCTTTTGCAGCGTCAGTCAGAGCACAGGGGGCAGTGCTTATAAATAAAACGAATTTGTGTGCCGCCTGTCTGCTGCTGCTGCGGCTGCTGTTGCTGTGCGTACGTAACTTATTATTCATATAACGTAAGTCATTAGCATAACAATAAGTCCGACGGCAGCGACAAGCCAAGCAAATTTACATACACGTCTGCGCACACATAGGTCAAGTAAAAATCAGTAAAGAAATCACAAGCAACAGCAGCAGCAAAGCCAGCAACTCTACAGGAGTACGGCACAACGATGCGTATACGCAATTCCATATGTGCGTGAGTGTGTTTGCGTTTATTGTGTGCACATTGCGAATGTGTGTACAGTAATAAAAATAAAGCATAAATAATAATAAAAATAACGAAAAACAGAAGGAATGATAATGGATAAAAAGATGTCATGCGTATATGAACACCAAAAACCACAAAAACCAAAGAATAAAACAAACAAAAAATCAACGAAAAAACAAGAATGGGAAGAGTATAAAAAGCGTAGAAATAAGAGAAGGCAAACAGTAGTAAAGATTCATGTTAACGCTTCGTTGAACAACATCCGCAATAATTATGTGACGCGACACAAGAATGACATATAAAAAGGATACACGCAATGGCAAAAACGGCAACAGCCACAACAACAATAATCGACAACAACAAGCAGCCACAGTGATATACAACAACAGTGACGTCGACGCCGGCAAACGCCAGCATCCAGCGAAAATTCTGTTGTTCCTCATGCAGCCTGGAATAGTTAAGAAGCGAGCGGCAAGTGAATAAGCGAAAAGCGAAAGATACACAAAACACCGGAAGTCATTTTCATAACGAAGCGAAAAGTGATCCAACAGACCACATAACAATGCCAACGGGGAGCTGCTGCACGAGGCACGGCAATAGCACGGCAATGGCACGACGTTGTCACAACGGTGGCACGATGGCCATGTTAATATGCACAGGCGAATGGCAGACAGTAATGTCAAAGATCCGTCATTAAAATGTCAAGTGTTGCCCGAAAGCAGGCGGGCGTAGTGACATGAACCGCCATGTAAATAACCAAAACCCCAGCCCCCAGCCCATAGCCCCCGCCCACCAGCCTGACTTGACTTCACTTAACTGCACATAGAACGCATGCAATGGCAAATTTATGCGCACAATATGCAATTCGTATGTTAATCTCGACGCATTGTTAAGCAGCCAACGGCCACAAAGTGCAGAGGGGGCCAAGCAGCAGAGGACGTGAAAGTGAGTGTGGTAAAAAAAAAGGGAAGGGAAGTTTGTGTGTAGCTATGCGCAACGTTTGCCTCAGCAAAGCTAAGAAGTGCTGCAGCTTCAACACTTTGCTCTCTTTTCTTACTTTTTGCTCTTGTTCACTTTTCATTTTTATTTTTTTCTGTTTTGTACTTTTGAGCCACTTTAAACCTTTTAATTAATGCAACCAACATGACAAGGAAACTGCAGGAGCAGCAAAAGGATTTTGGGAAACTATGCAAAAAGCTGCTTTTCTTTTGCTTTTTATTTCTATTTTTTTTTTCTCTCTGCAAACTTTACTTGAAAACAAACTACGCAACACACAGGCGCACAGAAAGATATACAGACAGACAGATAGTCGGAGAGGCAGACAGCGAGATGATAGTCATACGCATGACAATGCAGTGTAGGGTAAGCGAGCATGCAGTAAAGTGCTCTGTAGCACCTTTTATCCTTCTAATTAGTGCACGTTGACTGCTGCTTATACGCACAACAATACACCCACAACAACAACAAGCACAACAACAGCACAAGGTAATCAGCTAACACAGTCGTAGACAAACTAAAACTTGAGCAACATTTGCCAGCAGTATGGCCACCTTAGTGAACGACACGACCCTGCGACTGGAGATGACGGAAGCGTGCGACAGGAGTCTGCGTCTAAATAACAGCAAAGCCGAAAGCACTACAATGCAGTCCTTTTGCCTTGCCTAAGAAACTTCGCATACTTGTGCACATGTCTATAGACGCAACTTAACCGAAGCTTTGTGCTGTCTGCGTGTAGCGCACATGATTTGCTTACCAA
Source organism: Stegana nigrithorax (assembly GCA_037044495.1). Classification (NCBI taxonomy): domain Eukaryota; kingdom Metazoa; phylum Arthropoda; class Insecta; order Diptera; family Drosophilidae; genus Stegana; species Stegana nigrithorax. The sequence goes on from JBAMBQ010004947.1 coordinate 584,139, forward strand.
CATCGACAGCATCCTGCCCCAGTGCCCCCCTAAGCAGGCGGCTGCTCGTACAGTGTTACATGGCAAGAAATTCTCAGAGACGCACAGCTGGCAGTTTAGAATAAGACGCCAGCACGAGTCGAAACCTGGGCAGGGCATGGCAGTCAGTGGAAAACAATTTCCCGAAACATTTTTGATTAAATAAGAATTTTCTTTGAATATGTAATCAGTGAACAGGATAAAAGACTCTTGCCAGCTGCAAGCAAACATAAATTACGTAGGCGCATACACAGCCAGGGAAAGGAAGTTCCGCCGAACGTCAACTGCAGTATAGCTAAAAATTCATTAAAAACGAATGAATAAAATTGTAGTAAATTAGAAATTATGCTTTACAAATTTAAAAATTGCAAAATTTTCCAAGGCTTCCAGTCTCTTAGCTATTGTCTCTCTCCTGCAGTACACCTTAATAAATATAGTGGATGTTTGCGCTCAGTGTAGCCTTGTTTGTCAGTCGCATGGGAAGCGATTTCATGCGCATTGTTAAGTAGTTTTGGCAATTATTTACATAGGACTTTTCTGCGCACACTATGCGCCGGCAACAACAACAACAACAGAGAGGGCCACACGCGCAGCCGAAGACAAGAAACAACACTTGCATGCCATCCACCCCGCCCCGCACACGCCAGGCACGTACACAAACACACACACACAGCCCACATCAGAAGCATATCTTTAGAATTGCATAAGCTCTACCGCAAGGATTATTATCCTGTGCCATGCACATTGCACTGCTGTGGGCGAGCGAGTGAGTGGATGAGTGGAGTCAGCGGACTGTGTGCAGTTGTTCAACTTTTGCATAGTTTTTTAACACTGTTGCGCGATTTTAGATTTAACAGCGGATTAACATTTCCCCTGGTTTGCTTCCCCCTGCTCATGCGTCAACATTGTTGTATTGTTGTTGTTGTTGTTGTTGCTGATTTTGGCATTATTGTTGTCTTGGATTGTCCATTGTTGTTGTTTTTGGTGTGGCTGTTGTTGCGAATTTTATTGCTCGAAAGTAAAAGTTTGCGTTTAGTATTTAAAGTTTATGTGCTGCGCAGAGGTTGTGGTCTGCAAGGATAAGAAGACGGCAGCCAGAGTTTGCAACTTGCGCAGTAGGTAGCCCAATATAAATTATTTGTTAAATATGAAAATTTCCACTTGTAAATGGGTCATAAGTGCGGGTAGCGAAACGTAAAGTGTTTGCGTAAGCAGATAGTAGGGATTTTAACTTCTGGGTATCAGCCATTAAACGCATAATTACCGCTTATCCTTGCTAAGTTGTTTGCCCAAGTAATGCGTTTAAAATTTAAGCGCACGTGCATCCTTGAAAACACACACACAGTTTTCTTGCTGTAAATTGAATATCGGTTAAGTAATAAATTTTCATGCATGGCAACTGTTTGAGGAATCGAGATAAGGACTGAGCTAAGTGGCACACAGGCGTGCTGCTGTACACTGCAGAACATAAAAACAAAACTGTAGAACAATTTATGCTTAACACAAAGTCAAAAATGAATAAATGAAGGCGCACAGTTGCTAAGTCCATATGTTTAAGAGACAGTATGCTGAAACTAAAGAATAACCAAATGTTCCTGTATTCTCAATCCTAAAGTCATCTAGCAAACTGAACATAGGGTAGGTAGAGAGCACAAAACAAAATGGTTATGAAAGACATATGACTCCTAGCAAAATAATATTTTGCTTGAAAAAGCTAACAAAAAACTTACGAAATAAAATAAAAATTATATTTGTGAAATGAAACTTTTTAAACCCAAAAAATCAAACAAAAAACAAACCATTTCTAGCATCATTTCAAATGGAAAGCCCACAGCACACAGCACCCAAATGTCAAACATGAATGTCCTTCGAGCCAAAATGAATAAAATTTGCAACAGAAAACTAAACACTAACAACAATAACAACAACAACAACAGAAACAGCAACAATAGCTACAGCATTGGCGATGACGTTGGCAATGACGCTGACGACAACGACAACGACAACGAAGCGAACAACAAAAATTGGAACAACAACAATTGCTTGCGAATGCAAACAGCGCGATTAATTAAAAATTCAAGTGCTGTGAAAAAATGCAAGTAAAAGTTAAATATTTCAATATTTCAAATGTAAAATAATTTGAATGTCAGCTGCGCAGCGTCGAAATCAAACGAGCGATTGGGCAAGCTTATGAAACTGAACATGAATGCGCATGCAAGAACTTGCACACGAATGAACGAACCATCGAACGAATTCTCGCGGGCGACAGCAAGAAGAAAGCATCAATGGGTAACTGGTGCGAACAGAAGAAAATGAAAATGAAAAAAAAAAGAAAGTCGAAAAAGAACCAAGGGAGGAAAAACAAATGTAACTAAAAAACTTTTGTACGTCAATTTTAATGAATTTTTAACAAAAGAGCAGAAAGTGCAAGGAGTAAAAAGTGAAGGTAAATTTTGTGTTTGTTGCGGGTTGGCGAGCGTTTGGTGGGCGGTTGGTTACATTGCTGAAAGTTGTGCATAAACGAAAAAGGGAAAATCGAATGCAAGAGGAAATATTCGCAATTCAATGCAAATCGCAATTAAAGTAACTATTCGAAGGCCATTTCACAAACAGAAACCGTTGAGTAGTCGACAGCAAACGAAGCAAGGCAGGATGTGGCAGTACCAGGGTCCGCGCGCAGAACCACGTCAGGTGACTTTGTGATGCTGTTATTCAGCTAATGGGTGGCCGCTTCTTTTACTTTTCCTTTTCTTCTATTCCTTGCAAAAGTTGCAAACGATTTGATATAATTAAAAATTGATTTTACATAGTGCAAAAATACGATAAGTAAAGATGGAGGAACCAGAGTGAGGGGAGACCTCTAAAAAGCAAGCAACTGCTCATATAATAATGCAAACTATTTTGAAAACATTATTATTGAGTTCCAAAGTATTGTAGATTTTAAGTTTTCAAAGACAATGTCATTTGTTTTTTGTTGTAACGACTTCGGACTCGGCAATAGCAATAGCTTAGCTACTTTTCTTGGGGCGCTGCATGACAGCTGCAATGAAATGGTTGCGAGCAAGTAAAATTGATATAAGATAGTATTAAAATATTTGAGGATTCAATCAGAATCGATAAAATTAAATTTAGTTAGAAAGGAATGACGCTCAAAAGTAAAGCATACATAAATTGAAATCAGTAGATGTATAATTAAATGGCATGCGAAGGGATCTTGCCTAATTAACTAGAAATGCAACACGTTCGGCTGAATCAGGACTACAGCAAGTAAACTTACAGTTTAGTAACAGTATTCGCCGATTCATCCACACCCTGCCAGCGCAAAGCGTCACGAAGCCTGCAGCCTATAATGGAGCAGGCGTTTTGGCGTGTACTGTAATTGCTAGGTAAACTATGCATGACATCAGAACTACTTTGTAGACTAATGTACGGCACGGTAGGCACTTTTTGTATTAGCAGGACGTGACTAGGGCCGTTGCCTTTAATTTCGGGTAACAGCAACACCTGATATCCTTGACAAAGCGGCATGCAAAATTTGTAATTTCGTTAACGGAGAGAATCGAATTCAGAAAACCAAAAACCAAAAACCGAATACAGAGTACAGAATAGAGAAAACAGAAAACAAAAACCAAAAAGGGAGAAAAGAGAAAAATCCATATAACGTATAAAAATGGCATGCATAAAATATTCAGGCAAACGAATGCGAATGCGAATAAAACCAATTTAATTGCTGGCCATTTGCACATTTCTTGTAATTAACTTTCGCACAGCAAACATTTCGGCATTGTGTTGCGTTTTGTGTTTTCGGGCTTTGCTCTACATTTTCGTTTTGTTTTTTTGTTTTTTTTTATATTTTTTTTTTTGTTTTTGCCTTGCTTTAGTTTGCTATGGTTTGGTTTGCTTTGCTGGGACATTTGTTGTGTTGGCTGCTCAATTGTCCTTGTAAATAAATACGCATTAATTTTCGAAAGGATTTCTATGTGACATGACTTCATAAACAGAAGGCGACAATTATGCTCGAACGTAAATTGCTGCCAGGTGACGAAGCATGAGTGTGGGTCGCTGATGGCTGATGGCTCAAGGCTGATGGCCAGTAACGTTTATGGTGCCACTTTGGCATTTGGGGCAGTCGGTCTGCGCGTGTCCAATGGTGCGTATGATGAACTTTAATTGAAAATACATTTATTGCATGATTTGCGCACGGCACGTTTTCCACATTTAAATGTGGAAATGTGAAAATTTATAGTTGAGAAGATTCCTTTTGACATTTTTACATGTGAAATGTTAATTAATTAAATTTCACAACGCATTAAGAGCCAAACGGCAGCAAATTGCGTTCAACCGCAAACACGTGACACAACACTCGCTTAATTGCGTGGATCGTCCTTGGGACACGTTAACTTCAGCTGGCAGTGAATGCCATTGAGTACGCAAAAAAAAAAACAAAAAATCTCTAGAAATTACTTGGCGCCAATATGACGCTCTGCATTTCTGCGTAAATAAATTTCCGCATGTGTATCTCTGCACGCAGCTAATCATTAATCAATAAACGCACAGTTGTGGGTCCCAAAATAACTGATCGGCAAAAAATGCTAAAATCAAAGCGATCCAACAGCAGACGCCACCTGGCGCATATGCGTAAGAAGCTTGCCAATGCGTAAGACGCCGATCACTGCTGCCCATTAATCAGTCACAATCGCCGCGAAAGTTGCTCGCAAACGAGCAGCCAACAAGCAAAAAGCCAACATGATTAAGTGTCGTCTGGCATTCGCCTGTAAGCGCCGCGTCCTGATTTGCTGCAAAACAAAAGTCGCACAGTGTTAAATGATAAGCCGGCGCTGTTGACAGCAAATATGTTGACTAAAAACGCCATCAATTCCTGCAGATGCTATTAAAAAGCCATTTAAAGCGTTCGACGCACAAAGTCGCATACTTAGACGTGACAAATCTGAAATTGATAAAATGCTCGCGTATAGCTTAAGTCGACTGCCATTAATACAATCCAATACATCCTAAGCGCAGCCTCTGTACGCGCTTGCACGCGCATTTAAAGGAAATAGCCGGCGCCAACTCGCCAAATATAAAATTAATGGCAAAAATGCTGCTTAAAGTGACCGCACAACATTGTACGAGTGTCTGTCTGTGAGACTCAGTCTCAAAAAAGGCAAACTGACCGACACACGGAATGCTCAACGAAATGAAAAATTATGCAGAGTACATTTCAATGCAGACAACATTTCACAAATACTTCTGTAAAGTAGAGCAAAGCAAAAATGACACAAATTCTGCCAGACTCCCTCAGGACTCTGACCAGAGATTTGGGAGGACTTCGACTTCGATTTTTAAATCACGCTGCCAAGTCACGCAACAGGAAATATTGTTCTTAATTTAAAGTGTTAGCTTGGATGCATTCGATAAATTGACTATTGACTCTATGATGAGGTGGATGCAACGCAGGCAGTTGGCTTGAGCTTACTTCATTAGCTATAGTTTACAGCGAACAATGCTGCCTGCAAAGCGCATATCTTTCATCTTTCTAATCACACACCCATTAATTATTTCCAGCTGCTCGACAAGCAAAAAAGAAAAACTATATTAAATCGTGTAGAATGCCAGCTGAGTGGGTAAAAAACTCATGCATTTATAATAGACACGCATAAAATTTGTTAAGCAATGACAGAACATACTTCCAACGAAGGCACAAAATGCTACAGAGCAGTCCTTGCAACATAAGGCACATGCCACGGCCCTAAAATACCAGCAGAGCAATCCGAAATGCAGTGCAGCATTTATTAGCTGCATTGAGGACGAAAAGGACAATGCACGCATCATCACGATGATGATGACGTTGTTGATGACAATTTGCTGCAATCTGTTTGCTTACGCCTGCTACAACTGCTCCTCTGCTCCTCCGCTCACCCCCGATATGGCTTGAATATCTGATGACGCGCGTTGCAGGCAATACGCGCCCATTTAATGTCACGAGCGAGCTGCATGAATATTTCATTAGCGACACAAGGCGTAGGAATACTTAAATGCCAAGGCTGAAAATGTGCAATGTCGTATGCTTCCTTCCGTTACACTTTTTGCCATCCTCGCCCCACCCACGAACAACACTTTAAACAAATTGAATTTAGGAAATAAATTAGCCAAGGCTGCAGTATGAAAAAGTGCTTCAAATTGCATAATTATGACACAACTTTGCGTACGTACGTAGATTATTGTTTAATAAACCACAAAGCAACAGCAACAACAATAACAACAACATCAATATACCACACCAACATACATATTTAGTGTAATTTCCGTTTGAAAACTAGGCAAAAGTTTTGCTTACAAACTGCAAGTTCCGTTGCAGGCAACGTCGGCAAATCAAATCCTGCCAAAACGCAGCCAAACTGCCAGCAGAGTTCCGTACCGCACTCAACTATGCCGCAGTGTACCGCCGCACTGAACTCTACTGCACCGGACCGGACCGAAAGGAACCAAAACCAAACCCAACCGAACCGGACTGTACCATATTACAATTAGTTGCAAGTTTTGTTAATTTCTGTCAACTTTTGCCGGCCATTATGCACTCTGCACAAATAATGTTACAGCATGTTGACTGCGTCTTCATACACGAGTACGGAAAAAGTTTGCATTTATCTTGCAGGCACTCGCAGGACATCCCAACCATCTCCGACTAAGCTAACGCAAGGAACGAGGACTCTCTGCCCTTTTTGTCGCTTGAGTTGCGCTTAAGGGAGCGTAAACTGGCAGCCGGCGTTTTTGCTCGTTGACATGTTATTAGTCTCAAACGTTTCCTCGTGTACTCGTAAAATTTTCGGCAAATTCAAATTCATATACGGATATCCTTCCAGACAGTTGCCAGTTGGCGGCAAGCAGCACAGCGCGGTGCAAAGCAATGCAGCCAGTTCCACCTCAAAAGTTTAGTCGGGCAGGCCGACATGACGGAACTCATTCAAATAAGTACGAGTATCCTTGCGAGCACAATGCACTGCACCGCAGCCAACTTTTGGGGTAAGGCAGCGTCTTTCTGTGCCATCCATGCCTTCATCTTCTTCGGCGCCAAAGTCAAACTGTGAATCTGTGGGTAAATTTCGTATGGCTTCAGTAATTAATTTCCCATTTCGAAGTTTTCGCTGTGCAAACTGACCGACGAACAAATACGACGGCAAATACGTCGGCAAATGCGACCATTGCATGGGAATTCAAATGCGAAAGGAATGCAATTAATTTTATAGGACAGCGCTCGACTTGGCATACACCGAGGAGCGGAAGTATTTGCGAGTGTGGTCTGTTGGCCTCTCAACCCAACTCTCATCTCAACTCAGTACTCAGCCGAGCCAGTGTTCCGTGTATGTATGTGCCAGCATGCTCCTTGGATGCTGTCGTCGTCATTGTCAACGCAGCCATTATCATTATCATCACTGGCGTCGTCAGCGTCGTTGTCGTCATCGTTGCATGGGGCTGATCCTTGCCGTTGCTGGCTAATTAATTAGAACTCGAATCGTTTCCATTGCATATGTTGGTGAGTTAGTTGTGAATGTGCCAAAAAACTTTTTCCCAATGCATGTTCTCGGTTGCGTTTTGGGTTTTGTTCAATTAGCCAAACTCATTTGAATTTGTTGCACAAGTTACTCGGTTTGCATTACTCCACATTTTTTTCTTTTTCATTCCGACACAATTCAAAACTAAAGGTTTAAAAAAAGCTCCAAGCCGGATAATAAACTCTGAAAAATTTTCCGCTTTTCTGTTGCACATTTATTTCCTAACTACAAAGTTTTTGCTTCACTTTTTGCCAAAGAAAATTCAGTCAAAAGTATTTATATGCTGCCATCTTTTACTGTTGTCTTATTGATTTATAGCAGAAACTATTTTCATATTCTTTAACCAACAACAGAAAATTAAATAATAATCCCAAGTTAAGTTTTTGCTGCTGCTACGCATTTGACAAATTTGAGCCGCTAATAATCCATTAGTTAAATAAAAATACAGCATGCACGTCTCTCCTTCTGCTCCTTTCAAGCTTCTTTGTTTGACTTGCTAATTGACATCGTCACATGTAATCCTCAGGAACACGGCTCGAGCACACATTTATTAAGTGGAACTTTATTCTGCCAACTCAGCTCTGGCAGAGTCGACTCTGTGGCTGTAACATGTGTTTCACTTTTAGCCAATTAGGCAGCTACAAATAACAAATTCACATGTATAGGACTACAAAAACAATGACTTCAATAAATCTGCAATGTTTGCTATCTCTTGGATGCGTTTCGTAACTAATCCCACAACAGCGTCAATGCTCATCGATTCTCCATATTTAAACTGAGATGTGGAAATTAATGATGAGCGCACTCGTACCGAACTTTGTGAGAAGTAAAACTTTTACCGTTAAGTATGCGTGTCTACACGCAAAATACAATTAAAACCGAACTGTAAATGGGTCGAGTTTAAATCCCACTTGCCAAACTCAGGCAAAGCTTATCACGCCCAAGCACATGCCCCTGGCCACTCGCTCCCTCTTAGTTCCAACTTTCGACTTGCCACTGCGAAGCACATCTGCACTTGCTCTATCGCTTTCATTACCTAACCTCTGCTCATCCACTCACACGCTCACGCATTCACTTACTCGCTCACTCCTGCACTCCTGCGCTCACTCCCCGTCTCAGCCGCTCCTCACTCTTGATTAAATTCATCGACATTGTTTACGCATTGCTATTGTTATTCTTCAACTTTTTGGTTTTATTTTTATTGTTGTTCTGCTGCCGTTGTTGCTGTTGATAATGTTGTTGTTATTGTTGTTGTTTCTGTTGTTGCTGTTATTGCTTTTGTTGCTGTTGTCGTTGGTGTTTTTACCAATTAAGTCTTAATTTCTTAGAAAATAAAACTTTTTAGCTCTTGGCATTGTTTACTGAGCAACAATTCGTGCCTTTCTCGTTAACTTCGCCTACGCCCTACACTTTCATTTCCTCTCTGCCTACGTCTGCGTCTGCATCATCTTCGCACTTTACTTATTCTTACATTTTCTTGCTTTATTCGAAGCTGCTTAAATGGCAAAACTCACAAAAGGCAACACTCGAGGTCAGCGTGTACATTTTCTCCATCTTTTTTCTCTTCCTCTTCTACTTCTTCTTCTTCTTCGTGCTGCTGTTGCCGCCGCCGATGTTTTCGATGTTGCCGCTGTTGCTGCTATTGTTGTTGTTTATACTTTAAACCGCAATTTAGCAAAGAATTCCTACAAAAGTGAACTTTTACACCTTAACTTGGTAATTTTATGTTGTTGTTGTCGCCGTTTACTGCTTGGCTCTTCTTCTTTTGCTGGCAACAGATTTTTATGCATTGGGCACATTGTATCTCAGCGGGAGCACACAGCCAACCAACAGCAACAGCAAATATTTCTTGGTCTTCCTGCATTGCTCAGCATAGTAGCCAACTGTGGTTGCAGGTGTGAATTATTTATTTTCACTTAAAACTTAGACAGGAAGCAGCTGAAGCATCAGCAGCACCACCCCCACCACCGCCACCAGCACCAACACCCGGAGCAGGTACAGACGACGCATACCCAAAAAGCCAAGCAGCTGCGCTGCTGAAGCTGGCCGATGGGTTTGGATTTGGTTTTGGCAACAGGCGAAACTTTTGCACCCATTTTGTTGGTTTTTCAAGTTGATGTAAAGTCAGCAACAAACTTTCTTTGTTGTAAATAATACTATGCAAATATACATTTGTTGTCGTTGTTGTTGTTTATGTAAGTTGCCGCTAACACTGACCGCGAAGTGTAAATCGCAGTCACATTGAAATGAGACTAACAAGCGCAGCTGGATGCGTTTAGAAGCTTGCAGCAGAAAGTCAAGCAAACATTTCATTCATTTACATTTACTTAGTATATAATTAAATATTTAACATACGTATAATCTGCTAAGGCACTCGAGTTGGCTAATACTGCGTTGAATCATTTGTCGTCAAGCAGAGTGAGGCGACTGAATAAGTGCTGTCTGATGTCACGAAGTACTGGCACAGCAACTTCATTAAGTCAGACGTCTGCTGTTTGCCATAAAAACCATTATCGACAATGCTAATATGCCGAAGGGACTCAATACAATGAGAAAACGAAAGAAAAAAAAAAAATAAAATGAAATAAAATAAAAGAAAAAATAAACAAAAATTAATAAAAAAAAGCAACACAAATTCAAGCAAAGGGAAAATTAACCGTAATCTTAATTAAAAAATTCTCAAAAGAAAAGCAAAACACCAACAAGTGAAAAGTTTTACAAAACAAATACGAATTGTTTAATTATTCAACAACAAAAAGAAAAACATAAAACAAGGGACACACAAAGTAGGCAGCGCAGACCGCGCAGGGCTGAGTCGGAGAATTGACGAAGCCGTCGCATGCCTTGGGAGAACAGCAAGCAGCAGAGAGCCAAAAAGTTTTAATAGGTTATGCGCGCTTATCAGCGTCAGCGTGCCCTATAAGAAACAAAAAACAAGCAACAACAAAAACATAAACGAAAAAGTAAGAAACTCAACAAAGCAGATAAATAAAGCGTTGAGTGCATGCGTATGTGCGAGCAGCAGCAAGGCAAAGTAAGCCGCAGACGTGCAGGAAACCAAAGCAAATTAATTCATGTCTCATAGGCAAAAGATAACAGCGCTTTACTCGCGTGGGCACAGCAGCTGAGCTGGGCAGCGGGGAGGGGTGCAACGTGCAAGCGAGCATCAGCTTAAAACTCAAACACGTATCCAAACTGTTACGAGGCAAAGCGGGTAGGAAGGTGAGCGAGCAATGCATGCAACTGCCGCGCACACTCGAGCGGAAAGAATTGCTAACAAACCGAAGAAAGCCGCAAATTTTAAAATTACACTGAAATGTTGCTCAGAGCAAATATAAACGAAAAAGATGCAGATACATGACACGTGTTTAATAAATCCGCAAGAAGAAGCAGACACAGTGCAGCAGCTACAGCTGCCAGGACAGTGCGTGAAAAATCTTACTTCCGCTTCCGCTTTCAATTTTTTTTTTATTTTTTTTATTTATTTGCTTAACCATAATCTTTTCATACCTTGACGCAAAACATGTGGCAGAGGAAATTAAATAAGCTGCCGCCTCAGGACTTTTTCTTTGTAGCTGTACTATGCTGGGCACTGACCATTAGCTGTTTGACTTAAAAGTTTATTAAATAAGCAAAAAGGCAGCAACAGTGAGTAAATTGGATTTTAATCAATTTTAATTTATAGTTAAAATGTACAAAGTAGCTCGGACCCTAGGGCAGGTGTCATAAAAAAAACGTTACAAAAGCTTTCATGTAATACGATAAAAACACAAAACACCAATGCACACGAGTTAAGCAGAGATTTACTCGCAATTTAAGAAAGTATATTCAATTACGGCAACTTAAAAGAGCAAGTTCAAAGAAAAGGTAAGCAAATTAAACTTGCATGCACCTACGTACTTTTATTGCCCTCGGCCCTTAGTAGCAGCCACTCAAAGCAGCAGCTGCCTACAAATTTCCTGTTTACACTACGTACGCATAATTAAAACTAAAAATATAATTAAAACAAATCAAATTCACACAATGCATGCATTTATTCGTCAAAGTATTGTCAAAAATAGCGCATAGGCCACGTAGTCAAACACAAAATTATACATACAAAATTGCGCAGGCGACGTAAGCTGCTTAAGCGTAAAAATAAAAGATTTTTATTAGAAAATTAATAGTCCAAGAGTCGCATAAATATTTTAAGCTTCAAAATTAAGAAGAGAAGAAAATAGTTTATGAATCGTATAAATATGTAGGTTAGACACTTAAGTTCGGTTCGTTTAAAGGGAAAAGTTGGTCAAAGTCTTGTTACTCTACACGCCATCACGCATTGAATGGCACATCAAACAAAACTAGCATGGGAAAATGACTGAGAGTATGAGTGGGAGAAAGAAGGATTAGCTGCAGGCAAGAGTGGGAGGGAGCGAGAGTGAAAGTGAAAGTGGGTTTATGGGGCTGTTAGTGCAAACTTTACATTGGTTAAATGCGCAAACAAATAATAATTGTGCACGAGTGTAAACCAAACGAATTGAACTGGCCACAATAGTTGCCCAATATGTGGCACAAGGCTAACGAACAAACAATAATATGTCTGACTCTTGTGCTGAGTTTCAACATTTCCGAATTTCTAAAATTATACTGCTGAGCAAATGAATGAAAAAGGGAAATGGCAAACTGTAGTCAATGTCAAATTGTGCATGACATTGAATGCCAACAGCTCAACAATGTAACTCGAATCAAATTTAGCGTTCAATATCAATTATTTCCCTAAAGCATTGCGTATGCTATCGCATAACAGCAACTATAGCAATAACAACAACAACAACTACAATAGCAAACAAGCAATGCTCTTGGCATTTATCATTACAAATAAGAAATTGTATGTCATTAAACGCAACAACGTCATCATCATCTAACACAAGTGCCAGCACAACGAGAGAGGGAGAGAGAGACTCGTACATCGGCAATAAGCACGAATAAAAAGTAAGGCACACTTATCCCCCACTCACCCACCCACTCTCTCACTCATCTACTCACTCACACACGCATACATTCAGCCAGTCACTCAGTCACTCACTCACTCATTCAGTCAGTCAGTCAGTCATAATTATAAAACTAAAAGGCTTGTATACCAGTCAGGCAGGATACGGCACAGCTCGACTTATTTCGTTTTATTCGTTTCCTTTTATTTTGCTTCGTTTTGTTTCGTTTAGGTCGAAATTTATCTGTGTCCAATTAAGAACTTTTCAAATTTCAATTAAATGTAAAATTGGCATATTAAAGCGTATGAATGCGCATGGAATGGAGCTGAGCGAGGCAAACCTTGGAAAAGAAGGCAACGGCACAGTTAGTCATTGTTTGGCATCCATCTTCCTTGCTTAAACTAAGCTCGGGGATTATTTTGTCAATTTTAAACGTCCAACCGTGTCTAGTAGCACAAAAAAAAAAGAAAATAGAAAAAACTGAACACAAAAAGACTCACCCACACACACACATACACAAGCACACGCACAAATCCAAGAGCGTCATTGCCAATGCCATTCCCGCTGCCATTCCCGTTACCGTTACCGTTAGTGTTGCCTTTACTGTTGCCATTGTAAATGACTCGCTCGTTCGCTGTTAGCCCATTTGTTTGCAAAATCGTGGCACACAAAAAATATTTTCGGCACTTACGTCCCATTTCATATACACAAAAAACAACAAAGGCAGCAAGACAATAACAATGTGGCACACTCTCCTCCTTCCTCTATTTGAATAAATGCGCATCATGTGCCTTTTGTTATCCGCGTTAAGGTCCTGCAGCAGCACCCGCAGCAGCAGCAGCAGCCTCAGCTGAGTCAGTAAGGAGTGAACGGCGTATGAAGTATGGTCTGCGTTGTGCGATGTGCGATGTGCGGGCACTGGCGGGCTTTGTTGTTCGTTTGCTTGGTCATTCCTGTCGGCAAATGTAGCAATTAGGCCGTAAACTGTGAACAATGCGCAGAAATGATTGCACCGGAAATTTAAAGTCGACTCAGCTTATAAATAAGCTTAGCTGCTTATAAGCTTCGCAATGGCCTTGCCGAGCAGCGCTCGGGCATGACTTGCCTTGGCTGGGCGACGGTTAAGTCTTCGCTTTGTTTTCGCATACTTTGGATTTGGATTTGGATCTGACTTTGGCCATATTTGCCTGCTTTGCGTTCATTGACATTATATCTTTATGGTTGGCAAATATTGAAACTTATTTTTCTTTTTCTATACTGACTTCCGTTTGGGTTTTGTGCAGCTGTCAGCCTTTCATTTTGCATTGTGTTGTCTCTAGAGAAGTTAGTTTTTGTAACAAAAAGGTTTCCTTACGCATTTTCTTTACGTTATGTGAATAAAAAATAAAAATAAAAAATAAAAAAATATATTGAAACAAAAAAAAAAAAATTCTTTTGCTTATCGCAACATTTTTCAAAATATCTATTCATGTAGTTATTATTAGCCAAGGTTTAATAAATGCAAGTAAATAAGGAATTTTATTATGATTATGTTAAATTTCACAACAAACGGCAAATTCTTTGAAATTTAATATGTTTCAGGGAGATAAGCTTAAAGGTGCTTTTAAAAATAGCTGACTTACCTGGCGCACGTTTAACCTTTGCAAAGTTTGACATTTCCGCGCACGACTTTCGCCAGCGCAGAAACTTTATAACAACAAAATAAAAAATAAATGAAAAACAACAGAAACAAGCAAACAAATAGCAAACTCATGCCGATGCGAAATATTTTGTAAATAATACACGTGTTAGCCAACATGTACGCGAACATGCATGAAAAACTAAATCAGAATGCACTTGAAACTTTGCCCCAATGCACGGCCACAGCTAATCCAAAGGCATTCAAGAGAACGGAACAGCAACAGAGCAGCAGCTGAGCAGCGTGGAGCAGAGCAGAGTAAAGCAGTGCTGAGACCATCGCACACGTAATGTTTTAATGCTGCTGGCAATGTTGCCAACCGAACTTTACGATGAGAGGGAGAGAGACAGACAGAAAGAGAGCGAAAGGCAGAGCGCGAGAGAGTGGAAAGGATAGACCTACCTTAGCGCGTAGCTGTGTGAGCACTGCAACGACGTCACCATGTTGGCACGCATACATTAAGCTTGTGCAGCCCTGGGCGAGACGATTTTTTATTGCAGCTGCTTGTGTTTTTGTTTCCATTACTGCTGACGTCGTTGTTGTTGATGTCGTTGTTGTTGATGTTGTTGTTGTTGTTGTTGTTGCTGCTGGTGTCATAGCCATGGCTGCTCTGTTGGCTGGCATAGCAAACATTTTATCGCTTTGCGCGTGTTTGGCCACTAATGTTGTTGTCACTGCATTCGTGGTGATTGTTGTTGCCGTCGTTGTTGTTGCTGCTGTTACTGTTGACGTTGCTGGTATTCTTGTGGTGACATTGACAACGTTTTGCCGGACATTCTGCTGCCGGCTACCATTTCGCATACGTGCCTTGGCCTCAACAGCGCCCAGCAGCGGACTCCTGAATTGTAATTGTTTCTTTGCATGTTTTTGCAACTGTTGCTGCTGCTGCTGCTGCTGACGTTGTTGTTGTTGCTGCTGCTTAGATTTGTATTGCATCGCTGGCCTTGGCTTGTTTAAATCATACGCATCGTTGCTTTGCGATTTTGCAAAATTTTCGCGTAAGCGCGGCGGCTTTGCTGGCGCAGTTTTCGCGTTCACTTCCGCTGCCTGCACATCCGGCTGCTGCGGCTGCGGCTGCTCCTGCTCCTGCTGCATGCTTTTTCCGGTTGCGTGGCGTGTATTACTTGTCGTCACAGTCGTCGTCGTCGTCGTCGTTGTAGTTGACGTTCTGATTCTTGTTGTTGTGATTGCTGCTGCTGTTGTCGTTTTTGCTTTTGTATTCGTTACCGTTTGTATTTCACTCGCTTTTTAGTTTTGTATTTGTGTTTGTGTTTGCTGTGTGCTGCGCGCACTTTTGCACTTTTCTCACGCATTTTCAGGCATTTTCGGAATTTAAGCCAAACCCTTTTAGTGCTTTGGGAGCAGGTCTAGTGACTGTAATCAAACAGCATAACTGTTGCCTTTAAGCATTTCTAATTACTAAATTTGCAAATGCTATTGTTGGCTTCCTTGAGCTGTTTTATGTATTTGATTTTTTATTTTATTTTATTTCATTTTATTTGGTTTTTGTGGCGACAATTTCTAGTTTTCTTTGCTTTTCCGCGTAAATTAACTTGCCCTTTTATGTGGAATCAGAACTTGCTGTATACATATGTGTGTTTGACTATGTGTGTAGATAAAAGAGGGAAAGGATACGCGTTTGT